>JAHXMQ010000807.1:141088481-141112881 GCA_020466415.1 Ammodramus savannarum pratensis | reverse complement strand
AATGGGGGGGGGTCTGCAGGGAATGCAGGGGGTTCGCAGGGAATGCCGGAGGCTGCAGGGAATGGCCCCGCACCCCCGCGCTGGCCCCGGGAAGCCCCCAGGGACCCCCCCCAGGGACCCCCATCTCCCCCCGGTGCCTCCGGGTGCCCCCCCCCGTGTACCTGGGTGGGCGCGGGGCCGTGGGGCTGCCCGGGACCGCCGGGTGCTCCTGGACGGGCGCACGGAGGGACGAGAGAGCGGTGAGCGGGGGGAGGATGGGGTGCGACCCCCGGGCGGGGGGCTGGGGGCGGGGGGCGCGGGGGGGTTACCAGGGTGCCGCCGTCGCTCCGCGGGCTCCGCTTCTTCTCCTTGTACAGGCTGAGCAGTTTGTCCCGGAACACCTGGGGGCACAGGTCAGGGTCCCGGCCCGCAGAGCCCCGCGCAGGGGGAGGCCGGGGGGGCTCACCTCGTACAGGTAATCAAAGATCTCCAGGATGGTGAGCAGGCTGGCGCCGATGAAGAGCCCCATCTGCCCCCCGATGTCACCTGTGCGCGAGGGGACGTCAGCGAGGGCACAACCCGTGTGCCCCTGGCACCCCTGGGTTCCTGGCCCTCACCCAGCAGCCCCGCCACCTCGTACGCCTTCTTCTGCTCGATCATCTCGTAGTTGAGTGCCTCGAAGAAGATGTCCAGGACCAGCACATTGTCCCTGGGGGGACATGGGACAAGGGGGCACTGTCAGCTGTAGAGGGGTGCCAGGCTGTGCCGTGCCAGGCTGTGCCGTGCCAGGCTGCGCCGTGCCAGGCTGGGGGGCTGCACTGTGCCAGGGGGTTCCGTGGGGCAGGGCAGAGAGGGCACAAGGGTGTGCCAGGCCGTGCTGAGCCATACTGGGCTGTGCTGTGCCAGGCCATGCCATGCCATGCCATGCCATGCTGTGCCGTGTGGGTTTCCTGTATCTGGGGCAGGTCTGCACAGGGAGGCCATGCCATGCCATGCTGTCACACCGTGCCATGCCGTGTCACACGTCACTTTGGGCTGTCAGTTGGTGTGATGGGGATGCCATGCGTGGCTGTGCTGTGCTGCTGTGTCACACTGCCGTGCTGTCCCAGTTCATGTCTGCTGGGGATGCTGGGTGGGTGTGCCCTGTCACTCTGGGCTGTGTGTGATCTGGGGCCCTGTGTCACACTGCTGGCTCATGTCACGGGGCCATGCTGTGCCATGTCACACTGTCACACTGTGCCCTGTGATGGCACTGTCATTCTGGGCTGTGGGGCTGTGTCACGCTGTGTGCTGGCGAGGTGGCGGGTGACACTGCTGTGACACCGCGGTGACAGAGTGCTGGCAGTGGCAGTGGCAGCACGGTGGCAGGGTGGTGGCAGTGGCAGCGGAGGTGGCGGTGTCACTCACGCAATGTACTGCTCCGTCTTGTTGAACTTCTTGGCCAGGTACTTGGCCGAGGCCTTGCTGGGGATCTTGACCATGGAGAGCTCCTTGCCGTAGCGCACCATGGCGCAGGGCGTGCGGCACGCGCAGTACTCGCTGTCCTTCGTCACCAGGAAGTCTGGGGGGGCGCGGGTGGCACCGGGACCCCAGACCCCTGCCCGGGGCGGGGGGGGTGCGGGATGCTCCGGGGACAGAGCTGGGTGCTGTCCCCCCCACCCGGGACAAGTGTGCCACCCGGGACAAGTGTGCCACCCGGGACAAGGGTGCCATGGGCACTATCGGTGGCACAGGGAGGGGACCCGACCCTGTGCATCTGGGGACAGCAGTGACCCCCACCCCAGCGAGGGCACAGGGACACCGGAGCCACCCTCACAGTGGTGGGGGCACAGGGACAGGGGCAGGGAGCTGCACTCACAGCAATGGGGGCATGGGGTGCACTCACAGCAGTGGGGGCATGGGGAGGCCCAGGGGTGCCCGGGGCCGTTTCGGGCACGGGTACGTACCCAGCGCGGGGTCGGCGCACTCCTTGTACTGCTCGGGGGTGCAGACGTTGGCATTGCCTGCGGGGAGGCGGCGGCGGCGGGCCCGGTTGGTGCCGTGGTGCCGCAGCCCCGCGGCCCCCGGGCGCCCCCCGCTCACCCGGCATGTGCACCATGCGGCAGTTGCAGTTCTCGGCCAGGTAGCGCGTCTCGCAGTCCAGGCGGCACGCCGTCAGGCTGTAGTTGGTGAAGAAGTCGGACTCGATGGGGGTGGCCTTGCAGTCCCCCCACGGCGGGGGCAGGTACACCAGCTGCCGGGCACCCGCTAAGGAAAACACGGCGTCCTGGGGCCCCGGGCCAGCCCCGCTGTCCCCGCTGTCGTGCCCGACCCTCGGTGCCGCCCTCGGGCAGAGCTCGCCCCGCACCCCCGCAATGCGGGTCCCGCTCCCCCGAGCCCCCGTTCCGCTCCGTCCCATCCCCTCCTGTCGGGGCACGGGGATGGCTCTTGCAGCAGTTGTCACCCGTACCGGTGCCGCAGCGAGGTCCGGCAGGCGGCACCGGCTGGGGCAGGACGCGCCGGGCGGGGGGCTCAGCGCGGACCCCTGCCCTGCCCTCGGTGCGGGGATGGTGCCTGGCGAGGGCCCAGCACCCCGCCCGTGGGTGCCAGGGCCGCTCCTGCTGCCGCCGCGCTCCTGCCGCCCATGTGCCGGCACACGTGGTGACGCCCACCCCGCGCACCTAAATTTAGGTGTCTGGCTGCGGGGGCCGTGCCGCCACCCCCCGGCGGCTGCTCCGCGGAACCGGGGGTCGCTGCCGGAGCCGCTGCCGCGTGCGGCCGCCCCACAGCCTGTGCTGTGCTGTGCAGTGCCACGGTACCCATGGCAGGGCTGGGCAGGGTGTCCCCATGGACAGGGCTGGGGTGCCCGCGGCTTGGAATGTGCCCACAGGGCGGGCTGTGGCCATTCCGAACCCTCTGGGGGTCCCTTGTGGTCCCTTTGGGTCCCACCTCGGCCCTGTGAGGGTCCATCCTGATCCCTTTGGGCCCCATCCTGGGCCCTGTGAGGGTCCATCCCAGGCCCAGTGAGGGTCCATCCCAGCCCCTCGGGGCCCATCCCGGTCCCTCGGGGTGCGTGCCCAGCCCCGGGCGCCGTGCCCGGATACCCGCTGCTGCTGGCAGGAGACGAAGGTCTGGAAGCCAGGGGCAACGCCGAAGCCCAGCTGGTCGATGAAGGGAGGCTCGTCCTGGCTGTGGATCTGCACCTTCACCCCCACCTCAAACGAGGTCTCATCTGCATGGCAGGGGATGGGGGTCAGGTGCGGGGCAGGGATCTCACCTGTGTCCCCCCAGATGGACACGTGCTCACCTGTGTCCCCCCAAAAGGATGAGTACTCAGCTGGGACCCAAGTGCTCTCACCTGTGTTCCCACAGACGGGCAGGGTGCCCCCTGTGCCCCCCAGACGGGCAGGGTATCTCACCTGTGTCCCCCCAGAGGTGCATGTCTCACCTGTGTCCCCCAGACGGGCAGGTCCCCCCCTGTGCCCCCCAGATGGGCAGGGTCTCACCTGTGTCCCCCCAGACGGGCAAGTACTCCTCCTGCTGCACGTTGAGCATGAGCTCCAGGCCGTTGCCGGAGCCGCCCTGCAGCGTGGTCAGCACCTCCCGGCCCGGCCCGCCCGGGTTGAACGTGTAGCACTTGCCCAGGCGGGTGAAGATCTGCAGGGACACACGGGGGACACACATGGGACACGGGGACAGGGCTGTCACTGTCACTGCCACTGCAGGGACCCCTGTGGACATTCACTGCCACTCTGGGGACCCTGTGGGGACACACACTGGGACATGGCAGTGGGGATGCCAGTGCCCCACAGGACCCAGGACAGAATCCCAGTGCCCCAGGACAGAATCCCAGTGCCCCAGGACAGGATGCCAGTGCCCCAGGACAGGGTCCCAGTGCCCCACAGGACCAGGACAGGGTCCCAGTGCCCCAGGACAGGGTCCCAGTGCCCCAGGACACGATGCCAGTGCCTCAGGACAGGGTCCCGGTGCCCTGCAGGACCAGGACAGGATGCCAGTGCCCCAGCACAGGATGCCAGTACTGCCAGGAGCAGGCGAGGGCATTGATGGTGCCCGGCCTGTGCTGCTGCGGCTCTGCAGGGATATTGGGTTTCGTCACAGTTCCAGGGAACATGTGGGGACACTTGAGATGGGAGGGCACAAGGCAGAGTGGGGATGGGGACCAGGGCTCTCTGTCACAGCGGCAGAGGCCACCGTGTCCCCCCAGACCCCAGAGCCTGTCCTGGGCAGTCCCCCCGGGTCCCTGGGGTGACCTTGAGGCCCCGGGGATGGAGCCCCCAGCCGGGACCCCCGGTGCCCCCGAGCCCCAGCCCGGTCCCAGGGCCCCCAGCCCCTGCCCCCGGTGCCGGGGCTGCCCCACCCGGGGTGATGTCCCATGGGGGGAGTGGAGGGGGCGTTGCCGTGGCAACCAGCTGCTCCCAAAGTGGGGACCCGTTGCCATGGCAATGCGGTGCCCAAGGAGGAAAGGGGGGGGCGGGTGTCATGGCAACGGCTGCCCGGCATGGGGATGCTGGGGGGGCAGGGGTGGGGACAGCCATGGGGACGCGTCCCCAGCAGTGCCAGCCCTCCTGCGCCGCACTCGGGGTCACACAGGGACCCACAGCCCCGAGGATCCCCCGTCCCCACAGCCCACCCTGCCCCATCCAACAGGCCCTGGGGATATGAGAGGGGACTCAGCTCAGCCCATGGCCCTCGGGCCCCACCACGAGTCCAGGAACCTCGGGGACACTGGGCCTGGGCTGGGGTGAGGTCAGGGACACAGGGCCAGAGCTCAGGACCGCAGCCTGGGGCACAGGAGCCCAAGTTGGGGACCCCAGTCCCTAAGACTGGCTGAGCCTGGGGATTTTGGAGGGCTGAACCAGGACCCTGCTGCCTAATCAGGCACACGCCACCCACCCCAAATTCTGTCCTGGGGACCCTCAGCCCTGCTGTCCCATGTCCCAGCCCTCAAACCCAGAGGCCAGCACCACTGCCTCCTGGGCTATGGGGACACTGGGGGAGCAACTCTGGCCACGGGCACGGGGGGAACAGAGGGAGCACGGGGGGCACAGGGGGGCACAGACCTGTCAAAGCTCGTCCCTCAGCTGCGTGGTGAATTAATTAGTGCTCCAAGAGCATTAAGGGGACAGCGATGGAGCTGGGCAGAGCTGGCATGGCAGACGTGAGCTGCCCAGCGCCCACGCTGCTGCTGTGGCAGGAGGGGAGTGTCTGCTGCCCATGCCGCCATCACTGCCTGTGCCCATGTCCCTGCCCGTCCTGCCTGTGCCACTGCCCCTGTCCTGTCTGTGCCACTGCCCCTTGTCTGTGCCACTGCCCCTGTCCACCCTGCCTGTGCCAATGTCCCTGCCTGTCCTGTCTGTGCCACTATCCCTGCCTGTGCCACTGCCCCTGTCCACCCTGCCCGTGCCACTGCCCCTGTCCTGTCTGTGCCACTATCCCTGCCTGTGCCACTGTCCCTGTGCTGTTCTGGGGGCTGCTGGGGTAGGGGTGGAGGGTGCTGTGGGCAGCAGCAGGGGGTCCCAGCAGGGCTGGCACGGGGACCCCCACCCATGGGAGCCCTGTCCATGGGAGCCTCTGTGCCAACATTTAGGGCAGGGCTGCTGCTGGCACTGCCCAGTGGCACCTGAGGCTGGCACAGGTGGTGGGGGACGCACCTGTGAGCACCTGTACTTGCGACACCCCGTACAGGAGAGCACAGCTGTGAGCGTCCTGTACCTGTGAGCACCCCACAACCCTGAGCATCCTGTGCCCACCACAGCCCTGCATGCCAGCAGAGATCCCGGGCAGCCCAGCGTGCCCAGCCCAGCCCCGCTCCCTCCTGGCACTGCCCGCAGCCGCCTGGCACCCTGCGGCACCAAGGTGGGCACATCCCGGTGCGGGCGCTGTCCCCAGCGGGGCGGGCAGGGCTGAGCGAGGGGCACCACCCGCCGGTGCCCGCCCCCAGCAGGGCTCCCCGGTCCCCCCGCAGCCCCGGGCCCGCCGCGCGCCCCTCCCGGCCCCGGGCACTCACCACGGTGAAGTTGCGGGCGGTGCAGCCGGTGCCGCGGAAGGAGCACTGCAGCAGCATGTCGGCCAGGTCGTGGCCCGTGCGGTTGTAGAACTCGGCCATGCTGAAGGGCTTCGCCTTGAAGTTCTTGAAGTTGGCCTTGTCGCGCAGCGCGGCCAGGACGTGGGGCTCGGCCAGCTGCGGGTTGCTGATCTCGTAGCGCTCGTTGAGCAGCGCCAGCAGCTCGCCCACGTGGTACATGTCGTTGCGGGTGATTTTGGAGAAGCGGAACTCGTTGAGGTTGCAGATGGTGATGGCCGGGAAGGTGAGGTTGCGGGCGGCCACCTCGTCCAGCTTGGTGACGTGCGGGTAGGTGAGGAAGTAGGCGACGCGCTCGGCGCACACGAGCAGCAGCAGCCCCAGCGAGCCCAGGAAAAAGCCGCCCCAGAGCACGCGGCGCAGGGACACGGCCCCGTAGGCGAAGACGTGGCTGATGCCGTGCAGCGAGGAGCTGTGGGCGAACGCCCGCAGGCTCGAGAGCCCCTCGCCCTCCCCGCTGCCCTCCGAGCCCCTCCTCATCCTGTTGCGGCCGGGGCCCCGCGCTGCCCCGCAGCCTCAGCCCATCGCCGCGCCGGGCTCGGGGCGCCGCCGGCGGGAGGCGACGGGGGAGGAGGAGGAGGGTGGGCAGCGGATGGGGAGGCAGGGAGGGGGGGGCAGGAGCGGCCGCCGCGCTGCCCCCGGTCCCTCACGCCGCCGGTGCCGGTGCCGCGGAGCCGCGGGCGGCGCAGCGCAGCCCCCGTCCCGCTCCCAGCCCCAGCCCCGGCCGCGGTCTCGGCTCCGATCCCGGTCCCGGTTCGAGCCCTGGTCCGGGATCCGGTCCCGATTCCAGCCTCGGTCCCCTCCCGGTCCCGGATGCGGTGCCAGCCCCGTTCCCAGCCCCAGCCCCGGTCCCGCTCCCGGCTCCGCTCTCGCCGCGGCGCAGCCGCCGCCGGTCCCCGCCGTCCCCCGCCGCCGCCGCCCCCGCCCCTCCCGCGGCTCCACCCGCCGCCCCCGCCGGCGGCCGCAGCCTTGGGGTACGGGGGGGCCGGGACCCCCGGGGAGGGGGCGCAGACAGCGCCCGTGCACCGGGCAGCCCGCCGAGCCCGGCCCGGGGCTCACACCGCGGCGTCCCCGCCCCGGGGTCACACAGGGGTCCCCCCACCCCGGCAGGGATGCAGTGGAGCCAGAAGGATGCGGCAGGGTCCCCCCACTCCGGGGGTGACACAGGGGGCTCCCATCCACGGCTGACCCGTGGGACCCCACCCTGGGAGAGTCCTGCAGGGCTGATCCGGGGGGTCACACAGGGGCTCCCCCGCCTGGGCGGTGACACAAGGGTCCCCTCCCTTGGGGGGCAGCACAGGGGACAGGGGACAGTCCCTCCAGTGGCGTTACAAAGGGGTAGCCCCATTCCAGGGGTCCCCCGTCCCGAGGTCAGGCAGAGGGTCCCTACCCCAGGAAATGGCACAGGGTCCCTGCGCTCCTGGAGGGTGACACAGGCGACCCCCTCGTTCCAGCGGGGGTCACACGGGGGTCTCCTCACCCCAGAGATCACCCAGGGGTGACACATGAGGCCCCCTGCGCCGGGGGTATTATCGGGGCCCCCTGACAGAAATCACGCAGGGGCTCCTCCATCCTGGGGGTGCAGGGGTCCCCATCCCGGGGTCACGTAGGGGTTCGCCCCTCCAGCCCCTGGGGGTCTTGCAGCGTTTCCTCACTCGGAGCGACAGGGGTGCCACACTGCCCGGTGACACACGGGACAGCCCAGGGTCACACGGGGAACGCTCAGCGCGGCAGGGGCCCCGCACGTGGGCAGGGGCTGGCACCGAGCAGGAGTGACACCGGGGGTGACACCGGGGGTGACACCCGGGGTGACACAGGGGACACCCCCGCCCCGTGGGGCAGCGCGGCAGGGGAGGGGGCGGGGTCCGCATCATGGGCCACGCCCACAAGTCAGACGTCACTCACCCCGCCCCCGCCCCCTCCCGCAGCCAAGGGCGCCCCCCCGCGGCCCGGAGGAGCCATCGCAACGCCCGCCACAGAGCGCAGCCCGGTCCGCCTGCCAGCGCCGCTTTATTGGGGGGGAGCAGCGCGGGGACCCCTCAGGACCCCTCCTTCGTCTGCCGTCGGATGAGCTCGGCGTAGAGACCCCCCCGCCGCAGCAGCTCCTCGTGCGTCCCCGCCTGCGGAGACAGGGGGACAGCCGATGGTGTCACCTGCGGGGCGCACCCAGGCGTCACCTGCGGGGCCGCGCCCGCCCTGCGCCCGCCTCACCTCGGCCACGCGGCCGCGGGCCAGCACGGCGATGAGGTGCGCGCCGCGGATGGTGCTGAGGCGGTGCGCGATGAGCAGCACGGTGCGGCCGGCGGCAGCGCGCTCCAGCGCCGCCTGCACCGCCCGCTCCGCCTGCGCGTCCAGCGCGCTCGTGGCCTCGTCCAGGATCAGCACGGCCGGGTCCTTGAGCAGCGCCCGGGCGATGGCGATGCGCTGCTTCTGCCCTCCGGACAGCGCCGTGCCGCGCTCGCCTGCAGGGCACCGCGGGGACACCGTGGGGATGCTGTGCTGCACCATCCCAGGGCACCCCCAGAATGTCCAGAGCCCGGGGACGCCGCCCCGGCCTGCAGCCAAGAAACCCCAACCCCGGGAGCCATCGCTCCTGCTCACAGCCCAGCGCGGCCACAGCTCCCTGCGAACCTCAGCGGTGACCAGCACCGGTGTCCCCGCAGGGCCGGGACCACCTCAGCTGGGCTGAGCCCTCCCGCCCGGCCGTACCCACGACGGTGTCGTAGCCCTCGGGGAAGCTGCGGATGAAGCCGTCGGCGTCGGCGAGCCGGGCGGCCTCGTACACCTCGGCATCCGAGGCTCCTGGCTTCCCGAAGCGGATGTTCTCCATGATGGTGGTGCCGAACAGCACCGGCTCCTGCAGCACAGCCGGCCCTCAGCGCTGGGCCCGGCCAGCCCCAGCTCCCTCCCCTTCACTCGGGGGACCCCCGCCAGCAGCACTCGTGTCCCCTTCACCTGGCTGATGAAGCCGATGACCTGCCCCCGCAGCCAGGAGGGGTCCAGGCCGGCGATGTCGTGCCCGTCCAGGGTGATGGTTCCTGCTGTGGGCTCGTAGAACCGCTCCAGCAGCGCTGCCACCGTTGACTTCCCTGGGGAGGCGACCCCTGAGCCCCCCTGCTCCGGAGGCCTTGGGGGCTGCCAGTCCCTGGCACACACTGGGCAGAGCCCTGGGGCGCAGGAGGAGGTGCCCAGGGAGGGTGGGGGGTGCTGGTACCTCCTCCGGAGGGGCCCACGATGGCCACGGTCTGGCAGGGGGGCAGGGTGAGGCTGAAGTCCTGCAGGACAGGGTAGCCAGGCCGGGTGGGATAGCTGCAGGGAGAGGAGCAGGGGCTGCAGGGGGCTGCAGGGTGCCAATCCCCTGTCCATGGGGTGGCTCAGAGCCATGGGGGCCGGGCAGGGGCCTGCTGGGACCCACCTGAAGGAGACATGATTGAAGGAGATGCGTCCGAGCAGGGAGTGGGCAGGGATGGTGCCACCCCCCTGCAGGGGCACGAGGGGCTCCAGTCTCAGCAGCTCGAGGACACGGGCACCAGCACTCAGACCCCGCACCACCTGTGGGGGGACAGCAGGAGCACCCCATGGCTCCCAGACCCCACCTCACTGGCACTCAGACCCCACCTCACCCACAGGGAGGGTGGTGAAAGCATCCCCAGAGCCCCAAACCTGAATCCCCAGCCTCAGGGGGTGCCAGGACCCCTCACCCCACCTACCTGGCCCATCAGGACGGAGATGCTGGCCAAGGACCTGGGATGCACAAGGGCAGAGGCTGAGCTCAGGGCTGTGCCCAGGCAGGCTGTGGGGGTACAGGGGGTGCCAGGGGTTCTGGGGGCACCATGGGGCCCTGCCCTGACCTTTGCACAGTCTGTGAGGCCACCAAGAAGGACATGAGGTCACCGGGGGAGAGCTGGTCTCCAGCCATCAGGGAGCCACCCACGAAGATGGTTCCCAGGACGATGCCTGTGGGGTGGGGGCAGAGCTGGATTTGAAGGGGATGTGCAGAAGGGGCATGGAGGAGGTCCTGCCCAAGGGAGTGCCAGCCCAGGGTGCACTGTGTGACCCCCACTGACCGTTGAGCGCCAGGTTGGAGAGGCCCTGGAAGGCGGCGATTCCCAGTCCCAGCTGCTCGCTCAGACATCCAGCACGGTCCACCTCGGCACGGAACAGCCTGGGGCAGGGTGGGCCGGGGTCCCTCTGCCCCACGCCCACCTCCCCAGGGCCCTGCCCTCCCCCTTACCCTGCCTGCTGCTCCTCCATGGCGAAGGCGCGCACCGTCCGCACGTTGCCCAGCGCCTCGTCGGCCACCACGGTGGCCTTGGCCACCTGCAGGGACAGCGGGGACATCAGAGACGGCCCACGCCACGCTCAGGGTTGGCAGGGCAGGGGCTCTCAGCCAGGGTTACCTGCTCCTGTGCCTGGCGGGACAGGCCGCGCAGGAAGGCGCCGATGACGGCACCGGCGCCCACGAGCGCCGGCAGCGCCACCAGCAGCAGCCCCGTGAGCTTGGGCGAGAGCAGGTACAGCGACACGAAGCAGCCGGCAGTCTGCGTGCCACTGCGCAGGCCCTGGGGGACACAGAGGCTGGGGGCACCGCTGGGCTGGCCCAGGAGAGGGCCAGGCTCACCTGGGAGAGGCCGGGCTCACCTGGGAGAGGCTGGGCTGGCCCAGGAGATGGCCGGGCTCACCTGGGAGAGGCCGGGCTCACCTGGGAGACAGCCAGCTTGAAGGAAGACTTGAACTCCTGGATGTCGGCCGTCAGCCGTGTCACCAGCTGCCCCGTGCGTGTGGCGTCAAAGAAGGCCACCTCCTGCCTGCCTGCCGGGGGAGCGGTGGGTGGGGGGCCCCGGGCACCCCCTCTCCCGTGCCCCCCGTGCCGGGGTTACCTGAGCAGGGCGCTGAAGAGAGCCTTGCGCATGTTGCCGGCCACCCGCTCGCCCACGCGGGCCAGCAGCGCGATGTACCCGAAGGTCAGCAGGCCCTGCGGGACGGGGGGGTCAGCAGGGCCGGGGGCACCCCCGGGACCCCCCACCCGCCCTTTTGGGGGGTCGGCACTCACCTGCAGGCAGTAGACGGCGAGGAGGCGCAGGGCCGGGCGCCGCACCTCCCGCAAGTAGGTGGCCACGTGGCCGCGGGCACACCGCGCCACCACGTCCACCAGCTGGCCCAGCAGCACCGGGATGCGCACGTTGAGCAGGGCTGCGCCCAGCGCCAGCTGCGGGGACACACAGGGACAGGGACAGGGCTATCACCACACCGGGACAGCAGCACGGGGCGCCACGCCATGGCACTGGGACAGCAGGTGTCACTCTGTGGCACTGGGACAGCGGGGGTCATGCCATGGCACTGGACAGTGGGAGTCACGCCATGGCAATGGGACAGTGGGGGTCACACTGTGTCACTGGGACAGCGGGTGTCACACCGTGGCACTGGGACAGCGGGTGCCACACTGTGGCACTGGGACAGTGGGTGTCATGCCATGGCAATGGGACAGTGGGGGTCATGCCATGGCACTGGACAGTGGCTATCTTGTGTCAGCACTGGGATGGTGGCTGTCACACTGTGCCACTGGGACAGCACGTGTCACACAGCAGCAGATTCCAGGACAGTGGCTGCCACACCATGCCATGGGGACTGTGGCATGCCACATCCTGAACAGGGACTGTGGCCATCACGCTGTGGCACTGGGACTGTGTGTTACTCCACAGCACAGGTGTGACACAGGGACAGTGGGGACAGGGGCAGCCATGGCCACCCACCCGGCCTGCTCACCAGGACAGCAGCAGAGAGCGCCAGGAGCTGCGGGCGCAGGAAGGTCCAGAACAGGGGCCAGTCAAAGGGGGTCTCCGGGGGGGGCTCTGGCGGCTCGGCAGCGGCAGGGGGGACAGCAGGGACAGCGGGGACAGTGGTGGCCTCCTGGCAGCGCGCGGCAGTGCGCAGCAGCCCCAGCAGCACACAGCCCGAGGCCGAGCCCACCAGGAGCAGGCGGGAGCGCGGGGCCGGGGGCGCGGGGGGCGGCCGGGGGGGCATGGCCAGCCCCAGGCGCCCCCCATATCTGAAACTGGGGAGAGGGGTGGGTGAAGTGAACCTGGGGGTGAGCGAACCTGGGGGAGCCCCCAGGGACCAGCCCCGGCACTTCAGAAACCCATCTCCCCCACCAGCAGTTGTGTTCCCGCCCCCCAGGGAGCCGGGACCCCCCAGGACCCCCCAGGACCGCCCGGGACCCCGCAGTCCGATGCCCCGCCAGGAGTTGGGGCGCCCCCATCGCCCAAGGCCCGCGAGTCTGGGAACCCCGGACGCCGCAGGCTGCAGAGCGCGAGGTCCCCGCCCCGCACCGCACCCCGAGGCGGCTCCTCCTCCCAGGGCAGCCCGGGGCACCCCAATACCTGCCCGCGTGTTGCCCCCGCCCCGGTTCCCGTCCCGCTGCTCCGGGAAGCCCACAGACCCCTCAGCCTCCCGGGAGCCCCGGCCTCCCCCGGTCCCCGCGCAGGGTTGCCGGGGTCCGGGACCCCCGCGAGTTCCCGGCACCCCTGGCTCCCCGCAGCCCCACTGGCGCCCCGGGACCCCCGCGACCCCCGAGTCGGGGCTGCTCCCAGCCGGAGTTGGGGTTCCCAAGGGGGCCGAGGCTCCGGGATGCCCCGCGCTCCCCGATACCTGCGGCCCGGCACGGAGGGCGGCCGGAGCCGGGTCCAGGCGCCCGCCGCCCGCAGCAAGAGCACCGGCAGCGGCATGGCGGCTCCGGGCGGGGGCGGCTCCGGGGGCGGCTCCGGGCGGCGCGGGGCGGGCGCGGGGCGGGACCGGGCGGGCGGAGCCCAAACACCGCGGCCCGGGCCCTGCGCCGGCCCCGACCCGCACCGGCCCCGCTCCGCCGCCTCGGGCCCTTCCCGGGCTCCGCGCCCCGACCCCGCCGATCCCCGAGCCCGGCACAGCCGCTGCTCCCCGGACCGCCCCCGGACCGCCGGCCCCGCACCGGAACCCGCGGCGGAGCTCGGAGCGCGCCCCGGCACCCCCGACCCCGCCGCTGCCCGGGCTGCTGCCGGTGCGGCCATGGCCGGCGGCGGGGCCCGGGGCGGGCGAGGCGCCCCCTGAGCGCCCGGCACCGGCGGGACCGGGCCGGCACCGAGTGCCAGGTGAGCAGGGACGGGCAGCGGGACCGGGGCGGCCGAGCCGCGCTGTGCCCGGAGCGGGGTCACCCCGCTGCCCCCCGGGCTCCTGCAGCCCGGCCGCTGCCCCGGGACCCCCCAGCCGGGCTGCGCGGGGCACCGGGGCCGGTGTGTCCCCTGCGGCCGTGCCGTGTCCCCACGTGTGCTCCCGGGGCACCGGGCCGGTGTGTCCCCTGCGGCCCTGCCGTGTCCCCACGTGTGCTCCCGGGGCACTCGCGGGGTCACCGACGGGCCCCGTACGGTACAGCCATGTGTCACCACCGGGGCTCGGGTCACCGCGGGGGTGACACCCTGCCCTGTCCCCACGGGCAGGTGTCCGTGTCCCCGTACGGGGTCCCCGTGACACAGGTGACGCTGCGGAAACACACGCGTGTCCCGGCAGGGTCACCGGGGCCACTGCCGAGGTCGCCGTGTCCCTCGGGTGCCGCCGTGTCCCCCGCGCTGTGTCCCTGGCCCCGGGGGTGTCCCTGCCGCCCGGCCCGGGGATCCCCCGCCCCCCCCACCGGGGCTATTTACCCTCCGGGGCTATTTTCGGGCTCCGCGGGTATTTTTGGCCTCGCAGTGCGGAGCGGGTTGGGGACGGGCCGTGCCGGTATCACCCGCCGGGACACCCGATCCCGGGGGCCGCGGCCGCTGTCCCCAGGGGGGTTGCACAATTGGGGTCGCGTCCCTCCCGCTGCATCAGCCCCGCGCGTGAGTCAGCCCCGGACACGTGGGGCCGGACGGTGTCACCCGCGGCCACCGGCCTGGCCGGACAGCGGCTGCGGCCACCGCGGGGGACGCTGGTGACGCGCGGCGCTGCGGGGCGGCGGTAAGGGGGGACCGAGGGGGTGAACGGGGGTCCCGTCCTTCCCCAGGGGGCGATGGTCCCATCCAGGGCTTTGGGGTCCGTTCCAAGAGTTTTGGGTCCCGTTCTCCCCTGTGGGGAGGCGTCCTCCTGCCCCAAGGTCCGGGGTCCTGCCCTGCCCCAGAGGGGCGCGGGGTCCAGTCCTTCCCCGAGGGGCTCCGCAAGGCGCTGAGAGGCCGCCAGGGCTCGGCGCTGCTCTCGAGCTGCCCCCGGCTCCGGTGTGTCCGTGCTGAGTGGGGGCTGCGGGCTGTCCGTGGGCAGGGGGGCTCTGTGGGGTGAAGGGTGTGGGGGGCTGTGGACGCGGGGGTCCGTGGGGAGAGGCGTGTCCCCCCCGCTCGGGCTGGGCAGCACAGCGTGGCCCGGGGGAGGGCTGGGGGAGTACTGGGGTCCCTGGGACCTTGCAGGGGTCCGTTCCCGGGAGCCCTGCGGGGTCACGGCAGGCTCTGGCACCGGCCCGGCCGGTGGGGCAGGACGGGCCGGTGGCAGCTGCGGTGTCACCTGCGGTGTCACTGCCCGCGGCCGGGGCCAGCTCAGGCCACCCGAATCCGGGGCACGCGGGCGGCACCCCGGCGGCATTTCCGGTGCCCCACATCTGCCCCGGCCCCTCCGCCCCCCGGCGGCCCCGTGGCGGCGGCCCCGCGGCGGCGGCAGGCGCTCCCGTTCCCCGGCAGGTGATGGCGGAGCAGGGAGAGGAGCACCGGGACTACCGGGAGTACCGGCGGCTGGAGGATTGTGAGGAGGACTCGCCCCCCGGCGAGGAGGAGGAGGAGCAGCTGCTGCTGCACGTCACCGAAGGACCGGCAGGTACTGGGGTGCCGTCTGGCGGGGATCGGGTCCCATGGGCTCTTTGGGGACCCAGGAGGTGTTTCTGGGTCCTGGGTGGGGTGCGGGGGTCCCGGGGGGGGGGGGCGGTACCACATTTCCACCTGACCCCCCCGTGTTTTTCTCCCCAGACTCGTGGCACCACATTAAGGACCTGGACAGTTTCTTCACCAAGATATCCTGGCACAGCCCCTGGTGGCACTGTGGGCGAGCATGGGGTGACTCTGGGGATGGGAGGGGGGACATGGGGGGTCCATCACTCCTTCATAGCCTCCTTAACCCCCCCCGCACATCTACCAGTTCCACCAGAGGAATGGCTTTGCCTGCGTGCTGCTCTCGGACGTGCTGGAGCTGGTGTAAGTGACGCCGTGGTGTCACCGTGTGGTGCCAGGCGGCCGTGAGTGTCCCCGGGCTCCCGCTGACCCCCCGTGCCCCCGGCCCTGAGTGCCCCCCGGCTCCCGCTGACCCCCGTGCCCGCAGGCAGTTCCTGTTCGTGGTCACCTTCAGCACGTTCCTGCTGTGCTGCGTGGACTACGACGTGCTGTTCGCCACGCGCCCGCTCAACCACAGCCATGTCCCCGAGCGCGCCAAGGTGACGCTGCCCGACGCCGTGCTGCCCGCCCCGCAGTGCGCCCGCAGGTGGGGACACCGGGGACACCTGGGCTCCCAGCGGCGGGGGTGACACATGTGTCCCTAAAGGGTTGGTGGCTGTGGGTGGCTGCGGTGCCAGCTGCTGCCTGCGTGGCCGTGCAGAGGTGCCAGTGCCACCAGCGTGGCTTTGCGGGGTCAGGGTGCCACTGGTGTGGCTGCATCACGTCCTGGTGCTGTGGGTGACGTGTTCCCAGCAGTCTCTGAGGCTGCAGATGGCAGTGAGGTGGCTGGTGGCACTGTGACACCCGTGTCCCTGCAGGCTCCGTGGCAGTGGGTGGCTGCTGTTGCTGCTGGTGCTGGCGGGCACAGTGTGGCACTGGTGACACCCGTGTCCCTGCAGGCTCCGTGGCAGCGGGTGGCTGCTGTTCCTACTGGTGCTGGCGGGCACAGTGTGG
Source organism: Ammodramus savannarum pratensis (assembly GCA_020466415.1). Classification (NCBI taxonomy): domain Eukaryota; kingdom Metazoa; phylum Chordata; class Aves; order Passeriformes; family Passerellidae; genus Ammodramus; species Ammodramus savannarum. Next base: position 141,096,948 of record JAHXMQ010000807.1, on the reverse strand, counting down.
CACCAGTGACACCCGTGTGTCCCCGCAGGCTCCGTGGCAGCGGGTGGCTGCTGTTCCTGCTGGTGCTGGCGGGCGCGGTGTGGCTGTGCCGCCTGGTCACGGCGCTGCGGCGCCTCGTGGGCTACTGGGAGATCCGCAGCTTCTACATCCGAGCGCTGGGCATCCCCGCGGTGAGGGGGCCGGCCTGGGCTGGGGCTGGGCTGGGCTGTAAGGTGACACTGGGAGGGGCTTGGGTCCAGGCTGGGCTGTAAGGTGACACTGAGGGGTGTTGGGTCTGGGCTGGGCCGTAAGGTGCCATTGGCACGGGCTGTGCCGCGGGTGCCCCGTGCCCATGGCCGTGCCGTTGCCGCAGGAGGAGCTGTGTAACCACAGCTGGCAGTCGGTGCAGGCCCGGCTGCTGGCCCTGCAGCGGCGCCAGCCCCTGTGCGTGCCGCGCCGGGAGCTGACGGAGCTCGACATCCACCACCGCATCCTGCGCTTCCGCAACTACACCGTGGCCATGGTCAACAAGTCCCTGCTGCCCGTGCGCTTCCGCCTGCCGCTGCTGGGCCCCGTGGTGTTCCTGACGCGCGGGCTGCAGTTCAACCTGGAGCTGCTGCTGTTCCGCGGCCCGGCCGCGCTCTTCCAGAACACCTGGAGCCTGCGGCCGCAGGTGAAGCGGGCGGGCGCGCGGCGGGCGCTGGCGCGGGGGCTGGCGCGGGCGGCCGTGCTGCTGGGGGTGGCCAACCTGGCGCTGTGCCCCTGCGTGCTGGGCTGGCGCCTGCTGCTCGCCTTCTTCAGCTACGCCGAGGGGCTGAAGCGGGCGCCGGGCAGCCTGGGCGCGCGCCGCTGGTCGCTCTACGCGCGCCACTACCTGCGCCACTTCAACGAGCTGGGCCACGAGCTGCAGGCGCGCCTGGGCCGCGGCCACGCGCCCGCCACCCGCTACATGGACTCGTTCAGCAGCCCGCTGCTGGCCGTGCTGGCCCGCCACGTCGGCTTCTTCGCCGGCTCCGTGCTGGCCGTGCTCATCGTGCTCACCGTGTACGACGAGGACGTGCTGACGGTGCAGCACATCCTGACTGCCATCACCCTGCTGGGACTCGTGGTCACCGTGGCCAGGTGGGTGCTGGGGTCACGGTGGCCAGGTGGATGGGGCAGACCCTGTGCCATGCCATGGGGGCCGGGTGGGCAGCGGGGGGCTGAGGTGGGGCGCTGTCTGTGCCCTGCAGGTCCTTCATCCCGGACGAGCACGCGGTGTGGTGCCCGGAGCAGCTGCTGCAGCGGGTCCTGGCGCACGTTCATTACCTGCCCGAGCACTGGCAGGGCCGTGCTGGCCGTGCTGAGACACGAGCAGAGATGGCACAGCTCTTCCAGTACAAGGCGGTGCGTGCAGCCCCCACTTCCCGAGACCCTCCTCCCCAGGACCCTGCTCCCCTGGGACCACCCTCTCCCCCTGCTCCCCGCCCCCAGCACCCCACAGACTGGGAGTCCCCATCCTGGGACTTCCCAGCCCCACATCTGGATCCCCAGCCTGGACCCCTCAACAGTGTGCTCCAAGACCCCATTGCCCTGGATTCCCTGTCCCAATCCCCTACCCTGGTACCCCCCAGGACCCCTCAGAGCAGGAGCTTCCCGTGCCTGGATGCCATACCCTGGATCCCCCACACTGGGACCCTCCTGCACCAGGGCTCCCCACTCTCGAGGCACCCCCATCCAGGAGCCTCCTGCTCTGGAATCCCCCAGGCTGAGATCCCTCCACCCCGAGCAGCCCAAGGACTGCCCTGCTCAGGAGCTACTTCCCTGATACCCCCACCCTGGACATCCCACCCCAGGGCTTCCCAATCTGTCCCCTCCGCTCCGGGACACCCCCAATCCCGCTGCTCCCCTCTGCAGGTTTTCATCCTGGAGGAGCTGCTGAGCCCCCTGGTGACACCCCTGATCCTCATCTTCGCCTTCCCCCCCCGCGCCCTGGACATCGTGGACTTCTTCCGCAACTTCACGGTGGAGGTGGCGGGCGTGGGCGACATCTGCTCCTTCGCGCAGCTGGACGTGCGCCACCACGGCAACCCGCAGGTGTGCGCGGGGCCGGGCGGGGCCGGGCGGGCCGAGCGGCCGCTCCGGGGCGGCCGTGCCACGTCCCTGTCCCCGCAGTGGCTGTCCGAGGGACACACGGAGGCGCCGCCGGAGCGCCAGGCCGAGCACGGCAAGACGGAGCTGTCGCTGATGCGCTTCGCCCTGAGCAACCCCCGCTGGCGGCCGCCGCCGCCCGCCCGCCGCTTCCTCGGCCACCTGCAGGCGCAGGTGACCCGCGACGCGGCCACCGCGCCCGCCCCGCGGCACCTGCTGCCCGAGGGGCCGCTGCCCGCGTCCCTGCTGTCCGAAGAGTCGGCCCTGGCGGTGAGTGGGGGTGCCCCGGGGGTGCCGGGGGTGTTTGTGTGTCCCTGACCGTGTCCCTGCAGCAGTGAGCAGTGTCCTGGTGCCTCGGGGGGCTGCCAGGGGGGGTGTTTGTGTGTGTGTCCCCTGATGGGTGTCCCCGCAGCACTGAGCAGTGTCCTGGCTGCCAGGGACAAGTGTTTGTGTGTGTGTCCTTGACCGTGTCCCCGCAGCCCGAGGCGCTGGTCAGCAGTGTCCTGGCGGCCAGCGGGCTGGTGGCCCGGGACCCGCGCTTCGGGCCGCCCTGCAGCACGGCCAGCGCCACCGCCAGCCTGCTGGCGTCCCTGCGGACCCCCCTGGGCACCTGCGCGGCCCCCGAGAGCCCCGGCGAGCAGCCCGAGGACAGGTGGGACACGGCACGGGGGGCGTCAGCAGGGGGACATGGCGGGGACAGGGCTGGGAAGGGTGTCAGGGACTGAGGGGAGCTGGCGTGATGGGATGGGGGTCGGGAGGGGAGAGGGTGTCACGGAGGGGATGTCATGGCAGGGAGGGGTGTTACAGTGGGAAGGGATGGCAGAGAGGGATGTGGTGGCAGTGAAGGGGTGGCAGGGGGGGATGCGGTGGCAGGGAGGGATGCGGTGGCATTCAGGGGTGTCACAGTGGAAGGAGTGGCACGGGGGGATGCGGTGGCACTCAGGGCGGGCACGGGGGGATGCGGTGGCACTCAGGGGTGTCCCAGCTCGGAGGGGCGCTGCGGCGGGGCTGTCACCACCCCTCCTTGCTCCAGACCGGCGCTGAGCGAGTCGCGGCTGCGCAGCCTGAGCCGCTCGGCGCTGCTGGCCGAGGTGGCCTCTGCCGAGATGAGCCTGCACGCCATCTACCTGCACCAGGTGTGTCACCGCCGTGCCCGGTCCCCCTGCCCGCAGCACCCCGGCACACGGATCCCTTGGGACTCCCTGGTGTCTCTCACCACAGTGTCGCTGTCTGTGTGCTCTGCCTGGTCCCGGTCCCTTGTCCCCCGTCCCTTGTCCCCATGCCAGGCTGTCCCCACCCTCCCAGCCTGCTGGGTGACACCCACCGTGTGTTCTCAGCCTGACAGGGTGCTGGGATGTGACACCGCAGCTGGTGTCACCCGTGGTGCCCCTTGTGCCACCCCTCTGGGGCTGGGCAGTGTCCCGGGCCCAGGGACCCCTGTCCTGCTGCCCCAGGGGGGCTCCAGTGCCAGCACGGGGGCTCTGCTGTGGTGGGGGGCTCCACAGCCATGTGGGGGCTCTGCTGTGGTGGGGGGCTCCAGAGCCATGTGGGGGCTCTGCTGTGCTGGGGGGCTCCAGCAGCAATCGGGGGGCTCTGGGGGGGCTCTGAGCGCTCACCCTGGCTCTCTGCTCCTCTCTGCCCCCCCCAGCTCCACCAGCAGCAGCAGCAGCAGCCGCAGGGCCCCCAGCCTGCGGGGGCACCCAAACACCCCTTGGTGACCACAGGTGAGTGCGGGGGTGTCCCGGGGGCTGGGGGGCACTGCTGGCACCCCCCAGCACGGGGCTGAGCCCGGAGCCGGGCAGGGGGGGGCTCTGGAGCTCCTGACCCCCCTGTGCCCCCCAGGCTCGGCTGCCCGCGCCTCGCAGCTGCGGGAGATGCCGCTGGGCGGGTGGGCCGAGGAGGACGAGGAGGAGGAGGAGGAGGAAGCGGAGACGATGACGTAGCTGGACCCGGCGCCGGTGGGTGGGGACACGGGGGAGGGGGGACCCCCGGGATGGGACAAGGAAACCCCGGGGGTGGGAGATGGAAACCCCCGGGACTGGGGGACATGGTGGGTGACCCCCAGGGCTGGGGGTACAGGGACATGGAAGGGATGCACTGGGACACGGAGGGGCTGGGGCACAGGGACCCCCGGGGCTGGGGGACAATGGTGACCCCCAGGGCTGAGGGTACAGGGACTCCTAACCCTGGGACATGCAGGGGCTGGGGCACAGGGACCCCCGGGGCTGGGGTTCAGTGGGGCCTGGCTGCCATGTGTGCCGAGGTGCCCAGTTTCTGGGGTCCTAAGTGTTGGGGTCCCCAAGTGCCAGGGTCCCCACTCTGGGGCCCCCACTGTGAGGTCCCTGCTCCGTGGTCCCTGCTGACCCTCCGTTCCCTCTGCAGGGTCCTGGTTGTGCCGAAACCCCCCGGAGGTGCCGGGGGAGCTGCCAGGGGCACAGTGGGGGGCTCGCCGTGCCCACTATGCTGCCAGGGGGGCCCTGTCTGTCAGAGCCCCCTGCTCGGGGCGTCCCTGGTGCCCCCACCACGGTGCAGGGCCAGGGGTGCTGCCAGGGCCCCCCCAGGTGCTGATTTTGGGGGGCACAGCGCTGGTGCCCCCCGTGGTGCCCCGAGCACCAGCTGAAATAAAGGTTTACAGAGGGGCTGTGCCCGCTGGCTGTGCCTGGGCTGGGCTGGGGGTCCGGGGGGGCGATGCCGTGGATGGGGCTGTGGCAGTTTGGGGTGACACTGGGAGGTGATGCCATCGATGGGGCTGTGGCAGTTTGGGGTCACACTGGGGGGTGATGCTGTGGATGGGGCTGGGCAGTTTGGGGTGACACTGGGGGTCCCGGCGGGCTATGCCATGGATGGGGCTGGGCAGTTTGGGGTGACACTGGGGGTTCTGGGCAGGTGGCAGCAGTGGGGCTGGCAGGGGTGCACTCACCTGCAGCCACACAGGTGGGAACCACAGGACCATGGCCCTCCCCCATTTCCCACCCCTCAGAGGCGCAGGCCGTGTCCTTTTGTCCCCCGTTTCCCACCTGACAGAGCCACATCTGTGTCCTTTTGTCCCCATTTCCCACCCCTCAGAGCCATAGGACAGTGGCCGTGTCCTTTTGCCCACCATTTCCCACCCCTCAGAGCCATGAGACAGTGGCCGTGTCCTTTTGTCCCCGTTTCCCACCCCCGGTGTCTGGAGCGTGGCCAGGTGCCCCTGGCAGTGTCACAAAGCCCATCCCTCCCCGTGCCACCTCCCCTGCCCCCGGTGCCACCGCAGGAGCCGAAGTGTCGGGCCGGGGGTATCAAAACTAAACTTTACTGGGGGTGGCAGGCGGGGGCACGGCCGCAGAGCCCCGTGTCCCCCGTGGTGTCCCCGTGGTGTCCCCGTGTCTCAGGGGCCGGGCCCCGGCGGGCGCCGCTCCTGCAGGGAGAAGGACTGGCTGCGGATGCGCAGGGCCACCTCCTGCGTGCGGAACGTCAGCCCGAAGATGTCCTCGTGGTAGCGGTTCTTGTCCTGCGGGACAGGCGTCAGCCGGGGCCGGCCACACCCGCCGTGTGTCCCCCGGGTGTCCCCAGGGTGCCCTCAGGGGGTGTCCCCAGGGTGTCCCGGTCCCAGCCCTTACCCTCAGCTCGCTGATCACGTCCCCCGCCTGGCCCAGCGTCATGTGGCCCTCCTGGGCCAGGATGTGCTGCACGGTCTGCAGCACCTCGGTGGCCATGGTGACATCCCCGCACACGTACATGTGGCCCCCGCGCTGGCAGAGCACCTGGTGCACCTCGGCTGCCAGCTGTGCCCGCAGCACGTCCTGCACGTACGTCTGGGGACACACGGGCACAGTGGCAGCCTGTCCCCGGTGCCCATCCCCGCCCTGAGCCTCTGTGTGCTGTCCCTGTCCTTGTCTGTGCCACCTGCAGCTCTGGGTTAGTGTCCCCCAGCAATCTCTGTCCCCTCTGTTTCCATCCCCACCCTGTCCTTGTCCCCAGCTCCGTGCCCATCCTCTCCCTGTCCCCATCTCCGTGCCCATCCTCTCCTTGTCCCCAGCTCCATCCCCACCCTGTCCTTGTCCCCAGCTCCGTGCCCATCCCAGGCTGTCCCTAGCTCCATGCCCATCCTCTCCTTGTCCCCAGCTCCGTGCCCACCCCAGCCCGTCCTCCCTCGGTCCCCGCTCGGTCCCCCCGGTGGCAGCGCGGTCCCTGTCGCACCTTGGGGCAGCCGGGCTCTCGGGAGAAGGCGGTGAGCACCTGGCTGAGCGCGCCCTGCTGCCGCGCCTCCTCCATCTCCTCGCGGTAGATGTGGTCCAGGGCGGAGGAGCGGCACCCGAATACCAGCACCATGGGGCCCAGGGGGCCACCTGCAGGGGACAGTGGCCTCGTGTCGCACAGCCCCTCTCAGCCCTGTCCTGCAGCCCCCTTTTCCCCATGTCCCCGGTCTCCATCCCCTTCCCCCTGTCCCCACATCCCCAGTCTCCATCCACTTCCCCACGTCCCCAACCCCTTCGTCACTGTCGCCACATCTCTTGTCCCCCATCCTAGTGCCACCATGTCCCTGTGCCCATGTCCCCATGTCCCCCACACCCCACATCCCTCCCATCCCCAGGTCCCTGTCCCTGTCCCCCTCCCCACTCTCATGTCACTATTTCTCCATCCTCTTCCAGACCCCCATGGCCCCTGTCCCCTGCCCCAGCCCGCCCGTGTGTCCCATGTCCGCTGTCACTGTCCCTTGTGTCCCCCGTGTCCCTGTCCCCCGTGTCCCCCCCGTGTCCCCCCCGTGTCCCCCTGTGCCGTCCCCGTGTCCCCTGGTGTCCCCCGTGTCCCTGTCCCCCGTCCCCCCGTGTCTCCTGTGTCCCCTGTGTGCTCCGTGTCCACTGTGTCTCCGTGTCCCCCCCGTGTCCCCGCCGTGTCCCCGGTGTCCCCGTGTCCCACCTCCGTTGCGCAGGAGCTGCAGCCGGTGCTGCCAGAAGCTGCGGAAGGGCGCCACGCCGGTGCCTGGCCCCACGAGGATGCAGGGGGTGTCGGGGGCGGGCGGCAGCCGGAACGAGGGGGCCCTGGGGGAGCCGGGGGTCACCGGGGGGGCTCGGGGCCAGACCCGGCTGGGGGGGGGCGGGAAATGGGGCGAGGGGGGTAGGATGGGACATGCAGGGGACAGGGAGGGCAGGGTGGGGACAGGGATGGCAGGCAGGGCACAGGGATGGCAGGCAGGGCACAGGGATGGCAGGCAGGGGACAGGCGGCAGGACAGCGATCCCTCACCCCCGGATGAAGGCTGGCACGGTGTCCCCCGGCTGCAGCCGCGCCAGCCACGTGGAGCAGACGCCGTAGTGGAGCGGACCCTGCCCGTCTGTGGGGACCAGAGGGGGCCGGTGGGGCTGCGGCGGGGGGCGGCCCCAAGGCAGCCCCTCACAGAGCCCACGCAGGAGATGGGGACCCCTCTGTGCCCGATGGGGCTTTGAAGATGTTCTGGGGACACTGGAGGTGCCCCGGAAGTGCCCCCCGCCCGTGCCCACCCCGGCCCGCTCACTCTCGCTGTGGTAGGTGACCACGGCCACGGTGAGGTGGATCTCGCCCGGGTGGGCGCCGGGCGCGGAGCTGATGGAGTAGTAGCGGGGCTGGAGCAGCGGGAGCTGGGAGAGCAGCAGCGCGGCGGGCAGAGCCACGGACGGGAACTCGGCCAGAACCTCGGGCAGCGTCGGGCACCGGAACCACTTCCACTCCTCGTACAGCCGCGCGTCCTGCGGGCACGAGAGTGGCACAGCGGGCACCCCAGCGCCGGGCACCGGGCATCCCCAGCGCCGGGCACCGGATACCGGGCACTCCCAGCGCCGGGCACGGGCCCGGGGAGCGGGGCAGCACCCGGGATCCAGTGAGGCAGCGGGGCAGTGTCCCAGTATCAGGGACGGGATCAGCACCCCGGGATCAGGGACGGGATCAGCACCCCGGTATCCCGACTGCGAGGTAGCTGCCATCCCAGCAGCCCAGTATCCCGGTCAGAGAGGTCAGAGCCGCCCCCCCGTATCCCCCAGCCCCCCCAGCCCCCAGCCCCTCTCCGGGCCGTCCCCCCGCTGCCCTGACCTGCGCCAGGCGCTGCAGTCGCTCCCGCTCGGCGGGGTCCCGCGCCAGGGAGCCCAGGAGCTGCAGGAACTGCGGTGTCGGGGGCGCCGCCACGTCCAGGTAGAAGGTGAGAGCCTGGGCCAGGGTGCAGGGGGGCAGCCGGGGCTGCAGCACCCAGCGGGGCCCGGGGCTGGACCCGCCTGCGGACGGGGGATTGTGGCTCAGGTCTGTCCTGTGTCCGGCCCAGGGCCTTCCTCTTCTCCGTCTTCCTCCCCACCCTCCCCCCGCCAAGACCTAACCCCTTTGTCTTCCTCTTCCTCAGTCCCTTCCCATTC
>JAHXMQ010000807.1:141076029-141088381 GCA_020466415.1 Ammodramus savannarum pratensis | reverse complement strand
CCCGGAGCCCCCCGGAGCCTCCGGAGCCGCCCGCAGCTCCCACCGCTGTGCCCAGCGCTCCGTGCCCTCCATCCCGGCATGGGGACACCCCCGGCACGCCGAGCCCGCGCACGGTGAAGACAACGGGACCGCGATCCCGCGGCGGGGGGACCCTCCCAGAGCCCCCCGATCCACCCAGAGCCGCCCCCCAGGACCCCCGGTGTCCCCCCGCTCCGTTTCCCCGCGCCGGCGGGGGACGCCCCCGGAGCCCGAGCCCACGTGCGCCGGTACAAACCGGGGGTCCCGGTGACACCCCCGCCCCCCAGACCGCCCGTACCTCCTGTGCCACCAGGCTGGAGACGCGCACGGCGCGGCGGACCCGCTCCCGCCGCTCCCCGTCGGGGCGCTCGGTGCGCTCGGTGCGCTCCCCGCTGTCGCGCCGCGCCGGGGCCATGGCCGCGCTCGGGGGTCCCCGCGCCCCCCCCGGCCCCGCGTGCGGCAGATGGAGCGGGGCGGGACCCCCCGAGCCCTCCCCGCCGCTCGCCCCCGCCGGGCCCCCCCGGCGCAGCCCTCGCCACTCCCCGGGGGAGGGACCGGGAGCGCCCGGAACGGCCCCGCGGGGGCTCCGGGGCGCGGCGGGGCACGAGGGGGGGCCGCGGAACCGGTGCCCCCCCGCCTGCGGCACCGGGACCCCCTGCGGGACCTGCGGGACCCCAGGATCCGGGAGGGATCCTACAAGTGTGACTGGCACAGCGCTGGCACGGGGGATGGGGACGGGGACGGAGGATGACGGGCACGGGGACAGCGGTGGTGGGGACACGGACAGTGACGGGGACACGGACAGTGACGGTAGCGGTGAGCTGGCCCTGGCAGCCCCGGCTGATTCACGGTGTCCCCGTGTCCCCGTGTCCCTGGCCACTGCCCAGCCCTGGCACTGCCCCACGGCTGCGCACCCCCAGCCCCAAAGAAAGGGCCCTGGGGGGCAGCGCCCCCGCCCACCCAGCCGGTGCCAGGGGCCGGGATCGGCAGGACTCGTCCTGCACTGGGGGGTCCCTGGTGTCCCCAGCCCGCTGTCCCCAAGAGCCAGCGATGCCCCAGTGACACGCCTGGCTGGTGGCACCGCCGGCTCCCCACACCCCCTGAGTGGGGCTGGGGTCCCCCCGCCCGATCCTGCCCCACCCAGGGATCCCCTCCAGAACGGAGCAGGAGGTCCCGGGGCTCCCGTGAGCCCTGGGGGTGTCACGGCCACACCAGGCCCCTGTCACTGTCACCCAGAGCGCGGTGACCTTGACGGGCGCTTGGCTCCGGCCCCGCGGGTGAATCACGGTGCCGCTGCAGGGACACCTTGTCCCCAGAGCCACCGACCCGAGGGGCCGAGCCGTGCCCGGGCCGGGGACAGCCCCACGGTCCCTGTGTCCGTGTCCCCTGTGCCCGTGTCCCCTGTGTCCGTGTCCCCCGTTCCCCCGAGGATCCCCCGCCGTGCCGGGGGCACAGCCCGGCCCGGTGACCGCAGCCGTGTCCCCTCCTGGCCCCGTGGCAGCGGCGGGGAGGTGACAGCGCAGCATCACCCTGGCGGCACAATGAACCACGGCCGGGCAATCGAGGGGTTCCGTCAGGAGCTGGGGGCGGGGATGCGGAGTGAGGGGGAGCCACCCACAGAGGGTCCCTGCAGCCCCCAGAGGGTCCCTCCAATCCACACAGGGTCCCTCCAGCCCACCGAGGGTCCCCCCGCCCCACCGAGGGCCCTGCGGCTGCCCCAGCACCGGCGCGGGAGCGGGGGAGCCCGGCCCGGAGCTCGGGATGGGAGCGGGGGTCCCCACGGGGCCCCTCACGTGTGCGGGCAGGTGCGGGGCCGGGGGGCCCGGGGGGGCCGGGCAGATGCGCCGGGGCTGCTCCGTCCCCCGCCAGCTGCCGGGGACCCCGGGGACACCGCGGGGCGGGACGGACGGCGGGTCCCCACCCCGCACGGCCCTCCGGGGATGCCCGGGGCCGCCGCCCCCCCCGGATCATTAGCGGAGGGAAATGAGGGTGTAATTAAGCGGCGCCTCCTGCTCCCGCGGCAGATGGCGGTTACACAACGGGCCGCGGATTAGCGGCGGCCGCCAGCGCCTGGCACCCGGCAGGCACGGCACCGGGGCCGGGGGCACCGCGGTGAGGGGCCGGGGGTACAACGGCACCGGGACCGGGGGCACCGCGGTGAGGGGCACAACGGCACCCGGCAGGCACGGCACGGGGCCGGGGCACGGCAGCACCGGGGCCAGGGGGCACAACGGCACCGGGACCAGGGGGTACAACGGCACAATGGCACCGGGACCAGGGGCACAAGTGCACCGGGGGGTGTCTGCCCCCTGCATCCCGCTGGGAGCCCCCCAGGGGCTGTTCCAGACCCGGCTGTCCCCGGCCACGGCACCCACTGCCCCAGAACATCACGGTCATGATCCCCGGCCAGTCCCCTCAAAACCACTGAGCCACCTTGGCACTGCCCGGTCACCTTGGCAGCACCCGGACACTGTGGCACCACTCGGACACTTTGGCACCACTCGGACACTTCTGGCAGCACCCGGACACTTCTGGCAGCACCCGGACACTTCTGGCACTGCCTGGACATCTTGTCACGGCTCGGACACTTTGTCACTGCTGGGCCATGCTGGCACAGCCTGGCCACGCCATCACTGACACTGCCCGGACGCCTCGGTACAGCCCAGCCATCCCTGCACCACGTGCCACCTCTGGCACCTCCCGGGCACCTCCCGGGCACCTGGTGGCACCTGGGCACCTCCAGCAGCACCTGGCCACCGTGGCATTCCCCGGTAACCTTTGTCACCGCTTGGCCACCGCTGGCATCACCTCCAGCATCACCCAGTCAGCTCTCCCCCAATCGCGGGGTCCTCCACAGCCCGCGGGGCTCACCAGGTCACCTGTGTCACCTGTGTCACCTGTCCCCGTGCGGGTCTCACCTGTGTGACCTTCTCGGTGACGTTGTGGGTGCGGTCGCGCAGCTTGGTGGGGGCGATGATGGGCCGGGGGGCGGGCGGCGGTGCCAGGAGCCCCCCCGGCTGCAGGTCCATGAAGTTGAGGGTGATCTGCGGGATGCGCCCGATGGCCCGGAACCGCGCCAGGTCCGAGTCCGACGTGGAGTTGAGCAGCGCGCTGCGCACGGCGGCCACGGCGCCTGCAGGGGGACACACGGGCACCGTGCTGTCACACGGCGAGGGGACTGTCACACGGCACAGAGCCTGGGTCTGGGGGCAGCTCCCACAGCTGCCCTGGGCTCCGGGGACAGGGGTCCCACAGCTCCCAGGGAGGGAGTCCCACAGCTCCCAGGGAGGGGGTCCCATGGCAGGTGAAGGGAATGTGGAGCCCCAGGGTGGGGACAGACCCCCAGCCATATGCCACCAGCCCGTGTGCCACCAGCCCCTGTGCCACCGCCCCCCCCCCCACCCCCCAGGGGCCTGCAGAGCTGCTCTCAGTTACCTTTAATGTCATTACAATAATTGTCCCTTATCCTATTACTCTTAACGAGCTCTGGGGCCAACGAGGTGACTCCCGAGGGGATTCCCAGGGTGGCTGCACCCTGCGGCTCAGGGGGCTGCAGGATGGCCCAGGAGGCTCTGGGGTCATGGGGGTGTTCCCAGCCCCTGCTGTGGGGCGCTGGGATGGGGGTCACCAGCCCCCGATGGCTGTGGCTGTCCCCATGTCCCCAGCCCCGCTGGCTGCTCCATGTCCCCAGCCCCGCTGGCCGCTCCATGTCCCCAGTCCCGATGGCTGTGTTCCCGTGTCCTCTCCCCGGTGGCTGTTCCCATGTCCCCAGCCCCGGTGGCTGCCCCCGTGTCCCCAGCCCGATGGCTGTCCCCGTGTCCCCAGCCCCGGTGGCTGCTCCCGTGACCCCAGCCCCGGTGGCTGTCCCCGTGTCCCCACCTCGATGGCTGTCCCCGTGTCCCCAGCCCCGGTGGCTGTCCCTGTGCCCGTACCGGTGCTGGAGCCGCGGTGCAGGCCGGTGCCGGCGCTGGCGCTGGCGTGGCGGCTGTGGCAGCGCTTGTCCCCGTCGCCCTTCATGGCCTCGATGTCATCGACGGAGGAGGCCCGGCGGAGGCTGCGGAGGCTCTCTCGGGACCGGCGCTCCCGGGAGCGGCTCCGGGCCAGGCTGTGGTTGGCGAAGGCCAGCGCCAGGCGCTCGGCCCGCGGGGACGGCTGCGCCACCGGCGGCTCAGGGTCCCCCATCAGCGCCGCCTCGTCCTCAGCGCGGTCCCCGGCCTCCAGCGACGAGGAGGCGTCCTCGGGGCCCGAATCGCTGGCGGCCGGGGCCGGCTCCGTGCCCAGCGGGTCCGTGAGCCCCGGGTCCACGACCACCACGTCCGGGGGCTCGGGGGGCAGTGACTGGCGGCTGCCGGTGAGCGCCAGCAGCTTCAGCCGCAGGGACCGGGTGCGACCTGGGGGGACAGGGCTGGGTCACACCTGGGCTGGCACAGGGACAGGGGCAGCTCCACACCCGCACCCGGTGCTGCTTCATCCGCAGGGATCAGCTGCACCCTGGAGTCAGGGCTGGGCCCGGGGGCAGCATCAGACCCCCTCCCCACAGTGCTGCCACTGTCCCCATGTGCCCCAAAGCAGCACCAGGGACGTGGGGTCAGCAGGACATGAGCTGACACACCAGCCCGGTGGCAGTGACCCCATTGCCTCTGCAGGAACCCAGGAGGAGGGTGTGACCCAGTGTCCCTCTGTCCCCATAACTGGGGTGAGCCGGTGTCCCTGTGTCCCCATTCCTGGGGTGACCCGGTGTCCCTGTGTCCCCATAACTGGGGGTGACCCGGTGTCCCTGTGTCCCCCCCTACCTGGGCTGACCTGGTGTCCCTGTCCCCGGTGTCCCTGTCGCCGGTGTCCCCGTACCTGCAGGGCCCCAGGGGGCCGGGGTGACCCAGTGGTTGGTGCTGGGGGTCGGGGCCTCCCCGGGCTCAGGCTCCCTCACGGCCTCGAAGTTGAGGATGAACATGATGACGGTGCCATCCTCGTTCTTCACGGGCACCACGTCCACCAGGCACGGGAAGGAGCTGCCTGCGGGGAGGGGGGACAATGACATGGGGGGGTGGCACTGCCACCCGGGAGGGGACCCCCGCCTGAGCCCGAACATCCCTGCTGGGCACCCCCGCCTGACCCCCTGGTATCACCCCCGCCTGCCCCCCAACGCTGACCCCACCGCGGGGGGAAACTGAGGCACGGGATGGCGGGGGTGCCCCTTTCTCCCCCCAATCTCGTGGCGTGTCTGTGCGTGGGCAGCGGCGCCGGGGGGGCTCCGGGGGGGCTCCGGGGGTGCCGGGCAGGGTTAATCCGCTCAGAACTCGTTAACAGCTGTGGCGTTAATCCGGTGCCACAGCTGGGGGCGGGGGGGGGGAATTGGGGGTGCTCAGGGCAGCCCGGAGCAGCCTCTGGGGGATGGGGGGGCATCCTGCTGCCCCCGGCACCCCTCACCCTGAGGGGACGCGGTGGGAGGCGCCGGGGGACACGCGGTGGCGCCAAGCACCGAGTCCCGCAGACGGTGTCCCCCCGGCTGGCACCGGGCCCGGCCGCCTGGCACGGCGGGTGCCAGCTGGCACCGTCCCCGCTCCCGTGCCCGCGGCGGGGGGATTCCCTGACGCACGCGGGGCCGCGGGCCAGCTCGGGGTGGCACGGGGTGGCACGGGGTGGCACGGGGTCCTGGCAGAGCCGGCACTGCGAGCGGATTAGCGCCACCGCCCCGGGGCCGCTGCGGCTCCATCCGCCCCCGCGGGAGCCTTGGGGCCCCAGGGCCGAGAGCTCCGGTCCAGCTGCCCGTGGGGGGGCACAGGGGGCACGGGGGGACCGCAGGGGCACGGGGGTACCCCGCTGCAACGGGAACCGCCCCCCTTGCCCCCCTCACACTAAGGGCACCGCCGACCTCCAGAGCTGTGCCCCAAATCCGCCCGCACCCCCACACTGCACCCCCAGCATCCCCACTGCTCCCCGTGACCCCCAAAGCGGAGGGCCCCCCCTGGCCCCCCATCCCTGCTCCCCCCCACTGCACCCACTGCCCTGGGACCCACACCCAGGAGCCACCTGCACCCCCAGGCCCGCAGCCACGCTGGGGACACCCCCACGGCACAGGGGGGACCCCGCAACCCGAGGTGTCACAGTGACAGGGCCCCCATTCAGCCCCTGGCGCCCCCGCCCCGCACCGACACCGGGGGCCACGCACGGGGTGGGGGTCCCCAAAGGCACCGGGGGTGTCGGTGCCCCCTCCCTGTCCCTGCGGTGTCCCTGCGGGGACACAGGTGCCCCAGGGGCGCCGTGACCTCGGCGCGTCCCCGGCACCGTAAACAACACGTCTGCAAGACAAATGGCTGCAGCAGCAGCAGCGCGGAGCCGCGGCGGCTCCAGGGCTCCAGCGCGGCCCCAGCCAGCGGCACACGGCACCGGGCACCGGCACTCCCCGGGGGCGCGGGGCGGGGGCTGCAGGCAGCCGGTGGGCACCACAGCACTGTCCCGAGGGACGGCAGCGACACCGGGGGCACCGGGTATGCCGGAGCCACGGCAGCAACGTCCCTGCCCCACCGAGCTTGGGGGGCCCAGTGCAGTGAGGGGAGCCCCCAGCACCCTCACACCGGGGCTGGTACCATGGGGAGGAGACCCCCGTGGTGGCACCACTGCACCCCCAGGCCTGGCACCCTCACACAGTGGTTGGCAGCACGGAGAGGAGACCCCCGTGGTGGCATCACTGCAGCCCCAGGGCTGGCACCCCCGCAGCACCAGAACCCCCCAGACCCAGCTCACTGCCAAGGGTCCCTCCCCATCCCGAGGGACAGCCGGACCCCATGGACTGTCCCTGTCCCAGTGGGGGCTCCCAGAGCCCCCCAGAGCCCCCACCACACCTCCCCATGGGCCCCACAGAGGGTCCCAAGGTCTGGCAGGGGTAGGGACCCCTCCCCACTCCTGGGAACCCCCTGTCCCTCCTCTCCCTGGCAGCACAGGGGGGCTGGTAAGGGGTGAGACCCCCACACTGCTCAGGGGGTGTCGAGGTCTCTGGGGACCCAGGGAAGGCCCCAGGCAGGCGCCCCCTTTCCCCCAGCCCTGTGGCACCCGGCAGGCCGAGCAGTGTCACCCTAACGAGGGCACAACACGGCTCCAGGGGGGCACCCGTGTCCCCCCGTGCCCCAGAGCCCTGGCACCGCACAGTCCGAGGGGCACAGGGCCGTGCCAGGCACAGCCCCGGGCCATGGGGGAGCCTCTGCCCCCAGCCCAGCCCACAGGGCACCCGGGGCCACGCCGGCAGCTGGCACCGGCTTTGTTTACTCCAGCACCGGAACCGGGGCCGTGTGCCCAGAGCCCGGACAGCTGTGGTGACAGCCGGGACACCTGGCACTGGCACGGGGCCACGCCGAGGGGAAGCACCGGCACTAGCGAGGCGGGGAGCCAGCCCTGCCCGGGCTCTGGGGGCACCGGGACCCGGGATGGCACCGGGAGCCAGGATGGCACAGGGACCCCGGGATGGCACCTGCCAGGGTGCTCCACACAACACAGGGACCCCGGGATGGCACCGGGAGCCCGGGATGGCACCTGCCAGGGTGTTCCACACAACACAGGGACCCCGGGATGGCACTGGGACCCCGGGATGGCACCGGGATCCCCGGGATGGCACCTGCCAGGGTTTTCCACACAACCCCGCGGGGATGGTGGCACTGTGACACCAGCTCAGCCCCCTCCAGGTGACACAGCCCCCTGCATCCCCCTGTTTGTGGGGATCACTGCACCCCACAACCCCGCACCCACAACACGTGGTGGCCCCTGGGGCCACCTGGCGGCCACCATGGCACCAGGAGGGGCTGAGGGCTCACAGGGGGCTGGTCCAGAGCCACCAGTGCCAGGCTCGCACCCTGCTGGGAGCCACCACGGGGCTGGAGAGCGCTGTGAGCCCCCGGGGCTGCCAGGGGCTGCTGGGTCCCCACGTGTGCCAACAGCCCCTGCCACCCAGCCAGGTCCCTGTGCCAACAGCTCCTGCCACCCAGCCAGGTCCCTGTGCCAACAGCCCTTGCCACCCAGCCGTGTCCCTGTGCCCACAACTCCTGTCACCCAGCTGTGTCCCTGTGCCACCAGCCCCTGCCACCCAGCTGTGTCCCTGTGCCAACAGCCCCTGCCACCCAGCTGTGTCCTTGTGCCCACAGCTCCTGCCACCCAGCTTGTCCCTGTGCCCCTGTCACCCAGCTGTGTCCCTGTGCCCCTGTCACCCAGCCGTGTCCCTGTGTCCCTGTCCCAGTGCAGGCCCCTGGGGTGTCAGTGCCCCCCTTGCCGCGGTGCCCAGCGCAGCCCCCTGTCCCCGCTGTCCCCCTGTCCCCGCTGTCCCTCTGTCCCCCGCTCCGTACCATCCTTGCGGTAGAAGCAGATCTCCACCTTGCGCTCCTCGGCGCCCAGCAGCGCCTGTGCGATCTGGGCGGCGGCGCGGCGCTGCGTGCGGGGCCCGTGCAGGAAGTCGCAGGTGCTGGGCTGCTGCATCACCTCGGCCCGCGAGTACCCGCAGAGCCGGCAGAAGCCCTCGTTGCAGTAGATCACGGCGCAGTTCTCCACTCGCGCGTTCCCGATGATGAACTTGCGGCCTGCAGGGACAGGGGGGCGCGGGTCAGCCCGGAGCGGGGGTCCCTCCACCCACACACCCATCCCCACACCCACGGCTCTGGGTTTCCCAACGACACCAGGCCATGAATCATCCCACTTGCTCCCCAGGGACCCCCCAAACTGGTGCCATCACCACCGTGGGGACCCCAGAACCGCTGGGATCCCTGCATCACAGGGACCCCAGAACCACGGGGATCCAGGGGCTCCCAGCACGGCAGGGACCCCCCAAGAGCTACAGACACCTCACAGGGACCCCCCAAGAGCTACAGACACCTCACAGGGACCCCCAAGAGCAGGGACCCCCTTAACAGCAGGGATCCCAGGAGTCCCTCATCACCACGGGGACCCCCACAACTGCAGAGACCCCTTGGGGACACCACTACCATGAGGACCCTGGGACCCCCAGCACCCCACCGTGAGGGCAGCGGCTCAGCCAGGCCAGCCCCCCGAGCACATCCTGTCCCCAGCAGGTGACACCCCCAGCCCGACCCATGGGCAGCATTCCCCCACATCCCTGCCCTGTCCCAGCCCGGGGCTGCCCAGGGCCTGACCCCAGAGGAACCCCCGATTTTCAGTCTCCCGGAGTCCCCGCTCTGCCAGGCAGTGTGGGGGGCACAGCCAGGGGGACCCCCAGCCCCACAGCAGCCTGAGCGGATGCTGTGGGCTCCACACCCTGGGGACTGGGGAAGGCCCAGTTCTGGCAGTGCAGAGCCGGGGTGCTGGCGGTCAGGGCGGGCAGGAGTCCCCCGCCAGCCAGGGCTGTCCCTGTCACCCCAAGCCCACCCGAGCTGGGGACTCGGGGGCGCCAGGGCGAGCAGGGTCCCTCCTGCCGGGCGGGTCCCCGTCACCTCAAACCCACGCAGGGCCACAGTGCCCCAGCTGCCCTCCCCGCCCGGTGCTCCCTGGTGTCTCCCGGTGTCTCCCATCCCCTCCCCCGCGCGGATTCCCCTCGGGCCCCCCAACCCCGCTCCCGGTGCCCGCGGCGCCCCCCACTCACTCTGCCCCTCGAACTTGCGGATGATGGTGTCCAGGAAAGTGTTCTGGGGGGCGACGTGCCCCCGCCGCACCGGCATCGTGCCGGGCCCATGGGCAGCGCCGGCGGGGCGGGGGGGGCCGGGCCCGGGGGGGGGCCCCGCGCCGCGGGGGGTCCCGCTGCCCTTGAGCCAAGGACGGCGCCGCTCCGGGGGGCCCCGGCACCGGCACCGGGGGGGCCCTCCCGGCCCGCGGCCGGCCCCCGCCCGCCCCGGTGCGGCGGCGCTGCGGGGCCGGGGGGGTCCGGGGCGGGAGCCGGAGGGGGCGGCGGGGCCGAGCCCCCCCGCGCTACCCGCCCGGTGCGCGCCGCGCCATCGGCCTTATTTAGTCACGGAGCGGCCGGGGGGGACCGGGACCCGCCCCGCGCGCTCGTCGCCGCTCGGAACAGGTCGCAACGGCTCGGCTCCGCTCGGACCGGCGGGGCTGAGCCGGGCTCGGCCGGTTCGGTGCGGCGGGGTTCGGCCCGCTCCGCTCCGGTTCGGTTCGGTTCGGCTGGGTCGGCTCGGCCTGGCCCGGTTCGGCTGAGCTCGGGCGGGCTCGGCTGGGTTCGGCGCGGTTCGGCCGGATTCGGCTGTGCTCGGCTGCACTGGGTTCGGCCGGGCTCGACTCGTCTCGGCTCGGCCCCGTTCGGCTGTGCTCGGGCGCGTCGCGGCCCGGCTCGGCTCGGCTCGGCTCGGCTCAGCTCAGCTCAGCTCGGCTCGGCTCGGCTCGGCTCGGCTCGGGCGGGCTGAGCCCGGCTCGGTTGGGCTCGGTTCGGGCTGGTCCCGGCGCTCGGCCCGGCCCGGCCCGGCCCCGCGGGCGCGGCGGGCGCTGCGTGTTGACAGCGGGGCCGGGGCGGGGCCAGCGCGGGCGCAGCCAATGGCCGCGGGGGGGCCCGGGACCCCCGCCCCGCCCCGCCCGGGGGCGCCCAGCGCGCCCTTGGCCACGCCCCGCCACGGCCACGCCCACCGGCACGGGGCCACGCCCCCTCCCCGGTTCCCCACAACGCCCCGCGACCCCCGAGGGACACTCCGGTCACAGCCCCGCTCTGCAACGGGGCCACAATCCCGGACAGGTGGGACACGGGGACATGGGGACACGGGGACACCTGGGGTCACCGGGACATGGGGACACTGGGACATAGGGACACTGGGTCACCGGGACATTGGGACACTGGGACACACGGACATGGGTACATTTAGACACCAAGACACCAGAATAAAGCACAGTGGGACACCGTGACACTGGGACAGCGGGATATGGGGACACTGGCACGCCAGGACAGTGGGACACAGGGACAGTGGGACACAGGGACACGGGGCCATGTGGGGCAGCAGCAGAGCATCCAGGCGCACTCCAGCTGGTCCTGGGGGAGCCTCCCCGCCCCAGTCCGGCCATCCCGGCCCAGCCTAACCCTCTTCCCAAACTGGTTCCAGCACCAGCCCCAGTACCAGCCCCAGCCCTTGCCCTGGGCCCGATCCCAGCCTAGTCCTGATTTCTATCCAACCCTAATCCTAGTCTCTGTCGCAGTCCTAGTTCCTGTCCCACTCCCAGTCCTGTCCCATCCCAGTCTCAGCCCTGACCTCATCCAGTCCCTGTCCTGTCCAGTTGTGGTTCCAGTCCCAATCCCAGTCTAGTCACAGTCCCGGTTAAATCCTAATCCCAGTCTTCTTTCTAGGCCAGACCCAGTCCAGTCTGGTCCCAGTACCAGTCTCCATCCAGTCCAAATCTCAATTCCAGTCCAAGTCCCAGTCCCAGTTCAAACCCCAGTTCTGTCCATTTCCAGACCAGTCCGGTTCCTTCACAGTCCAGTGCAATCCCAGTTCACTCCCAGTCTGTTTCTGGCCCAGTCCTGATCCCAGTCGCAGTCAGAGATCAGCCCCAGCCCAGTCAGGGTCTCAGCGCTGTCCCAGTCCAGACCAATCCCCATCCCAGCCACGGTTCTGGTCCCGTTGCCCATCCCAGTCCCATGTCAGCCCAATCCGGTCCCAGTTCTGTTCCGGCCCTGGAGTCAGTCCCGGTCAGAGCCCCGTCCAGCCCGGTCCCGGTGCCAGTTCCGTGCCGGTTCCGTGGCGTTCCAGCCCGGTCCCGGTGCCGGTTCCGTGCCGGTTCCGCGCCGTTCCAGCCCCGAGTCCCGGTGCCGGTTCCGGTGCCGGTTCCGCGCCGTTCCAGCCCGGTGCCGCTCCCGGTGCCGGTTCCGTGCCGGTTCCGTGCCAGTTCCGCGCCGTTCCAGCCCTGTCCCGGTGCCGGTTCCGTGCCAGTTCCGCGCCGTTCCAGCCCGGTCCCGGTCTCCTCCCAGCCCGGCGCTGCCCGGGATGCTCCCGGTCTCTGTCCCAGGTGCTGAAATTGGCTCCGGCCCCAGGGCCGGGACCGCCGGGACCGGCCGGGGTGACCGGACCCGAACGGACCAACCGGACCCGAACGGCCCCGAACAGACCGACGGAACCGGCTGGGCTGGCTCTGCCAACTGGACCCGACTGGGCCCGGCCGGTCTCGACCCGACCGGCTGGACCGACCGGCTGCGACCGGCTCTCAGTGGCCCCGAACGGACCCGAACGGGCGTGAATGGACCCGAACGGACCGACCGGGACCGACCGGACCCAAATGGACAGACCGGACACAAATGGATCCACTGGACTGACCAGATCGAGCAAGTCCGACCAGACGTGACCGGACAGAGCAGAACAAGCGGGGCTCAGCCGAGCCGGGCGGGGGGCTCTGGGGTATGGGGGGACTGCGGGGT
>JAHXMQ010000807.1:141015945-141035535 GCA_020466415.1 Ammodramus savannarum pratensis | reverse complement strand
GGCCTCTGGAATGTTCTGGATTCCCAAAGTGCTGAGTCAGCATGTGGCCCCAGAGGGGGAGGAGCCAGAGCCCCTGGGCGTGGCTGTGGGGCAATGGCCCCTCCCAGGACCCCCCCACAACCAGGGGATGCACACAAAGGGGGCTCTGGGGGTCTCCCCAAGCTCCTCTCCCCAGCAGGACCCCGGGGGCAGTGACTGGGGGAATCCCAGTCTGAGGCAGCTGCAATGTTCAGGAATGTTCCAGTACCATGGATGAGAGGGTGAAAGAATTCACATTGTGGTAAAACTTCATTTGGGGGGGCAGTTCTGGGGGAGCCGCTGTGCAAACTGTAAACTGGGGAGGGGGAGCAGACCCAGCCCCCTGGGAACAGACCCCACACTCAGCACATCCCTCTGGGAGGAGACCTGCCCCAAGACCCCAATCCAGCTCTGTGCCCACGTCCCAGCTGGAGCCCCTGGAGCTGTTAATGGGGCTGGGGCACTGCAGACACCCCGTGGGACCCCCACAGGAGGGGTCTGGAGTCTCTCCAAGGGCTGCTCCATCTTCCAGGATCTCCATCCGGGCACAGGTTGGTGTTCTTGGGCCTCTCCAAGGGCAGCTCCAGAGCCCCCCTGGGGCAGATCTATGTTCCACGTCCTGCTCCAAGGGTACCTCCAGGGGCAGCTCTGTGTCCTGGATCCCCCCAAGGGCAGCTCCCTGTCCTGGGGTCCCTCCAAGGGCAGCTCCAGAGTCCCCTTGGGGCAGATCCATATCCCATGTCCCCTCCAAGGGCAGCTCCATGTCCCAGGGTCACGTTGTGATCCCAGCTCTGTGTCCTGGGGTCCCTCCAGGGGCAGCTCCATGTCCCAGGATCACCTTGGGATCAGCTCCACATTCCATGTCCCCATAGGGGGCAGCCCCAGGTCCCCTCCCAGGGGTGACTCTGTGTCCCAGGGGGTGACTCTGTCCCCTCTCAGGGGTGTCTCTGTGTCCCTCAGGGGTGTCTCTGTGTCCCAGGTCCCTCCGAGGGCAGCCCCTGTCCCCCTCAGGGGTGTCTCTGTGTCCCAGGTCCCCCCGAGGGCAGCCCCTGTCCCCCTCAGGGGTGTCTCTGTGTCCCGGGTCCCCCTCAGGGGTGTCTCTGTGTCCCAGGTCCCCCCGAGGGCAGCCCCTGTTCCCCTCAGGGGTGTCCCTGTCCCAGGGGTGTCTCTGCCCCGCGTTCCTGGCGGGAGCAGCAGCAGCAGCTCCGGGGCTGCCTCAGTTGGAGTCGCGGTCCAGGCTGCAGCCCAGGGCCTCGATGTCGCTGCTGATGTGTGAGATCATCCTGTCCCACTCGTCCTCCTCGGAGGGCACGGACTGCTCGTCGGAGCTGCCGGCGGCGGTGCCGTTGGAGGCGGCGGCGGGGCCCAGCGAGCGCCGGTAGCGCCCGAAGCTGTCGGTGATGATGCCGCGGCCGTCCTTGACACCGATGGTCTCCAGGAAGTTCTCGAAGTGCTGGCTGTCCTTCTCGGGGATGAAGGGCCGCAGGCCTGGGGACGCAGCAGGGACACGGTGAGTGCTGGGGTTCCTCACCTGGGCCTTCCTGAGCCCCTTGGGAGGGACAGGGACCCCAGGGTGCCCCACTCACCCACACCTGGGACTGCAGCCACTGCTCCCCGAGGGCAAAATCCGGCTAACATGGGATTTTCTGAGCTCCAAACCATCTAATTCCTCACCCACCATCCTGCTGGGCTTTGCTGGGCTTATCCCAATGATTTGTCCCATCAGGGACATCTGTCCTGTCCCCTCACTGTCCCCAGGGGCGAGGGGGACCCCCTACTCCTGTTCTGTTGATTTTAAATTCCTGACTCCCTTTTCCTTGGCCAGGTGAGAGGAGCCAGGTGTGGTCAGACACTGCTCCTGTCCTGGGAAGATTCTGGGTTCCTGACCTGTTTTCCTAGGGTATCAGAGACCAGGTTCTTTAAATATCCCTGCTCTGGAGAGGAGGTCTCCTGGCCTGAGATTTTCAGGTCTGAATCAAATTCCCTGGCTCTGGAGGAGGTGTCTAGGTTTGGGTGAGAGTCTGGAGGAGGTTCCCAGGTCTGGACTGGGGTGCCTGGATCTGGAGGAGGTTCCCAGGTCTGGATTGGGGTGCCTGGATCTGGAGGGGGTTCCCAGGTGCTTCACAGGCAGGTGGGAGCAGGGAAGGGCTCTGAGGAGAGCCTGAAGCTGTGGGATGAGCTGGGCTGGATGGCCCAGCTGCCCTCAGGAGTGAGGAATGCACAGGTCCTTGGGGTGCCTGGGGAGGTGCTGCTGGGATTTCTGGGGGGCTTGTGCAGGGCCAGGAGCTGGGCTCTGCTCCTTGGGGTGCCTCCCAAGCCAGGACAGTCCATGATTCTGGAAGCCCCCAGCTCCTGAGGGCACCCTAAGGCTCCCAGGAGATGGACTGGGATGGTGGTCACCCCCTCAAGGCCCCCCTGCACCCTCAGCCCTGCTCTCCTGGCCCTGGAGGTGTCCCCCACTCACCCAGGAGCAGGAATTTCCTGCTGTCCCCATAGAGCTGCTTGAGGTTGATGCAGAACTCGTGGATGGAGGCGCCGTTGCGGTACTCGTGCAGCAGCATGGCGAACTGCTGGATCTCCTGCGAGGACAGCTTGGTGCGCAGCTGTGGGGGACAGCACACAGCTCTGGCACCTGCCATGGGCTGGCAGGGACAGGGGGAGCTGTGGGGACAGCATGGACCGCTGGCACCTGCCACGGTCTGGCAGGGACAGGGCAGGGACAGGGGGAGCTGCAGGGACAGCACGGACCTCTGGCACCTGCCATGGGCTTGGAGGGGCAGGGACAGGGGACAGCACGGACCTCTGGCACCTGCCATGGGCTGGCAGGGACAGGGGAATGGACAGGGGAGGGCAGGAACCCCGGGGAAAGCAGGGCTGGGCTCTGGGGTCACTGGAGCTCCTGGAGCCTTGGGGAATGAGGGGACTTGGATGCTGGGAAAGGGAAAAGGGTGAGGGGAAAATGATCCTGTGGGACAGGCAGAGTCCAGAGGAGGCCCCAGAGCTGCTCAGGGCTGGAGCCAGGCTGGGAGAGCTGGGAATGTTCATCTGGAGAGGAGAAGCTCCTCCAGGGAGAGCTCAGAGCCCCTGGCAGGGCCTGGAGGGGCTCCAGGAGAGCTGGAGAGGGACTGGGGACAAGGGATGGAGGGACAGGATATAGGGAATGCCTCCCACTGGGAAAATGGCAATTTAAATTGGATACTGAGATTAAATTCCTGGCTGGGAGGGTAGTGAGGGACTGGAATGATTTCCCAGAGAAGCTGTGGTTACCCCATCCATGGAAGTGCCCAGGTGGGGTTGGATGGGGCTTGGAGCAGCCTGGGCTAGTGGAAGGTGTCCCTGCCACAGCAGGATGGGATGGGATCATCCTCACAGCCCCTTTTTCCCCAAACCATCCCACGGATCCATGACATGAGCCCAGGACCAGACCCTCCAAGCCCAGCCTGGCTGGGGAGGACAAGGATGAGCTGCTCCTCCAGCCCTGATCCCAATCCCAAGTCCCACCGTCATCATGTAGTCCTGGAGCAGCTCGGTGGCCGTGGTGCTGAGCTCACTCTCGCTGGCCGTGGTGACGTGCGGGGATGGGCGGGCAGAGAAGGAGGACGGGGACGTGTCCCCTGCTTCCAGCGTGTCTGCAAAGGAACTGACACCCCAGCAGCAGGGTCAGCTCTCCAGGGATCCCTGGGGAGGTGCTACTGGCATGGCTGGGGGATCCTTGGGGTGCCTCCCAAGCCAGGACAGTCCATGGTTCTGGGAGCCCCCAGCCCCTGAGGGTACCCCAAGGCTCCCAGGGAACTGAACGCTGCTCTGGTGACAGTGACAGCAAAGCCCTCTGTGGGGAATTATCCCTCTGGCTGCCTCCTCCTTAGGAGCAACACAGGGGAAAATCCCTACCCTCCCTATCTTGGGCTTAAATGTGCAATTTTCAATGAGGTTCCCAATTCCTCCATGTTAAACGTTCCTGGAGCATCCCTCAATGTTAACCACTGGTTTGTGTGTGAGGATTTCATCCCACAAACACTGCCCATGTTTCCAGGAGGGAGAAATCTCCCAAATAACCAGTTTTGGGGAAAACCCTGCTCCCAGCTCCAGCTGCTGACCCTGCATTGTGTTGATACAGAGATGTGGCTCCTGGAATGCTGAGGGCAGAACAATCCAGGCCTGGCCAGGACCCGTGCCAACGCCCCAGGCCTGGCCAGGCTCAGCTGAGCTCCCCGGGGTGCTGAGGGCAGCAGGTCTGGGTTAATCCCAGCTCCAGGGGCCAGGGATCACTCACAAAGTGCTGGCATCTGCCTCGAAGGGCTCCTTCACGTCCACCTTGGTGGAAGAGTCATCTGCAGGGGAAAATGTGGGAGATGGAGTGTGAGAGGCATGAACTTGGTGTCTTCCCAAGCCAGGAGGGACACAAAGTGATTCCTGATGTGGCTGGAAGGGAGGAGGCCAGGAATGAGTGACCAGGTAAGAGGAAATGGCCTCAGGTTGTGCCAGGGGAGGTGCAGGGTGGATCTCAGAAAGATTCCTTCATGGGAAGGGTGGTCAGACACTGGAACAGGATGCCCAGGGAGGGGGGGGAGTCCCCACCCTGTGGATGTGGCACGTGGGACATGGGCAGTGGTGGCCTTGGCAGTGCTGGGGGCTGGGTGGGCTTGGGGGTTCCTGAGGCTTTCCCAATCTCAACCACTCCTGGCTGTGGCTTTGTGTAGCCCTAGAGGGGTGCTGGGGGGCAGGAGCACCCACATGGGACACATGCACTGCTGTGCAGGGACAGGTGCTGGGGGTTCCTGAGGCTCTCCCAACCCCAATACTCCCAGCTGTGGCTGTGTATGACCACAGGACACGCACCGCTGTGCAGGGACAGGTGCTGGGTGGGCTCAGGGGTTCCTGAGGCTCTCCCAACCCCAAACACTCCCAGCTGTGGCTGTGTATGACCACAGGGCACACGCACCGCTGTGCAGGGACAGGTGCCGGGTCGGTGTCGAGGCCCCGTCGAAGATGGCACGGTCCAGGAAGTCGATGGTGGACTCGGTGTAAACGATCTGGAAGACTTGGCTAAGCAGGGAGCACAGCTCCTCAGCACCCACCTGGAACAGCAGGGAGCTGTGGCAGAGCCCAGGCAGGGACATCCCCTCTCGCTCTGTGGGATGGGTGCTGGTCCCCCATGAGGACAGGGAGGGCACACAGCCCACATCCATCACCCTCCCAGCATCCCCACCCTTCCATCAAGCCCACCAGGTTGATGCTGGAGCATCCCAGCATCCCCACCCAGCAGCAGGAGCTGAGATGCTCCAGCATCAACCATGGAGTCCCCCAAATTCTGTGGTGAGGCTCCCCCATGCAGCTCCCTGGGATTTTGGCCCATGCCAGAGGAATGCCCCAGGGAATGTCAGAGCAGGGAATGAGGGCAGTGAAGTTCCACCTTCAGTGCAGATCAGAGGCTGAGACTGGAATCCCTGGATGCAGACACTGGATGAAACAAATTCCCAGGTCAGCACAGGGAAAACACCCCAATCAGCAAAACCCCATTGTGGGACTGTCCTCATGGATTCTGTGCTGCTGCAGAAGGTTCTGGATGACAGAGACCAAGGGAAACTCTTCCTGAGACCCTCCTGTGTCCCAGGGCTGGCACAGGGATCAGGAGTCCTTCTGCAAATGCTCCAGCAATGCCCAAACACACCTGGCATCCCTAAATCTGTGTCCCACGAGGTGTGAGAGCAGGGAAGGATCCTGACACACCACAGGACTTGGCCACTGTGGATTTTGTGGCTCCACTATCACCACCACGACCCGAGAGCCAGAACCTCCCAGCAATGCCAGTGCCTCAGAGCCCAGGCTGGGTGCTCCCAGGGCTCCATGGAGCAGTGAGAGCCAGCCCTACCTTGTTCTCTGTGGCCAGCACCACCAGGCAGCAGCACTCCAGGGGCCCCCCTGCGCTCTCCGACAGCGAGCCCGACGTCAGCGCCTTGGAGCCCTCGGCACACAGGCTCTGGCTGGGCGAGATCCCGGGATCCTGAGCTGAGGGGAGAGCACAGGTGAGGCCAGGGAGGGGGTGGGAAGGAGTCCTGCAGGTGAGGAACAGCCCTGAAGCAGAATGGGATGAAAAGCCTCCAGTCTGGAGCTGGGTTTGACAGCTGTCCAGCTGTTTTCACAGCTCAGAATTCCATCCTGATTTCCAGCCCCTGACGTGTTTATTCCTTTATTCCGCAGTCCATCCAGGAGGTTTGTACTCAGATAAATCCCTGGCTCAGCCCTCCCCTGTTGCAGTTGGTTTAGGGGGCTCCCCACACCCCCAACTCCCTAAACCATGCAGGTGTGACACGCACAGGACAGGGACTGAGGTGTCACGGAACCCTCACGGAATGCTCTGGGTTGGGGAGACCTTGGAGACCCCCCAGCTCCACCTGCTGCCACGTGCAGGGACATCTCCCACTGTCCCAGGTGGCTCCCAGGGGACAATCCCAGCCCCATGGGCACAGCTCACCTGTCTTGAGCACCACCAGGTGAGCGGAGTCGTCGCGGATGTAGGAGACGGAGGCGATGTCGTGGATGGGCACCCTGAGGATCAGGTCCTCCCCGTCCCTCCACACCAGCTTGATGTTGTAGGCAGAGAGGCTGATGACAGCATCATGCTCTGGGGTCAGCTGCCCTGGGAGCTGGTGGGCTCTCTGCAACACCAGGATTCACAGGGATTTAGTCATGGAATGGCTGGGCTTGGAAGCAGCTGAAGGATTATCCAGCTCCATTCCACTGTCCCAGGCTGCTCCCCATCCAGCCTGGCCTGGAACACCTCCAGGGATGGGGGGCCACAGCTCCTCTGGGAAATGCATCCTGGGGTGTTTCCCCTTTGGGAGCAGCAGCTGGCCCAGGGCTGAGGAGGCTCTGTGAGCTTGGATCTGTGCCTGCTGGGGAGAGCACAGAGCAGCTGAGCGCTCACCTTGGCGTTGTCGATCAAGTGCAGGATCTCCGTGCGGCTGGAGGGGTTCAGGTACCCCGGGATGGACGTGAGCTGCCCTAAATACTGGGAGAGAAGAGACAAACCATTGCCACAGCATGGACACCAACCTGGACATGGCAGAATGAGCTGTGGAGACACTCCAAGGAAAACCTGGGACAGGAACAAGGTTAGCTGGGTTAGGGGTTTAGGTTTTGTGTTTGGAAGATAGATAGATAGATAGATGGATGGGTTTGGGAGATGGATGGATAGATAGATGGATGGATGGGTTTGGGAGATAGATGATGGGTTTGGGACATGGGTTTGAAGTGGGAATGCTCAAAAGAAGCTCCACAGACCCCTCAGAGCCCCTTGCAGGGCCTAGGGGCTGCAGCAGAGCTGGAGAGGCGCCCTGGACAAGGGGCAATGGGTTCCCACTGCCATCTGTGGTATCAGGAAGGGTTCCAGGAGCAGCCCCAGGGTACCTTGACCTCCTTCTCGATGTAGTCGTGGAGCAGCAGGTCGGGCTCCACGCGGTCGGGCGGTGCCACCAGCACGGTGTGCAGCGGGCGCCGCTCCGTCACCTTCTCCTGGGCCTTCTTGTCCCGGCCCTTCTCCCCCTTCAGGAACACGCGCTTGAACGGGGACACGATGCCAGGCTGGGGACAGGAACAGCAGTGGGGTCACCAGGGGGTTGGCACTGGCACTGGGGGTCCCACAGCCCCTCCTGCCCTCAATCCCATCCTGCTGCTTTTGCCCCATGGACAATGCTTGCTCTGGAGCTGTACATCCATGGAATTCCAGAGAAAACCCTTTTCCTGGGACACAGAACAAGTGCTGAACGTTCCCACTACCAAAATATAGTGACTTCCCCTAAAATCACAGTGTTCAACCTTGCAGGTAAGAGAAATCCAACTCTTACATACAACAATGTATTCCATGTGAATTGCCCCATGGACAATGCCATGTTTGGAGCTATACATCCATGGATTTCCAGAGAAAATCCTTTTCCTGGGACACAAAGCAACTGCTGAATGTTCCCACTACCAAAATATGGTGGTTTCCTCTCAATGTTGTATTTCTCTGGTAAGAGAAATCCAACTCTTACATACAATAATATATTCCAAGTGAACCGCAGATCCAGAGGGATTCTCCATGGTTTTGTACCTCCCTGAGGATCTGATGGTGCAACTCAACAAGGAAAGCCAAAAAACAGGCAGGAATATTCCAAGGAGACCCCAAACAACAAGAAAATGACCCAGAAGTAGATTTCCCTGGGAAAAATGGGAAACTCCAAACCCTGCAGTGCCAGGTTTGGAAAACCACTGGAGCCAACACACAGCTGTCCTTTGGCACGGGAATGCCATGTGGATCTCACCAAGCCCCACACCAGGTAAATGATTGGGAACATCCCCAAACTGCTCCAATTCCAGCTTTCCCAGGGAAGGGGGTGTGTGGAGCAGACAGATCTATGGCTGGATCTAGGAACTCCTTGGACATGTGGCTCCAGTGTCCCATTCCCTGGTGGCCTCTGCAACCACATCCTGGCTTTCCTGATCCTCAGGGGCACGGGAAGGAAAGTGGGATCTGAAGGGGCAGAGAACATGCTTCCAGTGGTGGGTTAATTAATTAATTATAACCCAAGGAAAAGCTCCTGGGACAACGGGAATTACCAGCTCACAAGGAAACACAAGGACATTGGGAACAACCTGGCCTGGAAATCATCCCCTGGATGAGGGAGACAGAAATGAAGGGATCTTACAGGACAGAGAGGAAACAGCTCCCCAGCCCTGCCTCTGGAGCAGCAGTGTGGAATTTTGGGAAGCATCCCTACACAGAGCATCCAGAAGAAGGGTCTGAATATCCTCAATCAGGATATTCCACCATCCTGCCAAGGAGCTGGGGCTCTGGAGAGAAGGGAGTCCTGGACACATCAGGTGAGTTTACCAGAACTGAGATTTGGGGACTCTCCAATTTTGGGGTGTCCCATCTGAAATCCTGCCTGCCAGTGCCTAAGGATGCAGTTCCTTGGGAATCCTTCAGGAATCCTTCAGGGAATCTTTCAGGAATCCAAAGCAGAGCAATGCAGGCTGTGCCACCGGGACCGAGGCCGTGCCCAACACTTCCCCTTTGACCAGGCAGGATCCCAGCCCACCCCACCCCACAGAAACCCCTTTTCCCTCCAGGATGTGGCTGCAGCCCTCGGGCTGGGAGGATTCCGTGCCCCCCTGGCTGTCCTGGCAGGAATGGGCACCCCAAACCCCAGGTAGAGGCAGCTCAGGGCTGTGACGCAGCCTGGAGCAGCTCCTGCTCCCGGGACCCCCAAAGGCCAGCACCCACCTCGTCCTCCATGGGGTCCCCCAGGGGAGCAGGAGCCGTGCTGGGGGGCTGTGGGGAGCTCTGGCGGAGCTGTGGGGCAGCAGGCACTGAGGGAAGGCTCCCCTCCTTTTGGGGCGCTGCAATGGAGGAGCTCGGGGCCAGGAAGTGCCGTGGTTTCCTCTGTGCCACGTGAGCTGGGGAGGGACCCATGGCAGGGCACGAGCCCAGTCCCTGCCTCCAGTGCCCCCAGATCCCTGGAAACACCCCCAGTCCTGCTGTCACCACACCCTGGAGGGAACACCCCCATGCCAAGGGAGGCTGAGGGTTAGGGTTACTTTCTCAAAAAATAACCCTAGTAGTTAGAAAGTAGGTTAGTCCTACTTTCTCTCCCAAGCTCAGAGTTGCTCTGTTCCAACACCCAGCTGGATCCCAGGTGCTGCTCCCAGAGGCTTTCCCAATCCCAGAGATCCCACAGCCCTCTGAGTCCATGGAATGCACAGCTTCCTCCTGCCCAGGGCTGCCCCTGCATCCCTGGCAGTGCCCAGCCAGGCTGGATGGGGCTGGGAGCACCTGGGACAGTGGAATTCCTCCACCCCAATTCCTGATCTCCCTGCATCGCACAGCACAGACACTCCCAAATCCACTTTATCCCAGACAGCAGAGGGGCTAATTAACCACCAAAACCAGGGAAAACTCTCTCCAAGGGAGCTCCCCAAGGCCATGGAGCAGCTGGGGAGAGGCCACAGCAGTGCCAGGGGCCAGCTCAGCCCTGCTCCAGTGGCATCAGGACAGGACAGGAGTGGGACCAGCCCTGGGGAGGGCCTGAGGAGGCTTTAGGGATCATCCAGGTGGGATTATCCAGGAGAGATCATCCAGGTGGGATTATAACAGGGTTATGGGGGCCAGCCCAGCATGTCCCTGGGGCACGGAGGAGGGAACACCATCCAGACTGTTCCCAGTGCCAGGAAACGCAGTGGGGTGCCCCAGGGAGCAGGTGAGGCACACCTGTGCTCTGCCTCAACCCCCTGGAGCCCTGGGCGCCTTCCCTAAAGCAGGACCATCCTGTCTCTGATGGCATCACGGGGGTTTCCTTCCCAAACCTGTCTGGGAAGCCTGGGGGGCAATTCCCAAAAAAATCCCACTCGACTTCACTCAGTCTGGGAATGTTTGTTCAGCTCCAGCAGGATCCTGCTGCCACCTCTGGGATCCCTGCGAGGCCAGGGGCTCCCACAATCCCCAATTTCCCCCCAAAATGCCGGGATCAGCTCCATCCTCCTGCTCCAGGCGTGCAGAGCAGCTCTGGCTGAGCCTCTCCCAGGGCAGGAACACAGAAACGGGCTGGAGGGAGGGAAATCAGGGCAACACGGGCACGGCTGGAGCTGCTGAGCCCCGGAGACATGAAAGAGGCATAAATTAATAGATGCACGAATTAAATTAACTCGCATCAGTAACAATTTAAATAAATTAGCAACCTCATCGCTCCATAACTAATAACCCCATCAATTAACAACCTTCTCCAAGCGCTCAGTGACAGCGGGAGGTTCCGGGCTGGGGGCTTTGGGGACGGGACGCGGGCAGACTGTCCCGGGCAGCGGCAGCCGGTGCCTCCCGGGCCGGGGCTCTGAACAGCCCCGGGAGGGCACCGGGCACCGCCGGGGAGCACCGGGCACCGCCGGGGGGCTCTGGGCAGGGGGCGGCCCCGTCCGGGCTGAGCCTCCTCCGGGGGCACAGCGCGACCCCCCCGCCCCTGTGCCCCCGCTCTCACCTTCTTGCCCTTCTTGCCCTCCTCCTCCATGGCTCCGGCGGCGGCCCGGGCCCACCCCGGGGCATCCCGGCCCGGGTGAGCGGCGGGGCCTCAACGCGCGGCGGCGGCGGCGGCGGCCATGGCCCGCCTTGTTCCCGCTCCAGCCCCGCCTCCCGGTGCCGTTCCCGCTCCCGGTGCCAGTCCCGGTCCCGCTCCCGGCACCGCCTCAGCGCCCGCGGCCCGGCCCCGCCGCCATCTTGGGCGGCGCCTTCCGTGACGTCATCGTCCCGCCGCCGGGGGGAGACGAGAGCAATGCGCCTGCGCCAAACTGTCGGCACGGCGAGCCACGCCCACCCAAACCCACGCCCTCCGTCGGTAAACACTGCTGACCACGCCCATCACCGTTAGACCACACCCCACAGCCCGCCTCTATTGTGATGTCACAATGAGACCACACATGTGGCCTCAGACCACGCCCCTCCCCCTGGCCCCGCCCACCCGTGCACTAAACATGCTGCTCCCGCCTCTGCCCGCATGTCCGTGACGTCATAACGGGGCGCCCGCTCTCTCCGCCATGGCCGCCGCAGCAGCAGGTGAGGGGCATGACGGCCCGTGCGTATCCGACTCCATCCGCCGCCATCCGCGGCCCCCCGCCCCCGGGGCCGCCTCCGCGTACCGCCGCACCTCCGATGGATCCCGGGGCCGCGCGGGGTGCGGCGCTTCCCGCCCATCGGGCCCCGCCGCGCTTGTGAGGGGCCGCGAGGCGTGCTGCGTTCCGGGCAGGGCCGCCGGGGCTGTCCTGGGCCCTCCCGGGGGATTGAGGCTCCTTCGGGAGGGGATTCCCGCCGCAGGCTCCAGCATGGGGGGGCCTGGCGTGGCCCCTGCCATTCCTGTAGCGCTGCCAGAGCATCCTGGGGCCGTTTGAGGCCGCTCCCGGCTCCTCCCGGGGGCGGTCATAGAACCCTCGGACATGTCCGGGCTGGGTGGGACACGGGGGGACTGCGGGAGCCCGAAACCCCCGGGCACGGTGGGGCCGGTGACATTACTGTCCTTCTCTGTTCTAGGCTCCTGCTCCGAGGATCCAGAGGAATTCAGGAAGCCACCGGGAAGAAGGAAATGGATTCGAGGCACCTAACACCGTAATTAGCCCAGTTTTGGTTAATTAACGCTACCAAGGCCTCGGCCCCTCGTCTCCCAGGGCTGAAATTCCATGGCAATGCTGTGACTGAGACATGGAGCTCCATCCTGGCAGGAGTTCCTTGGTGACACCACTGCCCAGGTGAGGGCTAGCCCCAGCTCTGCCCGTGCTCCTTGGCTGCCCAGGGGGCTCTGCAGGGCTGGAATGCCACGGGAATGTCGGGCAGTTCGGCTCCCGGGACCCTGCCAGGCTCTGGGCTGTGCCAGTGCCTCCTTCAGGGCCCGGGATCTGCCGTGCCTGGGTGCCCCGGGCCCTTCCCGCCGCAGGCTCCAGCATGGGGGGGCCTGCCGTGGCTCCCACCATTCCTGCAGCGCTGCCAGAGCATCCCGGGGCCGTTTGAGGCCGCTCCCGGCTCCTCCCGGGGGTGGTTATGGAAACCCTGGACACCCTGGGGGGGTTATGGACACCTGGGGGTGGTTATGGACATCCCAGGGGGGGTTGTGGACATCCCAGGGGGGAATTATGGACATCCTGAGGTGGTTATGGACACCTGGACACCCCGGGGGGGTTATGGACACCACAGACCCACTGGGATTTGGGGAGAATGTGGAAATCCGTGGCCAGTAGGGCCAGTGCTGACATTGCTGCCTTTCCCTTTCCAGGCTCCCTCCGTGGTGATGCAGAGGGATCAGGAAGCCCCCAGAAGGAGGAAGCGGGTGCCAGGCTGTTGTGACTGTAATTAATTAACACAGCTCTGTTGATGAGCACTGCCAGCAGGAGCTGTGTGCTGGGTGTCACCTGCTGGGCCCGTGATCCCACAGGGACCTGTGCAGAGGCTGGAGCAGCAGGGCATAGTCCCTGTGGAAGAACCAGGAGGATTCAGCAACACCAAAGCAGGGAATTAAACGTGAACTCATTGTTTTAACGTGTTTGGATTCCAAAGCTTTTTTTTATTTTCTGTTTCTGGTAAAAAGGGATTCAGTGGGAGGGGAAGGGGATGCTCCAGGTGCTGCAGCTGAGATTTCCCAGGGGAACAGGAGCCCACCCCGTGTCCCCAGGGTCACCTGGGATTGCTGTCCCCATGTCCCAAGCTCACGTGGCCCCATTTCCCTGAGCCACAGTGTCCCAATGTCCTTGGGTCCTGGTGTCCCTTGTCCCTGAGTTCACCTCCTGTGTCCCCAGTCCCTGGGGCCCGAGTGGGTGGCTGCAGAGCCAGGACAGGGACACAGGACGTGGGACAGGGACACGCTGGCTGTGAGGCAGGGCACAGTTCCCAGCTGGAAGCCATGACCCAGGTGAGCTCCTGCAGGGATCCTGGAAGCTGCTGGGGTACCAGAACCCATCGAATAGCTCCGCCAATGTCTCAAACAGCTAGGTTAGTGCATCAGTTCATGAACGAAGCAGATGGTTACGTTAACGGGTTAAATGCATTACTGGAATCGTGCAGGATAAGCTCCTGTTACCCTGGTTGATCCGTGTTGTGGGAACAGCCCTGGGGCAGGACGAGGTGTACCTGGGACCGGCGAGGCGTCCTAGAGCCCCAAATATCCAACCAGACATTGGGAGCCGCGGGAGGCGGGGAGAAGGGTAATTAACGGAGTTGCTAATTACAGCACCCCGATAGGGGAGCCTTGAAAAGGAGGGGCTAGGCGTGGCCTGTTGCCATGGTAACTGCTCCGCCTCTTGGGCGGGGCTTCCCCGCGACAACATCCATGACCTCCAATCAGCGGGCGAGGCGTCCCCATGGCAACGGTGCTTGTCCCGCCCTGAGTGGGCGTGGCCGCACCATCACCCCTTCCGAGTGGGCGGGGCGTGGGAACTGGCGCGAGGGGCGGGGCGAGACGTCGCCATGGGAACGGCCCCGGAAGTGTCGCGCGGACTCGGTGTCCCGTGAGCCCCCGCGCGCGGTTCCGGCGGGCCGGGCCGTGCCGGGATCGGGGCCGGGATCGGGCCGGGCCGT
This sequence comes from Ammodramus savannarum pratensis, assembly GCA_020466415.1. Lineage (NCBI taxonomy): Eukaryota > Metazoa > Chordata > Aves > Passeriformes > Passerellidae > Ammodramus > Ammodramus savannarum. The sequence continues at coordinate 141,021,431 of JAHXMQ010000807.1, read as the reverse complement.
GCCGGGAGCGGGCCGGGATGGAGGCCGTGCCCCGCATGCCCATGATCTGGCTCGACCTCAAGGAGGCCGGGGAGTTCGCCTTCAACGCCGCCGTCAAGAAGGTGGGGCCGGCGGGGTCTGGGCGGGGCGGGGCCGGGAGGGAACCGGGGAGGTCCCGCTGCCTTCGGGGGTCCCAGGGCAGGGGGAACGGCAGGTGGGATGCCGAGGGGTCCCGGGAGCCGCCGGGGGTGGAGCTGGGGCTGTGGATCGGGGCGGGCAGCGAGGGACGGGACCCCCCTGCCCCGTGTCCGTGCCACCCCCGCGGGGCCCGGTAATTAATTAGTCACTTAATCAACGGCCCTAAACAAGCTCCGCCCCTGTCCGCCGCTTCCTGTGCCACACAATTCATGAATGGGGGTTCCCCAGCCTTGTGTCGCTCCCCGCGGTTTTGCGGGGGACACGGGCGTGTCCTGGGGGTGTCCCCAACACACCTTGGGGCCGTGGGGCCTCCCCTCCGCGATTTAGTCCCTTTTCCAACCTCAGCCATTACCCCATCCCGTTCCCCGATCCCATTCCCCGAGCCGGCCGTGGGCGTGAAACTCCCCGGTGTCCCCGGTGGCCGCTCCGGGGCCGGGAGGGGCTCGGGGCCGCTCAGCCTCTCCCCTCTCCTAGTTCGTGCTGAAGAACTATGGGGAGAACCCGGAGAGCTACAACGAGGAGCTGCGGAAGCTGGAGCTGCTCCGGCAGGTGAGGGGGGACCCTGGGGTGACCCTGGGGTGGCCGGAGCTGCCCCCCTGCCCGTGCCGTGGTCACGGAGCAGCCCGAGCCTGTCCCTGCTGTCCCTCCCCTCTCGCAGAGCGCCGTCAGCGTGCCCCGGGACTTCGAGGGCTGCAGCACCCTGCGCAAGTACCTGGGGCAGCTGCACTTCCTGCAGAGCCGCATCCCCATGGGGCAGGGCCAGGAGGCGGCCGTGCCCGTCACATGGTGAGGGACGGGGTGGGGTGGGATGGGATGGGATGGGATAGAGGGTATCTGGGATGGGGGGCTGGGGTGAGCTGGGAGAGAGGCTGGGATGGGGAATCCAGGATAGGGGATCTGGGATGGGTTCTTTGGGATGGGGGACTGGCATAGGAGGCTGGGGTGGGGGATCTGGGATGGGATGGTATGGGGTATCTGGGATGTGGGATTTGGGATGGGGTATCTGGGATGGGGATCCAGGATGGGATGGGGGATTCAGGATGGGGGATCCAGCATAGGGGGAACTGGATAGGGTATTGGGGATCTGGGATGGGGATCCAGGATGGGGTATCTGGGAGGAAATGGGATGGGATGGAATAGGATGGGGTATCTGGGATAGGGGGCTGAGCTGTGCAGGATATGGCCATGCCCATTCCCTGGGGAAGGGCTGCCCCACGAACCCCCTGGGAATGTGATCCTGCCCAGGGTGGCATTGGGGCATCCCAGGAACCCCTTGGGGGATGACAGTGTCCTGCCTGGGGTGGCACAGGGGTGGCCCAGGGCACCTGTGGGGAATGGGGTCCTGCCCTGGGGGTCCCAGGGACCCTTGGGGAACAGGGTTCTCAGTAATTCCTGCTCCTGGGAGAGTCCCTGGTTGCTCTGTGCCCTGTGCCCCTGTCCCCAGGACTGAGATCTTCTCGGGCAAGGCGGTGACACACGAGGACATCAAGTACGAGCAGGCCTGTGTCCTCTACAACCTGGGTGAGCCCTGACTACAGCACCCCCAGGGCTGCCTGGCCCGAGCCCCCGTTCCCAGGGGTGCTGGGGTGTCCCTGCCCCGCTGAGCCCCCCCTGTCCCCCCACAGGAGCCCTGCACTCCATGCTGGGAGCCATGGACAAGCGCGTGTCTGAGGAGGTAATGACCCCTCTGTCCCTCTGGGCACCTGGGCACTGCCAGCTGGGTGTGCTGGGCACTGGGGGGAACCTGGGCACTGCCAGCTGGGTGTGCTGGGCACTGGGGGGAACCTGGGCACTGCCAGCTGGGTGTGCTGGGCACTGGGGGAACCTGGAACCTGTGGGCTTTGGGGTGTCCAGGTACAGGACATTGAGGGGCTGCTGGAGCAGGGCTGGGAAAGGGGGGAGCACCAGGAGGGGACAGCCAGGGGGTCAGGCTCTGCTCCCAGGTGACAGGACAATAGGGAATGGCCTCAAAGGGAGGCTCAGGTGGATATTGGGCATGTTCCTCCTGGAAAAGTCTGTCCATCCCTGGCTCAGCTGCCCAGGGCAGTGCTGGAGACCCCATTGCTGGAGGGATTTAAAATCCCCATGGATGTGGCACTTGGGGACATGGTCAGAGTGGCCATGGCAGTGCTGGGGGCTGGTTGGACTCTGTGATCTGGGAAGTCTTCTCCAAAGCCAACAATTCCATCCCCTCAGGGCATGAAGGTTTCCTGCACCCACTTCCAGTGTGCTGCTGGTGCCTTCACCTACCTGAGGGATCACTTCCCTCACTCCTACAGCGTGGACATGAGCCACCAGATCCTCAGCCTCAACATCAACCTCATGCTGGTAGGGACTGGGGCACTGGGGCACTGCTGGGAGGGACTGGGGGCACTGCTGGTGGGAACTGGGGCACTGGGACCCCACCAGTGTGTCCATGGGGTTGGCGTTCCCTGTGCATCCAAGGGCACAGAACCCCAGTGTCCCCAGGGGCTCTCTGTGGGGTCTGGGCTCTCTCCCAGCGTGGGGAAAGGAGGTTTTGGGGGGCACTGGGGATCAGGGAAGGCTCAGTGCCACTCCTGGGCTCTCCAAGCACCCTCAGGGCTGCTGTTCCCTGTGCCACATCCACCCCTTGGGAAAGGGCTGGAGCCAGTGGGTGTTGCCAGGGGGCTGGGCTGTCCCAAGGGCTGGGGACACTCAGCATTCCTCTCTTGTCCCCTGCAGGGCCAGGCACAGGAGTGTCTCCTGGAGAAGTCCATGCTGGACAACAGGAAGAGCTTCCTAGTGGCCCGGATCAGTGCCCAGGTGAGCCCAGGAGCTGCTGCCCTGCTCTGGGGCCAGGAGCTGCTCAGGGGCTGGGCCAAGGGCCTGCAGTGACAGGGCACAGGAATGGGAGTACTGGGGGGGAACTCCTGGCTGTGAGGTGGCTGAGGGGCTGGGATGGAATTCCCAGAGCAGCTGTGGCTGCCCCTGGATCCCTGGCAGTGCCCAAGGCCAGGCTGGATGGGGCTGGGGGCAGCCTGGGCTGGTGACAGTCCCTGGGTGGGGTCCCAAACACATCCCTGAGTTCCCCAACCATTCCTGTGGCTGATCCAAGCCCTTGGGTTGGTGCTGGTGATTGCCCTGCCCTGGTTCCCCTGGCACCTGGAGTTCTGGAGCTCTCCCCTGTCCCTCTGCACAGGTGGTGGATTACTACAAGGAGGCCTGCCGGGCCCTGGAGAACTCAGAGACAGCCTCGCTGCTGGGCAAGATCCAGAAGGACTGGAAGAAGCTGGTGCAAATGAAAATCTATTACTTTGCTGCTGTGGCCCACGTGAGTGAGGGGGAGCTGGGGCTGGGGGGCTCTGCCCGTGCCCCCACCCCACCTCAGGGTGCTCCTGGCTGCTCCCTGGGGCTTTCCTGCCCCTCTCACAGCTCTCCCTGGAGTTCAGGGCTCTGATCCCACTTTTCTTCCAGCTGCACATGGGGAAACAGGCCGAGGAGCAGCAGAAGTTTGGGGAGAGGGTGAGTGGGGCTGTGTCATCCCATTTCATCCTCTGCAGCCTCTGGATCGGGGTCCTGGGAAGGGGCTTGTGTCCTGGAGGAGGTTGGGTGTCCACAGCTGTGTCCTGTGTCCTGCCAGGGCCTGGCTGCTCTGGGAGGGCTGTGGGGAGCTCTGGCCCTGTGCAGAGCCAGGGCAGTGCCCTCATGCCAACCTGCTCTCCCACAGGTCATCTACTTCCAGAGCGCTCTGGACAAGCTCAACGAAGCCATCAAGCTGGCCAAGGTGTGTCCTGCCCTCTGGGGCTGGGGGCTTCTCTTCCCAGCTGGGCCCTGGGCTGCAGCAGCAGGGCTGGGGTCAGTTCCAGGGGCTCTCTGATCCCATTGGGAGCACTCAGACAGAAATTCCCACTCCGACTCCCACAGGGCCAGCCTGAGACCGTGCAGGAAGCTCTGAGGTTCACCATGGATGTCATTGGTGGGAAGTGAGTCTGAGGGGCCCCCCAGGGTGTCTCCATCCTTTTCCAGGGGTTGGGAATGTTGGTGGGTGGGGAGCCTGGGGAGTGTTCCAGGTGTCCTGATGTGCAGAGCACAGCCCTGTGGGTGGATGGATGGATGGATGGATGGATGGATGGATGGATGGATGGATGGATGGACGGACGGCTGCTGTGGGAATTGCTGGAGCAATCCCAGGAGAGCCATGGGGGCTGAGCCCATTGGGAGCAAGCTTAGGGAGCCAGGAATGCCACCTGCTCCTTCTCTGCCAGCATCACTTCCCATTTCCAGGTACAATTCAGCCAAAAAGGACAACGACTTCATCTACCACGAGGCCGTGCCCGCACTGGACACTCTGCAGTCTGTGAAAGGTCAGGGGGGCTTTGGGCCCTGGGGACAGGGACCTGCTGGCATTGAGGGGAGCAGCCCTGGGGACAGGGACCTGCAGGGACTGAGGGGAGCAGCCCTCGGGACATGGACACGCTGGCATTGAGGGGAGCAGCCCTGGGGACAGGGACCTGCAGGGACTGAGGGGAGCAGCCCTGGGGACATGGACATGCTGGGATTGAGGGGAGCAGCCCTTTGGGAGCTGTCCCAGCCCAGGTGTGTCCCTCAGGTGCCCCCTTGGTGAAGGCTCTGCCCGTGAACCCCACGGACCCCGCGGTCACCGGCCCCGACATCTTTGCCAAGCTGGTGCCCATGGCTGCCCACGAGGCCTCGTCCCTGTACAGGTGTGTCCTGCTCAGCCCTGCAGGTGTGTCTGGGCTGGGGCTATGAGCCTGTGGGTGTTTCCCTGTGCCCATGCACTGCTCTGCTCTGTCTGTCCCAGCGAGGAGAAGGCCAAGCTGCTGCGGGACGTGATGGCCAAGATCGAAGCCAAGAACGAAGTGCTGGAGTACGTGAGGGGCCCGGCCCTCCTGCCCCACGGGGTCCCACTGCTGCTCCTGAGCCTCTGGGGCGGGGACACTGCCACCCCTCAGGGGCCCCTCTGTGTCCCACAGCCAGTTCATGGACTCCATGCAGCTGGACCCCGAGACCGTGGACAACCTGGACATGTACAACCACATCCCGCCCGTGCTGATGGAGAAATGCGCCGCGCTCAGCGTGCGCCCCGACACCGTGCGCAACCTCGTGCAGTCCATGCAGGGTGAGGGGCTGGGGCTGCTCCTTGGGGGCTGGCACTGCTCCTGACTGGGGCTGGCACTGCTCCCTGCCAGGGGGCTGGGGTCTGGCACTGCTCCCTATGGGGGCTGGCACTGCTCTCTGCCAGGGGCTGGGGGCTGGCACTGCTCCTTGCCTGGGGCTGGAACTGCTCCCTGGGGGCTGGCACTGCTCCCTGCCTGGGGCTGGGGTCC
>JAHXMQ010000807.1:140982969-141008346 GCA_020466415.1 Ammodramus savannarum pratensis | reverse complement strand
TACACACAGTGCCACCAATGCTCCCAATGCAGGTGAGTGAGCAGGGCTGCACCCTGCACTGCCAGCCCAGCGCTTCCCTGTCTGTTCCCTGTGCCTGAGCAGGCTGGGGGGACAGAATCCAGGAACCCCAGGAGCCCCAGTGCAGAGGTACCTGAGGTCACCTCTGTGCAGTGGGAGAGCACCTGGGAGAGCACCACTGCTGGCCAGCACCATGGTCTGCAGGACCATGAGGGGACACCTCAGTACCAGGGCACACACGGTGCCACCAATGCTCCCAATGCAGGTGATTGAGCAGGGCTGCACCCTGCCCTGCCAGCCCAGGGATTCCATTCCTGTTCCCTGTGCCTGAGCAGGCTGGGGGGACAGAGCCCAGGAACCCCAGGAGCCCCAGTGCAGGGGCACCTGAGGTCACCTCTGTGGGGTGGGAGAGCACCTGGGGGCACTCGCTGCTGTAGGGAGCACACTGGGGACCCCCACTCCTCCCAGGGACTGGGGGCAGAGCCTCCCTGGGGGCTCAGGCCCCGTTTCAGGCCTGCTCAGCCCCAGCTGGCAGTGCAGGGACAGGGATTCCCTGCTCCAGAAGGACAGAGAAGCAAGAGATCTCCAGGGAAAGATTGCTGAGCTCAGAGTGAACTGGGGGAGACTGTGGCTTGGGAGCAGGGATGGGCTGAGGTGTGATCTCAGGGATTGCAGCAGGGATGGGCTGAGGTGTGATCTCAGGGTGGGCTCAGGTATCAGCTCAGGTGTGAGGGCAGGGGAGGGCTCAGCTCTCAGCTCAGCTGTGAGGGCTCAGGCCCAGCTGCCCGTACCTGGTCGATGTACACGGCCGTGATGGCTCCCGAGTGGCCCTGCAGGGTGAACAGGCAGCACGAGTCCTCCAGCCGGAACACCTGGGGCAGGAGAGGCCCGAGTGAGGCTCAGGGTGGTGCCACCTGAGCTCCCATGGCACAGCGGGTCCCACCTTGGTCCCACTGTGGCACAGCCAGAGCCCGCCCGTGGTGCCATGGGGTGCTGCAGGGCAGGGCATGGCTGGTGGGCACTGCCAGGGTGGTCACAGGGCAGTAACTGCACAGGGGAAGGGGAGAGGGGACACCCCAGAACCCGGGTCTGCCACTCAGGGAATGTCACAGCAATCTCATGGAATGCTCCAGTCACAGGGACACAGGAGCTGGGGTGCTGGTGGACGTGACCAGCTGTGCCCACGTAGGAAACAGGCCAATGGCTCCTGGATTGTATCAAACCAGTGTGGCCACAATTCCAAGGCAGGGATTGTCCCCTTGTGCTGGCTGTGCTGAGGGGCCTCAGATCCTGGGGGCTGCTTTGGGTCCCTCCTGACAGGAAGACCTGGAGGGGCTGGAGCATGTCCAGGGAAGGGAACGGAGCTGGGAAGGGGCTGGAGCCGCAGGAGGGGCTGAGGGAGCTGGGCAGGGGCTCAGCCTGGAGCAAAGGGGTGTCGGGGGGACCCTGTGGCTCTGCACAGCTCCTGACAGGAGGGCACAGCCAGGGACGTTGGGCTGTGCTCCAGGGAACAGGGACAGGAGAGGGAGCTTTAGGTTGGATATTGGGAAGAACATCGATGGAAAGGGTGGCCAGGCATTGGAAGGGGCTGCCAGGGCAGTGGTGGAGTCCCCACCCCTGAAGGGATTTTAAAGTGGTTGTGGCACTTGGGGACACGGGTTTGTGGTGGCCTTGGCAGTGCTGGGGACTGGCTGGACTTGAAGTCTTGAAGAGCTTTCCCAGCCTCAGTGATTCCATCCCATTCCTGAGGCATGAGGGTTGCACACTCAGCTCAGGGTGATACTCTGGGCTCTGTCCTTGGACTCCTCGGTGAACAGATCTCACAGAGCTCCCAGCTCCCTGTCCTTGCCCCACTATCCCTGCCCTGCTCACGCTGAGCGTGTGGTCCCTGCCCCGCTGTCCCTGCCCTGCTCACCCTGAGCGTGTGGTCCTGGCTGTCCCTCCCTGTCCTGCTGTCCCTGCCCCACTGTCCCTGTGTCCCGCTCACCCGGAGCGTGTGGTCCTGGCTGCCGGTGACCAGGCGGCCTGCGGCGGCCCTCAGCGCGGTGATGGGTTTGTGGTGCGCGCAGGCCACGCTGTGCGTGAGGCGGCAGCGCAGCCCCGCGGCCCCGCGGCCCAGCTCCGGCGACGGCGGCAGGCTGCTCCGGCCCGGGCCTCCTGCGGGACACACGGGCCTCAGAGAGGGGGCTGGGGTTTGGGGAACTGGGGCTGGGAATGGGTGGGAATCTATAAAATCAGAGGGTTTGGGAAAGCTGCAAAAGGCAGGCCTCAGACTCAGATACAGCAGAACTGTGAGCAGAGCTAAGCAACAGTCATGAGTTAGGTCAGCAGAAAAATTATTTAAACGGTAGAAAAAGCAAGGGCAAATAGAACAATGGCCTGTGTTTTAACGTTTGTCTGAATAGCTCTCTAAGCTGCAGAAAGTTTATCTAGCAAGATATTAAGAAGGTTAAAGCTTAATAATGGAGCTCTGTGTGTTGTGTTTTAAGGCTTACAAGCAGGTATCATATTTGAAATAAGCAAGCATTGTTAAACCAAAGGTACGTGTGCTGATAGTGGTTGGATAGAACTACTGCCAATGTGCTTTTGCTTTGTGTGATTGGTTAAGAAGCTTATAAAGTAAGTTGTAACATTAAGTTTTTTGGTCTGCTGCCTGGATTGTAAGCTGCTGGCATCTTCCCATTGTCATAATCATGGAATGAGAGTGATGCTGAAAAATAAACAGCTCGAGGCACTTTCCATAGCAGCCCCATCTCGTTCATGGTCTGTAAATAACCCCTCTGCCAGTGTCAGGAATGCAGCTGAGAACTGCTGTGCTAAGGACAGCTGAGTGAGAGTCTCAACACCATCAGAGAATTCCAGACTGGTTTGGGATGGAAGAGCCCTTAAAGCCCATCCACCTGCCAGGGTACTCAGCACAGGCAGCTCCCTCAGCTCAGCACAGCTCCAGGTGCTTCTGGAGCAGTTACCACCGAAGCTGAAGGGGCTGTGAGGAGGAAGAAGGCTCAGCTGCAGGGAGGGGAAGGCAGGAGCCCAGGGCACTGCACTGACATTCCAGCGCTGCTCACCTCGGAACTGCAGATGGTTCAAGGCCGTGTGTGTCTCCAGAGAGAAGAAATCCAAGGAGCCGTTCAGGCGGGCAGCCACAATCCTGAGGGGCAGACGTGGGGCTGAAAGAGGCCCTTCCCTGAGCCCCAAACCTGGGAACACCCCCAGGCCAAGCACAGACCCCCCCACCCCCGGGAGGAGGCTGCACAGAACTGGGCTGGGACACTGGACACAGCTCTGAATGGACAGTGGCAGTGCCTCTGAACTGGACACAGCTCTGAATGGAATGGACAGTGGCAGTGCCTCTGAACAGCAGTGACCCAAAGATGTCCCAGCCCAGGATATTCAGCTGCTGACATCACTGAGGGCTGAAGAAGTGGCTGCTGGAGCATTCCTGGAGCCAGGAAAGCTGGTGAGAGGTGGATTCTCAGAGGATTAGGCTGGATGTGAGGTTGGATAGCAAGCAAAGGTGGTTGGGCACTGAACAGGCTCCCCTGGGAATGGTGACAGCTCCAACCCTGCCAGAGCTCAGGAGTGTCTGGACAAAGCTCTCAGGCACAGGGTGGGGTGTTTGGGGTGTCCTGGGCAGGGCCAGGGGTTGGACTCCATGGTCCTTGAGGCCCCTTCCAGCTCAGGATATTCTATGACACTGATTCCAGGGAAGAGACATCCCAGCTGAGCCTCTGCTGCCAGGAGCTGCTGTGGAGGCTGGGGCTGGGATCTCCCAGCACCTGCACAAGGAGTCACCTGTTGTTGAGGAAGACGAGGGCGGTGATGCCGGATTGTCCTTCGTCATTGCTGCTGCGCAGGGTCCCCTCGATGGCATCCCACACCTGGGGAGGAGGGGGCACTGTGGTGACACTGGCCACAGGAGCACTGGACACAGGGGATCTGGGATCCTGAACAGCTCTGTGTGCCCTGCTCCCGGCCCCTGAGCTGAGTGAGCAGCCACAGCTCCCTGTGCTGTGCTGTGCTGCCAGGCTGTGGGACCTCCTGCCTCCCACTGCTGTGTCCCTGCTCCTTATCTTCACCTCCCATTACTGCAACCCTGTTCCTCATGTCCACCTCCCATCACTGCATCCCTGTTTCTTATCTCCACCTCTGTTACGGCATCCCTGCTCATCTCCACCTCCCTGTTACTCTTCCTGCTCCTCATCTGCACCTCCCATTACTGCATCCCTGCTCCTCATCTCCACCTCTCTGTTACTGTGTCCCTGATCATGTCCACCTCTCTTACTGTGTCTCTGTTCCTCATCTCCACCTGTTACTGTGTCCCTGCTTACTTCCACCTCTCTTACTGTGTCCCTGCTCCACATCTCCACTTCCCTGTTACTGTGTCCCTCATCTTGATCTCCACCTCCCAGCTCCTGTGTCTCTGTTCCTCATCTCCACCTCCCTGTTACTGCATTCCTACTCATCTCCACCTCCCTGTTACTGTGTCCCTGCTCTTCACTCCCTGTTACTGTCCCCGTTCATCTCCACCTGTTACTGTATCCCTGCTCCTCATCTCCACCTTCCCCTCGGCATCCCTGCTCCTCTCCACCTCCCATTATTGTGTCCCCACTCCTCACCTCCAGCTTGCCGTTGCTCCTGCCAGCCACGATGAGGTTCCCCTGCAGCTCCAGGCTCCAGATGGAGCTCTCCAGGTCCCCTCCCCAGGACGGCGGGGGTGACGATGTGTCGCAGCTCTCGTCCCCGCCGCAGCCGCCCTCGTCCCCAGCACAGGCCGGGGCACGGCTGCTGCTCCCGCAGAGCCCGGCGGAGCCGTGCGGGGCCGGGAGCCCCGGGAAGGTCCCGTTCCTGCAGCCGGAGCCGCCGTGCTCCTCGTACACCTTGCCCACCAGGCTGCTGAAGTCGTAGCCCGAGTCCTTGCGGCGCGCGCCCACCGCCCGCAGCCGCGGCTCCGGCTCGGCCTTGGCGTGCTCCAGGAAGTTGGTGTCGATCAGGGAGGTCAGGTCGGGCTGGTCACAGAACAGCGGCGGCTGCGGGGGCCCCAGCAGCCGTTTCAGCTGGTGGCTGCTCTCAAAGGAGTCCTCCAGGCCGTTCTTGCCGTCCGGGCTGGCATCCCAGCCCTCCTGGTAGTCGAAGACGCCGCTGCTATCCCTGCGCAGCCTGGAATGAAGGACAGAGCTGAGCCCCTGGCTGTGGGCTGCCTCCCGGGAGCACTGTGGGGACATGGGGACTGCAAGGAGGGACAGAGCTGAGCCCCTGGCTGTGGGCTGCCTCCCGGGAGCACTGTGGGGACATGGGGACACGGCCAGGCCGTACCTGGGCTTGGGGATGACGGTGAGGCAGTCGCCCGTCTGCGCGTCCCACACGCGGATCTGCCCCACCAGGCAGCAGCTCACCAGCAGCATCCCGTCACTGGCCAGGCACTCGATGTCCTGTGAGGGACAAGGACAAGCACAGCTCAGTGGGCACCACCGAGGCATCTGCGTCCTGAGCACAGCCTGCTGTGCCTGCAGAACTGCAGAGGTGATGGACTTCATGTCAGAACTGGCTGGTTTAGGAACTGAGGGATGGTGAAGACATGGATGTCCCTGGAAGGGTCCGAGACCAGGCTGGACAGGGCTTGGAGCAACCTGGGACAGTGGAAGGTGTCCCTGCCATGGCAGGGGTGGCACTGGATGAGTTTCAAGGTCCCTTTCAACTCAAACCATTCTGGGATTCCAGGATCTCTGCCCAGAGACCTCAGTGTGCACTGCACTGCTGCAAACCCAACAGACTCCACCTGTCTTGCCTTCCCTAAAAAATTCCATCCCAGTGTGAAGGCAGGATCAGGAGCAGAGACACAGCTTTGCTGGAAGACAGCCCAGCACTGTAAACTTGTCTGAATGCCCAAGAGCTTTGTTTCATCTCAGAACAGGAAGAATCCCAGACTCATCCTGGCTGGAAAATCCCTCCCAGATCACTGAGTCACACCTGTGACTGATCTTCCCTTTGTCATCCTGCCCAGAGCCCCGAGTGCCACATCCAGAGCCCCGAGTGCCACATCCAGGGCACCAAGTGACCCATCCAGTTGTCCCCTGGAGCTCAGCAATGTGGACAATGTGGAGCTATCCCAGCAAAGCAGGGAATGGAAGCCAGAGGCGCTGATGGCGGAACTGCAGCCAGCCATCCCCAGGAGGAGACAGAGCGTGCTGCAGGAATTTCACGCCCCAATAACCTTTCCAGAGGTATTTACTGCAAAGCTGGACGTACCATGAGGTGTCCCCTGAGGACCAGGGGCACGATCTCAGTCTCAGGGGGTGAGTAGCCATAGTCATCACAGGGCAGGTCCCCACGGCGCCGCCGGCCCGGCCCGTTCTGCCCGTAGTTCTTGGGGCACAGCACCCGGTACAGGCAGAACAGCAGCAGCACCAGCAGGATGCCCGATGCCAGGCCCAGGGCAGCCACCCTGGGGACACACACAGAGACAAGCAGGTAAGGAAATAAACTCCAATTTCTGGTCCACGGATAGATTTGGGAAGTTCTATGCTGGGATTACTCATATGCTGATCTGTTTCTCAGCTGAGAAGGCTTTTCAACAAATTACAGAGATTTGTTGGAAATTAAGGGGAGTTTAATGGGAAAATGACAATTTCCCCATTACAAGATTTTGAGGCTTTTCAGTAAGGAAAGTAATGAGTAACTAAGATTTTAAGAAAACACCAGCTGTGGATGGGATAACAGTGTGTTCAGCACGTGCAGATTCAGGCAGGGGTTGTGAGCTGTACTCTCCACAGAGAGGGAAGCTCCTTGCACCAGAGTTTGATAATAAATCATGATCAAATTATATCCAGGTGGTGGCTGCCCCTGGATCCCTGGAAGTGTCCAAAGCCAGGTTGGACAGGAGCAACCTGGCATAGTGGAAGGTGTCCCTGCCATGGCACAGAGTGGGACTGGATTGGTTTTATGGCCCTTCCAACCCAGACCATTCTGAGCTTCTATGAAACCACATTTAAACCCCCAAAATTGACCTTCTGTCCTGGTCACCCTGTACTGCTGCAGGAGCCCTGAAGGGCCTCCATGCACAGCCCATTCCTGTGATGGAAAACTACCAGGATGCATCAATTTCCCTTTGCACAGGAGCATCCCCAGCATCCCCAGCTGCTGCTTTGCACTGCAGCATCCCCAGCTGCTGCTTTGCACAGGAGCATCCCCAGCACCCCGAGCTGCTGCTTTGCACTGCAACACCCCCAGCTCTGTCCCTGCAGCTCCAGGAGCTGCCTGCTCTCCCAGCAGAGGGAGCAGAGCCCCGTGGGGCCGGGGCAGCCCCAGACAGACACGGTACTTGTAGAGGGTGACGTCCTGGTGGCCGCGGGGCTGTGTGCCGCGCTCGGGCCGCGGGGCCGGCTCCAGGAAGGGCTTCGAGCGCCGCGCCTCCTGCGGGTGCCGCATCTCCAGCGCCTCCTGCGGCTTCAGGTACAGCGTCACGGGGATGGCCGGCAGGATGCTGATGTACCTGGGGGCACAGGGGCAGCGGCTCAGGAGGGGCACGAGGGACAGGCAGCCACGGCAGGGATCAGGGTGCCTTCACTGTGTAACTTCAGGTGCTCTGGACTAAAGGTCTCCTTGAAATATTCTCCTCTAAAGCTATTCCCCAGGTTTAAACCCTCCCAAGAGCCAACAGAAATGAAGCCTGATGAGATCAAGTGGATCCCTTGAATTTAAGCCTGGTTTCCTGTGTGCTGCAGGCTGGGAGGTCTCACCCAGCAGCTCCTTCAGCTCAGCTGTCTTTTCCTCGCATGCACTATTTCCATCGCTTACAGATGATTGTATCAGACAGCTGTGGAATTACTGGGGTTGCAAAAACCCTCTGACATCATTGAGTCTGACTGCTTCCCCTTGTGCTGCCAAGGCCACCACTAACCCATGTTCCCAAACCCCACATCCACAAGGCTTTTAAATCTCTCCAGGGATGGGGACTCCACTACTGCCCTGGGCAGCTGTGCCAAGGCCACAGAACCCTTTTGGGAAAGGAATTTTCCCAATATCCACCCTGGAAACCCCTGAGGCTGTTCCCTCTCCTCATGTCCCTGTTCCCTGGAGCACAGACCCCCCTGGCTGTCCCCTCCTGGCAGGGACTTGTGCAGAGCCACAAGGGCCCTCCTGAGCCTCCTCTTGTTTTGCAAATTTGAAAACCTCAATTCCAGGATGAAGGAAGACACAAGACACCAAGCACACAAACCACCCAGGAGCAGAGTGGAACAACCCTGATTCCCAGAGGAGCAGCCCTGGAGGGTTTGTGAGTTCTGCCCACCCCAGGGGCCCTGCTCAGCAGCTCCTCCCAGCTGGGATGAGCCCCATGGAAGCAGGCTGTGTGAGTTGGGAGCACCAAGGACAGAAGCAAGACAAACCCTTGGGCTCAGCTCCCAGCTCCCCGTGCCAGTGGCACCCCATGCCAGCCCAGTGCACTTGCCTCTTGGCCAGGGTGATGTTGTAGTAGCTGAAGAGGGCAGGCCAGTGCCTGAAGGAAAGCTTCCTCCAGATCTCCTCATCCTCTGCTCCCCAGGTGACCTGTGCCTCCGTTCCCAGCTCCAGCTGCCCGCCGGCCCTGCCCTCGGGGCCCCAGGGCTGCTGCTCGGGCTGCAGCCGCGCCTTGGGCTCCGTGCGGTTCTCGGGCAGCTGCACGGGCTCCGAGGGGAACACGGACAGGGCCAGCTTGGGGTCCCCAGCGGGCAGGACCCCGCCGGGAACGGGCATGGCGGGCAGGCCGGCATCCCCCAGGGGACTCTGCTCCGTCACCTGCGACGTGAGGTAGGTGCGGAGCCCGGCGGGGTCCGTGTACAGCAGGATTCCGATCCAGATCACCGTGCCGGCCTGTGCGGGGAGAGAGAGTGCCCTCAGTGTCACTGACTGTCTTTAGTGTCACCTCCCTGCCCTCAGTGTCACTGCATTGTCACCTGCCCTCAGTGTCACTGCCCTGTCCCCTGCCTGTGCAGGGTGAGAGACAGCTCAGTGTCACTGAGCCCTGTCCCCTGCCCTCAGTGTCACCTCCCTGTCTCCTGCCTGAGCAGGGACACAGCTCCCTCAGTGACACCTCCCTGTCCCCTGCCCGAGCTAACCACATCACACATTTCCTGAAGCCTCACTCCCAGCACTGCCCCTTGGGGACAGGGAGGTGGCACAGGGGGACATTTGGAGCACTGCCCAGCACACCCAGAACCTGGACACCACTTTTCCATGACCCCATCTTCTCTCCCCAGAGGCACAGCAGGAAGGGGCTCCGTGCTGGCAGCTGGGACCAGCACACTGGCACCTCAGGCAGGGCCGGGAAGGCTCAGTTTGGGATTTTGGGTGCACACTCTTGCAGGAGCCACTGCTCTGGGACAATGTGGGGACTGAACTGCTGCATCCCATGGGAAGCAGGACATGGAGCTGTGTCAGGCCTGGTGGGGGTGGGTGCCCAATGGGGTGGGCAGGGCTGCCAGTCTGGTTGGTTCAGTGCCAGCCCAACTGTCTGGGTGCCCAGTGGGCAAACAGGGGTGACAACTTGGTGGTCTGGGTGCCAGCCCAGCTGTCTGGGTGCCACCCTGGCTCTCTGGGTGCCACCTGGCTCTCTGGGTACCTAGTGGGACAAACGGATGCCATCCCAGCTGTCTGGGTACTATCCTGGCTGTCTGGGGGCCAGTCCAGCTGTCTAGGTGCCATCTCAGCAATCTGAGAGCCACTCTGGCTCTCTGGGTGTCACCCTGGCTATTTGGGTGCCATCCCGACCATCTGTGTGCCCCCCTGGCAGTCTGAGTGGCATCCCAACTATCTGTGTGCCCCCTAGCTCTCTGTGTGCCCTCCCGGCAATGTGTGAGCCCCTGGCAGTCTCTGTACCCCCCAGGCAGTCTATGTGCCCCTCTGGCAATGTGTGTGCCCCCCTGGCAGTGTCTGTGCCCCCCCTGGCAGTCTCTGTGCCCCCAAGGCAGTCTCTGTACCCCCCTGGCAGTGTGAGTACCCCCCTGGCAGTCTGTATGGCCCCCCTGGCAGTCTGTGTGTCCCCCTGGCAATGTGTGTCCCCCTGGCAGTGTGTGTGCCCCCTTGCTGCTCTGTGTGCCCCCCTGGCAGTGTGAGTACACCCCTGGCAGTCTCTGTGCCCCCCAGGCAGTCTCTGTGCCCCCCCCGGCAGTGTCTGTGCCCCCCAGGCAGTGTCTGTGCCCCCACGTACCATGATGAGGCGCTGTGCCAGGCGGGTGCGGGCGAAGAAGTAGATGACGCGCAGGCGCTTGGGCAGGCGCAGGTTGCGCAGCGAGGACGGCTGCAGGGTGATGGTGTGGGGGGTGATGGGGTGGGGGCTGTGGGGGCTGTGTGGGGCCATGGCATGTGGGGCCATGCTGTGGGGGGTGTGTGGCACCGCCGGGCGCAGCGGCCGCGCACGGCATGGGGGCCTGGCCGGGCACGACTCGGGGGGCAGGCGCTTGTTCAGGTCAGCCAGCTGCAACAGAGAGAGAGGAGGGCAGGGGTGAGGGGCTGCTCCAGTGAAAAGGGACCCTGGGAGCTGGGAGGACCCCTGGGAGCTGGGAGGGACCCCTGGCAGCTGGGAGAGACCTCTGGGAGCTGGGAGGGAGCCCTGGGGAGGGATTGTTCCCCCAGGATCAGGGGTAACTCCTTGGTGCCTCCATTTACCCCAACCAGCACACTGACAGACACAGGGAACCACAGAATGGTTGAGAGGGAAGGGACCCTAAAGCCCACCCCATCCCACCCCTGCCATGGCAGGGACCCCTCCCACTGTCCCAGGGACCCCTCCCACCGTCCCAGGCTGCTCCCAGCCCTGTCCAACCTGGCCTTGGGCACTGCCAGGGATCCAGGGGCAGCCACAGCTGCTCTGGGCACCCTGTGCCAGGGCTGCCCACCCTCACAAAGTTCTTCCTAACATCCAGTGTAAACCTTTTTTCTCTCAGTTTGAAGACATCCCCCCCTCAACCTGTCCAACATCCCTCCCCATCTTTCTTGTGGGCTCCCTTCAGGTCCTGGAAGACCACAAGCAGGTCTCTAAGCTTTCCTTCCCCAGGCTGTCTAACCCCAATTCTCTGAGCCTTTCCTCACAGCAGAGCTGCTCCGTCCCTCTAATCCACTTGATGCCTCCTCTGGATTTGCTCCCACAGCTCCATGTCCTTCCTAAGAGTGTCTTTTCCCTCAAGTGCTCTGTTCCAATCCCTGTGTGTGTAACCAAGCAAGCACAGAACCAGGACTGTAACAGCTCAGGATCAGAGGAAACAGCCTCAAGCTGACACGGGGAAGTTTAGGGTAAATATTAGGAAAAATTTTTTCTGGAATGGGCTGTCCAGCCCTGGCCCAGCTGCCCAGAACAGGGGTGGAGTCCCCATTCCTGGGGGGATTCAACAGCCACGAGGATGTGGCACTTGGGGACAGGGACAGTGGTGGTGCTGGGGAGTGGTTAAAGGCCTTTCTGAGCGCAGTGAGTTTATGATCTGTTCTTTTCCCTCTTCAGGGGTGGGATGCTGGGGCTGTGCCCCCCTGTGCCCCAGGCCGTGCCCCCCTCCTGCCCCTTGCCCACCTCCATGCGGCGGATGTCGATGGACAGCACGGTGGTGAAGAAGAACATCTGCAGGAAGAAGTCTGACACCAGCCCCACCACGGCAAAGAGGCAGAACTCCTGTGATGGGTGAGAAAGGGATGAGCTCCCCCTGCACCTCAGAGCGAGGGAAGCCAGCAGTGCCTCACTGATAACCCTGGGATCCACCTCTGGTGCTGGCTCAGAGCCCAGGGCTGGGGGAGTCCGTGTGAGAACCCAAGGTATTGATTCTAATTCACATTCTTTGTTCTCTTTGGCCACAATCCATGTCTGCTCCCAGGGAGCAAGGGACAGGATGAGAGGAGGAGGCCTCAGGTTGTGCCAGGGGAGATTTACATTAGAAATCAGGGAAATTTCTTCCCCAGAAGGGGCTGTTAGGCACTGGAACTGCCCAGGGCAGGGGTGCAGTCCCCGTGCCTGGAGGGATTTTACAGCTGTGTGGCACTGGGGGACACGGGTGAGTGGTGGCAGTGCTGGGGACAGCTGGGTTTGATGGTGCCAAGGCTTTTCCAGCCCAGCCAGTTCCCTGGCTGTGTGAGCAGCTGCCAGGGCCTCCCTGCAGTGCTCAGGCTCTGTCCTGCAGCCCCTCTCACCTGGATGGCCGGGACCAGGGTGAAGTACCCGATGAGGATGATGCCCAGCTCCGTGGCCATGTTCTTCATGATGGACCAGCTCTCATTGCTCAGGCCTGGGGGAGGGCAGGGACAGGTCAGGGCAGCCTCTTCACTGTGCCACACATGGACACAGCCAGAGGAGCAGCATTTCCCCTCCCTAAAACCAGGAATCTACAGGCAACAGGCCCAAAAGGCCCTTCCAGGCTAAAACTCCTGAGTGCAAAGGCCCACCAGAGTTCTGAGTCCTGTTTCCTATCCAGGACCCAAACCACTTGGATTTCTAAAACTAAAATCAGCATCACTCTAGAATCTCTTCTCCCTGATGTTTAGAAACAGCTTTGAAGACTGCAAATCCCATTTATCCATGGTGTGAGCACACTCAAATCCTTCCACAGGCACAGAGCATTCATAGAATGGAAAAGATAATTTTGTCTCACATTCAGGGGAATTTTGCAGGACCTGTGTTCTGCACTTCTGATATCCATGACCTGAGGGCAGTGCTCAGTATCCACATCAGGAGATCCAGCTCTCCCCTACCAATATTTTTTTGTATTTATTTAGCCTGTTTCAGTCAACAATCCCCAAAAGCAGTGCCCACAACAGGAGCATTATGTTCTTGGTATTCACAACAAAAAGCTGTACAAGTCACCTTGTTTCCTTCCTAGACCTGAGTGAGACCATACCCAGCCCCTGGCTCTCCCACTCTCCCCTCTCCCAGCTCCTGTCTCTCCCACTTCCCTCTCCCAGCCCCTGTCTCTCCCACTCTCCCCTCTCCCAGCCCCTGTCTCTCCCATTTCCCCTCTCCCAGCCCTGTCTCTCCCATTTTCCCTCTCCCAGCCCCTGGATTCCCCACTTTTCCCTCTCCCAGCCCCTGTCTCTCCCATTTTCCCTGTCCCAGCCCCTGTCTCTCTCACTCTCCCCTCTCCCAACCCCTGTCTCTCCCATTTTCCCTCTCCCAGCCCTGTCTCTCCCAGTTTTCACTCTCCCAGCCCTGTCTCTCCCATTTTCCCTGTCCCAGCCCCAGGGCAGGACCCCACCTTGGGCAATGCGCAGCTTCACCTCCAGGTCCACGGGTGTGGACACCACGGACTTGGTGAGCACCAGCACGTTCTCCAGGCCAATCACCACCACCAGGTATGGGAATATCTCTCTGGGGAGACAGAGGCACAGCTGAGGAGGGGTCCAGCAGCAGGGCCAGACAAGCCAAGGCACGCTCTGTCCAGCTATATTGGTAATATTCCAATACAACAGTGCCCCGCAGCGTGTCCAGCCCCACAGGAGCTGCTTCCAGCACCCTGAATGAACTGCCCAGGTGTGCCCCAGCTGTGCCCCTGGCAGGGCTGGCACGTACCCGCCGTTGAGAGTGGGGGTGAGGCCAAACAGGGTGCAGAGCCCCACGGACATGAGCAGGGAGCTGAGCACCGTCACCACTGCTGCCAGAGCCAGGCCCCACTTGGATTTCACCATGTCGATCTTGCCTGCAATAAACAGCCCAAACAGGTCAGCAGGGACAGCACATGGCATGGACACACTGACAGGGACAGATGGACACTGATGGGGACAGCACAGTCATCCTGACCAGCCCCAGCGGGGCATGGGACACCCCAGCCCAGAGGGGAGGCACTGCAGTGTCTGAAGTGAAATGAAAGTACTACAGTGTCTGAAATGCAATTAAAGTATTGCAGTGTCTGAAATGCAGGTACTGCAGTGTCTGAAATGCAAAAATTAAAATACTGCAGTGTCTGAAGTGAAATTGAAGTATTGCAGTGTCTTAAATGCAGGTACTGCAGTGTCTGAAATGAAATTAAAGTACTGCAGTGTCTGAAATGAAATAAAGTACTGTAGTGTCTGAAATGCAGGTATTACACTGCTCATGTCTGAAATGCAGGTACTGCAGTGCCTGAAATGAAGGTACTGCAGTGTCTGAAATGTAGAAATTTTAAAATTCGACACATTTTTGGTTTTTCGGATCAGAATGAAGAACCCAAAAGGTGAATTTTTAAGAAAAGTAATATTTTGAGAAAAAGTTGCTTTAGAGAAGGCAGAACCCATGTTTTCTGTCATTTGTAGGGCAGCAATCTGGACCTACCCAGCTAGCTTGGGGAACTGGGAGCGTGGCTGTTTTCTGGGCAGAGATGCAGAACAACTCTGGAATGCAGCTCCCACAGCCCCCCAGGACAGGGTGGGACAGGGGACAGTGCTGCTTCACAGCTCACACCTGTCCCAGCACTGCACCAAACTGAAATGTGGCCAGGGAGATCTAAACCCACCAGCTCAGAACATGATCTGTCTGATAATGGATGAAACAAACTGGGAAAAAAGGCATTGCTGTGGCATCTGAGGGTGCCCAAGACAGAAAACACCTTGGAAGGTATCAAAGAATCATGGAATAGTTTGGGTTGGAAGGGACTTTAAAGAAGTCTATGCACTATCCCAGGGCTTGGACACTTCCAGGGATGGCGAAAGGAATCACAAGGAATAAATAACAGCACCCTGGCTGAGAGGGGCAAACGTGCAGGAATCAGGCAAACAGTTTTTAACCCTTTCCATGGCAGCTCAGGGCAGAACTCCACCACCACCTCTCCTGCTGAACCAGGTGATGGTACAGACACCACCTGCACCCCGAGCCCACCCCCAGGCACCCCCAAACCTACGTGTGGAGAAGTAGATGTAGGCGAAGAGGATGATGTAGGTGGTGACGAGCGGGATGAGCTCGGCGATGCCGATCTCCTCCTTGAAGTGCACGTGCACCACGCTCTCCTCCCGCAGGCTGCAGTTGGGGCTGGGGTGCAGCAGCTTCAGCCGCGAGCGCAGGCTGCTCAGGAACCTGGGGACAGCGGTGCTGTGCTGTGATTCCAGGGTTTATCCAGAAACCCGGGTCCCTCCCCGGATAATTCCCTCCCAGGTGTGTCAGCCACCTCTCCTTTCCCCTCCCAGCACTGCCTGTCAGTCCTGGAATTCCAGAATTGGCAGATCCAAAGGATGCCCTCTATCCCTGGGGGGCATTGGGCCATCCAGGTGTCCTTTGTCCCTTTGTCTCTCCCCTCCTGTCCCTGCTTGGTGGCTCCCTACCCCTTCCCTGCCCCTCTCCCTGGGTTCAAAGGAGCAGCAACCACGGGCTCAGGAAGTTCTGTTGGAGCTGAGGCCTGTGGGCCAGAATAAAGCTCTGGATCCAAACCCTCCATCAGAACCGACTCCTTTCCTTCACCATCGCCTTAAAGCTTCTCCAGAGAGGGAAACCTGACATCCTCACATCCACTCAGTCCCTGCCAGTTTGGCCAATGGTGCCAAAGTGTTTCCAGCAGTGCTTACTGGAAAGCCAAGCAGTCTGTGCACAAGGAACTGGGATGTGGCTGCCACAGGAACTCCCCTGGCAGCTCTGCATGCTACAGACCCTGCTCGTGAAGGGCAGCTGGGAACTGAGGGTATTTTATTACCATAAAATACTCTCAGTTCCTGCAAGTTTTCTCTCAGAAAAGCACCCTCAGAGATGTGAGACCCTCTAAACCCCAAGGAAAGGGAGGGCAGAGGAGCCATGAGGGAGGGGAAGCAGCCTCACCTGGAGTCGTAGCGCTGCAGCCCCAGGGTGACGGTGTAGGACACGACGCGGCGCCGGTTGGACAGGCTGACCCCGCTGTACCTGCCAGGCAGCCCGAAGAGCAGGTCTGCAGGGACAGGGGACAGCAGGGACAGCTCAGAGACGGGACAGGGGGCAGCAGGAACAGCTCAGAGACAGCACAGGAGACAGTCACACAGCACAGGGGACAGCTCACACACAGTACAGGGGACAGCAGGGACAGCTCAGAGACAGCACAGGGGCAGCAGGGACAGCTCAGAGACAGCACGGGGGACAGCAGGGACAGCTCTGAGATGGGACAGGGGACATCAAGGACAGCCACACACAGCACAGGGGACAGCAGGGACAGCTCACACACAGCACTGGGGGCAGCAGGGACAGCCACACAGAGCACAGGGGACAGCAGGGACAGTCACAGCACAAGGGACAGCAGGGACAGCTCACAGACAGCACAGGGACAGCAGGGACAGCTCAGAGACAGCACAGGGGCAGCAGGGACAGTCACACACACACAGCACAGCGGGCAGCAGGGACAGCCACACAGCACAGGGGACAGCTCACACACAGCACAGGGGACAGCAGGGACAGCTCAGAGACGGCACAAGGGACAGCAGGGACAGCTCAGAGACGGCACAGGGGACAGCAGGGACAGCCACAGCACAGGGGACATCAGGGACAACTCACACACAGCACAGGGGGACAGCAGGGAGAGCCACACACAGCACAGGGGACAGCAGGGACAGCCACACAGCACAGGGGACAGTCACACACAGCACAGGGCACAGCAGGGACAGCTCACACATAGCACAAGGGGGACACAGCTGTCCCCTGCCAGCAGCCCCAGCAGGAATGGCTGCTCTCATCCCATAGGGTACCCCATGCTCTGGGGAGAGCCCATGGGTGGGTCACACCTGGAGCAGCTCCAGACACACAGAGCTTACACTGAGACAAACTTTAAGGTGTTCAGAGATTTCAGAGGAGCTAAGATTTTAGTTAGGGATTAGCTTTATTGGAATGATGAAAATAATTGGAATTAATTAAAATAAATGGGTAGACCTTGATGAAGTTAGGAGTTTGTAGTTAGCTAATAACTGATTGCTTGTCCACACAATGTTTGGTTAGCTGGGTTTATAATGAAGAATATAGGAACTGATAAATGGCTTTTAGGAACATAAGACAATTGTAGGGCTCCTCTGTTCTGAAACCAATTGGAGATGGGGAATGGGAGCTATACCAAGGGTTCATTTGTCAGATTTGCATTGAAAAGGTAGAAAGGTCAGAATGAGGAAGACTTCATTTACTTCCTCATTTTGGGACCCCTCCCCATGAAAGGGACCACTGACCCATTTCAAGGAACAAACTACGCATGCTTAATAGCTTTTGAACTAATTACCATACAAATTGGGGTATGGGATGTACCAAAGTTATGAAAATGTATTTGTATTTTGGGTATTCAGTACTTGTATAGATAAAAGGACTCTGTAATCATCTGTAAATGGTGTGTATTTGGGAGCTATCCCACAATAAACACACACTTTCTAACTTTAAACTCTTAGAAAGTTTTTGGATATCAGTACTAGATCAATATCCATATTGGTAATGGGATGTGCCAAAGTTATGAATGTGCATTTGTATTTTGGGTATTCAATACTTGTACAGATAAAAGGACTCTGTAATCACCTGTAAATTGCAGTGTGTATTTGTGAGTTATCCCACAATAAACACACACTTTCTAACTTTAAGCTCTTAGAGACTTTTTGTCTGTCACAGTTGGATATTAGTACTAGATCAGTATCCATATTTTTTTAATAAATCAACACACTGGGTGCTCAAAAATAGCCTTTAAAGCAAACTTCCTTTAGGGTTAGAAACCCCTTTTCAGACATGTAACACAGTACATCACACACTGCCAGATCTCTGGGGCTCCTTTAAAACCAAAGGGTCCAACCTGTGTTTAAAGCAGCATTTCCTCTGGCACTATGGAACCATTACCAACCCCACACATGGGCACAGGGTTTCTTTGTAACTAAGAGGTAAAAATAGTTTTATGATCTCCATTATGATCTCCATTATGATCTCCATTATGATCTCCATTGTCAGCCCGGGCTGTGTGCAGGAATTTGAACACACAATGCAGCAGATGAATGGTGATTTATCTGTGACAATGAGGCAGCCTTTGAGTGTGACAGAGGGAAAAGCCAGGCTGGAGCACGTGTAGAGTGAGAGGAACAAAACCCTGCTATTTTTACCTGCAGAAAGAAGCCTGACTGAGTGGTTCACTTCTCACAAATACAGATCAGGGCTCCAATACACATATGAAATGAGAGACAACAAAGAGTGGGCAGCTTCGGCTGCTGTGTATCAAAAAATCCTGCCCAAATTGGCACTATCAGCAATTCCAGTGCTGGAATTAGTGAGGATGGAATAACAATGAAGCTGCAGGCAGCTCTCAGCTTGCCTGGCTCACCTTTGAGAGTGGCTGACGTCTGCAAGGTCTTTGGCTCATGCTGGTGGATGGTTTTGATGATATCTGGGTCGGCGTTGAAGCGCTCGCGGTCGTTCTGCCAGAAGTTCCCCGGGGACAGCAGCAGGCAGCCGTGCTCTGGGAGCAGGTTCCTCAGCTTCCTGAGGCCGGGCAGCAGGTCTGTCACCTGCAGGCACACCTCCTCCAGGCTCCTGACCCCGGAGCTGAAAGGCAAACACGGTGATGAGGGACCCAGCCAGGCAAGGGCCGAGCGCGGGGAGAGGAGCGTGCCAGGGACCTGCACCAGGTGTGGCTGCTGCTCCTCCTCACAGCTGGGAGCAGGTGGGCTCCCTGCACCTATGAACAGGCCACTGAACCCCATCATCAGCATCCCTGGGGCTCCCTGCACCTGTGAACAGGCCCCAGAGCCCCATCAGCATCCCTGGGGCTGCCTGGCCCCACAGCTGGATGGTCACAAGTTCTTGGTTGTAGGACAGTGTATAACTTCCTAATCCAATGGACACTTCCACAGAGCGTGTTTTGCTTTTCTAACCTGTCACTTTCACTTCTTTCTACTGCAATTTTCCCCAGTAAGGTCTGATTGCATGTACACAAATATGTCCTATTATAATATCTAAAGTCTTTATTCTACTATAATCACATGACTACATTACTGTACTGTAAAACCCTTCATTATCTTATCTAATATGTCAATATCTAATGAGTATCTTACTTACTAAAGGCCTATTCTTACTTATAACTATAGAAATATAACTATAGAAACATAACTTACACAAAGTTATGGACATATATAACTTATAGAAACATAAGTTGATGATTTCTCTGTTCAATGTCTGTGTACCTTGCTTTCCCATCAATCTAGGCTTCTCCAAAGGCTGTAAATTAAATTATTTTGTGTTTGTGAGGATTCCATCTTTCTGATTCCCCAGGAAAGGAGGCTTGGCAGAAGGAAGGTGGGGAGTGGTTGTTGTTGCAGGCTCAGTCCCATGGACAGATCCACACAGGATGGGTGAGAGCTCAGCCAGTGACCAAACTTTACAAACAAGGTGACCAGCTGCCAAAAATCAGGAAAACTGATCCCCAGGAAGCTGCACAGCTCTGGTATGGATTGGGTGGGTGGTTACACTCAAATGAGGGCACACTGCACAAAAAAATCTAATTTTGGGAGCACAAAGCAGGGGCTGGCACTGACCAGGAAGATGTGTCCAGGCATTCTCACAGTGTCCCCAGTGCCAGCTGGGACCTGAGCAAAATCAGCCAGACCTGGCACTGCCTTTACTGGGCAGAAGCAACAAAACACTCTGTGCCTCTGGGCCAAGGGTTTGCTAAAGCAGTGCCTTGGGCCACGTGAATCTGGCTGGGATAAAAGGTTACCCTCTGTGTTATGTCAGATAACATTTACTACAATAAATATTATAATTTATTATATTTATCATAATAATATAATATTATTAAAATGAAATAATAAATTACAATCAAAATAATTTATTTCTAATAACTGATATCAGACATAATAAGTACAATAAATAAATAAATAAAATAGATTTTTTTCCTATGTGTGTCTGTATATGTATCTCCATCTATAACAATACAAGTAAAATTATTTGTTTGGGTTGTCCTCAGCTACCATGAACACTCTGGATTTAATGCTAGACCTTGTAACTTTAACTTTTTTTTATCAGTAATCATTATATACCTATCTATATCTGTATCTATATCTATGTCTATATCTATATCTATATCTATATCTATATCTATATCATCTATATCTATATGTGAAAAATGCGTATTATATGTTTGGCTCTTTGCAGATATTAAAATGAATTTTGTATGTGTTCTGTTGGAAAGTTATGCTGTATTAATCTCTTTTAAGCAGTGCTGTAGTAACCTCTTTTAAGTAGTGTGGTGAATATAGTTTTTAGGCTATACAACAACATTAAAATAGAAACTATGTGATGTAAGAAACTTTTTGTAACCAGCTCGAGGAATGGAAAAGAATCAAGAAATTCTTTGTCTAGAGATAACAGCAACAAGACACCAAGATCTCAAGAGAAGAATTATTGCCAACTTATTGGGAAAGCCAGACTTTGAGGGACCAAGAAAACTGATTTACAAGATGGGGGAGGAAGCTGAAATTAAGCAGAAACACCCTGGTTTGAAAGGAATGTTTGAATCATGTATGAGATCTATGAATATGCAAGAGGCTATTGCTTTTAAGGGGTAATCCTTTGTTAGCAAGGTGTGCTTTGTGACAGAGTGCCAGGCACCCAGACATCCATAATTCTTCGCTTTTTATTGTCTCTTATTGTCCTAATTTTATTACTATTTTTATTACTATTTAATTACTAATCAACTTATAAAATTTTGGCACAAGTGAATGGTGTTTTTCACAATCTATATCTACCTATATCTATACACACATATATAAAAATATAATAAATATAATAAATATAATAAGTAACTGTTATGAACCAACAGGCAGTCCTGTTTCACGAGCTCTCCTGAGCCCTGTGTCTCTTTGAAAAGCTTCAAATGATAAAATTGATGATTTCAGGACTGCTGACAGGAGCAAAGCCAGCCATGCTGAGGGGAGCCCAGCCTGGGATGGTGCCTGTGGCCCTGAGGGCAGCTGAGACCCAGTGTTAGGGTGGCTGTGGGTTCTGTTCTGGTGTTCTGTGGGTTATAACCTGGTGTTCTGTGGGTTTTGTCCCGATATTCTGTGGGTTCTGACCTGGTGTTCTGTGGGTTCAAACCTGATGTTCTGTGGGTTCTAACCCGATGTTCTGTGGGTTCTGACCCGATGTTCTGTGGGTTCAAATCCGGTGTTCTGTGGGTTCAAATCCGGTGTTCTGTGGGTTCTGACCCGATTTTCAGCGTGGCTCTGGTTTCTAACAGCACCAGGAGCCCCCGATGGAGGCTCCGCTCCACACCCCAGTTCCAGTCCGTGTTTCGCTCCCAACCAGCGAGCCCGGCCGCCCCACGGCGCCCTCGTGTGGCGGCGGCCGGAACTGCGCCGTGCGCGGCCGAACCGCTACGGTAACAGCGGGGCACACCGGGCCGGGGCTCCCCGCAAAGCCGGCACCGGCACGGACACCCCCGAAAACTGCAGCTCTGGGCACAGGGAGCACTGCACAGGCAGAGACTGACCCATGGCAGTCACTGACATGCAGGGAATGAATAAAGGCAGCTCTGGACAGAGGGCACACTGCACTGACCCAGCTGCTGTGGCTGGAGCTGCAGCACTGTGGAGCTCTGCAGTGACAATCACTGTAGGATTATGTTCAGAACCGTTGGGAAGGATGAAAAGTTTGACAAGAAAGTCTCACAGATTTGTGTGCTTAGCAGAAAGATTTTTAAATGTACAACCTGAAGAAGGAATAGAGATGGAAGCAAGTTTTGATATAGAAGAAAAGAATTGCTGAGCCAGTCTCTCTGGATAACCAAGGAGGCAAAGGGTGTGTTAGTTAGAAGGGGTTTTATGGCTTAGAGCAAAGGACAAACCCACCCCAAACAAGAAAATGTTTTTACCAAGCAGAAAGATAGCACTGGCAAACAAGGCAGCCAATGCTGCAAGTAGAAAAAAGGTCTCAAAATTTTCCACTGCAAGAAAACAGAAGAAAAACTTCCAGCTTAAACTGTAATGTACTGACTTTTAGTGATTGGAGAACACTGACATGAATATGGTAATTACAGTAGTTATGATGGGCTGTAGATAATAGTTAAGGTACTGATTGGTTCTACTATATGAAGGTGCTCAGCAAAGAAAAGTAGGCACAGGCTCTGTCACCCACAACCCTGGACTGCTGTAACTCTTGGATACAATAAACTGCATTTTGTATACAATAAACTGATTTCATATACAATAAACTGCATTTTGAAGAGCCCCTGCAGTCCCACATCCCTCATTCAGGCTCTTACAGAACAATGTATTTAACTGCACAGCACCCTGATCTGTCAGCCATCCCAACACCTCCTACAGAGACTGAAAGGAAAAGGAAAAGGAAAAGGAAAAGGAAAAGGAAAAGGAAAAGGAAAAGGAAAAGGAAAAGGAAAAGGAAAAGGAAAAGGAAAAGGAGCAGGGCTGGTTTTCCTGGAGCCACTCCAGTGCAGCACACACAGAACCAAAGGTACCTGACCCTTGCCAGAGCAATTCCCACCTAAAGCTCCTCAAGCTGGTAAGTGACACTGATAACAACAGCAACTGCTGCACTTGTTCTCAGTGTCCTGTTCAATTCATGAAAATATTTGGCTGATGGGAATTCCACACCAAATTTCTTTTCCAGAGGCCTTCCTCCAGCTGGAATGATGCTCCCTCTGGAAGGAATTGACAGCCCAGACCTGCACAGTGGTGAAATCTTGCTCAGCACTGCTAACATGCTACAGCATTTGAGCTTTCAACTGTTTGGATTAATATTTGCTATAGGCTGTCCCAGTAGTTTTGCAGTGAATATGAGTTACTGCTTCACAATGCTCATCTCTTCACTGTGGCTGTCACACGGGGTGGAAAAGATTTCCCCTGAATGTAACTTGAATTTTCATATGATTCTGGAATCAGTTTTGTGCACCTCTTCCCATCTCCTTGGGGTAAGGTATGAAATTCCCCATTGCAGCAGGTGGGAACAATTTGAGTTTCATTCCAGCTGTGATGCCCTGGGGCTATAACCAGATTGGTCTGTGCTACACACACATTTGGCCAGGTTATTGGTCAGGTTAGGACTGTCTAACACTTGACATGGTGAGCAAGGACATGTGAAATGCTGAACTTCCCTGAGGAACACTGGGCTAAGAACCATGAATGGAAGTGAGGGGAGTCACTGACCCATCACTGAACTCCTCCAATCACTGCAACTGAAAAATCAACTCCAGGAGCTTTTCTTGGATCCTCATTTGCATCCCACCTTTCCTTGATTTTAACACTTAAGGGGTGAGGAACATCCTCATCCACACAGACTGGTAACAATACAGGTGAAATTACTTGTTTGGGTTGTCCTCAGCCACCATGAACACCCTGGACTTAATGCTATACCTTGTCATTGTAGCTTTTTATTTATTAGTAATCATTATGTATCTATATCTACATCTATTTATCATCTATCTATCTATCTATCTATCTATCTCTATCATCTAGCTAGCTATTATCTATCTAATCTATCAATCATCTATCTATCCATCCATCTATTATCTATCAATCTATTTAATCTATCTATCATCTATCTAATTATCCATCCATCCATCCATCCATCCATCCATCCATCCATCCATCCATCCATCCATATTCCTTTGCCAGCTTTAACACAGGTACTTCCATTTCTGCAGGTTTTATGTTGTAAATGAATAAATTATGCTGTAATCCACTGGCACTTCCTCAGTTTTGTACTGGGCGGTGTTTGTGATTAAGATCTTCCACCTGTGATTTCCTGTCTGTTTAATAAATAATTCACTTTATAAAGACACCCCGTTTGCCATCACCAGAGCACATGGGCCAGAGGGAGTCCTTAAATTCAAACTGCTGCCAAAGCCTGAGGCTCTGGCCCTGCACAGCTCAGGAAGGTGCTTCAGGATGGCAAATGAACTGCAGCCTCTGTAAGGTCCCTCTCCAGAAGAGATCCCTTCCATGATAACTACAAACAACGAGCACAGACATTCAGAAATGATGATTTGCCTTTGGAACACTCCCTGCACAATGTGCACCCTGTGGCTCATGGCAGGACACCTGCACAAGGCTCATGGACAGCGATGGAAAATACACTTCCAAAAAATGGTGTTACAGGGACAAAAGCTTTGGGGGTGAACATTTACAGGAACTGATGCAGGGATGGCTCTGGAAAGGGCTCCAGGAGGAGCAGATGACCCTGGTTTGGATTTTATCAGCTCTGGAATGTGGCAGAGATAAGAGCTCTTGCTGCAGATAAGGCCAGGGCCATTCCAGGCTGCCAGCCCTGTCCCTGGGGGATGCTGAGGGTGCACAGGGACACCAAACCCACAGCTGGGGCAAGGCACAGATCCAGGGCACTCCTGACCTTTACACAGATCAGTGCTCACATCTGCAGCCAGTGCAAACACACCCATCTGAACACTTACACCTGCCCAGGGACACTTAACAACCTGCAGCTCTCTTCTGGAATATAAAATAATATAAAAGATACATAGCAGAATAGAAAATAATAGAAAATAGAACACAAAACAAGCCAGTTTGCATGTAAAAAATCATCTCTGCTCAGCTTTTTTACTGGCAACAAACAAGAACTTCATTATGACTTTTGAGGTAATTGCAGACTTTATCTCAAAATTAGATGTTTCCTGAAATATCTGAATGCATCCCCAAAAAGGTAACCTTGCCCCAAGGTTTAGGTCTAAATGCTGAAGTAATTTTCTCCTGGTGGTGTGAAGAATAATAACAAAAGTAATAATTTTGTTTCTGTGTTGCATCACTGCTCATCAAGGGCAATGCCAAGGGAGATAATGAGAATACAATGAGAAGACAAGGGAGATAATGAGAGCACAGCACAGGCTGGGAGCTCGTTGTTTCTGCCTGGAATTGGAAACAATGATTATCCCACAGGATAAGGGGGAGAGAACACGGCCACAAGGTCAGCGCCAAGGCTGGGGGAGCTGCCAGGGAGGGGAGAAATGAGCAAATCTGAAAAGCAAAAATGGCATTTCTGAAACATGACCTCCGAGGGCAGCAGCTGGGGGTGAAGGAGGGGTCCCCAAAAGGACAAATCATCAGCTAAATTAATCATTTACCCCAGAACCTGGATTCCTCCCCTGATAATTCCCTCCCAGGTGTGTCAGTCACCTCTCCTTTCCCCTCCCAGCACTGTTTGTCAGTCCTGGAATTCCAGAATTGGCAGATTCAAAGGATGCCCTCTACTCCTGGGGGACATTGGGCCACCTGTTGTCCCTTGTACCAGGCTGATGGCTCCCTGCCCCTTCCCTGCCCCTCTCCCCGGGGTTAAAGGAGCAGCAACCGCGGGCTCAGGGAGCTCTGTTGGAGCTGGTGCTGCATTCAGAGGCCTGTGGGCCAGAACAAAGCTCTGGATCCAAACCCTCCATCAGAACAGACTCCTGTCCTTCACCATCTCCTTAAAGCTTCTCTGCCAGAGGGAAACCTGAGGAGCAGCCC
>JAHXMQ010000807.1:140961498-140980738 GCA_020466415.1 Ammodramus savannarum pratensis | reverse complement strand
CAGTGTCCCCAGCACACTCACCCAGTCGGGGCGCTCCCCGGGCTCCCCAGGCTGCCCCCCCTGCTCCCCGGGGGGAGCGTAGTCCTTCAGGGGGGTGCTGAACTCCACAGGGCCCGTCCCTGGCAGAGGCAGCTTCAGCAGGGGCGAGCTGGGGGGACACAACCAGGCAAGGCTCACTTGGGAGGGTCAGGGACCCTTACAGGCAGAATACATTCAGTGTTTCCTGAAATATCTGAATGCGCCCCCAAAATGGTAACCTGGCCCTGAGGTGAGGCATAAATGTTGAAGTCATTTTCTCCTGGTGGTATGAATAATAATAATAAAAGTACTAATTTATAATACTTCAGAAAATAACAATAATAATGATAATGATAATTATAATAATAATAATACTTTAAATAACAATAATGATAATTATTATAATAAAAGTATACTAATAATAATGATAATAATAATGTTGGTTTAATAATAATAATAATACTGCCAATAATAATAATTTTATATTTTTTATTTTATAATAATAGAAGAGTTACAAAATTACTGGGCTCACTTTGGCAAAGACAAGCTGTGCAAGACAGGAGACCCAGCAAGGGGCCTTTGGCTTTCATGGGACACACTGCTATTCCAGAGACCTTCCCCTTGGAAAGGGATGGAAAAGTCCTGGGAGAGGAGAAGGGCAGACCTTGCAGAGCCTCTCCTGGATTCCTCAGAATCAGAATGGGAATTTTACCTCCACATGTTCTCAGAAGTGGTTAAAAGCAAATCAGAATGGAACTGGTGGGAAAAGCAGGGCTACTGACACACACAGAGATCCACAGAGGATCTGAACTGTCAGCACCAAACTGAACTGGAGATCAGAACTTCAGTCTTTTTGTGGCCCTACAATTCCCGATATATTTTCCTGTTTGTAGATGAATTTTGTGCCAGACTGACACAATAAAGAGAAAGGCCTTGGAATTGTTTTCCTGCCCACTTCATTAGGGATTGCTTGGATCATCAAAGGCCATGGAGGAACAAGCAGCAACTAAACACAAGGCTTCAGAGAGAACAACAAACAGCTGGAAAAGAACAATGAAATCAGAAGCCAAGCTTGTCAGATTTGCTCTTTATTGCTCTGACAGAAATACCTCTAATTATTAGCATTTCCTTCAGCAAGGGCAGGGAAGAGAAAAAGGAACAATAAGATCAAGCATAAGTGATAACCAAAGCAGAGCACATTCCACAGATGATTGAGGAGGAATTGTTGTTTGCCTAAATGATTTCAGTGTTGGCAGCTGTGTCCAGAAATCCAAGGAAAACACTTGAGATTCACAGAAGGTGCTTCTGCAGAGGGTATTCCCTGTGAGTCACCTGAGAGCTGGGAGGAGTCAAAATAAATGTTCTTGTAGAATTTGAATAATTTTCAATTGGAGACTGCTCAGATTTAGTCTGACTGTGGAGTCAGCTCAGATTTGGTCTGATTGTGGAGTCAGTTCAGGTTTAGTCTGATTGTGGAGTCAGCTCAGATTCAGTCTGACTGTGGAGTCAGTTCAGATTCACCCCCGTGGGATGAGCAGCTCTGCTGTGGGTCTGTGGCTCAGCATGGAGGGGAAAGGGGCTCCTTGTGTGAGCCTGGCCCTGCTGGTTTGGGACCCACCAGGAGCTGGGAACACGGAATGCTGCAGTGGTTTGGGCTGGCAGGGACCCTGAGGATCACCCAGTGCCACCCCTGCCATGGCAGGGACACCTGCCACTGTCCCAGGGTGCCCCAAGCCCTGTCCAGCCTGGCCTGGGGCACTGCCAGGGATCCAGGGCAGCCACAGCTGTGACAGCTCTGGGTCACTGTTTTTCATTCTTTCTATTCTATTCTTAGCTTACCTAGCCTCTGAGGAAACCTTTCCTTCTATTCTTTTTAGTATGGTTTTAATGCAATATATATATATATCATAAAATAATAAATCAAGCCTTCTGAACATGGAGTCAGATCCTCGTCTCTCCCCTCACCTGACAGCCCCTGTGAACACTGTCACAAACTGCAGCAGGAGGAGGAGCAGCAGAGGGGCTCACCCAAGCACTGACAGACTGTGGAACAGCTCAGGGGGCCAGGGTGGAGCAGGGCCAGCAGAGCTCCAGGCACATCCCAACCCTTGCCAGCCCCAGGGCAGAGGGAAGCAGGAGCTGCCAGGCCCAGGGAACAGGAAAGGAGCTGATCCATGGAATGGAACCAGCTCCCAGCAGGACAAGCTCTGGGCCTGGCTGCAGCCAAGCAGAGCAGCCTGGAATGCACTGCTGAGCAGGGAGGGATCTGCCACCAGGGTCCTGCCACAGGCTGGCAAGGCCCATATCTGGCACCAACAGGGCCTTTTTAGCCTTGGCAGGTGCACCAACAACCTGTTCCTGGGTGAGTGGTGGTGGCTGTGCCCTGCTTCCCTCTCAAGGGCTCCAAATTCTGCCTGGAAAGGAGATTCCCCTCTCCTGTGCAGCACAACCTGCTCAGTTCAGTGTCATGCTGGAAGCCCAGAGGGGACTCTGCTCTCTGGGGATCTGAACATGAACAGTCTGACTCTAATTCAGCTCCTCTGGCTACCCCACAAACAGGACAGACCTGTGCAAGAGGGATACATTCTTACAGAAATAATTCTAAATAAATCTGTACACACACATCTACACACATACACCTCCCCAGGGGCTCTGGTTCCAGCCAGTTCTGCCATTCCTCGGGAGCAGAACCTGTGCTTCAGTTCATTAACAAACCCCTGTTTAATTGCCCTAAACCTGCTGCAGTCATCTGGCTCATCTGCAATGCTCACCTGAACTAAAAGCTGTTCCTCAGAGTGACACTGGCATTTCATATTTACCCCAGTGGCCACAGCTCCAAGTGTCACCTGTTCCCCTCTGGGCTGCTGTCAGACAAGGCTGGTGACCTTGTCTGTATGGCATTCTTGTATATAATACAGTAACATAAAGTAATAAATCAGCCTTCTAGGAACATGGAGTGTCATCACGAGGTGACACCCCCATTCCAGGGCAAAATGCAGATCCCAAGACAGAGACACTCAAGTGGGATGAGGAAAATGAGTGTCACCTACAGAGGGATTTAGAACAAGAAAACTCTCACTCTGATGTGGGGACCAACTTGGATTTTCAGACTTTAGGACTGGAGAGCAAGAATGAGTCCCAGGATTTTTTGCTTTGGGTATTAGTTTATTCTCAAAGCCAGAGATGCTGTGAATTGTCTGTCAGTGACACTGAACACAGGGTCTGTGCAAACCCTTCCAAGGGGAGAGGCACCCAAAACAACCAGACCAGACGGTGCTGACCTTATTCCCTGCATGGGCACTGCCCTCACCTGCCTGAGGCCAGAGCCCCTGGGGGATAAATAGTGCACCCTGAGCTTTATTTCACTTTTAAAACTGTTAGCACACAAGAACGGTGGGGTTTGGCTGATGTGAGGGCAGGGAAGCCACAGGAACTGAGATGATTTTCTGCAGCAGAATCCCACAAGCTCTCCCTGGTGCCAGGCACAGCAGGCAGGGCTGGGGCACCTCTGCCAGCTCAGGGTACCAGACCCACCCTCGTTTGCAGGGATGTCTGTATTTATTAACCCTGTTTCAGGAACATGGAAGGGTCAGAGGTGGCCTTGGCAGTGCTGGGGAATGCCTGGGCTCCATGACCTGGAGGCTTTTTCCAGCTTTAACAATTCTGTTAACAAGGCTGTTCCTGGGCTGTTCCTGGGTTGTGTCTGCTGAGGGATGGCTGGGATGCACCAGGGAAACACAGCTGGGAGAGAGGAGAGAGGAGAGTGGAGAGAGGAGAGAGGAGAGAGGAGAGAGGAGAGCTCCCACAGGGCACACACAGTTCAGCTCCAGCAGGGGACCTGTGCCAAACAGCACCCAGGCAGCAAAACACACCTGCACCCAGGCAGCACCATGCACCCATCTCCATGCAGCACAATGCACCAGCTCCCATGCAGAACAATGTACCCAGGCAGCACAATGCACTGATGCAGCACAAGTCACCCATGCAGTGCAATGCACCACTCCCCATGCACCCCAGTGCTCCCAGGCAGCACAATGCACCCATGCAGCATAGTGCACTGACACCCATGCAGCACAATGCACCCATGCAGCACAGTGCACCATGCACTGACACCCATGCAGCACCATGCACCCATGCAGCACCGTGCACCCATGCAGCACAATGCACCCACGCAGCACAATGCACCCACGCAGCACAATGCACCCACGCAGCAATTCCTTCACTCTCACCCCCTGGCATGCCAGGTGCAGGACCCACTCTGGAACAGCTCTGACCTAACCAGCAAAGCCACTCATCACAATTAACCCTTCGTTATCAGGGGTCAATGCACACAGCCCAGAGCAAGAGCTGGGACACCCCAGAAACGGCTCCTAACGGGGACTGAGCCCTTAGCCTCAGCCAGGCTGGGATTCTCCTTCTGCAGAGGTTCTCCTGCTCCCCAGGGTGTCACCAGGCCTTTGTCACCTTCTCTGCCAGGGCCAGGACCTGCTTTGCCCAGGAGCTCATTGAAGCAAACAGACTCCTCACACTGATGGTGTCCTGGGTGGATTTCTGCACCCTGGAGGGAACAGTCACTGCAGAACCCTCAAACGTTGGCACTCAGGAGTGCAGACACTCCCACAAACCCACGGTTACCAAAACCCTCCTGCTCTGCAGCCTCAGCTGCTCTGAGCACTGACAGGGCAGCTCCACGCCCTGACCCAGGGAGCTGACCCCAATCAGATCCCCTCCTCTCCAGGAAATCCTGAATTTCAGAAGGGAATAAGCACATTTTGATCCCTTCCCCAAACACAGCTCTGTGGCTGAACATTGACACTGCAGCATTTTCCTGCATTTGCTGCAGGAATGGGAGAGCTGAATGAGGAGCCTGAGCCACCCTGGAAGCCATTCCTGAGGTGACACAGTGACACACTGGGACCCTGGCCTGGCTTTGCTGGGTGCAGCTTCCAGGTGCAGAAATGCCACTGGAAAGCTGCTCCTGGCAAAGCTGGAGCCAAAACACATATATCCAGATATCTGTGTCTTTGATATCCTTCATTTCAAAGACAGAGAAATGTAGGAACCACTTGGGTGGGCTTTGTAGGAGCTTCATGTTCTACAGGACAAGCCTGAGAATAAAAGTGTCCCTGAAAGTGACAAGGACACTGTGGAGCAGTGAAAACCCAGGAAGCAATGCCCCCACTGCTGCTCACAACCACAAAGGGTTCCAGCCAGGAGAAGCCACCCCAGAGCTTTTCCATGTGTGAAAATCCTCCCTTTGACAATGTTTTAACTGAGATGTGCAAGCAGCCCTGGCACCATCACAAATCAAAGGAAAACCTGTGTCTGTGCCAGCACATGGAGCTTTCCTACAAACGGGGAGCAAATCATCACAAAACAGACAAGAGAATTAAACCCTGCAGGACACAATAATCTGTAAATGCACACGTGTGCATGGTCTGGGGACAAAGGTTTGCTCAGCCCCACAGTGCCCTGCTGGAGATGATTCTGAGCCCGTGTGACACTCCTGGAGTAAAATTATATCCTCCTGCAAACCAGGGATCCAATTAGGGTCCATAAGGAGAGTGGGGAATCCACTCCCACCTGGGCATGCCAAGGGTGAAACAGAAGAGTGCAGGCTCCAGGCAGAACAGGACAGGCAGGTGTGCAAGGGAAGATCAGCTTTCCTTCTCCCCATTTTTAATTCATGGCTCTGGAGGCCACTACCAGGTGCTTGAGGGTTACCTTCATCTCATTTATTGCTTCACTTCACTCATTCAATTAGTTCTTACTTATTAAACCAGATGCAGACACCTCATCCCTGTTGTTTCTTTTGATTATTTCTTTTGTTTCACAAAAGGAGATGACAAAACCAATAAAGTCTAAATTTAAAAAGAGCTTCTGGGTGGGCCCAGAAGGGAGAATGCTGCCCAGAACCCCTGTGCCCAGCCCTGTGTCACTGTCATATCTTCTGCAAAAATCCCCTTGCCCAGGATTTCTCTCCTGGGAAGCTGAGAAGGCTCAGAAAAAAAGGTAAACAACATTATCTCCTTTACTTCTCCTGTGTTTTGCTGCTTTGCATTGTGGTCTGGAGATTGTTTATTCAACAGGTGGTTGGTTGATTGGTTCCATGTGAATTGTTTTAACTTAACGACCAATCACAGCCAGCTGTGTCGGGACTCTGGAGAGTCATGAGTTTTCATTAATATCTCATCAAGCCATCTGTAAATATCCATTCTCTATTCTTTAGATAGTCTAGTATTATATACTATAATATAGTATATATTCTATGCTATAATAGTTTTAGGATAGTATAATATAGAATAATAATATAGTATAATAATAAATATGGTATAATAATATAGTATACTAATGTAGTGTAATGTAGTATAGTATGATATAGTATGGTATGGTATGATATGATAGGATATGATATATCCTTATATATCCTAATATAACTAATATATATCACAATATATCCTAATATAACAAAATATATAATATTATAACATAATATCTCATAACATAATATGCCATAACATATATCATAACATAACATAACATATAAATATAATATAGTATATTGATATGATACAATATATTATATACTATAATAGTTTTAGTATAGTTTCAGTATAGTATAATACAGTATAATAATAAATATAGTATAATAATATAGTATAGTATAATATAGTAAAATAATATAGTATACTAATGTAGTAGTATATTGTAGTATAGTATGATATAGTATGGTATGATATTATAGGATATGATATATCCTTATATATCATAATATCATATCATATCTCATATTGTAACAAAATATATAATATTATAGCACATCTCAGATTATAACAAAGTATACAATATTATAACATAGTATCTCATATCATAATAACATAATATATAATATTGTAACATCTCATATTATAACATAATATATAATCACATATCGATATATTATTTTATATATGATATTATATATGATATTAGATATTATATGATATTAGATGTTAGATATGAGACAATATAATACATCATAATGTATCCTAATATTGCAATATAATCAATCAGCCCTCTAGGAGCACGGAGTCAGAGTCATCCCTCCCTCCTGCCACAGGGACAGGACAATCCCCGTCCCCTGTGCCCCCGGGGGCAGGACTCACCAGCAGGCCAGGATGCAGAGGGCCGTGAAGAGGATGATGGGGATGGGGTAGGAGGCACAGAGCAGCCCGTGGCTGTAGAACGCCCGCGAAATCCTCTCGCGCAGCCTCTCAGTCAGGGTCATCCTCACCTGCGGGCCATCCCGGGGCACAGCAGCGTGGGCAGCCCTGCTCGGAGGCACTGCCTCCACCTGGGGGCACGGGGACACAAACACAGGGGGAATAACGTTATCAGCTTGTTTTGGAAAGGTTGTCAGTGTTCGGGAGGGAATCCTTCCTGAACTGAGGCTGTGAGTCCCTGGCACAGGTGCCCAGAGAGCTGTGGCTGCCCCTGGATTCTCCAGTGCCAAAGGCCAGGCTGGACATTGGAGCATGGAGCACCCTGGGATCATGGAAGGTGCAGTGGAATGGATGGGCTCTGAGGTCCTTTGCAGCACAAACCATCCTGGGATTTATTTCCTGATGCTGTGAAGTGACTGAGCAGATCTCGCCCTCACTGTCAGGACTGGACAGTCCCTGTCCCAGGAGGAACTCAAGAACATGGATATGCTGCTCCTGTGGCAATAAATACATCACAAGTGACTCTCTGACCAGCCTGAGCTGCCAAAAGGTGCTCTGGGGAGGAGCACAGCACTGGCAACAATTCCTGGTACCTTCAAGGAGGAAAACTCTCTATTTACTCTCTTCACCTGCTGTCCAACAGCAGCACTCTGTAAGGAAACACTGAGCATTCCAAAGCCAGTATTTCTTTATCACTTGGGGGGATTGCACATTAAAATCTACCATCTTTATTTGCTTTATGCTGCGACAGAGCTCCTAGGAGTGAACAGCAGGAATTGTTCCTGCTCCAAGTCATTTCTGCAAACAGAGACTGTCCAAGCCAAAATAAACCTGTGGATTGCAGGACAAATGATAGAGGAGAATTTCTCACCTCTTGCATGACTGCAAACCCAACACAAAGTTTGACAAAGCACGAGGGCAGCAGGATGTGCCCACCTTGCAGCCCACAGGTGACATTTCTAGATTGATTCAGGTACAAGAGACAGACACACAGCACAGATCCCAGGATCAGTGAACTTGGAAAAGCCCCCGAGGTCCCTGAGTCCACCCTGTGCCCCATGGCCACCTTGTCCCCAGCCCAGAGCACCGAGTGCCACCTCCAGGGACACCTCCAGGGATGGGGACTCAGCAGTGCCTGGGCAGCCCCTGCCAACACTGAACCTCTCTTAGTGCAGGAATTTCCCAATTTCCACCCTGAGCCTGCCCTGGCCCAGCCTGAGGCTGTTCCCTCTGCTCCTGTCCCTGTTCCTGGGAGCAAAACCCAGTCCTACCTGGCTCCTGTGTCCTGCACTCTCACAAAAAATGAGGCTGACCAGCAGAAGGAAGAAATGTAGAACTTCCCTTTGCAGGAAAAATCAACTCAAACTTGCTACTTTTCCCCAGACAAAAGCTTTTATCTCACTCAACAATAGTTACATGTTCCAAATTCTTCACATTTCTGCCTGAAAGGCTTTGCAGCCTTCCCAGGAGCCTCCCAGGACAGCAAGGGCAGGGAAACAGAGCAGAGCCTGCTGTGGGCTCAGAGGATAAGCTAACAAAGGTAGGAAAGGTTCCCTTTTCTAACACACAGTCACCTGGGGTTTAGGCACACTCAACTCCTCATTTTCCCACAAAATGTTCTGGAAGCAGGCCCCAGCATTAGTGTAATAAAAACACACAGCTGAGCCAGTGAAGCCTGCAGGGGGGAAAAATAGAAGGAAAAATCCCAAATAAATCCCCATTCCATAGTGCTTTTCCTGCACTTGAATACATTCAGGAATTTGCTCCATCATGTTGCCTAGACCTGAACCAGAGCACCCCAGACTCCTGCTGTGACTGACACATCTGCCCTGGGCTCCAGCTCAGATCATGAGCTGACACAGCCACATTTTCTGGAAAAATCCCTTTGCCCAGGATTCTTCTCCTGGGAAGCTGAGAAGCCTCAGAGGAAAAGGAAAACAATAATTACCTCATTTGCTTCTCCTGTGTTTTGCTGCTTTGGAATGTGGTTTGGACATTGTTTACCCACAGGTGGTTGTTTGATTAGCTTAATGTGAATTGAATTCATGTGAATTTGACTTAATGACCAATCACCATCAAGCTGTGTTGGGACTCTGGAAGGAGTCAGTTTTCATGAGTATCTTTGAGCCTTCTGTCCGTATCCTATTGCAAAGGGCCTGGGTGCAGGGCCCTGCTGGGATTTGGGGTTTATTGCAAAGGGCCTGGGTGCAGGGCCCTGCTGGGATTTGGGGTTTATTGCAAAGGGCCTGGGTGCAGGGCCTGAGAGAAGAGAGGGGGAGAGAGGATGAGAGGGTGAGAGAGTAAAAGGGCAAGAGCATGAAAGGGTAAGAGAGCGAGGTTCCCGTTACAATACCACAAATCTTCTCTGTTGAATATTTTAATTCTCACTCACCAATCTGGTACAAATACAAATCCTACAGCATTTCCATACAGCCTATAAGAATCACTACACTACCACACTGTGTTACATTTTAAGCCCTACAAACTCCTCTTTGGGCCCCTTCTGCCAAGCTGTAGGGTCTGCTCTGAGCCTTGGGCCTGTCTGCAAGCAGAGGGTGTTGTTCCATCAAAAGGGGATTACCTTCAGCTGGCCATGCCACTGTTTTCCAGTTGTTCACTAACTGAGGGATCTCAAAGCTTTCATTTCAATCTCACTTATAGTTTCCATATTCTCAAAATCTTTTGCCAGGCAATCATACTGATAAGGCTTTCCTGTTTCATCTTCCCCAACAAGGAGCCAGCACAAACCCTGCTGATCTGCACCAGCAGTGCCCAAAGCCAGCAGCACAGACACCCCAGGACAAGGGAACCCCAGCTCCCTGCAGATGCAGAAAGCAGATCCTGGATTGCTCACACCCCAGAGAAGCAGCTGGGTTTCCTTGCCCTCTGTTTGGCCCCAGAGGTGGCTCAGGGATGCTGTGAGTGATCACCCACTGCTCTCACTGCCATGGCAGCCCCCAAACCCCACACTGCACACAAGGGAGGGCAGGGAGAGAGGCACAGAGCTCAGAACCCAGCTCTCCCCTCCTCAGCAGGGGCCAGGGAACATTCCTGGGGACTTCAGAGGTGGGAAAACAAGGGCCTGGCTCCAGACAAGCTCCTTCAGAGAAAAGCTGCACAATGGGCCCAAACACCAAGGCCCTGCTCTCCCCTGGCATTCCCATGGGAACAATGAGGGGCTTTGTGCTGCCAGAGGACAGGAGGTCACGAGGAACAGAGCACTTCCTATGGGAAAATCCCAGCCATGCACAACCCTGGGCAGGCTGCAGGCTGCAAGGGGTTAATCCCAGCCCTATGTCAGGAAGGGGTTAATCTCAGCCCTATTGTAAGGGGTTAATCCCAGCCCTGGTTGGAAGGGGTTAATCAGACCTGTATCAGGAAGGGGTTAATCCCAGCCCCGGCTGTAAAGGGTTAATCCCAGCCCTTCGTAGGATCAAAGCCTGCCTGTAAGGGGTTAATCCCAGCCCTGTGTCAGGAAGGGGTTAATCCCAGCCCTGTAAAGCCTGGCTGTAAAGCGTTAATGCCAGCCCTGGCTGTAAGGGGTTAATCCCAGCCCTGTAAAGCCTGGCTGTAAAGGGTTAATCCCAGCCCTGCCTGTAAAGGGTTAATGCCAGCCCTGTATCAGGAAGGGGTTAATCCCAGCCCTGGCTGTAAGGGGTTAATCAGCCCTGTGTCAGGAAGGGGTTAATCCCAGCCCTGCCTGTAAGGGGTTAATGCCAGCCCCGTGTAGGATCAAGGCTCCCAACAGCTCCAGCCCTCACTGGATCCCCTGCACACCAGGGCCACTTTCCATACCCAAAGGTACAAACCCATTGCTGAGCCCTCTCCCAGCCCAGCTCTGGGGCTGAAATCCTCACACAAGTTCTCGAGCCAGATTTCAACCCCCAAAATGTGCAAATTGCTTCATTTTACCTGTCCTGCCCGACTCTGCCAGTTTTACCCCACTTGTTCTTGCCCGTTTTCCTCCCTGTACAAAATTCATTTACGGTTTGAATTTATAAATTCAGAGGTTTCTGGAACAGACCCCATTTTGTAAGTGCCATTTCACTCATTATTAACATCTCCTGAATAGCTGGAGTAGCAACAACAACAAAGATTGAAAGAGAAGACTTCAGTACATGTCAATAAAGTTATCTGCTCCCAAAACAGGGGCTGACATTCACAATCAATTTCCAAAACGGTTTTCAGGACATCTTTAAACTTTTCTGCCACAAGAGAAGAACTCAGCTACACTCCTGCTTTGGAAGTCATTCACTGAATGTGGTTTCTGTCCTTTCTGGTTTCTATCCTTTCTTCCTTCCCAAAACACTCCCAGCAGCACCAGACAACAACTTATTGTGGATGATGAGACAGGATAGGATGCTCCACATCAGAGCCACCAAGCACAGAAGTTTGGGATTTGTGACAAAAAGAGAAAATCTCCAAATTTAGAAAAAACACTATTTCAAAGTTCATTCCTTTTGGTGCATCCAGCCAAGGGAAGCTCCCTTGTACATGAAGAACAGATCCCAAACACAAGGAAACAGAGAAGAACAGAGTTCCAAACACAAGGAAAGTGAGGAGAACAGAGATTCCAAACACAAGGAAAGAGAGAAGAAGAACAGAGATTCCAAACACAAGGAAACAGGGAAGAACAACAGAGATTCCAAACACAAGGAAACAGAGGAGAAGAAGAGAGATTCCAAACACAAGGAAACAGAGAAGAACAGGGATCCCAAACACAAGGAATCAGAGAAGAACAGGGATTCCAAACACAAGGAAACAGAGAAGAACAGAGATTCCAAACACAAGGAAACAGAAAAGAACAGAGATTCCAAACACAAGGAATCAGAGAAGAACAGGGATTCCAAACACAAGGAAACAGAGAAGAACAGAGATCCCAAACACAAACAAACATTTCCCAAGCCCTTCTTCTCCACCATAGCTCTTGTCCCACCCTGACAGCTGGGAATGATCCCCTCCACAGGCACAAAGCCCCAAAATGTTTGGGCAGGAAGGAACCTGAAGGATCACCCAGTTCCACGAGATGGGATGTGATGCACAGAGGGAAACACCACCCTGGGCTCCCCATCCTCAGCTCCTGAAGGTGAGACAGGATGCAGTGTGAAACAGGAAACTGTGTGTTAGCAATGAGGAATGGAATCAGGGTGTAAATCCACCCTCACCCAGCACTGAGCACTCCTGCTCCTCCTCCTCACCCACAAGGGACAGCCCAAGGGTGCCCACAGACAGAGAGCAGCCTCAGAAGGCTTTTCCAGCTGCAGCAATTTGCTCAGGAGGGGACCCCAGGGATAACTCTGTGTGCACCAAACCAACTCCAGAGCTGCAGCTCAAAATAAACCTGAGCTAAGCCGGGGAAATCCTGTCCCCA
Organism: Ammodramus savannarum pratensis; assembly: GCA_020466415.1. NCBI lineage: Eukaryota > Metazoa > Chordata > Aves > Passeriformes > Passerellidae > Ammodramus > Ammodramus savannarum. Next base: position 140,968,147 of record JAHXMQ010000807.1, on the reverse strand, counting down.
GGACACTGTCCCTGTCCCCAGGGCATTGTCCCTGTCCCAGGGGTTACACAGCCAGCAGGGAGCCAGCAGGCACTGCTGAGCAAAGCCAGGGTCCCTTGGCTCTGGCAGCCCCTGGGACACCAGCCCCAGGCTGGCTGCAGTGTCCCCGGCCTGCTCTTGGTGCTTTCCTGGCCACCTGCAGGGTCCCCAGGCTGGCTGCAGTGTCCCCAGGCTGCTCTTGGTGCTCTCCTGGCCACCTGCAGGGTCCCCAGGCTGCACTGGGTGCTCTCCTGGGTGGCTGCAGTGTCCCCAGCCCGTTCCTGGTGCTCTCCTGGCCACCTGCAGTGTCCCCAGGCTGCTCTTGGTGCACTCCTGGCCACCTGCACTGTCCCCAGGCTGGCTGCAGTGTCCCCAGCCTGCTCTCCTGGTCACCCCCAGGCTGGCTGCAGTGTCCCCAGGCTGGCCACGGTGTCCCCAGGCTGGCTGCAGGGTCCCCAGGCTGCTCTTGGTGCTCTCCAGGCTGGCTGCAGGGTCCCCAGCCCGCTCCTGGTGCTCTCCTGGCCACCCCCAAGCTGGCTGCAGTGTCCCCAGGCTGGCTGCAGTGTCCTCAGGCTGGCTGCAGGGTCCCCCAGGCCACTCCTGGTGCTCTCCTGGCCACCTGCAGTGTCCCCAGCCCGCTCCTGGTGCTCTCCTGGATGGCGGCAGTGTCCCCAGCCCGCTCCTGGTGCTCTCTGGCCACGCTCAGGACCCGCAGGGAGCCTGCCCTGGCAATCCCTGCCACAAAGGCTCCATGTGATCCCTTTGGAACCATCTCCTCCTCTTTGTTTATCCCTGCAGCCGCTCCACAAGTGGCTGGGGAATCACTTTCTCCTCAAAACAGCAGAGCCTGATGCAAGAGCCCCGAGCAGTTACAGTGAGGGCACCCCCAGGAACCCAGCTGGGCAGTGCCACCCTTGCCCTCTGTCCTGGCCCTGCACACACACCAGGGACCCCATCCATCCTCCACTCCTCCTGTGAACACCCCATCCAGCAATGCTGCAATGCTCTTCCCTTTCTACTACAGGGAGTAACTCTACTCATGCTCTTTCCTAATTCTCTCCACCAGACCAGGGTCAACATCTCAGCCCAAGCCTCTTGTTTGGAGTACAAAATTGGCAAAATGCTTTGGGATCATCTGCCTGGACTTGGGCAAAGCCTTGGGGTCCAACAGCACAAGGACCTGGAGCTGCTGCAGGGCTGGAGCCAGGCTGGGAGAGCTGGGAATGTTCATCTGGACAGGAGAAGCTCCAGGGAGAGCTCAGAGCCCCTGGCAGGGCCTGGAGGGGCTCCAAGAGAGCTGCAGAGGGACTGGGGACAAGGATGGAGGGACAGGACACAGGGAATGGCTCCCAGTGCCAGAGGGCAGGGATGGATGGGAGATTGGGAATTGGGAATTGTTCCTGTGAGGGTGGGGAGGCCCTGGAAGAGAAGAAGAAGCTGTGGCTGCTCAACCCCTGCTTATCCAAGGCCAGGCTGGACAGGAGCTGGGATAGCAGAAGCTGTCCCTGTCCACAGCAGACAATGAAACAAGATGTGCTTTAGGCTCTGTACAACCCAACCCAGGCTCCTCTGGCTCTGTGTCATTCATGGAATGGTCACTTGGTCTGTTCTGCCATCCTGAGGCTCCCAGCACTGCCCATGCTATGGACAAGCACCAAAGGGCCCAGGCCACCCCCAGTCCCCAGCAAAGCTCATGAAGGACACAAAGTGCAGCTGAGCCCTTGGCACAGCCCTGACAGCTCCCAAGGGCACAGTGCTGAAGGACACAGCACTGCTCACCCTGCTAGCAGGGACAGCCCTGTCCCACTGCCCCAGCTCAGCCATGGGCAGGGATCACAGCCCAGAGCACCTCAGAGCAGGGACAGACACAGGGACAGCCCTGTCCCACTGCCCCAGCACAGCACGGGCAGGGACACAGCCCAGAGCACCTCAGAACAGGGACAGACACAGGGACACACACAGGGACACAAGGACACAGGGACAGCCCTGTCCCACTGCCCCAGCACGGGCAGGGACACAGCCCAGAGCAGTGACAGCCACAGGGACACAGGGACAGTCACAGGGACAGCCCTGTCCCACTGCCCCCACTGTCCCACAGCCCAGAGCACCTCAGAGCAGTGACAGTCACAGAGACAGTCACAGGGACATAGGGACAGCCCTGCCCCTTCCCAAACACACAGGAGGTCACCAGGCTCCTTCAATTAGGGATTACACCTCATCAATTATCCTCATGCCTGCAGCTGGCTACTTTTGCTTGAACCCCAACCTCACCACTGTCCTTCCTCACCACCAGCCCAACTTCAGGCCATGTTTAATTGCTCAAACTCATTTCTCACTCCTGAGTCACACGTGCAGCCCTTGCCTGCTTTATGTCATTTACAACTTGCATGTGCATGGTCTGTTCTGGCACTTCAGTGGTGAGTGAGCCCCCAGTGCCCCCCTCAGAACAGCCAGGCCCATTAACAAGGCAGTTACTGCTGCCCTGAATACATTCATTTATCCATCACAGACTTCTCAGGCTTGGACTTTGTTTCAATTGCACCTACTCAAGACTCTTCTTTGGATAAAAATCAAACCTTGGAGGACTCGTGGCCACAGCTGCTTTCCTGCAGCCAGAAACAGCCCTGGTATCTCATCCTGGAAAGAGCAGGCTCACCTTGCCAAGGAGTACCTGTGCAAAGCAGCTCCCCATTGTCCCAACTGCTCGCTCTCCTCCAGGCTTCAGGAACATCACTGACTTTCCATGTCTCACAGATGCCTCCTCAAGCTCTCAGGTCTTTTTTAGTCTGTGCTTTGAGCACACAGAAATCCCTCCATGAAACGACAGCTTGCAAAGCTGCTCTTCCTTTCTGTAGCCTGCCACCAGCACCAGTTGCTCACCAAAAGTCAAAAGGTGCTGAACACTCCAGTTTTGGGGATGCCACACATCAAGTTTTCCTCTTTGTTCTTTCCTTTACCACCTTTTGCCATCAGGACATTCCCAGAATAATGAGTGTCCCTGATGCCCTCTGACAGCCAAGTTTGATTTTTATCTTGATCCTCCCTTTGAGGCCTTGCTGCTGTTCAAAGGAGGAATGGGAACACCTCTGGGTTGGAATCACCCTGACTGCAGGGTGCTGAAGATAAATCAGCACTTCAAGGACTCCTGGCCAGCTCCAGCTCTGCTTTTGTGAGGCAAAGTTTGCCTGGGAAGCACCTGGAGCCATTCACCACCCCAAGGAGCCCAGTGGAGATTCACACCCTTCCTCTGTTACCTCAGCAAAGCAGGATCTGAGCTGATCCTGCTCCTTTCTCCAGGGCTGGGGCTCCTCTCCCTGCACAGGACACATTTCCTGCCTCAAAACCTCCTTCAGCACAGAAATCAGCATCGGTGGTCAATGATCAGTATTAGGAAATCAAACCCAAGCCAGGTTGTTTAATGCCAGCAAACCCATTCTGTCTGCATGCTTTGGTGTTTATTTCTGAAACAGACAAACTCAAAATTCAAATCCATGCCTGAACACCTGACCTGCACCTTCTCTGCACCTCTTTTTAAGGGATGTGCCACCAGAGATGCTTCACCCCGCAGTGTGGCAGGGCAGGGACAGTTAGAGAGGGCACCAACACCTGCAGGGGTGCCCAGGATGGGCAAACATTGTCTGTGGAGGGAACTGGAGCTGCTTTGCCAGCCCTGCTGTGCCAGGAGCAGACAGCAGCTTCCCAAAACCCTCCCAGGTAAACCATGTAAACCCTCTGAGCAGAACTCTGCATTATCCAAACCCACAGCCCACTGGGGTCCATTTGCCTTCTCCTAGAGGAAAACCCCTCAGAAATACCTGCTGAGCACCTTTACCCACCTGCAGCACAGCCCAGCCCAGCTGGCACTGCCAGGGGTTCCTGAGTGACTGAAATTAGAGCTGGGTCACACTCAGTTTATCCCTTCAGCACCACCATTTCCCAAAAACACCTTGTGGAAACACGAACCAGGAGTGCTCCTGCTGCAGAGGGAGGGCTGGGGTGCAGCCCCAGCTGGGCTCCTGTGCAGTGCAGGGTTTCCACAACCCCTGGATGTGGCAGGGAAGCAGCAGCGTGCCCTTGGCTCTCTGGGGAACACGTTCCCATTTCCACACAGAGCCAGCCCCAGCCCCAGCCCTGTTTCCAGCCCGACTCTGGCATTCTGGAAGCTCTGGTGTCAGGCATGGCATCACCAGGGATCCCCTCACAGGCAGGATGTGCAGGATGACAAAAGGGAGACAAACCACACAGTTCTGACCATTAATCCATGCAATAAAAAGCAGAAATGAAGACACAACCCTGAGCTTGTACTGCCCTGCATGGCTCCCTCAGAAATAACCCCAAAGCTCTGCTCAGGACAGCCCCCATGGCTCAGGAGGCTGCACCCCCAGATGCTGGGGCTTGCAGAGGGCCCTCAGAGGGACACAGCAGCTGTAAGGTGATGCACCTGCCTGGGATTGGCTTTCCACAGGTTCTGGGTCACACCACGTGCCAGGGCTGCCAGCCCCGAGCAGGGACACTGGGCACCCCCAGCAGCACACACAACCAAACATTTTCCTTTCTAATCAGCACCAGCTAGGAGGCCAGGCCCAGGAAATCACTGCACTCTTTCTTCCAGATGGAGAAACGATCCCAAAACTCCTCTGTGAGGCAGCAAGTCCCCCAGTCTGACTGGGACATTGTCCTTTGTACACAAACCAACTATTATTCCTTCATCACAATGCTCCATACAAGATTGATTCAGATTTAAGAACTGCAATCCTGCTCCCCTCTCCACTGCCCACCACGCTCTCACTCCAGCTGAATTCACTCTTTTCCTGGGAGCAGAACTTTACTTTTTCCCAGTTATGCCAAAAGGCCAAGGCTGTTCTGAGTCTGCGGAGCTGGGTTTTCACCTGAGGACACAAATTAAGATTCCCTCCAAGACAGCCTGTCCTGGTACCTTGGATGTGAGCAGTGACATCCCCAGACATGGGAGCAGCAGCTGCACCAGCACAGAACTGCCCAGTTCCTTCAGCCTTTCTGTCTCACCCTTTAATGCATCCTTCACTGCAGGGGGAGAGAGGGATTCAGAGGAATTATAATCACAGATATCAGAGCCAAGGAAAGCTGCTCCCAGCCCCATGTGCCAGCAACCCCTCGGTGCTGCCCAGCACAGGGACTGTGCCCCCAGAGCCCCTGGGGAAGGGGAGGAAGAGGAAGGAGCCTGCACCTGCCTGGCCTGCAAAGGATTCCCAGGAGCTGCTGCTCCTCACCGACCACATTCCACTGCAGGCAGGTAATGCTATTTTTGTTCCTCAAGCTGTACCTGTTCTACTTTTTAAATTCCCATCACAGAGGGAAAAAAAAAGGAGTTTTTGGTGCATAATGATCCAAGCTCTGACGCCAGACAGGCCCAGCAACCCCCTGACTGAAAACAGTGTTGAGTAACTCAGGGAGAGCCTGACTAATTCATTCATCATAGGATTCTGACACTTAAAATACTATTTTAATGCTCCTGAGACAAACCCTGATTGTTCAGGGCTCTTTTGGGATGTTATATTTAAATCCTGATTGGAAAAATAAGCCATGCCAAGTTGTACCTGAAAACACGGAGCTGTGCCACACACTCAGGGAACATCCCGGGGTGTTTTCCTCTCTTCCCAATCCCAGCTAATCTGCTTTCTGCATTACACAACAGCTCGTGTAATCCCAAATTTACCACCCTAGTCCTGCCCTCACAGCTCTGCTTTCACAGAGAGGGAGCTCACGCCTCATCTCTGCCCCTTGAATGAAAAGAAACTTGGTTTGCTTTTCAACAACCCGGAAAAACACGTGGATGCTGCATTCAGGAAATTCTGGCACTGAGGCCAAAATCGTTCTGCAGTCCTTTCCTCAGGATTCGCCCCAGCACAGCCCCACAACTGCCTCAGCATTCCAAAAGCCCCTTGCCCATTAGATTACAGATAAAGTAAAGATACTCATTCTGATTCACACGAGGAACTCGACTCCTAAATTTTGACTGAACTCCAAAGTTCATTATTCGAAGTGTGAGATAACTGAGCAAGCACAGAGGCAGGTCCCCAGAGACCCGAGCAGCAAAGCCCTCTGGTTCCAGAGGGCTCAGTGACCTGTACAAACCCACGGAGTGTTTCATCCCCAGTCCCACCGTTCCCCGTTCCATCCCTGTAATCCTCTCCCTAAAACCCCGAGCAGCAAAGCCCTCTGGTTCTGGAGGGCTCATAACCTGTACAAACCCATGGGGTATTTCACTGCCTGTCCCACCATTCCCTTGACATATTCCATCCCTGTAATCCTTTCTCTAAAACCCTGAGCAGCAAAGTCCTCTGGATCCTGGGGGCTCATAACCTGTACAAACCCATGGAGTGTTTAATTCCCAGTCCCACCGTTCCCCATTCCATCCCTGTAAAACTTTCTCTAAAACCCCGAGCAGCAAACCCAAACCCACCAGTTTCCAGAGGGCTCATAACCTGTACAAACCCATGGGGTATTTCACTGCCTGTCCCACCGTTCCCTTTACATGTTCCATCCCTGTAATCCTTTCCCTAAAACCCCGAGCAGCAAACCCAAACCCACCCGGCTCCGGAGGGCTCAGTGACCTGTACAAACCCACGGAGTGTATAATTCCCAGTCCCAC
>JAHXMQ010000807.1:140945933-140961398 GCA_020466415.1 Ammodramus savannarum pratensis | reverse complement strand
GGTTCCGGGGGGCTCATAACCTGTACAAACCCACGGAGTGTTTAATTCCCAGTCCCACCGTTCCCTGTTCCATCCCTGTAATCCCTCCCCTCAGACCCTCTCGCGGTCCTGCAGCGGAGGCGATCAAGCCCTTCTCTCCTCTCTGCCTGTTCACCCGGCACCTCTGAGGCCCCAGCCCTTCCTCCGTCTCTGCCCATTCCCGCACACCGCCCGGGTTCCCGGGCAGGTGACGGTGATCACCCCGCGGGATGGGCAGGGCAGGCTCGGGCAGCACGGAGCGCGGTCCCCGAGAGCCCCGGCACCGAATCCTCCCGGCACCGACCAACCCGGAATAAAACACTCGGCGCTCCCATGCCGCGCTCCTCACCGATCCTGCCCCGGTAAAAGCGGCACGATGCGGGCCGGAGGGGAGGCCGGGGTGCGGGGAAGGAGCGCGGCCCCGGGCCCCCGCCGGGGGACACCGAGGCAGGGCAGGGGTGGTGAGGGGTAATTCGCACTGCCGATCGCGCAGCCCCCGCCCGCCCGGGCCCTGCTCACCTCACCGGGAAGCGGCTCCTTCCTCACCTCCGCCCTTTGACCTCCCAGCAAGCAGCCGCGGCTCTCGTGCTTCGTGCGCGGGGGATTTTTCCGGCCTTTTTTTTGGTTTTTTTTAATTTTTTTTTTTTAGCGCAGGACGGTTTCTCCCACCCCCTCCCGCCCTCCCCCCGCTGCCGCCACCGCCGCCGGGCCCCACCGCGCGCGCGCAGCGCCGCGCGCCGGCCACACCCCCCGCCGTCGGCGTGACCGCGCCCACATCGCTCCGACCACGCCCCCCAGGAGTATTAGTCCCCAATACGGGCTTAATTTACATGACCACGCCCACTCCGTCGAGCCGCGTCTTTATTTGCATAATCACGCCCCAATCACCGCTCCCTCTTTTCAGCGGCCACGCCCCCGAAAGCGGCGCGGAGGCGGCGGGAGCACGTGGAGCGGGGACGGGGCGGCTGCGGCAGCAACGGGACCGGGATCGGGCTTTGCAGCAGCCGGCGCCGTGCGAGCAGAACCGGGCACCGGCCGCGCTGGGCTTCGGGGCAGAGCGGAGCCGGCCCGTGCCGCCGGGCGTGGCGGGAATGTGCGGGTCAGGCGCTGCGAGTCCCGAGTATCCCCCGAGGGACAGATGGCGGGGATTGGGCACGAGGAGCCCCGGGGCAGAGCACATCGGGAGGGAGCGCCTCGCAGCGGGAGCCCTGGCTCGGTGCAGGGGACAGAGGTGACTCTGATTCCCGGGAACAAAAGCGGGCCAGACACTGGGCACACGCCAGGGGAAGGGGCAAACGGTGCCCAAAGGCCAAGGGATCTTTCCTTCCCTTCCAGCAATGCTCTCCTGCCAGCACCGTGCGGGCATGCTGCAAAACACACGCCCTGCTCCTTCACCTCCGGGGGCTGAGCAGCCCAGAACAGCCTTTCCAGGGCCCTCCGTGCAGCTGCCAGACTCTGAGGCTTACCAACAGAGCCTGCTGCCTGCAGTTCTCCCAGTGTAACACACCAGGCTTACCAACAGAGCCTGCTGCCTGCAGTTCTCCCAGTGTAACACACCAGGCTTACCAACAGAGCCTGCTGCCTGCAGTTCTCCCAGTATAACACACCAGGCTTACCAACAGAGCCTGCTGCCTGCAGTTCTCCCAGTGTAACACTCCCCCTTCTCCCAGGGACCTGCACCCCTGAGCACCAGCCCAGCCCTGGTGGGATCTCCCCTGCTCAGAGAGCTGAGCCCTCGGGCCAAGTCCCAGCCAAGTTCCCAGCGTTGCCCAAGCTCTGGCTGGCACACACCCAGCCCGTGCGTGGCAGGACCCTGAGCACGCAGCTGGTAGCTGACCCCGGGCAAGGCCAGCCTGTCCTGCCACCGATGGCACCATTCCTGCCACCCACTCTGGGGCTGCCCTCCCGCAGCGTCAGCTCCAGAGCACGGGAGCACGGCCGTGCCCGTGGCCTTGGGCAGCACAGCTGTCCCGCTGTGTCCTGGTGGCCAAGGCCACTGCTGGACACTGGGCTGGGCTCTGACTCAGTAACCCCCACAGAGCTCATGGCCCTGTCCAAGCTCACACCACTGCACCGTGCAGGCAGACAGGCTCTTTCCAAAGGGCTCAGATCCCGGGGAACACCCCCTGCATGGGGACATGGGGGGTCAGGCCCAGGCTCCTCAGCACATTTCTGGGATACAGGCACTGGGTATGGCAGAAAGAACCAGGCAGAAGGCAGCAGTGATGTCACACAGCAGTGATGTCACACAGTGACCCAGCCAGTTTCAAGAGGGAGCCAGAATTTGGGATCTCTCCAAGGATAATCCTACAGACATTACTCCAATTATTCACCACTTTGTGCCCGTCACAGATGCACTTTAGGCTGCTGCAGTGCCAGCAGCTAGTGCTCCTCTCCTCCTCCCTCTGCATATGGTGACAGTGCTGTGATCCTGGGCACTGCCACTTCCATAGCTGAACACAGAGACCCAGGGGACACCAGGGATGAGCGATCCTCTAGCACACACACGGCCTGACTCCCCTCCCTCCTTGTGCCTTTGCCACAATCCCTGGAGCCTGCCTGGCTTCCCTGGGCTGCCACTGACCAGCAGCCACAGCCCTGAGCTTGCCAGGGCTCCAAAACTCTGAGGCAAAGGGCACAAATCAGCATGGGATGGCCACTGAGTCTGTGTGGAAAATCAGGGATGTGTCCCACTGCCAGAGCTGCTATCCCAGCTCTGGAGCTGCAAGGACCTGGCAGATTGCAGGACTCTCACAAGTGTGAAAGATGTTTTTATCTCCCAGGATAAATGGGATATCCCAGCAGGAGCAGCTAGCAGGAGCCCTCCAGGCCTGAGCTCTGCCCCCAGGGCTGCCCCTGTGGCCATGGGGACGGCTCTGTCCTCACCCAGGCCTGGGAGATGCTCATTGCTGCTCCCTGCCAAGGAGCAGGTGGGGAGCAGTTCCCACCCAGAGATCCGTGGTTACACAATCACTGCAGCCTTATCTCACTGAAATTAGAGATTATTAATAAAAAAACCTGCTTCAGCACAGGCAGGCCATGTAACTGGGAGGAGGAAGCAGTGGCTGACACAGGCTCACAGAGGTTTATCCAACCACAAAGGCCAGGCTGAGCTTGGGGAGCCGCAGGGTTTGATGAAGCGTGGCAGTGCCAGCTCTCAGCACAGCCAGGTGAGGGCTGCACACGGAGCTGTGCATTTCCCAAGTGAGGGAAGCTGGCAGACGGCCCAACCTCTGCCAGCCAGAGCTGGGAGCAAGGGCAGGATTGCGCCAGGCTCCGGGACCATCCCTGCTCCACCCGCTGTGTGTCATCTCCTCCTGTGCCAGCTCCAGCTCCCTCCGTGCAGTGCCTGGCACCGCCTGCTGTGCCCAACACACCGGAAGAGGTGAGGCAAGGCACACCCAGCCCGCAGGGCACCCCCTGCCTGTATTTACATGCTCCAAGGGCCATTCTTGCAAGTTCTTGCTCCCTTTCTTGGCCTGAGTATGTTGGGAATGGGGTGGGAGGACAAAGGGACGCAGCAGGCCCCAGGCAGGCGGATCCCACGTTGGCACCACTTCCAGGTGTGCTGAGCTTCCCTCCTGGGTCAGTTCACTGTGCTGCTCCTGAGAGGTGCTGGTGGTGCTTCTGCAGAGGCAGGGACTGACACTCCAGGCTGTGCAGTGTCACAGTGTCACAGCACTGCAGCCGACAGCCCCCGTGCAAAGAAGGTGACGTTCCTGTCCTGGATCTTGTACTGGTAGATCTGGACCACATCCTGCTCCGCCTGCCGCAAGGACAATCTCTTGATTATCTTGATCTGCAAAGAGAAGGGAATAGGAGCACTGTCCCTTTGGCTAACCAGAGCAGCCTTGCCCCTGTGCCTCTGGCTGGCCTGCAGGGGAGGGGGGTCACTGACAAATAATCCATCAGCAGCTGCCTGTCCCTGTGCCTTTGGTGGCAGCCCCTGATGAGGGATCACACCAGTGCCAGCAGCCTCCCAGCCCTGCAGAGATCACCAGGCTCAGATGCACCATTGGGGAAACTTCCCAGGAGAGTTTTCCCTCACCCCAGGGTGGGAGAAGCCTGCACTGCAGCTGCTGTACACACCCTGGAAGGCTTCCAGAGGTGGGGAGTCCCAAGTGGCAGGATGACCCTGAATATCCCTGCAGAAGCAGAGTGACAGCTGGGTGCTCCAGCAGATCCTGGTGCCCACAGGATTACCCTTAACCACAGTGCAGCCTGGGCTGTCTCCCACAACCCCCGGCCTGCGGTGCTGTAGGTGACAGGGACACTGCCAGCTGTCCATGCTGCTGTGCCTCACCTGCCCGTGAACATCCTTGCAGAAGCCGGTGGCCAGCCCCTCTGCCCACAGGATGAGGTCGCTGTGATGGCACAGGGAGTTCACAACCAGCTCATTCTCCTCATCCTCCGAATCCTCGTTGCTGTGAACCAGCACCACCACGTTCCCCTGCAACAGAAGCAGCAGGCAGGGATGAGCCCCTGGCTGGGCCTAATCCTTTGGGGGAAGGATGGGAGGGTGGCAACAGCAGCTTTCACAAACATCCCATCTAAGCTCCAGCTTGGTCTGAATTCCACTGGGAAAATAACCAGCAGCTGCTGCTGGAGAGGCTGGACATGGCCCAGCCAGAATCCCCCATACCCTGGCTAATCCAGCAGAGGAGGGGGGATTCTGCCCCTCTGCCCCACCCAGGTGAGACCCCCCTGCAGAGCTGCCTCCAGCTCTGGGCCCAAACCAGAGGTGTCCCTGCCCACAGCACACATGATGTTTATGGTCCCTTCCAACACAGACCATTCTGTGACACACAAACACTGAAGAGCTCACTGTACATTGTGTACATACATATATGTAACATGCAATCTAAAAATACCTCCAGCCTTTGAGAGGAGACAGTGGCTGAACCAGTCTGTCAGGCTGGGCAGATGGCACTGACTGAATTCAGAGCAGGTAAATAAAGAGGTGGCCAAAGGGCTGCAGCAATGCTCACACCCTCACAGCTCTGACAGGGAGCAAACACCTCCCCAACACACTGACTCTATTAACAGCCACCCCAAGAGACTCTGCCTCAGCCCATGCAAGTCACCAGTGACTTAAAATAACACCAATTCTCAATCAATTAAAATGTACTTGAAGGCTTCAGAACACCTCAGACAGAAATAGCAAAGTGTTAGCGTGGTTGATCATCTTTTTTAGCTCTTTGGAGGTAAATACTCTCTGCAAGCAGATCATTCCTGTCAGCACATAGAGCCCAACACCCCATACTGTGTGAAGTGCAGGGTGACAGCACCCAGCACCATTGGCTCATTCCTCACTCCTGCAGGGAAGTGCCCAGGGAGGGGACGCTGCCTGTGATGGCACAGCTTGGGTGTGACTGTGAGCACTCCTGGCTGTGGTGCTCCCAGGAGTGCCTGCACCGCTGGGAGAGCTCTGGAGATCATCACCCCACCTTGGGGAGCAGCCACACAGGAGGGTAGTGGGAGCAGGGGCTGGTGTGCCCCAAATGGACCCTTCATTTCTGTCCCCTGTGAGACTCACCAGCCCCTCACATCACCCATTTCCACCCCTGCCCTCCCACACAGGGGTGTGAATCAGGATCTTTGGAGAGCCAGGAGCTCCAAAACCCACCATTTTGCATCTCAAATCCCTGTTCACATATCAGAGACACAGAGAAGCCTTCTCTGGCAGCATCTCCCAGGAATCCAGCTGAACAGGAGCCTGCACAGATACTCAGGGACACACAGCCAAGAGTGGCCCATGGCAAAGATCTGAACTCCTTGGACAGCCACAGCCTTTCCAAAAGCTCACTACGGTCAGATGGAAAGAGCAGACCAAGGCAGGCTTTGCTCTGGGGGCTGTGCACAGGCAGAGCCCAGGGCAGCAGTACCTTCAGCTGGCAGCACACGCACACTCGGCAGTAGTGGATGAAGTCCAGCACGGCCACCGGGGCAGCCCCCAGGCTCAGCAGGACACTGAGGTCATCCACCAGCAGCACGGGGCCCTTCCAGGAGTCACCGGCGGTGGCGCTCAGGGACACCCGCACGAAGTCAAACAGGGCGCGCAGGTCACAGCTGCCCCCGCTGCAAGACACAAGGGACGTGTCAGGGGCTTGGCACCGCCTGTCCCCTCCTCACCCACTGACCCACAGGGGGGATCCCCAGCCTGTCCCCTCCCTGCTGTCCCCACTGCTGTGACAGCCACCTCCCCACTGCCCTTCAGCTCCTTCGTACCTGTGTGTGGGGAAACCCTCCTGCCCTGCCCCAGGGGTCATGGAATGGTTTGGGTGGGAAGGAAACTCACACCCATCCAGTGCCACCTCTCTGCCATGGCACAGACACCCTCCACTATCCCAGGCTGCTCCAAGCCAAGTCCAGCATGGCCTGGGACACTTCTGGGGAAGTGTTTGGCCTCTGCTGAGCTTCCCAGGGAACAGGGAGAAAATGACATGGGAATAAACCCAAAAGCCAGCATGGATACAGCAGCACCACTCTCTTGGATAAGAACAAAAATAATGAAAGGAGGGAATACAACCACTTGGCTGGTATTTCATTTGACACAAACCTGTGGAGTGCTAAAATAAATGTTTTTCTAGACCTGTGACATGCTTGGCAATGAGGCTGGGAGTGGAAGTTCCCCTAAAATTCCGGGAAGAAGGACAGCATTCCCCCAGAGCAGCAGCAAGGGACAGGCCAGGACACTCAGGGGAATGTGCACAATGCTGGTGTTTCCCTTCCCTTGGTGTCCAGCTGAGTCCTTGGGCCTTGGAGGGGAGCACAAAGGGCAGCAGGAGCCAGTCCTGGACCTTGGGTGGTGCCCTTGGTGGCAGCACATGTGAGGGAGAACACTCCATGCCCAGGCTCACCTCAGAAACTGCAGAGGACTGGGCTGTCCTGGCTGCTCCTCCTCCCCAAACAGGAGGTCAAGGCAGGACTTGAGGCCCTCCAGGAAGACAAGCTGTCCCCGCTCCTTGGCAGCTGCCAGACTGACTCCCTGCAGAGAGGAAAACATTGGGTTTCAGAGGGAACACTTACGGAAAATGGTGCACACAGAACCACATGGGTGGACAGCAAGATCTTCATTCTTGTTTGAATCAAATCTTATCTAAATGTGCAGATAAAGGCAGTGCTTCAGGGATGAAATGAGCACTTCTGTTACAGCCACTGGTGGCATAGTCACTCTTCTGTACTTTGCCAGGAGATAACAAAAACACCACACTGTGCTTTGGGGGCTCAAACCTGCTGGAATTCCTTCTGGGAAGACAGCTTGGTGTGCAGAGGCAGGGAGAGAATGGCCCAGGCTTCTCCAAGGGCCTACTGTGTGCAATCCCTTCACCTCCCTCCCTGGGAGGTGAAAGCTTTTGTTTGCCACTATCTCCAGATCTGTTGCAATGAGGGCTCCGGGCACAGCCCACGCAGCTGAGCCTGGCACGGCCTGGATCCGGAGAGCGCCGTGGGCTTGGCATCCCCACATTGCACAACACCTGCAGAGAGCAGAGCAGCCAGGGCTCCCACAGCCAGGAATCCCACGGGAAGCAGCCCTGACTCCCCCAGCAGGAGCAGGAGGAGCACAACAAACCCTGGGGCTGCAGCTCACACTCAAACTCAGCTGGCTCACAGCCCTGCCTGGTGGTGAGGCCAATGGGTGCTGGGAATGTCCAGCTCACACGGAGACATCCCCAGCTGCAGCAGACATGGAGAAGGCTCAGCTGGAGATCACACAATTCTACAAAGGTTTGGGTTGGAGGGATGTTTAAAGGACATCCAGTTCCATCCCCCTGCAGGGACACCTCCCACTGGATTAGGTTGCTCCAAGGCCTGTCAGGAGCTGAAGGAGCTGGGGAGCTCAGCCTGGACAAGAGGAGGCTCTGAGGGCACCTTCTCACTCTCCACAGTTTATTCTCAAAGAGTGGCCAGGCATTGGAAGGGGCTGCCAGGGCAGTGGAGGAGTCACCATCCCTGGGGGGATTTAAAGCCTTGTGGATGTGGCACTTGGGTTAGAGGTGGCCCTGGCAGTGCTGGGGGACAGGTGGATACAATAATGATCCTTGAGGGCTTTCCAACCCCAATGACTCCATTACCACGTGCAGTACAATTATTTCCTGGAGGTCTAGGTGACCTTTTCAGGTATCCTCCAACCCAAACTATACCATGATTATCTTCCTAGGCTCAATTTTGCAGCACTATATCACTTTGTAACATGGATATTAAGAATAATCTAAGGCCTGACTGAACTCCATCTGCTGGCATCTGCTCCCTGCTTTAAATGGAAGCTGCCTGGACTCCCAACCCTGGGAATCCTGCTGCCTGAGAACTCTTCCTCTATTCTCCTGCTACTCAGCTGGGAAGGAACATATGCCTGAATGCTCATCCCTCTTCAGAGTTCCCCATCAAGCAATAGATTTTTTTGGGCACTACCCCTCAGTAACAGCTCCAGAAATAGCAGCATTATTGGGCAATCCTGAGCACACACGATGGAAAACTTCCTAGCCAAGGACAGAAGCACCTTCATGTGGCAGGTGAGGAGCAGGGAACAGCCAGCAAATAAATACCTGCCATGGTGAAGGGCTGGGCTGCACAGCAGCCTCACATTCCCTCATTCCCTCAGGGATTTCTGCAGTCCACAGGACTGGGAACCTGCTGAAATGCTGAGACTAAATTCACTATTAATATCAATGATTCAGCAACTGATTTTACCTTTGCTTCAGCCATTTCTTCCTGCACACACAGTCTCTGTACCTCAGATCTGCAAGAAAAGTGTCCCCCCCTTCAGAAGGGAACCAGGGCCTGCCTGGGTGACAGAGAAGGGCTACAGCAGCCAGGGACAGGGTGCCTGTGTGTCCCTGTGTGTCAGACCAAGAATTCAGCCCCCTCAGTGCCATGCCATGGACCCAGCAGGTCCAGCAGGGGAACAGGTCCCAGAGAACTCACCCACTGCAGTCACCTGCCACAGCAAAGCTCTGCCTGTCCCCTGCTGGCAGCCCACCCAGTGTGGCCTCTGGAAGCAGCACAGGAAGCATCAGACAGCTGGGAAAGTGGGCTAAGTGCTCTGAATGGCCAGTGGCATCTTCCTGAGTGCACAGCCAGGACTGGTACCCCCAGAGCAGAGCCAGGGCAGTGCCCAGCCTGCAGACAGCCTGAAAGCTCTCACTGTGAGCCAGCATCCCACTCCATTACCCTGGAGCACAGGACATCATCTCTGGCACGCTGCCAGCCATCGACCCAGCCCAGGAGTGCCAGCTCAGCTCTGCTGTCCCTCCGGGGAGCTGCTGGAGCGTGGTGCCCCCCAGCTGCCAGCAGGGACAGCCCCTCAGAGCAGAGCTGCTGCTCACCACTGGCCCTTCCATTCGGGAAAGGAAATGTCTGAGGGACAGAAGGAAGGGAGAGTGCAAAGCAGGGGCAATGAGCTCATCAGCAAACACAGCTGTGGGACAAAGTGGGGCCATCAGTGATCAGGCCACACCAACCCTCCAAGCTGTGAGCTCAGAGCAGGGACAGGAGAGGGGCATCAAATGGGGACAAATCTGGTTTTCCTGTAAAACAAAACAAACTTTGTACAAGTGAGGGTGGGAACACCAACCTGGCAGGGTGCCCTGCTGCTGTTTGTCCTGACATAGCCCTGCCTGTTCTCTGCAAGGTCAGGGCCAATAACACTGACAGTGCCTTAAAATGAAGTGTGGGTCCTCAGGGAAAGAGGACACGGGCACAAAAAAAGCCAGAGAAGTTTTTTCCTGCAGGTAAAGATACATCCCTGCACTTAGCTAACACATAAGGAAGTGGTTTAGGACTTGTAACACCTGGCACTCTGGGAAAGCAGCAAGTCCCTGAAGCATCACTTCAGCTGTGTATAAATCTGCACTTTATCACCACACACCAGTGCTACAAGTGTCACTGTACAATCCACCTGGCTCCAGGAGCCTCCCCCTGGGGCTGGGACTACCCTGCTCCCAACAGAAACTGGGGCACTGCTCAGTTCTGAAGCTCTTCCAAGTGCAGGCTTTCCTAAGGGCATAATCACAGAATCACTGAGGCTGGAAAAGTCCCCTGAATCCATCCAGCCCAGCCATTCCCCCAGCACTGCCAATGCCACCACCAACTCATGTCCCAAAATGCCACATCCACAGGGTTTTTTAATCCCTTCACCAATGGGGACCCCAGCACTGCCCTGGGCAGGTGGGCCTGGGCTGGACCACCTTTCTAGTAAAAGAATTTTCCCAATATCCAACCTGAACCTCCTCTGGCAACCCCTGAGGTCCCTGTTCCTGGGAGCAGAGCCCAAACCCCCTGGCTGTCCCCTCCTGTCAGGAGCTGTGCAGATCCACAAGGTTCCCCCTGAGCCTCCTTTTCTCCAGGCTGAGCTCCTCTCCCAGCTCCTCCAGCATCTTCTCCATCCCCTGCCCTGGACACGCTCTGTCCTGTACCTGGGGATCACAAATCTGCCCCCAGGACTGGAGGTGCCTCAGCAGTGCCAGCACAGGGGATGGGCACTGCCCTGGGCCTGTGGCCACACCATTACTGCTCTCCAGTAAAGATCCTACAGCAGCCACTTAAGCAAATTTAAGAGTGAAACTACCCTGCCGAGAAGCACCTTTTCTGAGCCTGACGTGTTCATCTGTGCAAAGAAGGATTAAAGCAAAGAGAAAATGTGATGGAAACCTGGATATAAATAACTGATGCTGCGACCTCCAGCTCCTCAGAGCTCGGGAGGAATTCACAGCAAGGACCACAGGGGCACCTATGAAGCTGCAAGGCAGGAGTGACTCAGAGCTGAAAGCAGCTCAGCGCTTCTCTGAGCTGTGCTTATCACCTCCTTTGTGGCAGCCACCCTTTTGTTCGAGTATCAGACAGCAAATCGCCCCCATTTGCATCGCACGTGTGCTCCAGCTAATCCTCCTGTTCTCGCTCCTCATTCTGCCAGCCAGGGAGATGTCAGCAGCTCCCATTAAGTGTACACCGGGAAATCTCGGCATTGGGAAACACCCCGACTCCAGGAGCAGGCAGGGATCCTGTATGTAACCGCTGGGTTTCCTCCCCACAGCGGCTGCTGTGCCCCATTTCCTGCCCCACCCAGCAAGTTCCCCCCACGAGTTCCTCCTCTCTGCACCACAAAGGCCAGGAGAGCTCTGTGCTCCTGGGGTGCTTTGTTCAGCAGGGGAATCACACCTGGAGTTACAGCTCCGCGGGGAGCACCGTGTTTGCTGTGTACCCGGGCCGCTGATCTCCTTCCAAAAGGTAAAAGCTGAGCAGTAAATAAAATACAGGTGTTTAGCAGCACCATGTTTGCAGTGGGGAACACAGAACCTGCTTCCTCAGCACCTGGGAGTCTGGACGAGCAGCAGGGCTGCTGGGACTCACAGCAGAACCAGAGGGAGGAGCAGTGCAAGCCCTCATCCCCTCAGCCCTGGAAGGTCACCTGCACTTCCCACCTGGAGCGTTTCACCTTGGAGTGTTGTACAAAGAGCTGAGTGAAGCAGTTTGGAGCTCACACAATATGCTGACATGCAGAATTACCCTGCCTGCTGTGTCTCTGTTTCTTCATTTCAGAGTACACATAATCCTTGTCCAACCCAGCATGGGAAGGAAATCCCTAGGAACTCACCTGTGGCTCCTCTCAGAGCTCAAAGGGATGGCTCAGCCCAGAGGCCAAGGAGGCACACAGGTGTCCTTGTGACTCAGCCCTGCATCCCAACAGGAAGCAGGGGACAGGGCACAAAGTCACCTCAGGAGCTCCTGCAGGGGTCCTGGGAACACTGCCACCACAGCAGCTTCCTCTCCAGGGGATTAGGGAACCTCCATCCACCAGTCTGTGCCTGTCTGGGGAGCAGTGATCCCCAGCAAACACTTCCAGCACAAAGCAAGCAGCCGTGCAGCCCTTGGCAGGGCAGAGCCCGTGGGGCACCTCACAGCCAGGATTCTGCCCCAAAGTGCTCTTATCCCCATCTCAGGAGCACCAACCCTGACTGTCCCCACCAAGACATGGAAACGTTTGCTCACACACAGCTCCTGCTCCCCATTCCCATTCCTTCCCACCCAACAGAAACTGGACCCATAACAATGAACCCATGCCAAGAGACTCACCAGCTTCTTTGCCACGATGCTGTAGTGGCTGAAGGACTGCAGCAGGGCCACAAAGCAAACCTTGCAGCCAGCTGGGGACAGACAAAAGCACACATTAGCAGTTCCACCTTGCAGCTGACATTATCAAAGCTCATAAATCACAGCAGCCAGGCCACACATCGGTCTGGAAGGACCTTCAAGTGATGCAGGTCCAGACAAACTCTCCTTTGCTTTCAGTTTCACCCTTCTAGAGGATATCTGCATTAGTGAAAATGTTAGTTTAAAAATAGAGGAAAAGAAGGAAAAAGATGACTTTAAAAAGTGTAAGGCCCATTTCTGCCTCATGCCAGGCCAGCCTGGGACCTCCTGACCCTGTTTGATGGTGTGACAGTAAGGAGGCCAAGGGCCAGCTGTGACACTGAACTACTGAAACCACAGACATGCCAAAAATTCCCATTTTGGCTCTCACAGCGCAAGTGACCTTGACTGGAAAAACACAGAACTGGCAATTGTGTCAGACACCTAAATAAAAAGTGATTCTGGAACACACTTTGGCTACGAACATAACCACGTTTGTTGGACATGGATTTCATGTAGAACAAGTCAATGGCCCCAGATGAACCTTCACAACTCCCAAAGGTTTTGAGCACCAAGAGGACAACATGGGGGTGCTGCAAACAGGGAATAACTGCACCCAGGTGCTGGGCTGGAGAGGGGCAGGTGACAGCCAGCACACCAATGCCCAGGGCTCTGCTGTGGGGCAGCACCAACGCCCAGGGCACTGCTGTGGGGCACTATAAATGCCCAGGGCACTGCTGTGGGGCACTATCAATGCCCAGGGCACTGCTGTGGGGCAGCACCAACGCCCAGGGCACTGCTGTGGGGCACTATAAATGCCCAGGGCTCTGCTGTGGGGCACTATAAATGCCCAGGGCTCTGCTGTGGGGCAGCACCAACGCCCAGGGCTCTGCTGTGGGGCAGGAGATCAGCAGAGCCTGAGGCAGTGCCTTCAGGTCTCTGAACCATTCACAGCTGGAGGAGTCCCTGAGTCCAGTGCCTGCTCTGCAGGGGCCAGGAGGTTACTCACAGGAGAAACTGCTCCCAGAAAGGTAATTAGACACCTTGGCAGGCTCTGTTTGTTTCTTGACTCACTCTGAGCTTATCTGTTGTTAATTGGTCCTGATATGTGTAATTACATCATAAAAATGGAAGCAGTGAGAGCATTGCAGTGAACACCTCCCTATCAGAGCCTGTGTGATTTACAACCATTGCCACAATCTATGATGAAACAAGATGCAGAATTATGGGATGTACCCAAGGACACAGAGGAGTCCCAAGAACAAGTCAGGACCAGAACCCATAAATCCTAACGCCAAACTTTGGGTTTATCTGAAGATAACTCACACTGCACAACTGCCCTCTGGTCATGGAGCAGCTCTGAGGTGTCCCTGCCCCAGAGAGTGCTGCTGCTGCTGCGGACCCACCTCTGAGGTAGAAGGAGAGGAAGTGGTGCACCAGGAAGCTGCCATCTGTCCGGGTGTCTCGCAGCAGGGTGAATTTGCCCTGCAAAAGAAGCAGCAAAATAACAGAGTAAGGTGAGGGCACCAACTGCTCCTGGCAGACAAGATGTTGGCTCAAGCTGCAGGAACTCTGCAGATGCTGCTCAGAGGAGGAAGTGGACAAGCAGAGCTCCAGCTGCCTGCTTACAAAGGGAAGCCAGCACTTCCTCTGGACACAGCCCACAGGGAGATACCTGAACCACAGCATCCCTCAGGCTGGGAAAGCCCTCTGAGCCCAGCAAGCCCAACCATGAACCCAGCTCACCACTGAACCATGTCCCCACACGTCCACCAGTTAAAGACTCTTGTGCCCAACTGTGAGCACAGCTGCACCCCCAGGTCTGTGCCCTGCAGGTGCCACCCCCTCCCTGGACGTGCAGCACAGTGCTCCCAGTGCCAGCACACAGAGCCTCTGGTGCTGGACACCACCAAGGGGGGTCTGGGCAGGTTCCACCTCCCAGCCTTGGGCCCCTCTCCCCCAATTCACTGGCATCTTTCTTCTCCCAGGGGCAGGGGAACAACAGCCACTCACTCACTCACTGCATGCCCAGCCCATTCTGCCCCTGCCACAGCCAGCACTGCCAGTGTGTTCCAAATGCCAGCACCCCTGGAGCTGCTGCTCCTCCTGTGCCCCAACAGCCCTCCCTGTCCTCCTCTCCAGGTTCACTTCCAACGTGAACCTTGTCACCAAAATTCTGTAGTGCAGCAGAGCTCTCAGCACAAGGTAAAAACCCTGTTTTGATCAGGCAGGAAATTAATTCTGTTCATTAGTGCACACTCATTATCAGCCCCAGCCTCATCAAGGTGTTTGTTTCCATTAAAATCTTAGGCAGGATGTTTCTTTAATCAATACAAATCATAGATGAGCTGCTTGGAAACACAAAGAACTTATCAAAGTGGGAGGTTTTTCTACTCCCGGGAACAGAAGAAGCCTTTCACAGCAAGGAGCCATCTCCACACAGGCAATTCCCAAGGCATCCATCAGAACAAACTCCCCAGTGCATAAAGCCTAAAGCAGAGAGAATGGAACAGCAAATATTGAACATGACTGCAGGGAAGGCAGAGCAGAGGCCAGGGCAGGGAAGTGAGAGCTGGGGTGAGAGCTCTTCCCCCAGAAGGGTTTTGCCTCAATGGGATAACACACTGCAGTGACAGGGATGTGCCCTCCATGGAGGAGAGCTGCGCTCACAGAGCACAAACATGGACGTTCAGGGGTTTATCTTCTGCAGCTCTGACCCCTCCTGCTCCCCACCAGAGCCCCCAGGAGAGCAGGCTGAGCGCTCCCTGTGCCCTCCCTGCCAGCACAGCTGGCTCCCAAGGGGTGCCACCGTGGGGTTTGTCACTCTGAGCACACAGCACCGTTCCAAAGGCAAAGCCTTCCTGCAGCACCTTCCCCCTGAGCCCCAGCCCGTTCTGCCCACGCTCTGCCCTCACTCTCAGCACCTGCAGGCTGAGGGAGAGGCTGCAGCTGCCTGTCAGACGTACCAGAACGCCTCGGCGGGGCAGCAGCGCTGTCACAAGCGCAGGGTGACACAGCAGGCACAGCCACAGCCACACGGGCAGCAGCTCCCTGCAGCCCCGCGGGGACAGGACAGCTCCTGTCAGCTCGGGAAGCGGCACGGCCCGGCTGTGCAGCTGCGGAAATCAGCACAAGGCAGGTGAGGCCAGCAGAGGGCTGGCACTGTCACACAGCGGCACTCGGCACACCGCAGGGACTGCTCTGCACAGGGACCGCTGAGGGGCACCTGCACACACACTACTCATCATTTACCGCCAGAGTAAAGCACACTTAGTACCCTGAGTACTAATTATTTATTAATAATTACTGATGACACCG
>JAHXMQ010000807.1:140921603-140935412 GCA_020466415.1 Ammodramus savannarum pratensis | reverse complement strand
TTTCTTGCAGCAGTTTGTGGCAGGTGATGGAAGTGCTGCAGCCAGGGGAGAGATCTGAGGGTCCCACACCGGTGAGCCACCCGCCGTGCCTGCCGGGATCGGCTGCCAGTCCCAACACCACTCCTCGTTCTTAATATCCCCAGCAAGCCAGAATGAATTATTCAGCGGCTCCCAGGACGCCTCGGAACAGCCGTGCCCACGGGGCTGTGGCTGCCCCGGCCCGGAGAGTGCCTCGAGGTGCTGCACCCGTAACACCAGGCGGTGATGGATGGATTCGTGTCGGTGATGGATGGATTCGTGTCAGTGATGGATGGATTCATGTTGGTGATGGATGGATTCGTGTCCTCTGTCCAGGGAGCCCCAAGCACTGGCACAAGGGTGAATCCCAACCCAGGAGAGATCGGTTCCTGCTGGAAGCAAGAGGGAGCCACGAGGGGAGGGTGGTAGGAGCGCTGGGGTCCCTGGGGAGATCCCTGTGCCATGCTCCATGCCAGGGGATGGCCACAGGGACCTGACCTTGCCAAAGCCACTGGGACAGTGGCACCGGTTCCTCTCCACGCAGATGGAAACTGGGAGCTGGGGGGGATAACCCTGGGGTGTTTCACCCCAAATCCCACCCTGGGCAGCTCCACTGAAGGAGCCTGTTGGAGCAGGAATGGCTGGGAGCCATCACCCCGTGTGCAGCCACCTTGTTTGGGGGGACCTTATGGGGACAGGGATGGAGCAAACCCTGGAGCAGCCCAGGCACCTCCACCAGACATCCCGGGGTGTTTCACCAGACATCCCAAGCATGTCCAGGGTGGCAGGATGGGCTGCACCCCTGGCCTGGCAGAGGCAGGAAGGTGCCTGCAGAGGGTGACAAGGGGGGACCAGGCACCCACGGCCCCGGTGATGCTCAGAGGGGACCCTGTGGAAGCAGAGCCTCAATCCCTGTCCGGAGACATGAATGGCCATGTTGGGAGATCGCAGGCACCGGCAAGAGGCTTAACTTTAAAAAAAAAAAGGTTTATTTATTTCAAGATCTTACTTTTTTTTTTTTTTCACCTTTTTTGTTGGTTTTTACCTGTATTTCAAAAAAAGTGGGGCAAAAGTACAAAAAAAGTCAGTTGCGGGACGGCAAAGGTTTAGAAATCACAGCGCGGAACGAACCCAAGCGAGAGACACGGAGCACGAACCAAACACCCCCACGACACGGCCGAATTATCACTGGAATTTTTGTTTTCCTCGGTACAAAACACACCAAAGCATGCCACGGAGCGGGAGGGATGCGGGGCGGAGGGGAGGCTGCGCTTTGGGGGACCCGAGCTGGCTCCCCACTCTGCGCCCCGGGCCCGCCGCTCACGTCAGGTTGTTCTGGAGGCAGTTCAGCTCCCCCACCTCCTGCTCCCCCTTGCCGCCCTCGTGCTTGGGCGACGTCGAGTTGTGGATGTTGAATGGCTCCTCGTCCTTGAGGCAGGATTTCAGCGAGTCCTGCAGCTTGTGGGGAGCGCTGGGGTCGTCCTGCGGGAGAGAGGGGGGTCAGGGCAGGGCGGGCATGGGGCGAGGCACAGTGAGGGCACCGTGTCCCCTTGCAGGGAGACACTGGGGGGACAAATGTCCCCTCCCAGCCCGGATGGCGGCACGGGGGGCCCGCGGTGCCCGCAGCACAGGGACAGGGTCCGACCCCCCCGCGGTGGCGCCGTCCCCAGCACAGCCTCCCCACCTCGGCTCCCAGGAGCTGTGCCAGCCTGGAGCCCGTGCCAGCCTCGGGCACAGCATCCCCCGGCCACCCGCCCACCATCCCCGCCCGGTTCCCGTTCCCGTTTGCATCGCCTCGTCCCCGCGACAAGCAGCCACTGGCGGCCTTGGCAGGAGCCCAGAGGGGCCGGCTTTATTGCGGTTCCTCAGCGTACAGCCCGTGCCCCCGCGCCGGGCACGCCTCTTCCCGGGTGCCCCCGCTGCAGCATCCTCCGCTCCGGGGCCGGGCCCGCACCCCCGGCAGGCACGGGCGGCCCCACAGCACCGGCACCGACACCGGCTGTGGGGCAGGGCAGGGCCGGGCAGGGGGAGCCCGCCAGGCCGGGCCGGGCCGGGCCGGGCCGTGCTGGTTCCAGTGCTGCCGGTGCCACACAGAGAGCGGCAGATGGACGGGGACACCCAAGGGCCAGCGTCACACAGGGACGGGACCTCATCTCCTGGGCAGTGACCAGTCCGGAGCTGGTGCCATTGGCTGCAGGATCCCCAAAACCCCTTTCCGGGGGGTGCTGACCCTGCTGACCCCTCCTCATCCTCGCAGTGCTGCCGCGTCCCAGGCACCGTGTGCCGAGCCCCCAGCCCCGGAGGGACCGGGATGTGCGGGGAGCGGCACCGAGCGCATCCCGAGGCTGGTCCTGTCGGCAGCGCGGAGGGAGCCGGCCCCGGAGCCTCCTGCCAGGGCTGCTAAAGGCGGTCACAAGACGGGGAACACCGGCCGTGGGTGGGGGAGGCTAAAGGGACCTACGCTCCTCCTCCGGCTCCGCAAAGCCCTTCGCTTCTCTCTGTGCCGAGCCAAAGACAGCAGGTTGGATCCCGGGGGTGCCAGGGGCACCCCAACCAGGGCAGCACCCGGAGCGTGCCACCCTCCGGCCATCCGCTGCTCCTGCCGGCCATGGCACAGCCAGGGAGCAGCGCCTGCCCCGCTGTCCCCTCCCTGCACACGGCACAGCCACCCCCGCCACCCCCACACCGAGCCAAAGCCATCGGCAGCTCGGGGTGGCGGCTCCCGGGGAGCCACACAGGCAGCAGGGGGCAGGGAAGGGACAGGGGGTGACACTGCCCCTCTGCCCGGCCTGGGCACAGTGTAGGTCAGCGGGGACCCAGCAGCGAGGGGACAGAGCTGTGACCAGGGCAGGATGGGGACAGGAGGGCAGGGCTGGGATCGTGGAGGGGTCAGAGGTCACCGGACAGAGGGACAGGGATGGGACAGAAGGAGGGACGGGGGGACGGTGCCACACAGCTCCTTACGTTTGGGTGGGAGCCCTCGGCGATGGTGGACAGGGAGAAGTTGTCGTTGTGCAGCTCGGACGGGGTGCGGTATCTGCGGGGCAGGAAAGTGGGGTGAGAGCAGGACCCCCCTGCAGCCCCATCTGCCTTTTGGGGTCACCCTGGTTTGGGGGTGAGAGCAGGATCCCCTCACAGCCCAGCCTGCCTTTTGGGGTCACCCTGGTTTGGGGGGATCTAACTGTTCCCAGCCCTGGAGATCTGGGGGGGTAAATGTCCCCAGGGATGAAGTCTGGGCTAAGTACCCAAATCTAAGGGCTTTGGAGGGATAAATCTTCCCTGCTCTGGGGGTTTGGGGTTTTGCACCCCCCAGCTCTGAGGATCTGGGGAGCTAAACGCCTCCAAGTCAGGGGGGCTTGGGGACTCAGTACATCCAGAGATGGAGATCTACGGGCTTAAATGTCCTGAACTCTGGAGGTTTGGGGACTAAATGTCCCCAGGGATTGAGCTGGGGCTAAAGGAGCCCAGTGTGACATTTTGGGGGGCTCGGTGCCCCCAGCTCTGGGCAGGAGAGCGGGAAGGGCAGCCCGGGGCAGGGCTGG
Source organism: Ammodramus savannarum pratensis (assembly GCA_020466415.1). Taxonomy (NCBI): domain Eukaryota; kingdom Metazoa; phylum Chordata; class Aves; order Passeriformes; family Passerellidae; genus Ammodramus; species Ammodramus savannarum. The sequence goes on along the minus strand of JAHXMQ010000807.1, from coordinate 140,931,852 downwards.
AGAGGCAGAGCCGGGAGCTGGCACGGAGCCTCCCTGCTAATTATACTTGGCATTTCCAAACTCTAATTAACAGCTCATTAGGGACCGGGCTGGGCAGGCTCCCTCCTCCCTGCTCCAGGAGCTGGCCAGCAGTGGCCGGGGCGGGGGGGTGACCCCGAACCCTTCCCCGTCACCCCCAGCCCTGTCCCCAGCCGGACCGTCCCCGATGGCCGCCCCGCCGCTGTCCCCAGCTCCCAGCAAGGCAGATTAACCGGTGCCAGTCAGGAGCGGCTTTGAGGGATTAACGGCGGAGCAGGAGCCACAGCCACGTCCCCGCCTCCGCCACCCACCGTCCCTGCGTCCCCAGCGGCACCGGTGGCACCAGCGGGGCTGGCCCGGGGTGTCCCCAGTGCCACTCACTTGGTCTTGCGCAGCTTGCTGTTCTCCGTCTTGAGCAGGTAGAGCTTCTTGGCGAAGAACACGGTGAGCATGAAGAGCAGCAGCACCACGAGCGCGGCCGAGCCCACGGCCACGCACATCACCTGGAAGTCGGTGACGATGGACTCGCAGCGAGTGCCCTTGTGCCACGTGTAGTCCTGCGTGTTGCACCTGCCGGGGGACGCGTCAGAGGCGTCCCCCGCCCCAAAACGCTTCCCCCGCCCCAAAACGTGCCCGGAGCATCCTCGGGGGATGCGGTGTTTGTACCTGCGGGGGTTACGGGGTTCTGGGGGGGATGGGATGAGCGGGTGACACCCGAGGGGGTGACACCGAGCGAGATGGGGACACTGGGGCAGCCGGGAGCGGGCTCGGGGTCTCCGGACGGTGCTGGCGCCCCGCACCAGCGGCTCCCAGCCCCGGCGGGAGCAGGGGGGGTCCCCGCGCCCCCCGCGTCCCCCGGGCACGGTGCCAGCCGGGGGCACGCCCGGTGCGTGCGGCACAGGCGGCGGCGCCTCCCGGCGCAATCTGCCGGGCCCGATTAGCGCGGCCGCCCCGCAGGCTCGGCCCTGACCTAATTCCTGGGCAGCCGCCGCCCGGGGCCAGAGAAACAGGGAAACAGGGAAACCCCTCTTGATGCCCCAGGGAATGGGGCTGCGGGCACCCAGAGCCCGGGAACCGCCGGCCCAGGGCGTGGAGGGGCTCGGAATGCAGTGAAAAAGGATGGAAAGGCTGGGAATGGGGTGTCAGGGGCATGGAGAGCCCAGGGAGGGAGCACAGAGAATGGAGAGCACAGGGATGGAGCACAGAGGATGGAGAGCACAGGGATAGAGCACGGAGAGGGGAGAACCCAGGCATGGAGCACAGGGAATGGAGAGCTCAGGGATGAGGAGTAGGGAGGATGGAGAGCTCAGGGATGGAGCACAGAAAACAGAGAGCCCAGGGATGAGAAGCGTGGTGATGCAGAGCCTGGGAATGGAGTATGTGGAGAGGGAGACTGCAAGGATGGGGTGAAAGGAGGATGAGGAGTGGGGCATACAATGGATGGGAACACTGAGAATGGCAGGCCAGGAGGATGGAGAGCCCAGGGATGGGGCAGAGGGAATGGAGAGCCCAGGGATGGGTACAGGGGGTGGGATAGACCAGGAATGGGGTGAAAGGGATGGAGAGGCCAGGAATGGGTTGCAGGAGATGGAAGCACTGGGATTAAGGTGCATGGGTGGTGGAGAGCCCAGGGATGGGTACAGGGGGGTGCAGAGCCCAGGGATGGGATGCATGGAGTATAGAGAGACTGAGAGTGGAGGTGCACAAGGGCTGGAAAGACTGGGAATGGGATACATGGGAATGGAGAGCCTGAGGATGGGAGCACTGGGCATGGGGTATAGGGGATGGTGAGCCCAGGGATGGGGTACAGGGATGGAGACCCCAGTGATGAAGTGCAGGGATGGTGGCCCAGGGACGGAGTCAGGGGATGGTGAGCCCAGGGATGGTAAACCCCAGGATGGAATGCAGGGATGGTGAGCCCAGGGATGGTGAGCCCAGGAATGGGGTGCAGGGATAGTGAGCTCAGGGATGAGGTGGAGGGATGGTGACCCCCAGGATGGGGTGCAGGGGATGGTGAGCCCAGGAATGGTGAGCCCAGGGATGGAATGCAGGGATGGTGAGCCCAGGGATGGCGAGCAGGGATGGATGGTGAGCCCAGGGATGGTAAACCCCAGGATGGAATGCGGGGATGGTGAGCCCAGGGATGGCGAGCCCAGGGACGGCGAGCCCCACACCCCAGCCCAGCGGGGCCCGTTCCTTACCGGCAGAAGGCCCCGTGGCTCTCCACCAGGTAGCACTGGCCGCCGTTGTGGCAGTAGCTGGGGACGAGGTCGCAGAGGGAGCGGCAGGAGCTGTTGTGGCGCACGTAGCCGCTCCGGCACTCGGAGCCGTTGTCGGGCGGGCCCCGCTCCCCGGGCCGCGGCCAGGCTGTGGGGCTGCCCCCGGCCAGCCCGGGCGGCGGCGGCGGGGCGGCGGCGCGGTGCCCGGTGGGCCGCGGCTCCTGCGGGGCGGGCGCGGCCGAGGCGGGCGCTCTGTAGCCGTTCTCGTCCTCCAGCCCTCCGTCTTCCTCCTCCTCCTCCTCCTCGTCCTCCAGCTCGTCCTCGTCGTCCCCGTCGGCGTAGAAGGAGGTGGTGGGGTAGAAATCGGCGTCGTCGAAGGGCGTGAAGTCGTCGTAGAGCTCGTGCAGGGCCCAGGGCGTGGCCGCCCCCTCGGGCTCCCGGCGCCGCGCCGAGCCCGCCGCGCCCCGGCCGGCCCCGGGGAGGGCCCCCAGTCCCTCGCCCCCCTCGAACAGGTCGTAGTAATCGACGTCGATGATGTCGGAGCCCGCGCGGTCGGCCGGGGGCTCGGGCGGGCCCGTGGCGGCCGTGACCGGCTCCTGCAGCCACGTCAGGTCGGTCCAGCCGCGGGCGCCCTGCGCCGGGGCCGGGCTGGAGGCGGCGGCCCAGAGCTCCGGGGCACCCCCCGAGTCCCCCCCGGCGGGGCCGGGCTCGCCCAGCACGGGGGTGCGCGGCGCGGCCGAGCCCCCGGGTTCCAGCAGCAGCTCGGACTCGGCCGGGCCGGTGGCGAGGCGGGGCCCGGCGGGGCTCGGCAGCGCGGCCGGGAGCCCCCCGGAGCCCCCCGGCGTGGGGCGGTCACCGCTGCCCGGCTCCTCGGGGCTGCCCAGCGCCACCGGCACCGTGCCCCCGTCCCCGGGCCAGGTGACGGCTCGGGGGGGCACGGCGCTGGCCTCGCCCTCGGCGGCGCAGCCCGGGCACCCCTCGGGCACGGCCGAGGGCTCCGTGGTGGCCGTGCCGCCCCCGGGGGGCTCTAGCTGCGCTCCTGCCGCCGCCCCCCCGGCGCTCGTGCTGTTGCTGGGTGCCCCGGGGGGGTCTCCGCTCGCCAGGTCCCATTTCGGGGCGCTGCTCTCCAACGAGCCCTCCCAGGCTCTCCCCTCGCCAGCGCTGGAGTTCTGGGGGGGCCACGCGGATCCTGGGGGGGAGGCAAGGAGAGAAAGAGGGGTCAGAGGTGCCCCCGCACCCCTGGGAGGATGTGACAGCCCGGGGGGATCCAACAGGTCCCCGACCTGCTCCACCTTGCACCCACCTGAATGCACGACAGGGACTTGGGGGACGGGGGAGGCTGCACCCCCAATCCTTGAGTCTCTCTCGGGGGACTGATGGGGTGAACCCCACAGAAGCCCCCCAGCTCTGTGGGTGCCCTCACATCCAACTCTGTGATCCCCCCCTCTCAGCACAGCCCCCCCAACACAAGCTGCCCCCGGCCCTGCCCCCTCAGCTGCCCTTCAAGGGGATCCAGCCCCACTGCAAAGGGATCCAGCCCCACTGCAGGGGCAGCCAGCCCTCTCCAGAAGAAATCAGCCCCCCAAAAGGGGACCCAGCCCCCCCCAGGTGGATCCAGCCCCGCTGTGGTTCTCGTGAGTGCTCTGCACACGCACAAGGGGCTGCAGCTCCCTGTGCTGGGATCCAGCCCCGCTCCCGCCCCATCCCTGCGAGGGGATCCAGCCCCGCTGCGGCTGCAGCCGCTCCACACAACGGGATCAGCCCCTGCGGCGGGATCGGCCCCTCTGCAATGGAATCCGGCCCCTTGCGAGGGGATCAGCCCTGTGTGCCGCCCGCCTGTCCATCCGGACACACAGAGCAGCATCCAGCCCTCCCCACGCCGGGATCCAGCCCCCTGCGAGCGGACCCAGCCCTCCCCCGGCTCCTGCGAGCGCGCCCCATAGCCAGCCCCAGATCCCGCCCCTGCAAGGGGATCCGGCTCCCTGCAGGGGGATCCAGCCCCTTTCTAAGGGTACCCCACTCCCCCTGCAATGGAATCCAGCCCCTTCCAAGGGGATCCACCCCCCTCCGGCTCCTGCAAGTGCACCCCAGAATCCCGAGGGGATCCAGCCCCTGCAAGGGAATCCGCTCCCTCCTGCTCGGGCTCCAGCCCTTCCCCGGCTCCTGCAGATGCTCCCCCTGCACACGCGGGGATCCAGCCCTGCCGCAAGGGATCCGGCCCCGAGCAGGGGATCCGGCCCCGGCAAGGGGATCCCGCCCGCCCCGCAAGGGGATTCAGCCCCTGCTGCAGGGGATCCGGCCCCGGCAGGGGGATCCAGCCCTTCCTGCAAGCGGATCCAGCCTCACACACGGGATCCCGCCCTCCCTGCAAGGGGATCCAGCCCCTACCGCAAGGGATCCAGCCCCACGCACGGCATCCCGCCCGCCCTGCAGGGAGATCCAGCCCCACACACGGGATCCAGCCCTTCCTGCAAGGGGATCCCGCCCGCCCTGCAGGGAGATCCAGCCCTTCCCTGGCTCCTGCAGATGCCCCCCCTCCCCATGAAGGGATCCAGCCCCGGCCGCAGGATCAACAGCATCCCCCCCCGCATTGGGATCACGGGGGATCCTCCTTCCTTCCTTCCCCGGGTGCAGCCCCCCGGCAGCAGCAGCAGCAGCGGGATCCGGCCCCGGCAAGGGGATCCCCCCCCGCCCCCCCCAGCCCGCAGCCCCCCCGGGATCCCCCCCGCCCCGGATCCGCCCCCCGCCCGTTCCCGGCCGTGTGTCCCCGGTCCCGGTACGCACCGAGGGCGCCGATCGCCAGCAGCAGGGCCAGGGCGCGGGGGGCGCGGGGGGCCATGGCGGCATGGAGGGACCCCGGCTCCGCCACGGGGCCGCCACCGGCAGCGGCTCCGCCCGCCCCGCTCCGAGCGAGCCGCGCCGAGCCGAGCCGAGCGGAGCCGCGCCGAGCCGGGGGGCCGGGCCGGGCGGCGGGGGCGGGACCGCGGACGCGGCGGCGGCTCCGGGCACGGGCACGGGCACGGCACCCCCCCGGCACCCCGCGGGCAGCGCTGGGGGCGCATCCCGGGACCCCTGGCTTTGGGGGGGACACAGACCGGGACCCCCAACATGGGAGGGACACAGCCCGGTACCCCCGGCAGCGGGGAGCACAGCCCGGGACCCCCGGTATCGGCATCCCCGATGGGTAACACCGGGGGACACATCCCGACAGCCCCCGCAAGCGAGGGAAACACACACCCTGGCACCCCCGGCATGGGCATCCTCTGGGGGCACCGGGGGGCACACCCTGGCACCACTGTCCCTGTGGGGACACAGAGGGCACACCCCACACTGTCCCTGGGGGGACACAGAGGGCACACCCCACACTGTCCATGGTGTAGGGGACACAGAGGGCACACCCCACATTGTCCCTATGGGGACACAGAGGGCACACCCCATGCTGTCCCTGGGGGGACACCAGGGACACATCCCGGCACCCCCCATCGGCACCCCTGGAGCAGGACACCAGGGACACGTCCTGGCCCCCAGCAGAGGAGGAGCCTATCCCGCACCCCCCAGCGCCCTCATCCCTCTCTGACCCCCAAACTGCTCCTGCATGGGGCGGGGACCCCCCTGCCCCGGCCCCGGGACCCCCAGCAGAGCCCCCGTGCCGGGTTGGACCCTCCTGTCCCCCGCCCTGGCATTGCTGGCCAGTGCCAGACTGGCCCGGATGCCACCAGCTGCCACCACGGCCTCTGTCACCGCTGGCCTGTCCCGAGGGCACGGCGGGCAGGGTGGGCAGGGGGGGCAGGGGCTGCTCCAGAGCAGGGTCCGGATGGGGCCGGGGAGGAGCCGGGATCGGAGCGGGGCTCGGACCCGCCCGGCCTTGCCCGCAGGTGCCACCGGCGCAGGGTTGGATGGCACTGGGACAGCGCCGGGGACAGCCCGGGCTGCCCTGGGGACAGAACCCGGCCTCGCGGTGGGACAGCGGCTGCTCCTCGCTGTCCCTGCGCCGCGGGCTCCATGGAGACCTGCCAAGGTCACCCAGCGTCCTTGGGCACCTCCACCTGCAGCACCGCGGGAATGTGTCCGTGATGGCTGCTACAGAGCCTGCATCCCACCCCGGGCATTCTGCATCCTGTGCTGGGCATCCTGCCCCGGGCATCCCACACCCTGTGCTGGGCATCCCACCCCGGGCGTTCCACACCCTGTGCTGGGCATCCTGCCCCGGGCATCCCAAACCCTGCCCTGGGCATCCCAAACTCTGCACCAGGCATCCTGCTCTGGGCATCCCAAATCCTGTGCTGGGCATCCTGCTCTGGGCATCCCAAATCCTGTCCTGGGCATCCCACACCCTGTGCTGGGCATCCCACCCCGGGCATTCCACATCCTGTGCTGGGCATCGTGCCCTGGGCATCCCACACCCTGCGCCAGGCATCCCACCTCGGGCATCTCACATCCTGTACCGGGCATCCTACATCCTCTACCAGGCATCCCACATCCCAAATCCCAAATCTCACATCCCTTATCCCAAATCCTGCATCCCAAATCCTGCATCCCTCATCCCGAATTTCACATCCCATATCCCAAATTCTGCATCCCACATCCCAAATCCTGTATCCCACATCCCAAATCTCACATCCCATACCCCAAATGTCGCATCCCATATCCCAAATCCTGCATTCCACCTCGGGTGTCCCCATTGGACATCCCTTACCCCACACCCCACAGCAGTGCAGGGCTCTGGGGCAGTGCCTGGACCCCATTGCAGTGCCCCCAGTCCCACATGGGACCCCCTGGTGCCCCCCTGCCCCCCAGGCCGTGTGTGTGGGGCTGGGCTGGGGGGCTGGGCGGGAACGGGGTCCCCTCTCCCCCAGCAGCGGCTCCAGGCCGGGCTCGGGCTGGGAACGGGAACAAGCCCCGCTCTGTGCGCGGCTCTCAAAGGGACCGAGGGGCTGCACCTGCTTTGCATTCCCCGCGCTTCCGCCGCTGGATGCGTTTCCAAGGGGACGGCCCGGGGCTGCCGGACGGACAGAGGGACACGGCCCTGGCGGCTGGGAAAGGCTGGGAAGGGCTGGGAAAGGCTGGGAAGGGGCTGGTTGTGCCATGGGCTGGGGGTGCCATGGGCTGGGGGTCCCAGTGCCAGGGCCCAGCCTGGCAGCAAGAGGCAGAGGGAAGATGGGTGGGATCTGGGAATAGGAATGGTACTGGTGTTGAAGGGATGGTGCTGGGATGGAGAGGGTAGGATCCAGGGATGGGGGTGACTCTGGGATGGAGGCTGGGCAGGGCAGCAGCCCTGGAAGCTCCCAGCCCATGGAAGTTTCCAGCCCCCACAGTAACCCCTGGGGGCAGGAAGCTCGTGGGGCTGGCAGGGTCACCCCAGGATCTCTGTTCCAGGGCTGGAGCCACCAAGGGTCACATCTTGGGCACCTCCATAGCTGGAGGCTCCCATGGCTCTGGATCAGTCAGGGTGTGCAGGAGGGGGTAATCCCACATGGGGCAGAGCTCAGGGGAGCAGTGGGTGCTGTGTTCCTGCCCAGGGGGGCAGTGGGTGCTGTGTTCCTGCTCTGGGGGACACAGGGGGGCAGTGGGTGCTGTGTTCCTGCTCAAGGGGGGCACTGGGTGCTGTGTTCCTGCTCAGGGGGCACTGGGGCTGTACAGAGCAGGAACATCCAGCTGGGACCATTCCAGAGCCTCCCTGTTCCCACAGCCCCGGGACAAAGTGGGGCTGAGCCTTTCCTGCCCTGTGCCCAAAGCTGGAGCAGCCCAGCCCAGCCCGGGGGTCACAGCCAGATCCCCCCCACATTCCTACAAACCTGCCCTGGGCTAGGCTTCCCCAGCAGCACAGGGTGGGGAGAGGGATGGCAGGACAGACAGGACAGACAGACAGATGGACAGACAGACAGCGATGGCTCTTCAGTCCCGAAGGACAAATCCAGCACCAACTCCCTCACTCGGGAAGAACCAGCTGCTGCTGCCAAGTCTGGGTTTTCCTGGGGGAATTACTCAGAATATTAAAGATGATTTTAAAGACAGAACTGCAGCCACCATTTGGGGCCTGTCCCGAGCAAATCCCTGAGCCCTGTCCATCCTGCAGAGATGTGGGGAAGGATCTCATCCCAAACCCCTTCCCTGCCCGTTCCAGCACTGGGGGTGGCTCCTGCCCTGCCTGGGGATCCCCAAAACCCCAAGGGAGAGGCTTTGCTCCCCAGTCTTGCTCCTGCCAGAGCTCGGCTCAGTCCCACCCTGGGTAGCCTGAGCTCCGTCCCTCAGCCCATCCCAGCCCATCCCAGCCCATCCCATCCCTGCCCATCCCAGCCCATCCCAGCCCATCCCAGCTGGCAGCTCCCTGTCCCAGGGCCTGGGGGCAGCCCCACAGCAGCACCTTCCTCCTCCCTTGGGGCACCACCGGCTGCAGGTGCCAGCCTGGATTGTGACCCAGGATCCCGTAGGGATGGACAGACAGACAGAGCAAGGCCTGGGGGAGGCCCAGGCTGGGCTGGGATCCTCATCTGCCCCGATCCCTGCCCCAGCTGAGCACCAGGAATTGCCCCATTCCTGTGTCCAGTGGTGATCCCAGGGGCATCCAGACCCAAGGGATAATGGGGGGGCAGTGGCATTGCCCCCCAGCTTCTGTTCCTCCCATCTCCTCTCCCTGGGCTGCCTTTCCCAGGCTCAAATCACCTTTTACCCGTATTTCTTTCATTACCAATATTGGAGAAGTGCAAAGAAAACGAAGAACTGGAACAAAGAGCCAGGACTGGGGTTGGTGTTTCCTGCCCCGGCTCGGACACGCGAACCCTTCCCTGTCTCACAAGATCCTGGGTGTTGGGCTGAGCCCGGCTCAGCCGGGCGGGGTTTGGGGACGGCTTTGTCCTTGATCGGGGCTGGCACCGCCCGGGCTGGCTCCGAGGGGACGATTCCCAATGCGACACAGAGCCCTGGAGGAGCCGCTGCCGCCCCGACCTTCGGCCTCCCCCGAGGCAGCCGCACCTCCCCGCAGGAACAGAGAGCCAGGGTGATCCCAGAGCTCCCAACCCTCCCTGCAGGAACAGAGAGCCCCTGCCCGACCGGGCACAGCCAGGCTGATCCTACAGCTCCAAACCCTTTCCTGCAGGAACAGAGAGCCAGGGTGATCCCAGAGCTCCCAACCCTTCCCATAGGAACAGAGAGCCAGGCTGATCCCAGAGCTCCAACCCTCCCTGCAGGAACAGAGAGCCCCTGCCCGACCAGGCACAGCCAGGCTGATCCACAGCTCCCAACCCTTCCTGCAGGAACAGAGAGCCAGGGTGATTCCAGAGCTCCAACCCTTCCCACAGGAACAGAGAGCCAGGGTGATTCCAGAGCTCCAACCCTTCCCACAGGAACAGAGAGCCAGGCTGATCCCACACCGGCTGATCCCAGAGCTCCTAACCCTTCCTGCAGGAACAGAGAGCCAGGGTGATCCCACACCGGCTGATCCCACAACTCCAAACCTTTTCATGCAGGAACAGATCCCCCTGCCCCATCAGGCACAGCCAGGCTGATCCCACACCAGCTGATCCCAAATCACCCTAATTCACTGCCTGGAGCAGGGGTGTTTGGGATGGCAGGAGCAGCTTGGGGAAGGAGGGTGGAGGCACAGAAATCCACAGATCCACAACCTCCTGCGTGGTGCTGGAGCCGGATCTTCCCCAAAACCCTTCCTGAGCTGCCCATGGGTTTGGGCATTGGGTCTGCAGGGGCAGGGCCCAGGCAGGGGCAGGGTCCCGGGGTCTGAGCAGCTCTGGCTCTGCTGGACCTGCCCGAGGGGCAGAGCCCCTGGATCCTGCAATCCCTGCCATTTCCGAGCCACATTCCCCGGGGCTGCAGAGGGAGAAGGGGGGAGAGGTGTGATAATCACCTGTCACAGCTCTGAGCTGCAAAGAGAACACTGAGTAAAGTGAGGCTGAGCTTTGGGGAGAGGAGCTGGCAGGGAGCTGAATCCAAGGATGGAGCAGAAAAACCCAGCAATGGAGCTGTACATCCCAGGATGGAGCTGTGCATCCCAGGAT
>JAHXMQ010000807.1:140898406-140914627 GCA_020466415.1 Ammodramus savannarum pratensis | reverse complement strand
CACATATCCCAGGAAACACCCTCTGACCCCCAGCACACCCCCAGCAGGGCCAGGGGCACCTGGAAGCTCTCCACAAGGGAGAAGTGGGACACAGCACAGGCAAACCCACTGCAGGCAGGAAGGGCATCCATGGAATGCAGGTACTGGGAAGCAAATGGAGTCACAAGGCAGCAGAGGAAGAGCCTTGATGGAAAGGAGCAGCCATGAAGGCTCCTCATGGATAAATTTCATGGGAGAACTGAAATCATCCAGTTAAAACTGGGCTGCACAGGAATCCCTGCCATGATTCCCTGCCTTGCTGTGAGGGAGGATTCAAGGCTCTTCCTCACAAACCAGCTCTGTGGGAGACCTCCCCGTTCCAGGGAAGTAACAGGTTCCCCATGCTTTAAAATCTCATTTGAGGGGTGGTTTGGCACAATCCAATTCCATTTCCTTCATCACACTTGCATGGAGGGACAGGATTTCAATGAGACAGGGATGGAAGCAGCTCCTGCCCCCTAACCCCAGGGAAAGGGGGAAGGACTGAGAGCCAAAGGGGATCCAGGAGAGCTGGAGAGGGACCTGGGACATGGGACAGGACCCAGGGAATGGCTTCTCACTGCCAGAGGAATGGATATGGGGAAATCATCCAGTTCCAAGCTCCCAAACACTCAGAGGCTTTGTAGCAGGAGATATTCACAGCTACGAGGGGTGTCATATAAATAAAGGTTGATCAGTGAATAAAACTATAAAAACTAGAACAATAACAATACAGCTGTGTTTGAGAGGCCCAGGAAAGGTGGGAACTGAGGAATTCCCAGCCTGGGAGCTGCCACCTGACAGGAGCCTCAATAATTTGGCCATCCTTGAACACCACAGGCCTGCGAGAGTCTCTCTCACTAATGAAGTGATTAATATTAAAAATCCCTCTCCTGAAACACCTGAAGCTGCATCAGACTTTGCTACACACTGAGTGGCTTCAGTGAAACTCCAGCAGTGGGCAGGAACTCCTTCAGGGAAAGGCTGCCAAACCCACAGGGACGTGAAGATTCAAGGATGGTTTATATGCACATCAACCCCAGCTGGGCTAAAACCACCACTGAACAGAAACTAAATCTACTTTATAAAGTGTCTTTTCTTCATAAATGCAAAGTGTGTCCCATCCCTGGCAGTGTGCAGGGCTTGGAGCAGCCTGGGACAGTGGGAGGTGTCCCTGCCATGGAACACCTTTGATCCTTAAGGTCTCTTCCAGCCCAAATCAACCCCAAATGTCCCAGCAATGCTCACTGGGAAGCTCCCTCCTCCCTGGGCCATGGAGTGTCCTGAGCTTTTCTCCCTGTTAAACCTTGGAGGTTTAAAACCAAATGGTTCAAGCTGAAGTTGTATATGAGCTGAGAGGTTCCTCTGTGTGGGGCTTTGGATGCCCATTTTTTCCTTTTCTGACAAGGGATGCAACATTTTCATCCCAAAATTAACTGAGGGGGCTGGCAGAGGAACAAGAACAACCCACCCCAGCTCCAAAACACCCAGCTGAGAGCACCCAGGCCCTGACCCCATCCTGGTGGGATTAACCAGGGAATCACTGCTGCCACCAGAGCACAGCCCCAGCCCTGCTTTCACAGAGATGTTTTTCTTTTTTCCAAGAGAAAGTGCTCCAAGACAGCGGCTCAAGCAGAAAATGTGCAAGTGTGACCTACATAGGGGGGAGAGCTGAGGAGCAGCAGCTGCAGGAAGAGATCCAGCCCAAAGGTTCAACACAACGAGACTGAACTGACTGAAACCCCCTCACACAGAGGGGCAGGGCAGGCTCACCTTCCCCTGCAGCCAGAGCAGCTGCACAGCCCAGGGACACGGGCAGGAGCTGCCTTCAGAGGCTCCCCAAGGTATTTATCTCCATTAAAAAGCCTCTCCCTCTATTAAATCAGCACTTGAGGAGTGCTGGGCTGATAAGCAGCCAGAGGGGTTTTGTTTTGATGCATGAGGCTGGGAGCTGATCCAAATCCTCCAGCACCTCTCCGTGCCCAGCCTGTGCAGGGGAAAGCTGTGCACACAGCCAGGGCTCAGTGCAGGATGGCCTTGGGAGGGCAGGGACAGCTCTGGGCTGAGCCTGGCTGACACCCTGCCCTGCTGCTGAGGAGCTGCTTCCCAGCCCTGACACGGGAGAGGCACACAACAGCTCCAGGAACAGCTGCTGGCACCCCAAGGTGTGCTCCTGACATTGGGAACAGGCTCCACAGGCTCTGGGAGTCTGGAATGGCTTGGGTTGGAAGGGACCCTAAAGCTGATCCCATGCCACCCTTGCCATGGGCAGGGATATTTCAACAGCAAACCCACCTTCCCTCCCCCTGCCCTGGCAAGCAGTGTGAATAATTAACCACAACAACTCACTGAGCCTGTGGCTGGGGAAGGAGAGGCAGAGTTTCCACTTCACTGGCACCAGCATTTCTGTTCCTGGCCCTCTCCAGAGCCCTCCCGAGCCAGAGCCAGCTCTGCTTGGGGCACCATTCCCTGGGGCACCATTCCCAGCCCCTCTGGGCACCATTGCCAGCCTCCCAGGAGGCACATAGGAGAGCGACCCTGGAGCATCTCTGAGGAGCTGCTGCTGTCCCCATTCCACAGAAAGGATCCTTTACCCAAAATCCCCAGGAAAGGATCCTGTACCCAACATCCCAACGAAAGGAACTTGCACCCAACACCCCCAGGAAAGGATCCTGCACCAAACTCTCCCAAGGTAAGGATCCCACACCCAACATTCCCAGGAAAGGATCCTGCACCAAACACCCCAGGGAGAGCCCAGCCCTCAGGAGAGGAGGGGAGGGCAGTGCTGGCTGTTCCAGAGGAGCTGCAGTCCTGGGGTCACACAGACTGACTGCTTGAGGCCAGGAATTCTGTAATGTGTCAGGTATTTACTGCTTCTGTTCACTACTCCAGCCCCAAACAGCCAAACTGCAGCAGAGAGCCCAAGGTGGTGTCAGTGTTCCTGTGTCACCAACCACCCTGAGACTCCAGTCCTAAATTACACTGGTGTCACTGTTCCTGTGTCACCAACCACCCCGACAGCTCCAATCCCAAATTACACTGGTGTCACTGTTCCTGTGTCACCAACCACCCTGACAGCCCCAATCCCAAATTACACTGGTGTCAGTGTTCCTGTGTCACCAACCACCCTGACAGCCCCAATCCCAAATTACAGCCTGCTTGCAAGGCCATGGATCAGCTCCAGCCCCTTTCACCACCCCCTGCCTTGGATTTCCTCTCATCCCACTGCTCCCTGCACCTCCCCAGCAAGCTCTGCACATCTGATGGAGAAATGGGAAGCACTGACAGCTGACAGCGAATATTTACCTAAAGGAACTGAACTCAAAATCCTTTTCTGTACCCAAAAAGCCCCTGGAATCATCACCAGTCCAATCAGGAAGCAGATAGCATCCAGCAACTCAATTTAAACCCACAAATAATTAAATGCTCAGCAGCTGAAAAACCCCAAGCCCAAAATTCCTGACAAAGTCTTTTTTTTTTGAGTATTTCAACTACTGACAGAAAATGAGGTAAAATCTATCAGGGAAAAGTTATTAAAGTTGCTCATCCAGCTGCAGTGGGAAGTGTATCCTGCCCTCCTCATTCCATTTCTGCCTTAGGTCAGAAATGATTTACCAGCTGAAAATCCCACCTGAAGGAAGAGTTAACAATGACAGCTACTAATTCCCAGCTATCTCTCTTCCTCCAAGGATTTCCAGAAGTTTCTCCCATTCCACACCACGGGTATCCCCAGAACCAGGAGTTCTCATCCCATTGATCACCAGCCCAGAGCTTGAAGGGAAATCAATGCAGTGCCCAAAGTGGTACCACGGGAAGAAACTGGGAATTTGATTTCCTATTGCAATGACAAGGGGCAGCTTTTCACAGTGAAATTGGAACCCAACTTTGCTTTCCTATTCTAAAAGTTTTCATTCCAGGGCAAAGGGGAGAACAAAATAAGCTCAGGGAAAATGAATTCTATGGTCCAGCAGAGCCAGACATGGCCATGCCAAGGGGAAGTGGGTGACCCTTGGCTGGAGATGTTCTCCAGATGGCTCCAGCACTGGAGATGTTCTCCACCACCACATCCAGACTAAACAAACCACATCCAAACTAACACCTGAGCTAAAATCCAGACTTCTGGGAAAAGCCTCATTTTTAGCTTTTAGGTAAGAGCTTGATTTTACTGCTTCTGCCCTGAGCAGAGATTTATCCTCCTCTCTTCCCTCTCCAATGCCATCTCAGATCCTTTCCTCCCTTTGCTTCCCACCATCCCTGCAGCTCCTGCTGAGCTCAGAACCTGTCAGGAGCCACCACTGAGCACCAAGGTGAGGTCTGCAGTGAAACCTGGCAGGAACTCCCAGCCCAGCTGCTCCATGGTGCCCCTGGATCAGCCTCAGGGGTTTGGGGTTTCTCCTCCCCATCCCTGGCAGTGTCCCAGGCCAGGCTGGACATTGGGGCTTGGAGCACCTGGGACAGGGAAGGTGTCCCTGCCATGGCAGGGGTGGCACTGGGTGATTGTCAAGGTCCAACCCAAACCATTGCAGGACTCCATGATCTCCTCACACTCATTGAATTTTGGGATCTCCACAAAGGCTGCAGGAGACTCAGGGGCAGATTCACTGAGGGAACTCAGGTGTGGGGTGACCAAGCTGAAGTTCACCAGTTTCCCATTTCCTCTCCATGCTCCCAAGCTGGAATAACTCTGTTGTGCAGCCAAAGGGCTTTGGCACCCCTGGGCTTTCCTAACCCCAGGAATGCCTAACAAACCTCCTCTGGAGAACCCAAGGCAAGGAGTCTCCTGTGCTTTCTAGGCAAGACCAGCTGGGCTCTGGCTGGGGACACAGAGGGGTTTGCTCCAAGCTTAGAGTGGGCCTCAGATTGCTCCCTTTACAGGAGCATCAAAGCAGAGAGGTGTCAGAGGAGTTAGGAAAAGTTTCCTGGGGGCCAGGAATGAGATGGCACCCCAGCTCTGGATGCTGCTGGGAGCCAGGAGAGCCGAGCCTCAGCCAGGGGAGGTGTGGCTGGGACAGTCAATCTATTGAGCAGCTTTAATCAAACCTGGAAGGGGGATGCTGTGGCTAATGAACAGACCCCATTCCCTGTCCCTGGGACTGCAGAGCCTGG
The DNA here is from genome assembly GCA_020466415.1 of Ammodramus savannarum pratensis. Taxonomy (NCBI): domain Eukaryota; kingdom Metazoa; phylum Chordata; class Aves; order Passeriformes; family Passerellidae; genus Ammodramus; species Ammodramus savannarum. The sequence continues at coordinate 140,909,503 of JAHXMQ010000807.1, read as the reverse complement.
AGGGCTCTGAGGGCTGCAGTAACACAGGGCTGTGTGAGCCAGGGGAGCTATCACCCCCAGTGAACAAATACTCTTAACAATTAACAAATGCTTTAACCTGGTCCCCACAGCAGTGTGGGAGGGACAGCTGTGTGTGGATGTGCCAGGGTTCCCCCTCCTTCCCTCTGTTCCCATTTGTTTTCCCTTCCCAGGTTATTCCTTCACGGGAGCAGCCCTGAGCTGTGCACACCCCACAACAGACTCAGATGTTAAATCTGAGTCTAAAACCACACCCTGTTTTATCACACTCCCAATCTAATTCCAGCAAAATGAAAACCAGCTCCCCAAACAGCCCCAGGGATTTTTGTCCACCCAGGAACTCCCTGAGCCCTAAAAGCAGAGTGAGCCTGAGCCCCATCAGACACCAGAACTCTGTCCCTGCTGAGGGAACCCACTCTGATTACCCTGCAGATCCACTTGGATTAGATCCTTCCCATTTTCCTGCTCACCTGCAGATCCTGCTGTTTTCCTGGGCCCTTCTGCTCCCTCCCAAACCAAACACTTTTTGTCTCAAGAGGAAAACCCAAGTTCCTGCACCTTCTTGTTGCCATGTTCTGTGTGGACTATGACACCCAAACTTTGCAGCTTCTTCAGCAGCTGCCTATGAAAAATCTTCCCAAATATTTTTGGCTAATAACTGATCAGGTTTTCTTCTGGAACAGGTTTTGGTCAAGCTCCTCCTTGGTTGTATCCAGTCCCACAGCCAGGTTCCTACATGCCAGGCACCATTATTTGATTTTAAATCACCATTTCAACAACCTTTAGCAAGTAAAAGCTGCCAATTCACATCCCACCTGATCACCCCAGGCTCTGGAATCAGGAGTACCCACCCCTGGAGATACCCAACCCTCAGCAGGACAGGCTGCACTGGAGAATGCCAGGTGACCCCTCTGACCCTCCCTGGCACCAAACCATCCAGGCAGGACACAGGAACCCCTCACAGCCAGCTCTCCTGCCAAAGAAGGTCCTGAAGGAGTCCCTGCTGCTCCTCCCAGTCCTTTCCCTTAATTTCTGCACATTTGGTGTGCCACGAACTGGAGATTTGGAGGAGTGATTGTTTTTGAAGGAGCATCTGCTCAGATCACCCATTATAAAACGAGTCTAAGGAAACACAAATAACCTAAAAACATCTGGAAGTGCTTGGGGCAGCTTCATATTTCACTTCACTTTAGAGCTTGACTGTCCCAGGCAGGGGACTCTGCTGGACAATCTGCTCTGGGGCTGGTGAGCCTCTGAAGGAGAGAAGTGTTTTCCTGTGGCTGGAAGGAATTTCTGCTGCTGGTGCCCACGGCCTCCCCCACTCCTGACTTTTGGGGTTCCCCCCTCCATGAAACACCTCCTCCCCACATCTGGAATGGGAGCTCCATAACGAAGCTGTGCAAAGCTCATCTTTGCAGCAGCAAACTGTGTGTGACAGTGGCACCACTACAAACCAGCAACCCAGACACTCACAGCCCCCTGGGCAGCCTCCCCTGGCAGCAATTCCCTGCTCCCAGCTCTTACCTGGCTGAGGTGGGTGAGGAGGTGGCATCTGGTGGTGCATCATGGGGTAGGGTGGGGGCTGCTGGTGGGGCAGCAGCCCTGGGTGTGCTGGTGCCCCCAGGGGGGTGATGCCAGGCCCGCTGGGGTGCTGCTGGTGGGGCTGCTGGGGGTTCTGGCTGTGCTGCTGCTCCATTTGCTGGCGAGCCCTCAGCTCGGCGTACTTGAGCTGCTCCATGTGGAAGTTCTGCCTCTCAGTCAGCAGCTGCTGCCTCTGCTGCTCCAGCTGTGCCAGGACAAAGGGCAGAGGTTAATAATGATCCATTTCCAGCTGTGCTGCTGCCTCTGCTGCTCCAGCTGTGCCAGGACAGAACAGGACAGAGCTGAGTTAGCAATGGTGCATTTCCAAGTGCTCCTGCCCATCAGTGAGTTGGGTTGGGTTAGAAGAAGCCTCTCATCCCAACCCCACCAAACCAAAAGGAGCTGCTGTCCTGTGGATGTTTGCAGCAGGTTCTGGGAAAGGCTCTGCAGCTTTTCTAGCTGGGACACCTGAACTCACCTTGTTCTGTCCCAAAAGCTCCCAGCAGCACAGCTCGTTACTCACTGAGCTCTGCACTGAGAGCTCAGCCCTGGCACAGCTCTGGGAGAAACTGGGGGTTTTCCTCTCATTTCTGCATGTTGGGATCAGGGAGAGCAGGAACCTCAGGGGATTTTCTAGGGAAGCCTGAAGCAGAAGGTGTGTGCAGCTGCAGGAGCTCAAGGATCACAGGTGGGATCCTTCTCCATCCTCTGAGTGCAGGAATTGGATGTCACAGCAGCCAGACACAGATTTGCACTATTAAAAGTTTTATGTAAAAAAACCTTGAGTCGTTTAGGCCAATTAACATCAAATAGGCTGCTTTGATTAATTATGAAGTCACATAAAGAGTGAGACCTGAGCAGCCTGGCCTAGGGAAGGTGCCCCTGCCCTGGGTGGAGCTGGATGATCCAGAAGATCCTTCCAACCCAAACCAGCCTGAGGCTCCATGAAAAGACAAAAAAACCTACAGAAAGCATTTCCTACCACTGGGCATTTGTGTGATGGGTCAGGCTCTGGTGAAGGAAGTGATGTTTGACTCATTTCAGGAGTACTGACCCATTATTCCCACGTTATTACATTAATATAAACAATAATATATTGTTACATCCAGGGACGTGACTGGGGTGCAAACACTGCAGAGTGCTCTAAGGTAGGCTCCCAGCTCAGCTGAAAGCAGGTTGCCAAGGAGACTCTCACCTAGCAGGAGCTCTCCAAAACTCCCCAAGCTGCTCGGTGGCTGTGCTGGCAGCCAGGGCAGGGCAGGCAGCTCACAGAGGCCCTTTGAGCAGCCCCAGCTGGGCTGAGCTCATGAATTAACCATGAGCAGGCCAGGGAGCCCTCCCGGCCACAATGGCATCATTCACGCTGCCCTGGCTCCTTTCTGCTCTCATCTGCTCAGGGAAGCTCCCCATAAACCCTCCCCACCGGGGAAATGGGGTGTGTGGGGAAACATTCTGAGGTGGCAGACAGCTGGGGGAGGAATTCCTGCAAATGACCCCAAACAAAGGCTCAGGCAGCACTGTTTTGTTCCTTTGAGACCCTTTTGTGGCCCTGCTTTGCTCTCTTCGTGGCACCCCATCCCGTTACAGTTTAAAAGAGCCTTTACAAGGATGCCCAAACAGCAGCCAGAGCCTGAAAATTCACATTGGAGGAGGAAAAGCAGGGAGAACTTCCCTTCTACACACTCCCTGTGCTTGGGATGTGGGAAGACAGAGGAAAAAAAGGCACAGAAAGACAAGTTACAATGTGAGCTGGTGCTAAAGCTGAGCCAAGCTTAAGCCTGGGCTCTAGTGCAGACCCAAAGCCCTGGTTCTGCAGCAGGCTCAGTCCCACCTCACACACAGCCCCCAGCTGTTCCCCCACACTGATATTAAAACAATTTCTTTAAATAACACATTTCCAGTGGGAGCTCCATCAGGGATCCACAGCTGCTCCCCCACCTCAGTCATTCCTGCAGGGATGAGGCAGGAGCAAGGCTGGGAGCCTTCACCAAGGTCAGCTCTGCCCCAGAACCCCAGAGTGCCTGGGCTGGGAGGGTCTGGATGTCACCCAGGGCAGGGCAGGGTCCCTGGGCTGTGCCCAGGTGGGTTTGGGATGCTCCAGAGAGGAGACTCCAGCCCCCAAGGCAGCTGTTCCAGGCTCTGCCCCTCCATGCACAGAGGCTGTTCCTGCTGCTGTGGTTTGGTTTGTGCCACTGCTCCTGGTGCTGTCACTGAGCAGGGCCTGGCACCTTCTCCTGGCACAGTTTGGGAGATTTGTGTGCATTGATGGGATCTCCTGTGAGCCTGCCCTTGTGCAGGCTGAGCAGGCCCAGCTCCTGCAGCCCCTGCTCATCAGAGATGCCCCAGAGCCCTGAACATCTCTGTGGCCCTGCTGGACCCTGTCCTGTAGAGCCTCCCCACAAAACCCACTGAGGAAACCAGCTGGAATTCAGGGAGGTGGCTCTGGTGTCACAGGTGACAATGACAATATCCAACACCCCTTTCTGTGCTGCATCAGGAGGGGCAACTGCAAGCCCTTAATGGCCACTCACACAACAAATCAGTGCCACAGCCTCATCTCCAGCACAGAACTTCCTTTCAGGGGGAATTTCCCCATGGAAAGGGTGTTCAGGCTTTGGAAGGGGCTGCCCATCCCTGGAGGTGTCTAGGGAACACCTGGAGGTGGCACTGAGTGCTCTGACCTGGGAACAAGGTGGGCACAAGTTGGACTCCATGGGCTGGGAGGGCTTTTCCAGCCTCAGGGATTCAGGAATTCCTCCCTGGACAGAACCAGCAAAGCTCCAGGTGCCAGCAGAAATTGTGGTGGGCCAAGCTCCACTGCTGCCACTGCTCAGCTCCAACACAAACACAATAAATGTGTTTTGCCTGAGATGTTAAACCCTGCAGGCTGCAGCAGTGACTCCTGTCAGCACCCCCAGCCCTGCTCCCTCCCTGCAAGGAAAGCCAGGGCAGCAGCAGTGACAGGCCCAGGGTGCAGTGGCAGCAAGGAGGCTTTGCTGCTTTAATTATACCACTAAATATCCACAATGACAGGTGAAAAGAGCGAATTTAACCACCAGGAAGCCAAGGGGAAAATCTGCATGCACATTTTTAAAAAGGGAAATGTCATATGCCTCAAAAGGGAGGAAAAAAACCCTCCCTGTCACTAATGGAATATATCCCCCAAAGAAGGAATCTGCAGGGAACCTTTCCAAAAGAGCTGGGTCCATTTCCTGAGCTGCCACTCAAACACAGACTGAAACACTGGAGGATATGGAGCAATCCCGAAATTCCTGCTGACATCCTGCTCCAAGAGAAGTCTACATCTTGTCAGACTCCATCAGTGTGATTAGGGGAACTCTGGATTGGAGAAGGTTCTGCATGGATGTGGCCATGGCATCAGGCCTGGCAGGGCTCAGGGAATGCCTGCAGGATGCTCCTGCTCACCTGGCTTAGTTTTGGGTGCTGTGAGGGGCAGCAGTTGGACCTGGTGTCCTTTCCATGAATGCCCAATGGGGCTGTAATTTCATTAAATTCACACAGAAGGGTAAATGCAGAAATCCCTGCAATTATGAATCAATATAACCCAGTCTGAATCTTCAACCCACCTATAGTAACTGTCTACTTACAACAATGAGGCAGCTACGCACAGAAAGAAGAAATTAAAAAGTGATAAAAATGAGATTTTGGTAAAAAAAATGAGATTTTGATTAAAAAAATGAGATTTGGAATGATCTTTCAAGCAGCTGCAGAGGAAACACTTCTCCAAAGCCTCTGGCACTGCATGAGACACAAGTGCTGGTAATTCCTGGGTAATCCAGGCCCAGACAGCTCCTGTCCATGTCCTGACCTCACTCCCTTCCCCTCTCCTGAAGCTGCTAATGGACCAGAGAACCACGGATGGAGCAGGGCTCAAGTGCCACTGTGGGAGGGAATGGTGGGCTCCAGCTGAAGGACACAAAGGGGAGGAGAGGGGAGGAGTTGCTGCTGTTCCAGGTGCTGGCACACACAACTTGCAGGGAGGGATCTGATCCCCAGTTTCACTTACTGCCTCCTTCTCCCGGTCCATGATGGTTTCCAGCTCCTCAAAGTGGCGAAGCTTTATCTCCAGCTTCTTCATCTGAGTCTCCACCAGCAGGGCCACCAGGGACTTGATCTTCCTCTCCTCCACAGCTGCCAGGTGCTGGGGATGAAACACAGGGGGTGTTGTGTGACCCTGGGCACAGGAAGGGAACCTGCCAGCTCCAGCCATCTTGCTCCACCTCTGGCAGGAAACAGGGAATTAGATCATAAATCTAATGCTGGGAACCAGAGACCCTTGAAGATGATGAATCAAATAAAAGGTGTGAAGGTTTCATACAAGAGGTGTGGAGGATGCTCAGAGCTTTCCCATTCCAGTGGGAATGCAAATGAAGGAGAAGGAAGGGATTTGTCAGAGGAGTCAGCTGAGGGTCACCCAAAAAGGAGCCTGTGACCCAGAACGACCCCAAAGCAGTGAGATGGCACTGCCACGTCCTTGCCATTAAAATAGATTTCTCTCAAGCAGAAGGCAAATTGATTTTTATAAGGATTAGCTTCGTGCCATTTATACCCACACATAAATAACAGCAGAGATCTGTGCATCTATATCTGATGCATGAGGCAGCCATGGAAGTGTTTCACACCCTCAGAGTGTGACAAGGGTGCTCATGGTGCCTCTCCCTGTTTCTGTTAAAACCTGAGCTCAGCAGGAGAAGCCCCTGAGATGGAGATTGGGGTCTGTGTGCTCACAGATGTGTCACAGGACACAGCCCAGGGCTGGGGGGAGCAGGGAACAAGGAGAAGCTGGAAACAAGGAGAAGCTGGAGCTCATCCAGCTCCAGCTGCAAACAGACCCTGCTGAGGGAGCTGGGCCCCAAACTGGGACAAACACAGAGTGGGGGAAAGCAGCATCAGAAACCTTCCTGAGCACAATCTGAATTTCTCAAACCCATGTGACACAGTGCCATTGACAATGGTCACCTCCTGACCCAGCAGCAGTGAGGGAGGGCTCAGTAAATGTGGGCAAATGCACTCCTGACTCTCCAAAGTGAATTTCAAATCAGGTTTGAGAGAACCACAGTGACCCCAAGCTCATCCAACACCACATCCCTGAGACATTCCAGCAGCTGTTCCAAAACTGGGAAAGTTTTTTTTGTATTTAGCACCAAAGTGCTGCACACAAAATAATGAAACAAAGCTGACAGAACAGGAAACTTCACATTAAATAACACTGTTCAGGAAAATTAACTCATTTCAATGAAAATTCAGAGTGAGGGAATCACCTGGGGATACACAGTCCCCTACCAAACATTTCACTCTGTTTCACATGTGCAATTTTAATAATGAAATGGGATGAACACCTGATAAAAGCACATGATTAGGCAAAGGACAGGTCTCCAAATACACCTTGGAAAAGAAATTAGCCCTGAAGCTTTTCCTAGACAGACTCAAAGAGGATCAGCCTGGCACCACCCAGGTGCTTCAATTCTAATGCTGTTTGTTCAGAAACCAGAACCTGTGCAAACATTTCAATTGTTGGTCTGTGTGAAATGCAGAGTCTCATTCTGAACATTCATGTTCACCATTCCTCAAACAGCACAACTCAACTTCTGGAAGCTACTGATCCCAAAAGAAAAACAAGAAAAAAACCCCAAAAAACCAATAACAAGGGAAAAAACCCCAAACAAACCCCCCCTTTCAATCCCTTGTCTTTAATCCCCATTTCAATCCCTTGTCTTCAACCCCCATCTTCACTCAGAATCCATCTGCAATATTGCTCTGATATGAAATCCTACAGAAAACAGTTTTTCACACGAGCAGGCCCAGAGTTTATGATGAAGAGTTTAATTCCTCCCTCAGCCACAGACCACCCAAAGCTCCAATATTGTCTGGCTTTTTAAGGGAGTGGGAAGAGAAATCCCTGCAGAACCTGAATTCTATCTGAAGTGTCAGCCTCCTAATTACAACACATTATTCCCTGCAATGGGAAGCTGAAGCTCTTCCAGAACATTATCACTGCCATAATGAAAAGTGCCATCAGCCAGGCCCTGCTCCCTCCAACTCCTCATCTCCAGAAAAATGGAGCAATGGAGCAGCAGTTCACCTTCACTTGGAGCAAGTGGCCTTCCATAAAACACAGATTAAACCTCATGTCTCCTCACACAGACACAGGTTTGTCCATCTTGGCTGAGGATATCTGTGGGTCTGATGAACTGAGAGCCACTCTGGGCTCTGCACTTCACCAAAACACTGAACCTCAGCTTTGCTGCAGTTTGGTATTTTAATGGACAGGGAGTTGTCTGCCATGTGGGATTTCACAGCCTGCTTTGAAAGGTAAGAACTGAAACATACTCCATCTCCTGGTTCAGAAGCAGGGACTGCACAGGACATCACCCACCAGCCTGGGGGATGCAGCTGGGGAGAAAGTCTGAAGTTACAGAGTCAAAGATCAGAGTGGAAAAGTTAATAGAACACACAACACCTCATTCAATCCATGGAAATCCATCAGGAATAAACACCCAAGCCTTGCTCTTGGTTTTATAAAGCAGGTGCAATGTGATACTGAATCCAAGAGCGATTAAAAAAGCCAAATTAAAACCTGAATCCAGAGGGATTTGTAAAGAGAAAACAGATTTGAGAAAGATACTCTAAAAGCAATGAAAGCAGTGTGGCTCCTGCAAAAGGAAAGGCAAGACAACGTGCAATTAGTAATTACAGAGTAAAGAAAAGCTGATTCAACACAGCTCATTAGAGACCACACACAAACAGGAGCTGAGGGGACACACCAACGTGCCATTAACACAACACAGGATCATTAATGTGCCTGAAAGCTGCAGTGCCAGGAGGGAACATCCCCCTGTGTCTGCCCCAGGGGCTGGAGTGGAGCCCTGGGGCAGCAGGAGGGGCCATCAGAGGGTCTGTGCCCCCTAGCACCACCCAGACCCCATTAGGGATTATTCCTTAGGGATGCTCCACCAGTTCATAATCACCAGGAGCTGTTTAATTACCCCTGTTCATTATCTCCCCTGGTGACAATGTGAGGGGTCAGGGATCAGAGGGTGAGCCCTGGGAGCCAGGAGCACTGCAGGCTGTCCCTGCAGGCCCAGGCTGCTGGCACAGCACCAACCTTGGCTTTGGTGGCAGCAGAGGCCAGGGCAGCAGCTGCAGCTGTGGCCACGTTTCCTTCCGAGATCTCGTGCTCCACTTTCTTCTTGCCAGCCTCAGCCTCTTTGTCCTTGCTGCCGTCAACGTTCTCCTTGTTCTCCTCGGCCTCCTTCTCCTCTGCAAGACACCCAGCCCAGGCTGTTACACGAGCTCCCGGGATGGGAGGGCACCACACTAATTAGTCAGGCACCAATTAACTCATCCCCATCCAAATGCTGACAGGGAACCCCAGTTTGTGAGGATCTCATCCAACAAATGGGGCAACATTAAATGCTTTTAATTCCCATCCTCTCAGTTCAGCATCTGCCATCAGCTCCCCTCAACTTTTCCACATCAACTCCACCAAATCCAAGCACTCCTCCACTGTACATGCTGCTAAAATCCTGAATCTTGGATTGCAGGAAAAAAGCAATATATCCATTCCCATCCCTGGCAGTGCCCAAGGCCAGGCTGGGCAGGGCTGGGAGCAGCCTGGGACAGTGGGAGGTGTCCCTGCCATGGCAGGGGTGGCACTGGATGGGTTTAAGGTCCCTCCAACCCAAACCATTCCATGACTTTAGGAGACACAGGGGATATGACAAAAAGAATAAGGTTTTATGTAGATGTTGTTACTCCTCAGCCTGTCAAAATCCAGGCTCTGCATCACTACCCAGGGAAACTGAGCTGAAACATTAACTTCTAATAGGGGAAGTAGAGAATCCCAGAATGGTTGGGTTGGAAGGGACCTCAAAGCCCATCCAGTGCCACCAGAGACACCTTCCCCTGTCCCAGGCTGCTCCCAGCCCTGTCCAACCTTAAACACCTCCAGCAGTTCCTTACATCCAAAATGATCAAATGTTGTGGAATTTGGGCAAACCCCCCCTTTCTATGACCCACAGGCACTTGGGGGCTGCAGCTCCTTCCCCACGCCCAGGGCTGGGGAGCTCAGGGAGGGATTTGGTGCCTGAGCTCTGCAGGGAGGATCAATGGAGCCTCTGTGGGCACAGAGCACCAAAGGGGAACATTCCCAGGAGCTGGGCAGCAGGGACAGCTCTCCTCACCTGTCTTGGGCTCTGCAGCCCCCTCGCTCTCGGGCTCCTTGTCCACGCTCCGCTCGCTCTCCCCTTCCGGAACCTTCTCCACTTCCTCAGGCTCGCTCTCGGCTTTGCTCTCCACCTGAGGGGATGGGACAATGGGGGACAGGGGCAGGGAGAGGAGATTCTCACTGTTAGCTTTGGCTATGGCTTCCTATGAATTCCTTACCACACTGGAAGGGTTACATTTTAAAGGGTGGCTGCTGCCTGAGCCAAATTTGTCAGACAAACCCAAAATGTGAATAAAATAAATGTAAACTGGACCAAGAACAGTGACCCAGGCCAAGCTGGGTTACTCTGTGGCCACAAAAACTCCTGAACTGGGATGTCCGGGTATATGCAGATTTCCAAGCCCTGAGTGAGTCTTCCTCACTTATCTCTTCCCAAATGTCCCTGCTGATCAGGGAGGCAGAGGAACTACCTGAAAACAGAGTGGGAAATAACCCCAAGGCTGCACTGATCAGCCCCAATTAGTCTGAACTCATCTGGTGAAGGAGGCAACAAGAAATAGCTCCTGTTGCTGCAGACTCCAGAAAAAACCACCTCCATTTATTTGTCAGGAATGCAGCAGGAATTAAATAATAAATAAACAAAATTTAAAAATTAAATTTACGTATATAATTAAAATATTCATTTTATTAAACTACATATTAAACATAATTATATTAATACATAAACAAAATAGCAATAATTTAAATATTAGAGTAATTTAGCAGTAACTAAACTGGTATCCTGGAATTGCTGGTTTAATCCCAGCTCATGTCTGAAACACCCAGTGCAGTTTGAGGTGCCTGTCTGTGGACACAGGTTATGAAAAAGCCACAAACGTGTTGTTGTGGTCATTATGAACAGGTTAAAGGATAATGATAATTAGTGATCTTTATGGGCAGGGTGGATCACCCCCAGCACCACAAGCACATCCATGCCCAAGGGCCAGCCCAGAATTGCTGTGGGGAGGATTCTCCTGGAGCAGCTCAGCCGGAGGCCCCTCAGGCAGAAATGGAAATGAAATAACTGAGGGTGTTTCAAAGGCAGCATTTGCCCAGAGCCCTGTCCCAGAGCTGCCCAGAGCCCCCAGGTGAGGGTGCCCCCATTGCAGCTCCAATCCCACTTCCCACAGCATCCCCTGTCCCCATTCCCTTCCAGAACCCTCCCTGCTCCCTCACTGCTCTGAGCTGGAGCTCTGTGCAGGCTGGGATCTGTGCCTGTGGGGACACACACTGTCACAGCTGCCACCTGTGCCACAGGCACCACAAAACTC
>JAHXMQ010000807.1:140794355-140898306 GCA_020466415.1 Ammodramus savannarum pratensis | reverse complement strand
GCCCACAACCCCAAACTCACCTTCTCTGCTGGCTGCCCCTCTGCCTCCGTTTCCATCTTCTCCTCCTCAGCTCCATCTGAGAAACAAACAGGGAGGGTTTGGGGTTTTAGGATTGCTCCCAATCCTAAAAACCGGCTGCTCTCCACCAGTGGCTTCAGCAAAGGGCCAGCACAGAACTGCCACAGCCCAGGCTGCTCCAGCCCTGCCCTGGGGCACTTCCACCCTCCAGCCCTAAACCAGGGCAGACAAAGCCCAACTGGTGTTAAAGTGAGACCATCATGAGGACAGAAGAAGGAATAATGAAGATGATGGTTAAGGAGTCTCTGTTCCAGGTGCTGGATGGGTGCACCTCATAGCAGGAGTGCTGGGAGAGCTGGGAGTGCATCCTGTGTTCAGGACACAGCCCTTGGAAATTCATTTATTGATTTACAAAACACTGATTTAAAATGTTCCTGTAATGACAGCTGGTTCTGGAGATCAGGGGATAACAGCCAGCCATGGAAACACCATGGAGGTGCCTGCATAATGATCTAGAATCTGTAATATTTTGTGGGATTGTTCAGAAGTTCAAGGAATTCTAATTTACCCACAGCTCTGCAAGGAGAAACAAGAGGAAGCACAAGCTCATGGTCCTGGCCAAGGATTTCACCATTTATCTAGAGGCATTAAAGGAGCTTATTTAGATCCTGAACTGGGGTGATGCAGAACTGCTGGTGACAAGCCCTGATCCATCTCTAAGCTTCTGAAGACATCAGCTGGTGTTGGGGGTTCATTTTCAGTAATCCTCATTTTCCTGCTAATTCCTGTGTGCTACACTGAGGAAAAACAAGGTACAAAGTGTTCTTCTTGAACAGCAACAGCTCTGCAGAGAAATTTGTACACAAGTCTCTTCCATATATAAGAAAAAACAACTAAAATGTCTGACTGAAGGGTAACAGTTTTCCTCTTGGCCTATTTTAAGATGATAAACCCCCTTATCTGAACTATCTGCCACCATAATTCAATTTAGGGAGGCTGGGGACGTTCTCCCTCACAGGTTTTATCTCAGAGTTAGGATTTAGTGACCCAATAATGTCAAAGGGAAAATCTCGATTAGATTTTGTCAGACAGCTCTTTCAAGCCTAGGAGCAGAGTTCCAGACTGGGCTGGGAAGTGTCATTCCTCCAGGAAAGGGAAGGGCTCACAAAGAAACCTGGATTCAATCCTTTGAGACAAAAAAGGGGAGACAAAGTGCAGAACACACCGAGTGTGCCCAGCCAGGTGGAACTCAAACAAAAAAATATTGCATAGAAATATCTAAATTTACATTCTTGGGTGGGGAGGATCATTGAGATCATCCAGTGCCACCCTGCCATGGCAGGGACACCTCCCACTGTCCTGGGGTGCCCCAAGCCCCTCCAGCCTGGCCTGGGACACTCCAGGGATCCAGGGGAGACCCCTCCATGGACCATGGGAGCTGCTGAGGGACTGATGCTGCTGCTGCTGCGGAGAAATGCACAGGATGCCAGGATCCCTGAGGCTGGAAAAGCCCTCCCAGAGCATCAGGGTCACCCTGTCCTGATCCCCTCCTTGTCCCCAGCCCAGAGCTCTGAGTGCCACATCCAGGAATTCCTGGGACACCTGCAGGGGTGGGCACTCCAAACCTCCCTGGACAGCCCCTGCCAAGGCCTGAGCACCCTTTCCATGGGGAAATTCCTCCTGGTGTCCTCCCCTGGCCCAGCCTAAGGCTGTTTCCTCCTGTCCCTGTTCCCTGGGAGCAGAGCCTGACCCCTATCAGGTAGGGGCTCTAAACAAACAGGACATCCCAGAAAGACAAACTGCTTCCCAGCCACTCTTCAGGGAGGATTTCCTCAAGGAAAAGCACACAGAACATCTCCAAGTGCCCTCAGATCCTCCTGGGTGTCAGGACACACTGATGGACACCACCCAAACCCAGGTGCTCCTTCCCAAGCCCAGGGACACCTGGAAGGAAGGGACGTGTGACACCAACATTATTCCAACATCCTGATTATTCCAACATCCTCCCTCCTGTGGTCCTGGCTGCAGCAGCACATGTGAGGTTGAAATGAGGCTGACAGCTTCACACAGGTTGTGGTCAATGGGTTTTGAAAAGCGTTTTCCTGCATCAGCTGCAGGGCTCTGACAGGCAGTGACAGCAGCTCCCAGGGCCACCAGGTCCCAGGGTGGGACACACGGGACAACAGCTTCAATTATCCATTGTCAGTCTGGGGGAAATGAGTTTGCCTGGCTGGAAGCAGGTTTGGGGTTTAAACCACAGTCTGCTCAAAGGATCCCAGGGTCATTAATGCTGGAAAAGACCTCCAGGACCATGGAGGCCAAGCTGTGCCTGATCCCCACCCCGTCCCCAGCCCAGAGCACTGAGTGCCACCTCTGGGACTCCACCACCTCCCTGGGCAGCCCCTTCTAGCATTTAACACCCTCTCCATGAAGAGTTCCTCAAAACAGTAGAGTCTGGTAAAACAATCCCCAATTCCAAAATGAAAGGATGACACAAAGCCCCAAACACGCCTGACCTTCTGCACAGCCATGGCAGAACTGCCTCTGGCCCTGGCACAGACACAAACACAACTGCACTGATTTTCCTGAGTGATCTAATGAGCTAAATGAAAATACATCCCAGAGGAATTGATCAGCCTGGGACAGAGGGGAAGCCTTGACTTTAAGGAGAGAGCTCCTGAAATCCCCTTCCCCTGCCCCAAAGATGCTCCTGAACTCTGTGCAGCAGGGTTGGCAGTGGACCTTGCAGGATGTGGGAATCAGGGATCACAGAATCCCAGAATTATTAAAGCTGGAATTCACCTGAGACCATGGAGTCCACCCTGTGCCAGTGTCCACCTTGTCCCCAGCCCTGAGCACTCAGTGCCACCCCAGACCCTCCTGGGACACCTCCAGGGATGGGCACTGCAAACCAGCCTGGGCAGGCCCTTACCAATATTTAATAACCCTTTCCATGAAGGAATTGCTGCTGATGTCTCCCCTGGCCCATCCTGAGGCTGCTCTCTCTCCTCCTGTCCCTGTTCCCTGAATGAAAGGACATTTCTCAGGTCAGGAAAAGGCAGATGGTTGTGAGCCACCCCAGCACAGCTCTCAAGAGGGAAAATCCACTGGGAGATGAGGAATCATCACCTCTCCAAGCCCCTCTTTCCACCTGAACCAGCAGCTGTTCTGTTTCTGTGGAATTTTATTCTGTTTTTCACATCATCTCCAAGAACACTGAGCCCTTTTTACTAACTCAGAGCTGAGTTCTGCCCAAGCCAGTGACTCCACAGAGAACTCAAATGGACTTTAGGTCAACAAGGAAACCTGTGAAACATCTCCCTGCTAAGAACTCCCTGTGTTACCACAGAGATGCAGGAGCAGCAGATCCGGAACCTCTGCTGCAGTGAGAGGAGCAAACAAAGCTCTGCAAACAGCAGTGGAGTCACCTGCCTGAGCTGCAGCTCTGCAAACAGTTTAGGATGCCCTCCAGACAGCCCAGACTGCTCTGCTCTCACTGAGGCAACACAGCCTGTCACAGCCAGGCTGGGACATGAATATTTAATTGAGAGGAAATCCACGATAGCTGAGGAAATATCCCAGCCCTGGCTATGATAATGATGCTGTTATCTAAACCATCATTTACATTTCCCACCATAAATCAGGGCTGCACAGCCACCAGAGCTCCTGCCTCACACAGCCTGGGGGCTCAGCAACAGGGAGGCTCCAGGGCAAGCCTGGGGAGCTGGGAATGCTCTGGGGGAGCTGGGAAAGCCACAGCAGCTCCTGTGAGAGCCACAGGATTCAGCAGGAGAGGAGTGATGGGCTCAGCCCCTGGGGGTGCAGACCCAGCCCTTGGGACACACTCAAAGCTACATTATTATTATATCATTATATTATTATAATTATATTATTATTATATATTATTACATATTCATTATTATTATTATTATTATTATTACTACTACTACTAGTACATTACATTATTATTTTATTATTTTTATTATATTATTATTACATTATTGTAATTTATAATAATATTTTTTCCCCAGGCACTCTGGAATCCACTGGTTTAGGAATGCCTCCATCACCTCAGAGTTCTCACCCTGGACAGCAGCAGAGGAATCTCCCTACCAAACATGACTAAAATAACTGTGTGTGTGTGCCCTCCTTGTGTGTGTTTGGGAATGACTCAAACCCATGCCCAAAATGGTGAATTTAACCCTCCCCAGCACCATTCACAGGTGATGGGATGCAGGAAATCCAACCACAGTCCCTCACCCAGTGGCACAGAGCAGCTCCAGCTGAGGCCCCCAGGATGGAGTCAGGGGAAATATCTGTGGGATTAAGACCTGAAATGCTCAGGTAGCTCCAGCACAGCCCCTGCAGAGGCTGCCCTGAGTAATCAGTGTCATTAACCATGGAAAGACTTCAACAAAGACTTCCTAGAAATCATTAATCACTACAGGTGTGCTGGATATTCCCCTTCTCTGGAGCTGAATCCCAGCCTCAAGAACTGCATCCTCCTTTGCCCAAAGAACTGGATCCTCCCTTGCTCCCCTGGGCCATTGTCACTGTCACAGCTGCAGAGCAGCCCCAGTCATCCCTTCCACAGCCTGCACTGGGGCAGGACTCAGAAAGCTCTTGGTATTTATTGGTATTTACTGTGGGGGACTGCTTTAAAACCTTGGAGCAGATTGTGCAGAGCAGCTGTGGCTGCCCCTGGATCCCTGGCAGTGCCCAAGGCCAGGCTGGACAGGGCTCACCTGGGACAGGGGAAGGTGTCCCTGCCATGGCAGGGGTGGCACTGGGTGGGCTTTAGGGTCCTTCCAACCCAAACCTTTCTGTGACCCTATGAAAGCAGGAGACAGAGCCCACCACTCACCACAGCATCTGAACCACTCCAGTCTCCTCCCAACTCACTTTATCAACTTAAAAGGAATTATCACCAGCTCTTAGAAAACCTAACAATGAAGACTTAGAAGAGGAGATTCTTGGGTATTAACTTAAGCTCCTCCAATCTGTTCCAGTCATTTTCCCTTTTCACATTCCATATTGACTATAATTCACTGATATTAAATAGTTTTAAAATTATTACAGAGCTCTGATATAATTTTACTTTTGAAATATATCAACTAATGAACTTTAATTCTGGTATGGAACCTTAGGCTGATAGTTGCATTGTAGCCATGGTTGCATTTAAATATAAAACCAGCATTCTGTGGCTCTACCACAGAATGGATGGAGGGACAGGACACAGGGAATGGCTTTGAAGAGAAAGAGGGCAGGGTTAGACTGGATATTGGGAAGGAACTGTTCCCTGGGAGGGTGGGGAGGGACTGGCACAGATTTCCAGAGCAGCTGTGGCTGCCCCTGGATCCCTGGCAGTGCCCAAGGCCAGGCTGGATGGGGCTCACCTGGCACAGTGGAGGTGTCCCTGCCATGCAGGGCTGGCACTGGGTGATCCCTGAGGTCCCTTCCAGCCCAGCACCCTTTCATTCCATGACAGTATGACACCCAGTGGGCTTTCATTCCTACCTGGAAGCCCCAGCAGGTGTTCCCAGCTCTGGGGTACAAACCACAGTGTCCGAGCACAGCCCCAGCCCATGGCACAACCTGTGCACGGACACTGGGGGTCCCTGTGCCCAGCTCTGGGGGGTGGGAGGCACCACAGCCTGCTGAGTGACCCAGTTCACTCGGGCTGAGCAGCTCCCCCAGGGAGAGCCATCTGCTCCTGCCCTAATTTACTCCATTAGTCACAGCCCAGCACAAATCGCATTAACGCCGCCGGGGCCGGGCCCAGCGCCCCTCACTGCTCACCCAGAGCTGCTGGGCTGGCACTGCCCAGGGAGCCCAGACCCACTGACGGGCACCTCACACCCCCCTGCCAGCCTGGGCCCACAGAAAGGGCCACAAAGGGCCAACCTGCAGCCTGGGAACGGGGAAAAGGCCAAGAGCAAATGTGTCACAGGGGACAGGATCAGGACAGGAGGGAACGGCCTCAGGATGGGCCAGGGGAGGCTCAGGGTGCCCATCAGCAGCAATTCCTTTGTGGAAAGGGTTGTTAAATGTTGGAAGGGGCTGCCCAGGGAGGTTTGGAGTCCTAATCCCTCGAGGTGCCCCAGGATGGGCTGGAGGTGGCACTGAGTGCTCAGGGCTGGGGACAGGGTGGGGACCAGGCACAGGGTGGACTCTGTGACCTTGGAGGGCTTTTCCAACTGAAATGATCCTTAACAACCCACAGTGACACCTGTACTGGGGGAATATGGGAAAGGGGAACAAAGACTGGAAGAAAAATTTAACTTAAGCTGACCTTTTAAAACAACTATGAAATTAAACTCAGCCCCAGATGGAGCAACATGGAGATTTGGTTTATAGCTGACTTGTAAATAAACCCAAAGCTTGTCCTTCCAGCACAGCTTCAATGCCTGCTGTCAGCTCTGAGGAACAGGAGCAGCAGATGTTCCAGATGTTTCTCTTTCCCTTCCAGCACACAATGCCCACCATCCCAAAGCACCGAGCTGCCTCATGGCAAGTCTGTCCCACTGAGTGCACAACTGAGATGTGTGACAGCAGGGCTGAGTGGTTTGTTTGCTTCTTTTCTAATTAAAATCTATCTTGGTGATTTAAGTGGCATTTTGCAATCTGATTTACTGGGTAGTTTTGCAATGGCCATCAGGAGCTATAAATAGCAGCCCTCTGTGGGCAGCAGTGGATAAGTGAGGAGCAGTGAGCACAGCCCCTCGTGATGCCATCCCACAATCTGGCACCTTGCTCGTGTCCCTGCACAGGGTGACAGCAGGGAGCTCTGCAGGGCAGGAGCACATCCCAAACCAGCCTCCCAGTCAGGCTCCATCTCATCCTGCCCAGCTTCACCAGAGCCAGACGTGCCTGCTCACGTCCAGTCACTGAAATCACTTGTGATACGCTGAACAAAGCAGGAGCCAACAGGGCTGAGAGAAAGCAGCAGTGACAAGATTGTGGATCTGTAACCAAATGAGGAGAGCAAAGCCCTGGGGATGGAGTAAACAGAGTCTGCTCCTCCTGCTGGGGAGAGCCACCAGGGCCAACAGAGAGGGGCACACACAGCTTCACTTCCAGGGAGCTGCTCTGACACTCCAGAGCAATCAGGAACCAACCTGCACCAGGCAGGGTTTCAGAGGAGAGACTTAACAGCAGAATATTTGCTGAACACCACAGAAATTAAACCAGAGCTTGTTAACACATACAGGTAAAGCCCAGCAGAATTCCAGCCCAACCAGAGCCAGGGCTGGATTATCATGTGCCAGTCCAGCACTCCATCAGAAATGTCTCTGCTGCTGCCTCCACAGTGAGCAGCACACTCAGAGTACCAGATCCACCCTAAACCCACTGCCCAAACCCCCTGTTTGCTTTAACACCACAAAGGCAGAAACAAAACTGTAGCTAAATGCACAGTATCATAAGGAGACAACAGACTTGTATTAATGACATGAATTAATTGCATTACTGCATTACTTTAGCAGAATTAATACTAAATTCAGTCACTTTAGATTGAAGGTCTTGCACAGCTTTCTATGTAAAAACTTCACGACTATTGTTTTGCCTTGAATTCTCCAACACCCAACCAATAGAACATCCTGCTCTGGTATTTTTGGTCAGCCCACTCCATGCACCCCAAGCCACAGGATTTCCACACAGTGAGAGCAGAGCAAACTCCTAGAACTCAAGGCAGCACTGAAATCCTTAATTTAGTGTCCAAGTCAATCCTGCAGGAAGCAGAACTACCCATTCCTTTCTCCCTCCCCACAACTTCCATCTCCTGCTGGAGGAGGAGAATTTGGAGGAGAATTTGGGTTTTCCCAGGAGGGGATGCAGCACTCACCCATCTTCTCAGGCTCCTCAGGGCCTGTGCCAGCGATGCAGCTGCTCTCCAGCCCATAGGTGGGATCCACCTTCCCAGAGGCTCGAGCTGCCTCCTGCACCTTCTTCACGTGGGCCTCCACCAGCTCCAGGGGCACCTCCTCTCTGACCCGGGAGAACTCCTCTGGGGGACACGACACACAAAATGAGATGTTTTGGGGTTTCTACAGCAAATGAAGTCACATTTTCTCTGATCAATGTGCAGGTAAGCCCTGGGACAAAGGGGATTCTCAAATAGCTGAGTCCCTTCCTATAATACAAGGTGGTCGAATCTGCCTTTCAGGTGTGGTAGAAGAGTCTCTTCCCAATTACACAAAATTGCGTTTTATGTGGAACAACAAGGAAAAAATTAAAAGGAACTATTTTATCAAGTGGACACATCCAATGTCCACTCAAGACTTGGACCTTCTAGAGCAAGTCCCTGCCCATTGCAGGAGGTGGAACAGGAGGTCCCTTTGAGGCCCCTACCGACTCAGCCCAGTCTGGGAATTCTAGGATCTCTGGCAAGTAATTTCACACAGGTAAAACAGGAAAACTTCAAGATCCACACTGAATTTACCCAGAGCTGCACTGGTGACAGTGCTCAGAGGAACACAAGCACCAGGTGCAAACACATCAGGAGCAGTGAGGGCAGAAGGCAACACAGCCATTCCTGGGCACTCAGTGGCCTTCTGGAGCCACTCCAACTTCACACAGAGTGCCTGGATGTCACCCAGGGCAGGGCAGGGTCCCTGGGCTGTGCCCAGGGGGTTTGGGATGCTCCAGAGAGGAGACTCCAGCCCCCCTGGGCAGCTGTCCCAGGCTCTGCCCCTCCATGCACAGAGGCTGTTCCTGCTGCTGTGGTTTGGTTTGTGCCACTGCTCCTGTGCTGTCACTGAGCAGAGCCTGGCACCTTCTCCTGGCACTGTTTGGGAGATTTGTGTGCATTGATGGGATCCCCTGTGAGCCTGCCCTTGTGCAGGCGGAGCAGGCCCAGCTCCTGCAGCCCCTGCTCATCAGAGATGCCCAGAGCCCTGAACATCTCTGGGGCCCTGCTGGACCCTGTCCTGCAGCTCCTTGGGCTGAGGAGCCCAGAAGTGGACAGCACACCCCAGCTGCGCTTGGCCAGGGCACCGTGGCTGCAAATGGGATTTTGGGAAAGCAGAACACTAACCTGGGGAGAGCAGAGCTTCTCCTACATAACTGTACCCCCAACTCCTGTGTTTTACTGCTCACTGAGGACTCTGCACCCCTGTGGCTGGAGGGGCAGGCACACACAGGGTGGGAGACGTGGGGCGAGCAGGACGATGCAGGGGGCGAGGGACGTGGGGTGAGGAACATGAGGCAAAGGGGGCGAGGGATGTGGGGCCAGGGCTGTGCCTTACCAAGGGCAGCCTTGGCGGCGGCCGAGGCCACGCGCGGATCCACCACGGAGGCCAGGAAGGCCACGGTGCTCATGACGGGGTTCCCAGACTGGCTGAAGGGCACAGGCTGGTAGGCCAGGGGGCCCAGGGAGGCGTCCGAGTTCTCCAGGTAGGGATCCTCGATGGGCAGGCGCAGGAAGTGCAGGATGCACTCGTCCTGCGTGCGGCTGCCCACGTGCTCCGACACCTTGTTCCAGTCGTCCTTGTACATCTCCAGGGCCTGCAAAAGGCAAAGGCGGCGGCTACTCGGGGAAAGCAATGCTGCTGTGGGCTGAAGGGTTATCCATACTGGTTATTGTGTGATGGAGCAGTAAATGGGGATCAGACAGCTACTGAAAATGGGGTTTTCCTGGCATCAAAATTATCTGTGTAAGAAATGTGAGAATTTCCCAGAGGTATCAGTGACGTTGAAGCCACAGGGATCACCACAGGAGTGGATGCTGTTACTGCATCAGAAAGAATTGTCAGAGGACTTCGTATTTACTAACACTTGCACAGTAGGTGTTTCTCCATTTTGCTTCCAGAGAATTAAATTTGCCTTTCCTACCAAGTTTCACAATCCTTTAATTCCCAGCACTCCCCCCAAGGACTCTCTCTCTGCTCCCTCTCTGAACACAGGAAGCTCTTTGGGGCAGGAACAGCATCTATTTATCTATTTCTTTTTCCAAATGTGGACTGGCTGTGATGGTGAAATCAAGCCTTTAGAGCCAACAGATGCTATGGAAGTGGAAAAGGATCAAACCAATAGACCAGGGAAAAAGAGGGAAATCTATCCCACACCCTGAAGCCAGGAGAGACCAGCTCTGCAGGAGCTGTGCACAGTGTGATTTCTGCTAAAATCAGGGCTAACGAATCCTTACTGGCTAGATAGGACACCTGATAAAGTAAGAACTTGCAGATCCTATCAAAGATGTAATTCTGAATTCCAGTCATTTTTAAACTTCCTCAAGAAAAGTCCTAAAACAATTCAACAGCAAGGAGCTACTGAAGGCCTGCACTAGTTCCTGAAAAAACAACACATTAATCCTGTAGAACTGTCCAAGTCACAGCCTAATAAATTATTACTCCTTAACAAGCCATTTTTTCCCCTGAAAATTGTTTTGGTGCAGTATCTGGACAGTATAAAATAAATACTGCCATATCCTGAATCATTGACTTTTACATTTCTGAAAAGATTCATGGTGCAGTCACCCAGAAAAAGTAAAAAAACCCATTTGAGTTTCTGGCAGAAGATGTTCAGTGTGAGAATGAGCTTTCCCAAGTAAATCTCTCCCACAAGGCTGAGAACTCCCAGAAATCTCAACCTTCCAGACTGACTGAACTCTCAGAGCAGGGAGGGAGAGCTTGGAGCTGGATCTGCCAGAGGTCCCGAGGAGAACATGGCCAAGGTGGGAGAGCAGAGCACACAGGGACACAACATTCCTGTGCTGGGGTTTCAGCAGCTCCCAGGGACAAGAGGAAGACCCAAACTGAGCCACCAGCCTGGTGCTCAGAGTTCCTCCACCTGGGAAGGGCCCAGAACACACACCAACTTCTGTGGGACACCAGGACCAGGCTGGAAGGGGCTTGGAGCTACCTGGGATAGTGGAAAGTGTCCCTGCCCACGGCAGGGGTGGGGTGGGATGGACTCTACGGTCCCTTCCAAACACACTGCTGTCTTCAGAGCAGCTCTGAAGTGGTTTAGTATTTGTTCAGTTAAAACAGAAGCTCTGAGAATTCCTCAAGGACAAAACATTGACCTGCACGGGGCCCTCAGGCACGTTGTGGCTGCAGAGGGTCAGCTGAGGTCAGGAAAATGTTTGCAAAAATGCTCCTGTTTGCAAAGATGTGGAAGCAAACTGGCTACAAGGACAGATAATTCAATCCAAAGGCATCAGAGATCCAACATGGATCAAACTGGAGGGACATGCCCAAGCTGCCTCAGTGGGCAGCACTTTCCAGAGCGATTTAAGCTCAAACCTGGCTCAAGTTCCTCTCTCCCAGCCAGGTCTCAGTGCTTATCTTGGGTGGGAGCAGGAAACCCCCAGGCTGGCTCCACAAAGCCTCTGGCTCCCTGCTCCTTCCCTCCCAGCAGCAGGTGGGGTCAGCTGGGACACCCAGCTGGGTGGGGAGAACACCCAGGAGCTGCTGAAGACCCCGAGCAGCACCAGGAAGGGTTCGGAGAGCTCCAGGGAGAGCCCTGGGCTTGGGAATGACCTGGGACAGGCTGCACTGGCCAGCCTGCTCCCCAGCAGGGAACCACCATCCCCCAGCCCTGCTGAGCCCTTCTCCTGCCCCTGGGACCCTCCAAGGGCTTGAGCAGAGGACAGACAGCTCAGCTCAGCAGGGCACACTCAAGGGAGATTTTTATTCTCTGCTCAGCCCTTATTTCCCTTTCCCTGATTTCACCTCTGGGCTCTCAGTCCCCATCTCCATTTTTAACCCCACTGGCACACGAGATCAGCTCTGCTTCTCAACCCCCAAATTTCTGCTTTCTGCTCCTCCTCCTTCCCCGTCTGTTGTTTTCCTGCCAGACAAGCCCTCGCTCGCAATAAATGTCCTTCCTAAAAATAGCTGAAAATGCATTTAACTCTGCCTGAGCCGTGAGGACACGGACAAGGCTGTGCAGGGAGGCTGCTTTGGGGAGGAAAACTCTATTTCCTCCCCCAAATTATTCAGTCAACAGGCAGAAGGCCAATAATTATATTTCAGATACGATTTATTATTTGGAACTTCGCTGCCTATCTATTTGCCCAAAGCTACCCTGAGGATTTAATTGGACTGAGCTGGCTTGTTACAGCAGAATTACTTATGCTTGAACTGATATACTCTTTACTGATTTATTCATGGAGCAAGTCCATGAAAAAGGAGGAACAAAAACATTATTAATTTAAACTCATTAAATAGAATTGCAATCTCAAGATTTAGGGGGGTTTTGGTTTGTTTTAAACACAGAATATGTCAGTGGATTATTTCATTGGGCTATAGCACGCAGTGTATGACCATAAGCTAAAAACATACAAACCAATGAATTTTAAATAACAGTACTATTAATATTAGATATTTAAATAATATATTTAAATAAATAAAAAAGGAAAGAAGTCAGTATATCAAGGCATTAGCCTTGTTTCTCCTTACAAGAATGCCATGGAAAACAGCTGTTTACACCCTATAAGCAAAATTTTTCCATGTGCCAATAGAAAAGTATTGGCTAAACAGTGAATATCAACCTAAAATAAATAGAAAAAAAGGGGAGATTTTGGCTGTTTGATGACCACACTCCATATGTGTGAAGACTGAATCACAGCTGCTCATTTGGCACTGACACAGGTCCATCCTCCAGGCTTTTCCCCAGGAAATTAACTTTTCAATGGGTTTATTGACACATGGGAAGACAAAAAAGCTGTAACAACCAGGCAATTGCAGTTTGCTCTGAGCTCTGCAAATAAAACCCAACAAAAACAGAGCCCCAAACTAGAATTCTCAGAACTCAGAATTACTTCAAAAGAAAGAAATCAGCCATGCCTCTACATCAGGAAAATGTTCCTGTGAAAGCAAAGCTGGGGAGAAGATATTTTCTTTGCAGGAAGTGGCATCACTTTAAATTATTTCAGGCCACTGAGATTGTTCTTGTACTGAAGCAGAGAGAAACTGCCCTGATGTGAGAGCCCAGAACCCTCTGCAGCTCCTCGGAAGGTTCCAGCCCCACTGCAGTTCCAGAGATCCACCCATCCCCATGGGCTCCAGAGCTTCCCTGGAAGCCACCTGGGGACACCAGCCTGTACCATAAGGCACCTCATGGAGTCATCTCAGGATTTTTTTTTTGGTAGACTTCCAGAAAAAGCTCAAAGAACACCCCAAGTTGAGCTACAGGAAAACAAGGAGGAGACAGATGGGATGAAGGAGCTACCAAAGAACTTCCCTTCTCTGTGGCCTAAACTGTTTCCCAACCACTTCAGCTTCCAAAATGAGCTGTTTCCCTGAGCTATGGCATAGCTTGGAAATCATAACTTCCAAGTATCTATCTGAGGGCCAGGCAAACCTTTACCTGAATTATTTACCACTATTTGAATTAGTGACATCATTTCACACTGTCAGTGAGTCCTGCTGAATGAAAGCACCTCTCTGCACGGCAAACCCTGTTCTTGGCCTATACAAAATTCCTAAATGCTTCATTCTGGCTTGCAGGTCCAAGTTAGAAGCAAACCTCAGACACAGGCAGCCCCTCTCTCAGAGATGCTCCTGTCATCTCTTTTTGGGAGCAAGACTCTCATAGCCATGATGGCAACTGTCATCTAACTCTGGAAAATGCACATGTGGATTTTTAAAGCCTGACCTACCCCTCCTGCCTTGCTTTCCTACCCTTTGGCTTGGCCTCATGAACTCACCTCCAACAGCAGCAGTGTCTCCTGCTCTGTCCATTCTCTGCCAGCACTTGCACCTTTGCTCTACAAAAGACAGGGGGGGAAAAAAAGCAGGTGAAACACAGGACTTGTACAAAACCTTGTAGGAGAAAACATTGAGGAGCAAAGGGGAAGAAGCTGTGATTTGATCCACCCAAACCTCCCCCTCTAGCTGGTCATTCCATTTAGGGGTCCATGATTTACTCCTCAGAGAAGGCACAGCTGGGTTTACACACCCCAACTTCCACTACACCTTCTGAGCTAAAGCAAAGGGATCTGCACCCTCCTCTCCCAGTGATCTGTGCCTGCACACACAGCAGAGAGGGTTTTCCTGAATAATAAACCCCCTCTGAGAGCTGGAGGCAGAGTGGGCTGGGCACAATGTGGGCTGGTCCAAAATACATTAATTTATCTCCAAGTTCATCAGTATCTCAGTAGAGAAATAACAACTCTGTACAGGGGGGTGAGCTATATGAGAAGGGAGAGTAACTCCAGCAGGATCATCTGCTCCAAGGGCTGCTGCTCCCAAATCTGCACCTCGTGGTAAACTGCTCAGCCTGGATAAAAGTTCCAAATTCATGGTGGAGCTTCCCCTCCTGTGACACCCTGACCAGCACAACAGCAGCTCAGGACCTGCTCCCAAGGAACACCAGCCCCACTGGATGGCTCCATGCTAGACTGAGAGGAAGAGGCTATTTAGGATAATAAATGTTATCTCCAGATGCATTTCAAACAGCTCATTAACCCACACAGAACATTAATCAATGTGAGTCACCCAACTGCTGCTCTCCACAGCCAAAAGCCCCAGCACACAGAAACCAAACAGGGCAATCTGCCAACAAACCTGCTCCAGTTCACAGCCCCTGTAAACAGAGCCAGAGCCCACAACCACCAACAGATTCATCAATTTGGAGAGCATTTATACCTCCCCTAACAAGTGAAAAAGTCAATCCATGAAACGTGAGATGGACCAACCTTACAAAAAATACCTTGAGAACTGGTTTGGGTTTGTGGGGTTTTTAAAGGATGGTCTGAAGTGGTAAACAGTGTTTAAATAGTTATTTTTTTAGGTTTAAACAGTGACCTCTGAGGGCAATGAACCAATGGCATGGAATTAGCCAGATGCCACTCAGGAGGGGCACTGCCCAGCTCTGCAGAGTCCCAATTCCCACTGGAGGCTGTGCTGAGGTACCCTGGCATTCCCACAGCATCTCCAGGGACATTCCCACCCTGGCATTCCCACAGCACCTCCAGAGACACACAGGGAGCAGGGAAAAGCAGGAGGCTGTGGAATCAACACCCCACTGCAATGATGCCCCCCAAGTTTCATTATCCTGTGTGACACTATGCAATGACAGTGCCCAAACACTCCCTGCAATGGTCCCAGACACCCAAGCAGTGGGCACTGGGGTCCCTGAGTGCCACCCTGGGAACCAGGAGAGGCAGAGATCCTGCTGGAAGCTCTCTTTGTCCCAAACCCTTGGGTGGTTTGCTGCTGCTGAGCCATTCCAGCAGGACATGCAGGGACACAGTGAGCCTGGCATCAGAGGCTGGCAGTGTGCGCTGCTCTGGGATGCTGTCCATGGCTTTATTCCCATGAAATCAGAATCCAGCACAACCTCCCACCACAGTGTCCTGCACAGGGATGGGAGACATCCAAACCAGGAGTGGAGGAGCAACACAAGCCACCTCAGGGACAGAGTGGGGGACACCTGAGGGACAACAAAGCTCACTGGGAGCTGGAGGGGACACTTGCCTTGGCCAGAGTCTTTTTGGAGTAGATGTCAGTGCGAAGGCCAAAGTTCTGCAGGTCAGTTGGCTTCTCCTTGTTTTTCTCAGGGAAGCTCAGCATCTGCTGGGCAGCTGGAACCTGGGAACAAACGTTACAGGGGAGAGGGGCAGCAACTGAAAGCTATCCAAGGTTTTCAGACCAACACCCCACAGAACATGGACTGGCAGAGAAGCTGAACACAAGCCCAAGACACTGAAACAATGTCTGAGCAATGTGGGAGTGGTTCTGCACAGAACTGCCCCAGATGCTGGGCTCAGCTGGCAGCAAGGGGACATTTCCCAGATCCCCAATGAGGGGGACATTTCCCCCAGCTGCTCAGCAAAGGGGACATTCCCCAGCTGCTCAGGCAGCAAGGTGACATTTCCCCCAGCTGCCCAGCAAGGGGGACACTTCTCCTAGCTGCTCAGACAAGGGACATTTCCCAGCTGGGCAGCAAGGAGACATTTTCCCCAGATGCTCAGCATGGGGAAAACTTCCCCCAGCTGCCCAGCAAGGGGACATTTCCCCAGCTGCTCAGGCAGGAAGGGAACATTCCCCCCAGCTGCTCAGGCAGGAAGGGGACATTCCCCCCAGCTGCTCAGGCAGGAAGGGGACATTTCTCAGGTGTTCAGCAAGGGGGACACTTCCCAGCTGCCTGGACAGCAAGGGACATTTCTCAGCTGTCAGACAAGGGACATTCTCCAGCTGCCCAGCAAGGGGGGACACTTCCCCCAGGTGGGCAGCAAGGGGGACACTTCCCCAGCTGCTCAGGCAGCAAGGGGACATTTCCCCCAGGTGGGCAGACAGGAAGGGGACATCTTCCCCAGCTGCTCAGCAAGGGGGACACTTCCCAGCTGTCAGGGGACATTTCCCAGCTGGGCAGGAAGAGGGACATTTTCCCCAGCTATCAGGGGACATTCCCCATCTGGGCACAGCCCTGCTGCCAGGGCAGCCCCAGCCCCAGCCCCCGGCTCACCTGCGGGGTGCGGATGTGCAGCGGCATCAGCCCCGAGGGGGTGTCGGCCAGCACGTTGAAGTGGGGAGTCGGGGGGGGCCCCATGGCCATGGGGCGGCTCTCGGGGTCCACCTGGTAGTTGATGAGCCCCCACTGCTCCAGGAAGGCGTGGACCCTGTGAGAAACAGCACAGATCCAGCCTTGGCCATCAAAGGTTTGCTTGTGCTTCGTGTGGGAGGGGACAAAGGATGGAACCGATATTGCTGGATCAAATCCAGACCCAGGAGCTCCTCTAGTCCTTCATTAATCCCAAACAGCAAAACAAATCCCAGAGCAGGATCTCTGTGCACACCTGAGAGCACTGCAGTGTGATGGATAAACCAAAGCCTCACTGTGTCCAGTTCTGGGCCCCAAAGAAAGACCCTGAGGGGCTGAAGTCTGTCCAGGGAATGGGGCTGGGAAGGGGCTGGAGAACTCCTGAGGGAGCTGGGAAGGGGCTCAGCCTGGAGAAAAGGGGGATCAGGGGAGACCTTGTGGCTCTGCACAGCTCCTGACAGGAGGGGACAGCCAGGGGGATTTGGGATCTTATCCCAGGGAACAGGGACAGGAGCAGAGGGAACGGCCTCAGGCTGGGCCAGGGCAGCAGCTTGGACAGCAGCAGGAAGTTCCCCATGGAAAGGGTGCTCAGGGTTAGGGCTGCCCAGGGAGGTGCCCTAGAGGTGCCCAAGGAAGGCCTGGATGTGGCACTCAGTGCAGTGCCGGGGATGGGGCAGAGGCTGGGCTCAAAGTTTGGAGAACTTTTCCACCCTCAGTTATTCCACAATGCTGCTGCTGCCTGGAAATGCCCAGAAACTGTAGGCCCCAAAGGCCCAGACCCCAAAGGTCCCCAAAGGTTCCCAAAAATCCCCAAAGGTCCCCAGAGGCCAGGCTGTCACCTCATGACAGCGCAGACGTCCCCGGTGAGGTTCCTCCTGCAGGCAGTGCTGGTCAGGTACTCCTGCGGGTTCAGCCGGTACGTGTCGATCATGAAGTTCCTGTAGGCCAGGTATCTGCAACACAACAGCCACAGCTGTGGCCCCCAGCTCCTCCACAGCTCAGGGCAGGCATTTCAGCACTGACCCCACCAGACTCCCATCTCTGACCAGGAAACACCAGCAGATCCCTTTCACTGGTGCAATTTCAGAACCGGCACCAAAACCAACGGGGAAAGGAATTCACACTCACACTCTTCAAGACTCTTTCACTCTGGATTTTCCCCTGAGTTTTGATCAGCAGCACATGGAAACATGTTGAAATTGTAAATCACACAATTATCTGTTGCAGCTTGGTCACTGAGCAAATATCCTCACAACAGAATAGAAGCTGCAGGATGAAAATAAAGGTGTCTGGTCTTCACACAGGAACAGGATAAATAATCCTGCTGCATCCCCGTGTGAAGGAAAAAAGCTGCACAGAAAAGCAGAAGTGGATGGAACACTGCTGTGGCAGCATGTGGAGTTTTTAATGGATGAAGGGATGAGGCAGGAAAGGCTGGAGAACAGCAACATGGAGAACAAAAAACTTTTGAAAAGCAGAGGACAAGAGCCCAGAGCCAGCACAGCTGGGAACAGCTGGAGCAGAAACAATCCCTCAGAGATTCCCCATTTCAGTAAGATTCTGGAATATACTGATGCTTCCTAATACAAATTATCCTCAAGAAAATAACCTGCCATAAAATTATTGATAGCCCTGCTCTTTAGAGGGAACAAACCCCATCTGCCACAGGCAGGCTGGCACCATCCAGGCTGGATGGGGCTTGGAGCAACCTGGACTATGGAAGGTGTCCCTGCCCATGGCAGGGAGGTGCAGTGAGATGAGCTTTAAGGTCCTTTTGTACCCAAATTACTGCAGGATTCTGTTTAGTGAGTATCCAGTGCAAAGCTGTGTTTAAAACAGTGGTTTTAGAGCAGATTTCTGCCTTTGGAAAATTCCAGGGGGGAATGTTTCACATGCAGTGTGTGAAGCAGCTGGGAACCAAAAATATAAATCATCCAGGCAAGGCCTGAGCAGGCAGATGCTGCAAGCACATGTCCCTGCCAAAATCCCACATCTTCCTCCTGACCAGATCATATGTGCAACTGGCTGGAAGCAAATTGCTGGAGTAGGTGTTTGGCTCCATGTGGGATGCTTGGGAGGCAGGAAACAAAAAGGAGCTTCTTCCACAGACGAACACTGAGAACATTCCTGAATGCTCTGGGGAGGAGGGGAAGAACCTGCCCAGAACAGGTCTGGGCTGCAGGAATTAGTATTGATTAGCAAAGGTCACATCAGGAGGTGGAGAGAGAAGCACAAGACAGAAACATCCCCAGGTTCTGAAGGGAGATGGTTCTGAGCCATGAGCCATCAGCTAAACCCTGTGAGCAGTGAGAGCTCCAGCAGGATTTATCTGAATCCCTGTTCAGCCACCCCAGGCACTGCTGTCACAGGGATGAACCTGTGTGAGCTCCTCCAGCACAGTGTTCTGGCCTGAACATTCAGCTGAGGCCACTCAGCTCCATTCAGGGGGATGTTCTCTTTTATCCCAAAAGAAAACACAGAGCCAGGACCACGTGCTGCTCCTACAACCCCACAATGGCCCCACAACCAGATCTCCAGGGTGACAGGACTGGCAGGAGTGCCCAGGCTGCTCCCATGGCAGGCAGAGAGCAGAGGCAGCCCAGGAGGAGCAGCAGGAGCACTGATGGGTGATGCCAGCTGCAGGAGGGCACCTGGGCCTGCAGTGACAATCACAGGGGCCACAGACCCAGGAGAGGAACATTCCTTCCACATCCCAGCTGTCTGCTCGCTCTCTCTGAGGAACCCCCATACTGCAAAAGCTGCTGGAGCAGAGGCAGTGCTGGATGAGCCTTGGAACAAACCCATTTGGAATGGCAGGAGTGGAACAAGAGGATCTTCACAGCCCCTTGTCCCCAAGCCCTGCTGGTGCTTCCCCTGCACTCCCACATGCAGAGAAGCTGGGAGGGCAGAGCAAGGACTGGGAGTCCTTGGGGGTGCCTCAGGGGTGTCTGAGCCAAGCTCCTGCTCAAACCATGAACTGTCACCAGGTTTCTTAGGGCTTTGTTCAGGCAGGCCTGAAAGACTCCAAGGAGCAGCAATCCCAATTTCCCAGTGCCTTGCCTTGCTCAGAGCTCAGAACTCCCCTTGTCTCCAGCCAGAAGCTGCTGTTCCATGCCAGCCTGAGCTGTTTCTGCCCTGGCACAGGCCCAGGAACAGACTGGCTGCACCCCAGGGACCTCCTGGGGCAGGACACAAACACCACAGGGGCCCCAGCAGAAAGGACAGTCCCCAATTCCTGTTTCCTTATCAGACCAACAGCCACACCTGAGCTGGGAGATTCCAGCACAAGGACAATCTCTGCAGGGATTGCAACCTCTGCAGGGATTGTATTCTCCAGGCTGGGAGAGCTGGGAATGTTGAGAGGAGAAGCTCCAGGCAGAGCTCAGAGCCCCTGGCAGGGCCTGGAGGGGCTCCAGGAGAGCTGGAGAGGGACTGGGGACAAGGATGGAGGGACAGGACACAGGGAATGGCTCCCAGTGCCAGAGGGCAGGGATGGATGGGAGATTGGGAATTGGGAATTCCTGGCTGGGATGGAATTGCCAGAGCAGCTGTGGCTGCCCCTGGATCCCTGGCAGTGCCCAAGGCCAGGCTGGACATTGGGGCTTGGAGCACCCTGGGGCAGTGGGAGATGTCCCTGCCATGGCAGGGGGGGCACAGGATGATCCTTAAGGTCTCTTCCAGCCCAAACCATCCCATGGAATGCTGTGTATCAGCAATGAAGGGCCCAGGTGACATCAGGACAATGAGGAGACACCTCAAACACTTCCTGTAGTACCTGATTGAAAAATCACCTTCTAAAATTCCCAAAAGCTGCTTTGGAACCAAGGCAAGATCTGACACCAGGAGAAAGTGACCCCAGCCAGGCCAGTCCCACTGCCCACACTGGTGTCCAAACCCAGGATTTTTTGGTGTGAAATCTCAGAGTTTAGGATCATTTTGATAGAAACAAGCATATTGTTCAAAAGCCTTTGAACATCTTTCCTTTATCCATGGCCTTTCAAGATCACTCTGAACAACCAAACTCAAACCAGAGAATTCACTCCACAGCCTGAGACAGGATCTACAACACACAGAAATACAGAAACAGAGCATGGCATGAGGAGAGAGGGAGGAATAAGCAGGATTGTTCCACTTTTACCCTTTCATGACATTTTAACATGACTTTGAAAGTGATCACATCTTGTACCACACAGACTTGAAGAATTTGTTCCAGTATTACCAGGGGAAAGTAGTTTTATTTTACCTGGATAACCACTGGTAAATACCACATTGATGTTTAAACTTTTATCTCTACCACCACAATGAACAAACACTGTCAGTGGCTCTGTCCCTACAGGAAGTATCAGGCTCACACACACCCAGCTGTGGCCACAGGATTTATGGGATGGGAAGCTCCTTTATCCTGCCCACATTCCCAGGTTTCACTCACATTTCTGGAGTCTTGGACTTGTTTTTCCCGTTGAAGAATTCTGGAAGCGCTCGACGCTCAATGACGTGGATGCTGCAACAGAAGAGTTCAGTGTCAGACCCTGAAACAGCCCTGGCTCCAAGGATTCCAACAAGTGTCCTCCCTCTAGAATCCCTGACTTCTCCTCAAGTCAACCTCTGAAGCAAAATAAAAAGGCTTTCAGGAGTAGATATAAACACAAAATGGTCAGACAAGGACTAGAGAAGAGAGAAAGGAATTAAGGTGGGAATTGGAGGGAAATCAACGTATGCAAAACCTGTTTGAAATCCTCTTCCTCATTCGCAGCCCCTGAGAAGGCCCAGAAAGATTTCAGCACAAAGTATGGGAACCAGACCTAAACAAGAGTCACTTCCTTCAGCTCCCAGACTGATTGGTGAGAAAACAAACTGAAGTGAAGCCTGCCTGTGGAATCCTCTGAATCCTTTCCCATTCCCCTCAGGGGAATCCCCAGGGCTGTTGTGGAATCCTCTGAACCTTCCCCCTCAGGGGAATCCCAGGGCCTTGCCTTGGAACAATTTCCCAGAGAGTTTTACCCACCTAGGCCGAAGGGGAAGACTTCCCCACGGAGTCTTGCACACCACCATGAACCCCATATTCCTTCCACATGTCCCAAATTCTGGTGGTTTCTCCTTTCCCTGTCCCCTCATTGGCTGTGGCACCCCTGGTTGCCAGCCCTGCCTTCCCTGAAGCCAATGCCACCCCCAAGGTGTGCCCATCCTGAACCCTTTGTGCCACCCCTGTGCCCTCCCACACCTAACCTTGTGCACAGCACATGGCCAGTTCTTCTGTCCCTGATTTCCATTGGGTGTGCTGAAATAAACCCTGCTGGAACTGCCCCTACAAAAGGTCCTGCTGCCCCTCCTGGCTGAGATGGCCACAGTGAGTGTGGTGTGTGCACCTCAATGCCTCCTCAAGCAGCCTTTCCACAGGAGATCTCACTGGGGAACAGCATCCAGGCAGCAGCAGCAGCCACCATTCCATGGACCCCCTGTCCCAGGGACTCCTCACCACCCCATGGACCCCTTACCATCCCATGGATCCCCCTGCCCCAGGGCCCCTCACCAGTTGTAGTCGAACCAGGAGGCGTAGCTGGGGATGATGATGTGGTTGGTCTGCTCGGTGACATTGTCCTCCCCCGTGTCCAAAGAGCGGCTCTGGTCACCCTTGTTGGGGTCCTCGTCCTCCTGGGGCACAGGGGGACACAAGCAGGGTGAGGGACAGGGGTCCCTAAGCCCACAGACACTCTGTGACACCCCCATGAGCAGGGACAGCAGCACAGGGGTCCCACAGACACTCTGTGACACCTCCACAAGAGCAGGGACAGCTTTGGGCCCCCTCCACTGACTCTCCTGTGAGCAGCTGCTGTTCTGCAACTCAAGTTCCAACTGCTGAGCCCCAATGATGATGAGGAGGGCACAGAGGAGGCAGCAAAACAGGGTCAGGACGTGACAGAACTGTACAAAACACCTCAGGTGTTGACAGAGTGATATTAAAAATAGCCAAGACCCACAGGCAGAGCCTGAGGAGTCACTGGTTATCAATAATGGTTCGTTATCTGTGATCAGATCTTTATCTGAGCTCCCCCAAAGACAACAAGGTACCACTCTGAACACATTCAGGGATCTGACATCAGTTAAAAATAGTGCCTGGCATGCCACAAATGCAATTCAATACAGAAACTACCCCTGCAGCTCTACTGAAATGATCAGGGAGCCAAGGCAGGGTTTAGATTTAGTCCTAAAACCAGAAAAACAAAGCAAAACCTCTCTCTGAAAAATGCTTCTTGGAAAATACTCAGCATCTGTCTCCTCATTCTCCTTTCTGATACACCAGATTTAAAAATACCAAGTCATCCACAGAGCCTGGAGAGTTCTATAATAATAAACCCTCAATCCTGTCAGTAACTGATTTAATCTTAATCTTATAGATCACTGGAAAATGAGTTCAGGTGAAGTTACTGAAGGCCAGACTAAGATATTGACAGGACACAGGGAATGACTTCAAAGAGAAAGAGGGCAGGGTTAGATACAGGAGGAATTGTTCCTGGTGAGGGGCCAGGATGGAAATCCCAGAGCAGCTGTGGCTGTCCCTGCTCCCTGGCAGTGTCCCAGGCCAGGATGGACAGGGGAAGGTGTCCCTGCCATGGCAGGGCTGGCACTGGGTGCTTTCCAAGGTCCCTTCCAGCCCAAACCCTCTGGGACTGTACAGTCTCAGCTGTTACCACATTCAGGAAGCAGCAGGTGCTGTTACCTTTCCTCCAGTCGCCACTGTCTCCTCATCCTGCTCATCTGAAAGGGGAAAACATTGAGAATTACACCAATAAACTAATCTAAATGCTCAGGAGCCTTTCCAGCAACACAACTGTTTAACTGGAAAGGACATGGGATGGGATGGGAATCCCACATCACTAAAGCAATTACACCTTTACCTATCCCAGACCAGGGAACAGGTAAGAATACAGGAAGAATAATTAGAATTTCTCAACACTTCAGAATCCACAATTAATTACTTCCTTTCCCAGTGTCTTAGATGACTTTTGCTTAATAAGATATGGGATACAAGTTTGTATCTCATGACAAGGCTCAGTAAAGCTCAGGGAACCTGTGATTTACCCTGATTTCCAGTTTAAAAAATAATTCTGCTAGAAAAGAGCTTGTATGTCATGTTAAAAAAATAAAAGTAACAGCAGCCTATGAGGGAACAGCCTTGCAGTGAAGAGCTGGTACACTGGAACTTGAATTTGTATGAATATGAATTAATTCAACAAAACAGCAGAAGTAGAGATTGCTTTTAAAATTAAGAGATTTAGAAATATTTAAGATATAGGTTAAAATAGTGGCTGGAAGCAGGATTGAGGGTGAGGGCTTTACCCAGGTCGGCCACGGTTCCTCCTTTGACGGGCGTGTTCTCACTGTCCTTCTTTGGGTTCACTGCAAGTACAGGGGGATGAGAGAGCAGCAGAGCAGCAGAGCAGCAGCCTGGCCCCGTTCCCTGGGCCCTGCCTGCAGTTCAGGAGTTCACAGCAGCACAAGGGCCCATTTGTGCCATTGCCCTGTATTCCCAGCTCCTCACAGCCCTGCCCAACACACAGCAGGGCTCCAGTGCACATCCAAGGATCACCCAAACAGAGACTCCCAAGTTATTGCTGCCAGGGATGCTGAAGGAATTCTTTTTCCCAGAATTATTATTGCCCACACCAACACTGCCCTGAAAAGGACTAAAAGCACTTGACACTAGCACATTTTCCACTCATTTAACATCCTTCTTCTGGGGGGTTGGCATGGAAATACTTTGCTCCAGAAAACTCCATTTCCCCCAACACGAGCCAGTGAAAGGAAACATTTCAGCAGATAGCTGCAGATCTATTTTTAAAAGTGTCTTTTATAAATGCAGTTTTGTATTTTAAAAGGCCAAAAGGAGGTGACACTGCTGCCCTTTTCAGCTGTTACATGCCTGACTAGATAAATTTATGGGCAGAGATCCATGGCCAAGGAGTATTTTGAAGATATGACAAAATATCAACACAATTTTAATGCAGTTTCATTTCTAACATTCAAAGAGCCCCAAGTGTTCCCAAATTTTACCATTTTTGGGAAGTACCACTTCCTCTATGTTGGGCACTGGGGTGGGATCCTCCATGTCCTTGGTGAGATCCTCCTGCTCATCCTCCTCCTTCTGCCCCCTCCTCTTGCCATAGAGAGCTGCTTGCCTGGAACAGAGCAGACACAGGGGCTGTGCCAGGTGCTCCTGGACAGTGCTCAGTGCCAGGACAGGAGGCTCAAACCCTCCTGAAACCACTCTGGGAACATCCCCCCACAGATCCCAACTCAGGCTTTACACTTGGGAGGAGGAATTCAGATTATCAACTCATTCCTGAAAAACTGTTTTGTCTCAATAGAGCCCCACAGGTCCATAAACAACACCTGAATTTTTAGCTTTGAAGTGCTCTCCTCCATACCCACAAATAATACCCCATAGTTGGTAATTAAGTTTTTAATTACTATTAAAAACGTCCTAATTACTATTTAATTAATAGTAATTAAGTTTTTATTTGGATAAATATTGGTAGAAAAAGGAATTGCACAAACTGCTCAGGAATAATCCCTCAAGCCTAT
The DNA here is from genome assembly GCA_020466415.1 of Ammodramus savannarum pratensis. Lineage (NCBI taxonomy): Eukaryota > Metazoa > Chordata > Aves > Passeriformes > Passerellidae > Ammodramus > Ammodramus savannarum. The sequence goes on along the minus strand of JAHXMQ010000807.1, from coordinate 140,873,217 downwards.
TCAGAAATAATTCCAGAACCCCAGGTCACAGAGCTCTCCCCATAAGCATTTCCTGAATTTCTTCTCTTCCTCATTTCTTTTCACCTCAATTTCCAGGTCTCTGGACACTTGCAGACACTCACCCTTTCTTCCCTGTCTTTTTCCTGGACTCCACAGGAGTGGGGGGTGGAGAAGGGGAGTGTTTCCTCTTCCTTGTGCTGGCTGCTGCTTTCCTGTCCCTCCTCTCAGGGCTTCTCACAGGCTGGGAGGGAACAGAGCTTTGAGTTACCCCCAAATTCTCCCACTGCAGGGCTGGAGGTTGCATCCTTCTTTAGCCCACCCCAAAACAGGATGCCACAGCTGCTCTGGGCACCCTGTGCCAGGGCCTGCCCACCTTCACAGGGCTCAATTCCCAATCTCCCATCCATCCCTGCCCTCTGGCACTGGGAGCCATTCCCTGTGTCCTGTCCCTCCATCCTTGTTCCCAGTCCCTCTCCAGCTCTCCTGGAGCCCTTCAGGCCCTGCCAGGGGCTGTGAGCTCTGCCTGGACCCCTCCCTTTCCCAGCTGTGTGCATGCAGAGCTAAAGGACATTGCTGTGCCCCCTCACCTCCTCGTTCTTCATGGAGATCCTCTGGCGGAAGCTGACGGATTTCCTGTTCTCATCCACCTCATAATCCTCCTCATTCATCCACTCATTGAACACATCCGTGTCCAGAATCCACTTGGCATGGACCTGCACACAGGACACAGGGACAGGCTGATGCTCTGGGGAGAAACAGCTCCATGGGAGATCTCTCAGGGTTAGGGACATTCCTGGAGCTTCACCAGGTCTGAATGTCCCAGTCCCTCTGGTTTCACACACACTCCTGCAGTGTCCCAGCCCCTATAGTTTCACACACACTCCTGGCAGTGGCACAGGGCAGCACCACAAAGGATAAACAGGACTCAGAATTCAACCTCTGCTCCTCAACCATTTTCAGTCCTGCAGGAGTGGGAGGTCAGTTCTGAGAGCTGGGGCAGCAGCTCAGGGTTACCAGAACTCTTTGCATGCTGAAAATTGCCATCAAAACCTCCTAAACACACACAGCCCCTTGGCAGGTGTGCCACAAACACCAAAAAGTGAGCAAGAGTTGGCCATTCCCTGGAGGGACAAAACCAACTGTTAGGATTGTAACATCTACTTTCAGAGAGTTTGGTTTACACAGCTGGAAAACCTTCTGGTGCTTTAGAGTAATTTATTACTGATTTATTAATACTTCACACAATTCTGACTATTCCTAGTAAGGTTTATACCCCAAAATCCCATTTTCCACTGAGTTACAGGTGCTGGAATAGACTCCAAGGTCCTTTCAGCCTGGGCTGCTGAGACTCCAGGAGCACACACAGAACATGGCCAGGGTAACACAGTAAGTGCAGAACAACCAGAGCAGGGCCAAAACAACAACTGCCCCAGCACAGGGATCCTGGGAAGGACTGAGCCAGACTCACTCACCCTCCAGGGCCTGAGGCAGACTCACCTTCCAGGGTTTCTCAGGGATGGGAGCATCCTCGATTTCCGCCTCGATCTCGCTGGCATGGACCCAGGTGTCGTAGCTGGGGAGGGTCAGCAGAGAGCAGCTCAGGCACCAGGAGCAGCAGGAATGGTTTTGCAGCAGCCCTGGCACGTGCAGCCCTCATTCCCACAGGGAACAATCCTGCTTTGTGTCACAGAACCAGGCACAGGGCACAGGAAGGGCCCCAGGGCATCCAATGCACGTTAAAAGTTAAAAATCCTCTCAGTGAAACACTCCAGCTCCAAGTGCAAGTCTGGAGAGGTTCAGGGGGTAAAGGCAGCTCTGAGTCACCCAACCAAACCCTGCCATTAACTTAATCCACTTCTCCCTGTTCTTGTGATTTCAGAGCAAGAGTTACTGGATTCCTGGAAGGGAGGAAGCTGCACCCTGCCCTAGAAACCTCTCATTATTTATATTCACTCTTCCACATTATTCCCTCAAAAGTCTATTTATTAACAAACTGCAGTGAGCAACAGCAAAAGCCACAGTGTCCTTTGTAAGCAACACCAGGTGCTGAGGAACAGGGAGGAGTCAGGTGCAAGGAAAGATGTGCACACAGCATTCCTGGCTTTACACTGTTTTGTGTGTGCCTGGTTTAAAAACACCAATACAAGCCTGACTACTCATAGAAATACAGAAATATTGAAAGGCTCTTCATCTGCATGAATAAAAACCTTCAGTGTAATTACTGTTTGCTGTCCTCCATTGAAAGCCCCATGTGAGACAGATCCTAGGAATTTGGTGTGTGAACAGATTTCAGTGGCCTGAAAAAGTTAATTAAATAGCAGTCAATGTGGGGTTATCAATGTTTTGATTGATCTTCCATAGCCTGGGCTCTGAAACCAGTTATTGCAAATACAGTGAAGCTCCTATCAGCACATACATTGAATTTTAATATGTTCCAAGAGCACAGGGCAGGTTCCTCAAAGGATGCTTTAACAGTCACTTGCACCTGACTGAAGACAACCCTTGGAGTGAAATCTCTTTCTCAGAGTTCAGCCAGGTGATTGCAAGTTCCCCCTTTAAGGAGTGGCTCATTCCAGCTTTAAAATCAATTTCCAATCAGCTTCTTGTGGCTCTGCAGAAGAACTCCTTTTCCAGCCTCACCCACCTCCCAGTGCCACAGATGGGTGTGGATATTGCAGTTTTACATCAATGGTTAATTCCTTTCAAGCTTTGCACATTGGGATCAAGACTTTTCCATCAACAAACAATTAAAACTCAGGGTTTGCTTTCCCCCCAGCCATCTTTACCTGTCAGGAAAAAAGCCCCAATGTACCAGCACCTGCTTGTCCTTTTTCATCACAGGTCTCAACCACTCATCTGCAAAGGGAACGAGATCCAGGTCAGGTGTGGAGAGAAAAGCTCAAAAATTCACTTTCCACAGTGAGTCAGAGGGAAGTTACTGCAAACCCCTCTGCTAAGGGTCTGCTGGAGAAGGGACCTTAAAGCTCATCCCAATCCCCCCTGACATGGCAGGGACCCCTCCCACTGTCCCAGGGACCCCTCCCACTGTCCCAGGTGCTCCCAGCCCTGTCCAGCCTGGCCTTGGGCACTGCCAGGGATCCAGGGGCAGCCCCAGCTGCTCTGGGCACCTGTGCCAGGGCCTACCCACCCTCACAGAGAACAATTCCTAATTCCCAACATCCCATCCATCCCTGCAGCTCCCAAGTACCAAACCCTGCAACCCAAACGCTGAGCACAGAGCCCAGAGAAGCACCACAGGAGAAACCCCAAGGATGTGAACCTGCATCTCCAATACCTGCTGGAATTTTGGGCTGTGAGACCTGGGGCTCAGGGCCTGAGACACAGACAGGGCTGAGCCTGCTGCTGCCAGAGGGACAGACACAAACCATCCCTGATCCCTGCAAACTGCAGGGAGCACTTCCATCTAGTGGCCAGCACAGGCCAGGGAATATGGGGAAGGGATTTCTTTATGTCTGTGCAACTTGGGCTTGAGGACAATGACCCCCCGGGTAATTAAATTTTATTTAAGATGAAAAAAAAGAAGAAATAGTTTTTGCTATTTGCAGAAAGAGGCACCCGTGAAATTGCTCTTTTTGGACCTTGCACTTTGTGCAGGCAGAGTGAACTTTAACACAGCCAAGGCTCATGGAGGAGCTCTCCTTGTCCCCCACACACAAGGGTTGTGCCAGCATTCCCTACAGAATCCCTGGAGAGCCAGGAGCTCAAAATCAGGGAATTGCTGAGGCTGGAAAAGCCCTCCAAGATCAGAGTGCAGCCATTCCTCAGCACTGTCCCATGTCCCCAAGTGCCACACAGCTCTGGAATCCCTCCAGGGTTGGGAGGAACTCTCCCAATCTCCAGCACAAAGCTCCCCAAGCACATTATCCACAAAGCAGCAATGTCCCTCAGGAGCAGGCTGGGACCAGTCCTGGTGAACACTTCCACACTTCTCATGGCACTCATTACAAGAGGATTCCACTGAAAAGCTGCCACAGAACCTCACCATCATCCACTGAGGTAGGACTTGGATACACGTGGTGGGTGGCCTTGGACTTCTCTTCAGTGACTGTTCCCTGTGGGAAACAGGAGAAACTGCATGAGAAACCCTCAGCACATCACCCCAAAGCACAGCTGGTGTTCAGAACTTCCATCCCATAAACGTGTAAGGGATTGATTCAACAGCACAATGAGCTGCAGATCCCATCCCTGCATGGCAGCAACAGGAATAGAACAGCACTGTGGGGAGGGATGTGGGACACTCTGGGATCAGGGGCTGAAGGGCAAGAGCTCCCACAGCTCAGGAAAGGACAGGGTAGCTCTGGAGGGAGCTGGAAAATAACCAAAATTGGAGCAGGGAGGACTTGGGACAGCAGGGAGCCACAGGCACTGGGCTGGGGTAGTGGGGAGATGACAGCAAGGGGTTAAAAAATGAAAATAACCAAGACAGTGAGGAAGCAAAGCTAGTGACAAGATGAGCATTCAGAGGCAGAGCAAAGGAAAGCCCAAAAAGCAGAATTAGGGACAATTTCTGTTTTCATCTCCTCACATCCCTGCAGAGACAAAGCTGCTTTAAAAATCCCTTAAATCACTCATGGATACAGCGTGGAGCTCACTACAGACTTCCTTTATGAAAGGAAAATTGACTCATTCACTCTAATTTAAGCAATAACACCCATCCTGAATCAGCCAAATAATTAAGAGCAACTTGTGAAAATGTGCCCAAGTGAGGCTGAGACAATGGTTCATAATCACAACACAGGAAATACATTAAATCTGGAAAAGAAACTCTCTGGCTACAGCTGTGACTTGTCCTGACTGAAAAGCCACCAGACCATGCAGAGGTCACGTTCCAGGGTATGTCTCTGCAGACAAGTGAGAAGACTGTTTTTGTTTTTAAGGATGAAGCCATTATTCTTGCCCAAGTCATCCTGGAATTACGAGGGCAAGGTCCCCTGAGGCTGCCTGGGCTCTGCTCAGCACCAGCGACCAGAGAGTGAAATAAAGCAAAGACCAACAACCATTTCAGAGAGCAGCTTCCTTCTGCTGTCCCACACATCTGGAACAGCTGCCTCGCTCCCTGCTTCAGACCCAGTTTGGACAAAGCTGAGCTATAAACCAGCTGGGGCTGCCCCAGCTCACCCAGAGCCACCTGACAGCAGCTCCAGGAGTGCTTTTAGAGCACAGCCAGGGCTCAGCCTCCATGGCAGGGTAAAAACCATTCCCCCACTCCCCAAGGGAGCTGTGCTGCTCTGCTGTGTGCTCAGGCAGGGCTGGGTACAGCTGTGCTCTGTGACACTCACCTGGTGACGCTTGACAATGTCCTTCAGCTTGTTGGCCAGCTTCAGCTCCATGTCAGGAATGAGGTAGATGGTTGGTCTGCTCAGACAGTTGTTCTGGGAGAGAACAGCAAGTGGAACAAGGAATTAGGGGGTGATCTGTGGCAAAAATCAGAATATTCCTATAAAATCCCCAGTGCTGGAACTCCAGAGCAGGGGGTGACAAGGTCAGTGATCTCAGCTCCAGGAGCCCTGGGACAGGGACATTCCCTTCCCACAGCTCACCAACAAAGCCCTGCCCAGGTTTTTATCATGCACTGAAACCACTCTACGTGGGCAAGGGTTTTTTGTAGTAAGAATATTGCTGTTTTTTGCTGTTCTTCCTGTTTCCATTGCTAATGGACACCTGAAAGTTATGTTTTGACTACATCATACACTGAACTTGGCTTCAGAGTTTGAAAAAAAAAAAATCACACATTATTGCCATGCAGCAGTTAAAAAACTGAACTTCAAATGAGACTCCACAGAGCTGCTTAATGGGTACAGATAATAACTTGTTTGGAAAAGTGAGAGTAAAATGGATTGTAATCTCAAAAAGGCCAGTTTAGATCAAACTGAAGTCAGCCCTGGAATGGGTACAGGAGAGGTTACTGAGCCCCAGAGGTGCCACCTCCACAGGGACATGGGGACACCTGGGACGTTTTGTCTTCCCTTAGAACAAGTTTTCCTCACATAAATAAATAAAATAAAAACCTCTGCATATCCACAGAGGGCCAATGGAAATATTTCACATTTTTCAAGTGAAAACGTGGAATTGTGACTGAGCTGGGTGGGAGAGGGAGGGGAGGGTCCCCCAATCCTACAGAGGGCCAGGGTGAAGTCCTGCCCTGAGTGCCCTGGGCTGGGTTTCTCCTGCCCTGGGCTGGGTTTGTCCTGCCCTGGGAGTGGTTCCTGCCCTGGGCTGGGTTTCTCCTTGCCTGCACCAGTGTTTTCTCAATGGTCATGAACATCTCCACGTTCCGGTCCATCCGCGAGGGATTCTGCAGGTCAAACCTCCTCCTGTCGAGGGAAATGATTCACAAATATTAACTGCACACCTCCAGCTGCCAGCAGTCCAGAACCTTCCCTGCTCCACACAAACTCTGGATGGTGGCAGGGGTGACAGGACACTCCAGCACAGCCACAATTATTTCTGCTGCACTTGGCACCCTCAGCAGCAAGAAAACCACACCAAGAAATGCAGCTGATTTGTGAGATGTGCAGGGAGAAAAAGGAAGGTTGACAGTGTCCACCAGACCCTGCAGCAGGGCTGTGCATTCCACCAGAGTCACAGGGGGTAACTGAACACACAACCACCATGGATTTCAACATCAGATGAGAAATTCATGGATGAGCTCTCATGGGTTTCTTACTTCTAGTTGCTCTCATCCAGCAGTCCTGCAGTCCAGAGAAGCAGCAATTCCTCTGCCTGGTGTGAGAACAAACCACCCCCCAGGGCACAGGCAGCTAATAACCCATGGCAGCATTGTATCACCACCTTTACTGGACCCTGGTGCTCTAATTCTGTTACTTCCATGGACAAATCATCACAAATATTACAATGTCAATGGAGATCTGTCCATCAGAAATGGGGGAGGACACAACACCTGAAAACTCCTCCTGGAAAGCAGCATGAGAACCCCCAGATTCCCTGTGCTGTGCCCTGAACGTGTCTGGAACTCACAGATGGGCCAACCCAAAGGAGGGATTGGGGTGGTGACCCCAGAGTCTGAGCAGGGACAACCCCAGCCCCAAAACAGCCCCAGCCCCAAAACAGCCCCAGCAGCTGCAGGGGGTGCCACAGCTGGGGCTGAGCCCTCAGGATCCAGTCTGTCCCGTCCCAAGGCTCCAGCCCTCAGGATCCAGCCTGTCCCGTCCCAAGGCTCCAGCCCTCAGGATCCAGCCTGTCCCGTCCCAAGGCTCCAGCCCTCAGGATCCAGCCTGTCCTGTCCCAAGGCTCCAGCCCTCAGGATCCAGCCTGTCCCAAAGCTCCAGCAGGTGCTGAGCCCTCAGGCTGTGTCCCCCAGATACCGAACATGACCTGGCACATGCCTGCACCTCCAGGTTTGGGAACACAGTGCTGCTGGGGTCTGGGAAGGCTCCCTGGGGTGTGGGGAGTGGTGGCAGGTGTGAATCCCAAAGCCCTGCACACCCAGGGCAGTGGGAGGTGTGAAACACAAGCCTTGCACACCCAGGGCAGTGGCAGGTGTGAATCCCAGCACACCCAGGGCAGTGGCAGGAGTGAATCCCAAGCCCTGCACACCCAGGGCAGTGGCAGCTGTGAATCCCAAACCCTGCACACCCAGGGCAGTGGGAGGTGTGGAACCCAAACCCAAACCCTGCACACCCAGGGCAGTGGCAGGTGTGGAACCCCAAGCCCTGCACACCCAGGGCCGTGGCAGGTGTAAAACACAAACCCTGCACACCCAGGGCAGTGGTAGGTGTAAAACACAAGCCTTGCACACCCAGGGCAGTGGAGGCTGGCACACCCTCCCCACCAGCACAGAGGCTGCAGTCACCCCCAGCTCACACCAGCCCTTCCCAGCCAAGGGCAGTTCCCCACAAACACAGCCCTGTCCCAGCACAGATCCCTTTATCCAGGGCACACAGGCTCAGAGAAGGCTCAGGAAAGCAAAGCTCAGCCCCAAGGCTTTCAGCCCCAAGCCCTGTGGCCGCACTAAATCAAACATGACATCCTGGGGACCTCCAGGATCTCCTCCAGGGATTTTCAGGAGGAAGGAGCCCAGGCAGGTGGATCTGTGGGAGCACCTGAGGTGCTGGGGCAGCTCCACCAACACCCTCTGTCAGGGGAATGGTTTCTGTCCTAAAGAAATTACCCTTCACACTGAGGACATGGCAAACAAACCAAATGTGAGATCCTGGCACATTTATTGGAACCAGCCTTTCAGAGAGGAATTTATGACCTTGTTGTGTGCTTTGAGAAGTTCACCCTGACTTGCAGAAGCATGGCCAGACATCAAGGCTGTCAGGTCACTGTAAATAAGGTATTTTACACCTCTAATACAGAGGATTTTGAGTCAAGACTGAGCCCTTTCTCCAGTATTCAGCCATGGTTTGCATCCAAAACACCCAGAATGGCTCTGTGGGAGACAGATGCCAAATAAACACCCACAGATCTCTAGGTACCTGTGGCACAAAGACACCAGGGCATGAGCAGAATGTTGCCATTTTTAGCTCAACACCTGCACTGTGCATCCATGGAATGCTGCATGCCCCAGACAGCCAGAGAAGGACATGGACAATGAGTAACAGCACAGTTTCAGCTGCCCATGAGGACAAAATGGCACTAACTGTTCCTGGGCCCAGCTCAGGAGAATCCCTGGCCAGGCTGGGCCAGGGCTGTATGTCCAGCTCTCAGACATACCTATTGTGGCGAGGAAGGGGACTTCTCCTATAAGACAGATCAGTCACAAACAGGTTAAGCAGGAGCGACAACGCAGACCAAAACAAAAATCAAATCAAGCACAGGGCAGGCAAGCAGCACAGATCACTTGGCAGAGTCAGTGGGGACACATTCCAGGCTCTGGGCTGAGCTCAGAGTTAAGTGCAGGATTACTGCCCACATGCACACACACCAGGCACTACCCACCTAATCCTGGGCAGCAGCAAGGCAGGGACAGGGGAGGAGGCAGCTCCAGAGCCTGCTGGGCAGGGCAGCTGGCTGCAAACCACATTTGCTTATTGAAAATAAGGAATGTTCATTCCATTCAAACGTTCCTGAAGTTGGAACCGTTTCATTCCTGTATCTTAAGGCAAAGAGGTAGCAGGACACTGCTGCTAAACCACACTGCAGAGAGGTGCCTGTCCCAGGTGCTGGTAAGATTGGAACAGGAAGGCCCCTGAGAGTGGGTTATTCCTGATATATCTGTTGGGATTCATAAAGTTACAGGGTTTTGAGAAAATGGTTCAGAGTGCCCCATCTCCATTCATTTGTAAATATTGGCCAGCAGCAATATCCACCTCAGACAGAGCAGATATGAATATAAATAATTCCTAAAAACAACCAACTATCCTCAAACAACTTTGTTTTGCCTTTTAAATGGCTCTTGTGTGTAAAAACAACTCAGTCAATTCTGGGAATGCTGCTACAGATTGGAAACATCATATCCAAACTATTGAAATTTGCGGACAGGAACAATCTGCTTAATTTTATTGATTGTTTACATTTATTGGCTTTTCAGCCTCATTTTTTTTTTTGCCCAGTGCTCTCAAAAATAATGATTTCAAGGCCAAAAATAGTGATTTCAATTGGACACTGGGGCTGGGAGCAGCCTGGGACAGTGGAAGGTGTCCCTGCCATGGCAGGGGTGGCACTGGATGACTTTAGGGGCCCTTCCAGCCCAAACCATTCCAGGATTTTATGATCCCATGCTGCTGTTCCCTCAGGAAGAGGCTTACAACTTAAAAACACCCAGGTTAAACCACTCCTGGGATGTCACAGGGATATTTTCATGCCAGTACCAACAGCTCCAGGGTTCCTAAGTGCTTACACTCCCCATTTTTGGAGCAATGGAGAGCTGAGCATTTACTAGGATCTCCAGTGCCTCATGCTTTCCCAGTCATAACTAAACCAAATAATCAATACAGCAACAAAGATTTATGTTTCACAGATGTGAGACTGATCCTGGTTCATTTTCTCAGTCAGACAGCAAGGAAATAAAAAAGGAGCCTCAAACTTGTAATTAACTCCAACTACAGACCCAAAACCTTAAACTTGGCCAACTCCTCTTTAAATTTAGAAGTGTGGGGGTGTGTCTTAAAAAAGTTACCATCAGCAAAACAGGAAAAAGTTTCCTCTTCCCATCTCCACTGCCTTGCCTGCCCCAGTCTCCAGGAAGGATTAAACTTTAGGCAGTTTGCACAAGCAATTCATGTGCTTGGTTTCATGCAAAAGGTGTATAAATAAAATAAAATACAAATAAAAACTTACCAGCCCTGTTCATTCTTATATTTGTAAGCAGCACCAAGAATGTGACATAATGTACCTCCAGCTTTGAAATCCATGAAGCACTTTGCCTGGAACCCAGAAAACAAGGAAAAACAGTCACATTGACTTTTATGCAATTATTTTAAACAAATACAGATTGGTTAGCTGAGTTTTAGACATAGAACATATCAAATGAAAAGTTAATTTTCAGATGAAACACTTCTGGAGTTTGAGGTTTTCCTTTCAGAATGTTTCCTGAAGATTAAATGTATTTGGATTAAGCAGAACTCTTTGTGTTTGCACGAATTTGATGTATCTGAAAGCTCCAAGCAGAGCTGTAAAAATCCAAAGCGCTCTTTGAACACCCATTTCATAGTAAATTAAACCTCACATTGTAGCTGTCAGGGAAGCAGCTCTTCATCTGTGTGAGAGCATCAAAGCAGATCATGAGGAATGAGCAGCTGAAGCAGAGCTCAGCTATTCCACATTCCATCCATCCATCCATCCATCCATCCATCCATCCATCCATCCATCCATCCATCCCTCCCTCCCCAGGGAAAGCTGGGTGTCAGGAGCTGCACACCTGCCCTGAAACACCAAACCCAGCTCACTTCTGCCCTTTATTATTATTATTAAATATTATTATTATTATTACTCCTACTACTACTGTGCTTCCCAGTAAATATAACAATACTGCACAAGGCACACAGCAGAGCGTGGGGAGGTGCTCAGAGGCCAGGTTCTGGTTACCACCAGGGCTGAATGTTGGGAGTATGACAGACCCCCAAACAGCAGCAGCTCCTGAGGATGCACTGAGGAGCTGTGTCCTGCTGGAAGTAACCGAGATCCACGGGCTGTAAATGAACCTGAGCAAATTTGGCCACATTAGAGCTTTGAAGCAGCGAGAACAAACACAGGAACAACATCTTTATGATGCCACTGCAGTGTTTATTGCCCATTTTTAAGATAAGACAAATTGATTTAAGGCTCAGGAGCACTCCAGTGGTTTATGCACTTGAGGAATGTGGGCAGGTTTATGGTTTGTGCTGCCACATCCAAATAAAGCTCTGCAGAGCTCCCCCTGTCCCTGAAGCTTCCCACTATCACTGAGACACCAGGAGAGGTGGTGAGATCCCAATGGCACCTTGGGGTGCTCCTGGGTGCTCTCCAGAGCACCAGGAGAGTCACAAAATCCCAAAATTATTTGGGTTGAAGAGACCTTAAGGTTCTTTTAGTACCCCCTGTGCTGTGGCAGGGACACCTCCCACTGTCCCAGGGTGTTCCAGTGTCCAGCCTGGCCTTGGGCACTGCCAGGGATCCAGGGGCAGCCACATCTGCTCTGGGCACCTGTGCCAGGGCCTGCCCACCCTCAAAGGGAAGCATTCCTTCTAAAATTCATCTGGGAATTGCTCTGGGATTCACCCCACGAGTGAAAACCCTTCAGTGAAGGAGTGTGCACACCCCACCCTCATGGAGAGGTTACAGGGGCAGAACAACTGGGCACAGCAGCACAGAACACAACAAGGACTGTCCTGGCACGTGCACCCACAGCCACAGGAGCTCTGCCAAGTTTCCAGGCCAACCTCAGCTTCAATGGGCTCCAACCTCCTCACTGGCTGGAAATTATTCCAGCTTTGTGCTCTCACCCCAAAGAGCCCCAGAGGCACAGCCCCAGTGCCAGCACACATCTGTGCCAAAGCTGAGCACACCCTGACAGGGTCAGGGCACTGTCCTGGCCCACAGAACCCCCTAAAGCACCCAGCTGGCACCAGGCTGGCACCCTGCCCACCTCTGGGGCTCACTGTCCCCAGGACAGACCCCTGGGCTCCTGCTGCCCTTGGGGAGCAGCACCCTCACAATGCTGATGTTGTTTTGGGTACCTGGATCCCAGGGGACTGAGATCCACCCCAGGCCAGCAGGGCACTGCCTGCTGCTGCTGCAGAACGTGGTAAGGGCATTTCTCAGCCCTGGCAACCTCACAAGTCTGGAGTTTAATCGCCAAAACACCTCATGGCAGCTTGTTTGCCCTGGAAAGTGCATTTTACTCACTCAGTTTAAGATGCACCAGACCAGATTTGACTTAAAACTGATGAACTACACTGAGTTTTAGCAGAAATGAAAATGTTCCCACAGCATTCCAGAAATCATTTCAGATATAGAGAGAAGCTGTATTACAGTGCAAATGTGCACTAAGGAGGGGTGTGCTACTCCAGCCCCTCCAGAGAGTGTACCAGGAGCCTGGGCTGGGGCAGGGATGTCCCAGTGCCCTGGACACGTCCCCAGAGCACACCCAGAGCTGTGGCAGCAGTGGGAGCCCCAGCAGAACACACCACAATACTCACAGGAAGCTTTGTGAAGGCAGGATTGGTGACATGTTTTCCAAAGGCATCTTCCTGGAACTGCAGCAGCTGCACCACCAGCCCAGCCAAGGTTTTATTGGTAGGAGCATCTGCCTGAACGTACTGCAAGACAAGAAACACAGGTTGTGGGCACAGGAATGCTTCCTCCTGCACCTGCAGAGCACAGCTGGAGCATTTTGGGATCCCTGGGAAGGGCTGCAGGGGGGTTTGCACAGGAGGAGCACCCAGCAGAATCATTTTACAGCTTCAGGTGAACATCCAGCACTCACCTGTGGCTGAGCTCCCAGCTGGCTCCAGACAAGGATTAACCACTCAGCCCCCAATAAAGGACCAGGCTCGTGCTGCCCCCACACACACAGAGCCTCCTGCAGGCACCTCACAGCCTCCTGCTCTAATCAACTCCCAGTTAATCCTCAGAGCAGCCCTTGGTATAAATAGGATGTCCTGCACAGAGGGAAAGTCTGAGCCACACAAAAGCACTTGTGGTGTTTGGGGACAATCTGAGCAGCTCCCAAGGGTCAATAAAATTACATTTACATTGTGAATGTGAAATCACAGCATGAAATATTAAACCCCTCCCATGGTACTGAGGTTTTGTCACCCCTAATATTCAGTATTCACTCACTGGATGTCACCTCCTTGCTGTGCCAGGTGACTGCCAAGAGAACAAACATCACTTTTCCAGGTAGAACATGGAGCAATGTTCTACCCCATTCTCTCAGCTGGGTAACTCTCAGCTTTTCCTCTTCCCTCAAATCAGATTCTTCTAAAACCCCTTAAAAATGAGTTTGAGACCCAGAACCCTCAAAGTTTTAAAGCTGTGGTGCCAAATACCAGTCAAACCTCACTGAGCTTTGCAAAGCATCAGCTGCAAAGCCAAAGGCACCACAAAGCCCCAGAGCAAATGGAAACAATTACAGTGTCAGTGTCTGACCACCCTGAGATGTGAATTCCCCCAGCACTTTCTCAGGAGCAGGCACATTGCTGAGAAATTAAATCTTCCCAGCTCAAAGGACACAAATCCCCCTGAGGCTCCCCAGTGTCCTGTCCTTGTATAAATCCTGAACCAGAAACACGAGCCTGGAAAGGACTGAAGGCTAACATTGCAGAGCTGCATTTCAATTTGCCCTCTTCCCTCTCCCAGGAATTAATGTTTTAATTACACCAAAATCACAGAATATCCTGAGTTGGAAGGGATCCACAGAGATCACTGAGTCCAGCTCCGGGCTCTGCACAGGACTTTGGACAAGGGGGAACAGCTTCCCACTGCCAGAGGGCAGGGCTGGATGGGAGATTGGGATGGAATTCCTGCCTGGGAGGGTGGGCAGGCCCTAGAATAGAATTCCCAGAGCAGCTGTGGCTGCCCCTGGATCCCTGGCAGTGTCCCAGGCCAGGCTGGACAGGATTTGGAGCACCCTGGGACAGTGGGAGGTGTCCCTGCCATGGCAGGGGTGTCACTGCATGATCCTTAAGGTCCCTTCCAACCCAAACCAGTCTGGGATTCTATGAACCTCCTTCAAAAAACAAATCCAGAAGAAGTGGCATCTTTGTACTGACTTAATATATATATATTTTTTTCAGATATTTTCCTTCAGAAGTAAAATCACATGAGAATGCATCTTGCACAGCCTATTCTTAGACAGGTGAACTTTTCCAGGCAGTCATTCCTTTTCCTGCAGCTCCCATTTTTACCTCTTGCAGGAGGCACTGACAGCTGGAAGCTATAAAGGAAGACAACACCTTCTCATCCTCCCTTGCACTGTCACTATCCTGCAGATCCTTTTAATGAGGAGCCCATTACCTTGCCTGAGGTCCCCTGAACAATAAAGGGGAAAAACCCTTCAAAAAGAAGCCCAAGACTCCCCTCCATCATTTCTGCATCCTAATGAGCAGCACAAATGGGTTTTTAAGCAGCAAAACACAGCAGATAATTTCCCAATCAATGCACAGGGGTTTGAGGGACCACAGAGGCATCAAGTCCAACAGATCTCCAGGTTCCCCCCTCATGTCCACAAAAAATGATCCTGCAGCAAATAAAGGTTTCTAAGCAGTGAATTCCAGAGGACAGAATGATGCCCTGTTCCATAAGAGGATTTTGCTCTCCTGCTGAAATGCCAAAGCCCCACGGACACAGCAGAGTTTTCCAACCTTTCTACAATAATTGGAAACACAAAGCCACCCCCTATCCTTAAGCAGAAAATGTGTGCTCAGGAAGCAGAGTGTGAGCAGCAGCAGCAGACGGAATCTCTGCAGCCAGAGCTGCACTGCAGCTGCCCTGGGAGCATTTGTCACCGATGGGGGACAGAGCCAGGCTGGCTTTGATGTGGGCACTGACCTCAAACACCCCATCAGCTCTGCTGTGCACACACCTTCCCCACACAAAGGGCACTGCAGCCACACAGGAGCCACGGGAAACCCACACGGAAAGGCTTTGATCTGGTCAAACAAACCCCTGCTCCCCTCCAAAGGGGAGACAAACCCCTGCTCCTTCCAAAGGGGAGACAAACCCCTGCTCCCTTCCAAAGGGGAGACAAACCCCTGCTCCCCTCCAAAGGGGAGACAAACCCCTGCTTCTCTCCAAAGGGGAGAGCACAGCAGAGCTGCATACAGACCCTCCCTGGATCCAACCCCAGGGACACTGCCAGGGCAGCCCCTGGGGACAGCAGGTGGTGCCAGCCTGGCACGCTGATGGCACAACTGTCCCCAGCAGCTGCCAGTGCCAGCCCGTGCCCTGCTCTGGGATATTCCTGGCAGGGAGGGGGAGATCCCAGCTCTGCCTGGAGCTCTGCCCTGCAGACCCTCCCTGGGCAGCAGCCCCAGCTCAGGGATGGGCTCAGACCCCTCTCCCTGGGCCAAGGGGGTCCCAGCTGTGCCCCAGAGCTCCCTGTGCTGAGCTGTGCTCTGATCCCCTCTAACCAACACCCCACCTGCTCCTTACCAACCTCAGCACCCTCCTCCTGCCCCCCAAGAATCAACTGCTCTGGCCTTTTGTGTCAGAGGGGCAGAGCAGTCAGAGCCACCAGAGCTCCCAGGGCCAACAGATGGATATGGAGCTGGATATTGCCCTGGACATGGAGCTGGATATTGCCCTGGATATCAACAACATACCAGGAGGGCTCCAGCTGCTAAACCCCTCCCAAACTACCTTAGAAATAGGTCTTACACACAATAAATAACTGCTTTGGGACACCCCATTTTGACATGGGGTATGTGGCTTACTGAGTAAGGAACTGCCCAAATAATGCACAATGTTAGAGGTAAATGAGCATTAATATAACAAAAGGAGAATTGCCCAATTTACTTCTGAGAATGGGATGGGCTTTAAGGCTCCTTACCCCCCAAAACCATTCCAGGATCCTGTGAGTTTGTTCTGTTACAGTCTGTCAGAAGCCCCAGGACTCCAAACCCATCCCCAGCTGCCAGGGAAGCAAAGCTCCAACATCCCCACTGCACCCTCACTGCCTGGGAAGGAGCTGGGCACCTCCTGCATCCCTTGATGCTCAGAAACAACACAAACCAACTTCCAGACATCAAACTGGGAGCAGGAGAGAGCCTGGAATAAATCAGCTCAGTACAATATCAATAATTTCATTTTCTGTAATTGTGTTTGGTGCCTCTCAGTGAGTTTTTCAAGGTGCAGTGCGAGTCTTCCACATTACTACTGACATCTCTTCTGTTCTTAGTTGTACATTGGAGACACACAGAGCTCCCCAACAGCTGCTGTACTCTGGAGACACAGAAAACTCCTCAACACTAAAGTCTTGGCTAACCTAGAGACAAAATGAGCAGCTCTGTAAATGCAGTTCCCCAACTCTCCCTGTCCCTCTGGATCCCGACTGAGCTCTGTGCTGCTTTGGGATTCTCCCCAGCTGGTCCCCAGTGTCCCTGGAGCTGGACACACCAACTGCTGCTGACAGCTTCCCCACTGAGATGTACCAACATCTATTTTTAAGAGCATAAACTGGACCAAGGCCAGTTAAAATCACCATGCACCTCTCTGGAAGGAGCCACACACCCACAGTGGGATGAAAACAGAACAAGATGAACCAGAGTCCATTTACAGCACATCCAAAAGGCAACCAGCCCTTCCCTCTGGAGTGTTAAGGTTCTATCTCTAAGCACTGGTATCAACTTTCTTGTTTCCCTAAACCAAAATCACTTTTCATTTTTTGAAAGGATTGTCACAGCAACATTCCAAAACTCACTTGCCCTGTAGAGTCTCCTTAAGCCAACTCTAATTACCTCCCAGAGCCACGAGAAATAAATATCTAATTTTAATATCTAATCTATAACCATTTATAATGCAATAATATAATTTCTATAGTATAATAACATAATTGTTATAATATATTATTATTATTATTATCTTATATAAGCAATTTGAAAGGAGTATTTTTTCCCCCTTGGCTCCCATTGCTGCACCACACTCCCCTGCCCAGCCCGGCAGGGTTCAGAGCCACACAAACACTTTCTGTGCCCAGCAGGGCACTGGGCCCCGCTCAGAGCAGCGATTTCCTGGGATCCCGGGGTGCTCGGCCCGGACGGGGAAAGGGAAAACCACAGCTCCTGAACGGAACGAGCTAACTGCACAGATACTCTGTTCCATCGCCCTGTCAACACAAAGAGCCCGAGCTGCTGCTTCAAAGCGCTCCCCACGCCCCGATCCGAGCTGGAAGGACCGGAAAAACAAAAACACAGCCGAGCCCCAGCTGCCTTCACCCCGCAGCGCCCGGCTCAGATTGCCAGGTCAGATTCCCGGTCTCAGATCCTCCGCCACACAAAGGGCCCAGCCAACAGCCGGTGCTGCTCCGCGGGTGACGGACACCGGGCCGGCCCCGGAACCGGGGGAACGCGGAGATTGTGCAACTGGGGCCGTGCAGCACCCCCGGTACCGCTCCGGGCCCAGCAAAGCTCCTGCGTCCGCGGGTGACGGTCACCGGGCCGGCCCCGGAACCGGGGGCACACGGAGATTGTGCAGCTGGGGCCGTGCAGCATCCCCGGTACCGCTCCGGGCCCAGCAAAGCTCCTCCAGCTCCGCTGCAGCGCCGGGCGGACCCGCTGCAAAGTTACACCGGGGCATTCCTCACGGTACCGAAATGAAGTTATAAAATCAGCACATGGGAAAAAACCAAAACACATAAAGAAAGCGAGGCAGCCGAGGGGAGCGAAGCGTGCGAGGAGGAAGAGGAGCCCAAGGGCAGCAGCGGCGCTGCCGCGGGCGAGCTCGGGGCAACACGCGGGGCTGAACGCGGCTCCCGACGGCTCCGGGGGATTTTCCTTATTTTCCTCCCTTTCCCAGCGCTCCCGACACCGCCGGGGCGCGGCCGGAGCGAAACGCAGCGGGGCCGGGACCTGCCCGCACAGGAAAGTCACTGCCCGGGGCGGGCGGGCACCGGCCGGGCCCCCGCGGGCAGCGGGAACGTCCCGGGGCCACCGGGGCTGCCCCAAACACGGCTGCGGGCAAGGAGGGAGCGGAAACGTGCCCGGGACTGCCCCCGGCCCGGCCCCGCGCCCGCCACAGCGGCGAGGCCGCGGGTCACAAAGAGCGGCGGAAACCTCCGGCCCCCCCGTCCCGTCCCCCGCCCGGTGCCCGCCGCCCCCGCCGGGCCGCACCTTCTTGTAGTGCTTCCCCAGCCACACGCGGACCGAGTCGAGCTGGGACACGGTGTCGGGGCTCTCCCAGAACTTGCCGGCGGGACCGCCGTCCTTGCGGCGCGCCGCGGCCAGCGCGGGGCCGGGCCCGCCCGCCGGAGCCGCCGCGGGGCCGCTCCCGGGGCCTCCGCCCGCCGCCAGCGCCGCCGCCGCCATTGTCCCCGCGCGCCCCGCGCCGCGCATGCGCCGCGCCCCGGCCCGCGCCCCGCCCACCCCGGGAGCGCGCCCGGGACCGGAACGGGAACGCGCTCGGGGACGCGATCGCGAGTGTGCTTGGGGATGAGAACAGGAACACGAACGGGAACGTGAACGTGCTTGGGGATGGGATCGGGAAGACCAGCGGGTACACGCGCGGGAACGCGCACGCCGCTCATGTGAAGCCCCGCCCCTCGGTTGGCCTCGCCCCCGCTCAGGGGCGTCCCCGTCCAAGCCGCCCCAGCTGAGGGACCCCGGGGGCTCCGGACCCCGAACGCACCGCACCGTCCGTGCCCTCGGTGCCGCCCGGGATTGCTCCAAACACACCGTCCGTGCCCTCCGTACCGGCCAGGAGCGCTCCGGGTCCCGAACACACTGTCCGTGCTCTCCGTGCCGGCCGGGACTGCTCCAAAAACACCGTCCTCCGTACCGGCAAGGGAGCGCTCCGGGCCCCGAACACACCGCCCCGTGCTCTCGGTACCGGTCCGGTCTGTTCCTACCCCCACCACTCAAGCCCATGCAATTAGGGAATAAATTGGGTGCTCCCATAATTACCTGCAGGTGTCTGCAGCGAGTCCTCACCGCTGGGTTCCTTTATATTTCCATAATCACATCTAGACCCACGGAAAGGGTCATTAGGAAGCAATTTCCCCCAAATTTCCTTTATAGAAACCACTTAGTTTTGAGTCTTTACTGATGTTTTATTTGTGAATTGAACATAACAGAGATTTTTTTAAGCAAAACCGTGTATATAATTTAAAAATACAACACATTTTAGTTCAAACATGATCAAATAGAGTGTCAAAAGTCTGTCATTAAAATCACAATGCCCAGTATAAAACCGTCCCTCGCATTACTCTAGTTTGTAAATGTTCCCTTATCCCTGAACAGAAATAGGAAAGGAAATGAAACCTCTGGAGATACAGGAAATAACAAACCCACCAAACATCCAGAAACCTGAAATTCAGAATTTCAGAACTGCCATTCTGAAAAGGCAGCAGAGTCAGTCCAGCCAAGAATTCCAGAAGGGTTTGGGTTGGGAGAGCCATAAAATCTCATCCCATCCCATCCCACCTCTGCCATGGCAGGGACACCTCAAACTATCCCGGGGTGCTCCAAGCCCCAATGTCCAGTCTGGCCTGGGACACTGCCGGGGATCCAGGGGTAGCCACAGCTGCTCTGGGCAGCTCCCCGGTCGGGATCGGGACAGGGATCGGGGCCGGAATCAAGATCGGGGCCGGGATCAGGATCTGGTTTGATATTGGTTCTGGCCGGGTCCCACCACGGGATTGGGGCCGTGATCGGGATCGGGACTGGGGCCCGAACGGGTCCCACGGCGGGGCCGAGGCTACAGCGCCCCCACAGGCCGCGCCGCCCATTGGCTCTGCCGTTGCCATGGGGACAGTTCTCGCCGCCCATTGGCTCTGCCGTTGCCATGGGGACAGACACCGCCCCGCGCCCACGCCGCGCTTCGCGCTGGGGCGCCGCTGGCCGGAGGGAACGCGCGGGCAGTCTCACTTCCGGGGAAGGGCCGGAAGTGAAGCGCGCGCCGCGCCGGAAGCGCGCGCGGGGGCTGCCGGGAGCTGTAGTCCCGAGGGGCGGCCCGGCGGCGGCAGTCGCGGTGCGGAGGTCGGTGCCGGGCGGGCGGGGGTCGGACCGCGACCCCTGGGGAGAACTGGAGGGGCCGCGGGGGCGGGAGGGCGGCGGGAGGAGGGGCAGGAGCGGGGGATGGAGGCAAGCAGCGCGGGGCGAGGCGGGGAGGGCCGTGCGGGGCCGCGGCCTGTGCGGGCGGGGCGGCGCGGGCGGGGATGCTCGGCGGCACCGGGGATGCTCGGCGGCACCGCCGGGGCCAGGGGTGCTCGGGAGGCCTCGGGGGTGCTCAGGGAGGCTCGGGGCACCGCTCCCCGCGGGCTCTGGCCGAGCGGGCGTCAGGGAGAGCCCGGGAAGCGGCCCCGGGAGCGCGGCATCCCCGGAGCTCCATCGCTGCCCGGGCAGGCTCCGCTCCGCCCGCACGGAGCCGCTCTCCCGCCGCCTCTGCCCCTCCGTGCCCGCCCGTGGCTCGCCCCGCTGCCGCCGCCGGGCCCGTTCTGCCCCGCGGCCGCGGGAACTGTGGCTGCCGGTGCCCGTGTGGCCCCGGGGCTGTCCGGAGCCCGGTGCCACCTGCAGCCCTTCGCTCCCTGCCCCTGCACCGCTGAGAGCCCGCGGGGCTGCTCCAATCAGGGGTTCCTGCGCCCAACCGCTGCCCTTGGCACAAATATCCAAAATAAAAACAAATCTGTGCTGCAGGGGCGTGCTGGCTGTGCCCGAGCCGGGCAGGGATGCTGGGCTGTGCAGCAGCAGGATTTCTCTCTCTGTCCTTTGTTCTCCTCACAAAGCAGTCGGGGCTCTGCCCCTTCCCACACCGCTGGAGCACCCCAGCAGCCAGGGATCACAATTGCTGGGATTTCCCTGTGTCTCTCGGGGATGGGGTTTTCCCTCGTGTTTTCCAGTGGATGGAGGAGCCCCTGCAAAGGCCCAGTTCCTTCCCATCCTTGGGGATCTGATCTGACAGTTTCTGTGCTGCAGTGCCTGGTTCCACTCTTTGCCTGAGTCTGTTCCTAACAAACTTTCACTGTCCCTTGTGCCACCCTGGTCTCTGGAGTTTGCTGGGTGTGAGGCTCCAGGCTGCCATGGATTCTCATCCCAGCTGTGCCACTGCCTGTCCTGTGTCATCCTGGGCCATTTCATCCCAAATGCAGTGTCCTCAGAGCTCCCACATCTCCTGTCATCAGACAAAATACATTTTGAGTGTTCCAGTGCCCCTGTCCCTGCTGATTCTGCATCCCTGTGCTTCCCTGGGGGCTGCAGCAGCTGACACAGTTGGACATCACTCCTTATTTGGGACCAGGATGTGCAGGAGCAAACCCTGGGATGTCCCCTAGGCTGCTGGATGTGCTAAAAGTGATTCCCAGGTCGGGATCCTGGTGTCAGGCTCAGCAGATCCTTTATTCTCCTCCCTGTCCCCCCCAGTCTGGCTCTGACTGGTTCCAGTGAGGCTCCCAGCCCAGCTGGGCTCTGCAGACAGGATCACACCAACAGCTGGGCTGGAATCTTCCTTATCCAAGGGGATCTCAGTGTTCCTCTTGGAATCTCATCCCCAGAGGATTCTCATTTTTTTATTTATTTGTTCTTGCACAGAAAACACCATTTCCATCAACTTTATATTATGTTTACCCATTTGGGTTGGAAGGGAGTGTAAGGACCATCCAGTGCCACCCCTGCCATGGCAGGGACACCTCCCAGTGTCCCAGTGTGCAGCCTGGCCTGGGGCATTGCAGAGATCCAGATTGCAGCGCCTCAGGAGTGTTCAGGCATTGGCTCTTTGCTCTTGGAGCAATGCTGGGCTCACCAACTCATCCCAAATGCCCTTGGCTTGGGGCAGTTTGAGCCAGGCTGGGATGGTGCCCATGGAAAGGGGCACAGGCTCCAGCCTTGGGCATCTGCCCCAGGACCACAGGAGAGCTCCCTGACTTTGTCTCCTGCAGTGATTTATCACACCAGGGACACTGCCCTCCAGGATTCACCACAGCGCACGTGGGGTTTCATTTTTGCCAAGTCAGTTTGCTCTGTTTTTATTGATTTCATCCTTGGGAAAGGCCAGGTGTGGGCCTGGCAGCCAGGGCAGGTTGGTGTCTGTGTGTCCATGGGGAAGGAACCACGGACAAGGTGACATGTCCAGAGATGTGGCCAGAACATGGGGTGGGTTTGTTTGAAGCCTTTTCTTTTTTTTCTTTTTTTCTTTTTTGTTTTGTTTTTGCTACTGAAGTAATTTTGTCTCATTGAAAGCAAAAGTGAATAATTGGAATGATAATTGCAGGCTATTAATTGCATGCCCAGGAAGTCATTGATGGGGACAGTTCATGTCCACAGAATCCCAGAATATCCTGGCTTGGAAGAAATCCACCAGGATCATGGAAGTGCAACTCCAAACCAGCTCTGTGTGTAAATTCTGACCTTCAGTCCTCACTCATCTGATCTGAATTTATAGAAATCCTTGTTACTGTTTCCCAGAATCCCTACGGTGTATTTAATATTTGGTATGACAGATAAAACACCCCAAAACAAAGTTGGTTTTCTTATTTGAGTGAAAGCTATAAATAGGAAGTTTAACACAGGTTTGGTGTTTATTACTTCATTATCAGAAGTACAGTTCTCTTTCTTCTCCTGTTTTTTTTTTTTTTTTTTCCTTTAAAGAGAATAATGGCAATAATCTACTTCATCCTGGCCTAGAAGGCTTTTAAACCCCCTCATTTTCATCCCAGAGCCAAAGCAGAAGCATTTGAAAGGAAATCGCCGTTCTAACCTGAGTTTCTTTGTCTCCCCGCTGCTGCCCCAGGAGCGCCCTCCCTTCCCGCCGGGATGGAGATGTTCTCGCTGAATTCCCTCAAAGGTAGGAGCTGCCACGGCCCGGGGGTTCCTGTGCTCCTGGGGGGCTGGGGAGGAGGAGTTCTTGGTGTGAGGGGCAGCTCAGCTGTGTCCTGGGGGGTCAGCATGGAGGGAATGTGACAGGAAGCTGGGACAGGGCAGGATTTCTGAGGAACAGGAGTTCTTGGTGTGAGGAGGAGCTCAGCTGTGTCCTGGTCCCTGCAGCATGGAAGGAATGTGACAGGAAGGTGGGACAGGGCAGGATTTCAGAGGAACAGGAGTTCTTGGTGTGAGGAGGGAGCTCAGCTGTGTCCTGGTCCCTGCGGACAGGACAGGAGGCTGGGACAGGGCAGGATTTCAGAGCAGGAGGAGTTCTTGGTGTGAGGGCCACCTCAGCTGTGTCCTGGTCCCTGCAGCACAGAAGGAATGTGACAGGAAGGTGGGACAGGAGAAGATTTCAGAGCATTTTCAAAGATTTCAGAGTTCTTGGTGTGAGGAGGGAGCTCAGCTGTGTCCCGGTGCCTGCAGCACGGAGGGGACAGGGCAGGAGGCTGGGACAGGGCAGGATTTCAGTGAGGAGCCCTGCGCTGTTATCCACAGACACTGGACATTGTTTGCTGCTCAGCTTCAAGTACAGTTTTTTTCCCTTTTAATTTTGTCCTCCTAGATATTCCTGTATCCCTTAGCACCATGGGCTCTTTGTCCTTGGGATTTGATCCTGTGGTACTGTCACTGTCACCATGGCTCTTTTCCCTGCCATTGCTTTGCCAGCCTTGCTTTCTATCATATTTTGTCCTCAGAAATCCCTCCAGTCACAATTTCCTGTTTTAACTTGTGGATCTTTCCTGAGCTCTTGGTCTTAGTGGATAGAATGGACCAAAATATTCCAGCTCTGTTTGAGGCAGAGGGACCCTCCTGCCCTCCATCCCAGGGAATTCATCCTGGCACTCAGGGAACCCAGCAGTGACTCCACCCCTCCTGCCACTGCCCTGCTCTGAGCCACCAGCACTGGGGGTGCTGGATTTAATCTAAAAATCCCAGAATTCTTCCCAGTCTGGGGCAGGAATTGTATACAAAGTCACCTCAGCTGGGAGCAAAGCCCCTCTGCTCCCCAAATCCTGGCAGTGGGGTTGCAAAGATGGAACTGCCCTGCTCAGGGCTGGTGGTTTGTCATGGCCAGGCTGCCTGTGGGGCTCTGGGATGCTCCAGCCCTGGGGATAAAGGAATTCCTGAATGAAACTTGGATCCGTGGCTTCTGCCGTTCTGTAATAAACTGACTCTGCACTGCTGCTTCTGTGCCCACAAGATAATTTTTTATATCAATTTTGGGGACAAACCACCAGCCCTCCTCAGCCCTGACTGTCCCTGCACTCTGGGACTGCCTGTCAGCCTCTCCCCCCAGCTTTTCCAGCCCCCTGCTCATGTTTTTCCAAGATTTCCCAGCTTATTCAGCCCCCTGCCTATGTGTTTCCAAGGTTTTCCCAGCTTTTCCAGCCCTCTGCCCATGAGTCCCCAAGGTTTTCCAGCCTCCTTTTCCTTCCAGTCCTCCTTGAAGATTTGATTTCCAAACCACCTCAGTTTAGTCCTGAACAAATAGTAAAAATCACGGTAAAACAGTAAAAATTACAGTTTGTGCAATGTGCTGTCACAAGATTAACCCAGGATTAATTCCCTTAAATTGAATGAGTTGTTTTCCTTTTTAGTGATCTGGGTTGTTTTTGGATGATTTTTGACAATCTGGGTTATTTTTGGATGATTTTTGACAATCAGTTTTGAATGATTTTTCCCATTTTAGTGGACCAGTCCCTTAAAATTTGTAATCCAAGTGCCAGAATAACTTCATGTCTTTCAAAAAAACCTGGGCTTTTTTGTCACCTGGTGCTGATTCATGATCTGTGTTTGTGTTTACATTTGGGTTTTTTTGTTTGTTTGTTTAGTGTTTTTTTTATTATTGTTGTTGTTTTAAGTAAAAGAACCTACAAAGACAAATCAGCAGCTAATTTTAGAGGCTCTAAACAGTGAATACAGGAGAAGGCAAACTTGGTATACTAAGACTTTTTTTGAGTGTTCAACTCTTCCTAACATTGGTTTTCTTTTTTCTTTTTCTTAGTTTGTTTTGTTTTTTCTTTTTCCCTTTTTCCTAAAGGGTTTTATTTGATAACTTCATTAGTCTTGAACCTCTTCTCGTGGAGTCCAGGCTTTCTAAAACTGAACTGTGCCATTGTATTAGTCACTATCTTTTGCCTTATTGAAGATTTTTTTTAAAAATCAGAAAAGAACAAAACCAAACCAAAACCAAAATATAAACATCTTTTGCATCATGATGCTTAACCAGCCATTCATGGTGATTTTCACTTTACACACAAAATACTCAGAAGTAAAGTCTTTGACATAAAAATGAGACCCTGGTTTAAAGAAATGCAAAACTTAATGGTAATCCCAGTACAGCCAGGGCTGATACAGATTAATTGCTTAGGAAAAAAAAAAAGGAAAAATCAGATTTAAATAAATCATCCTGTAGGGTGGGAATTTCAACCAGCTCCACAGCCTTAAGAATTTAATACCTGAATTATTATATGAAATAATTCATGTAGAGTAACAGGAGGAGCTGGAGCTGGGAGAAGTGGGGAAGCACTGACTTATTTCATGAAGATTCTAAGATCATTATCAAAGATTTTCATTTTAGATTGTATAGATTTAAGATTTTATACAGATTTGAGATTTTAAGTTTTTTAAAAGATTTGAAGATTTGATAAAATTTTTATAAAGATTTTATTTTTTTTCAGTGTTTATCTGAAATATTAGCGAATAACGGGCTGCAGGAGCAGCTGCATTTTAGGGATACGGGAGGATGGGACATGGCTCTGGGCGCTCCGGTGTTCCAGAGCGGCAATGCCCGGTGCTCCCGGCTGGAATTCCCGATATTCCCCGGCCAGAATTCCCGGTGCTCCCCGGCTGGAATTCCCGGTATTCCCTGTCCAGAATTCTCGGTGCCCGCGACCACAATTCCTGGTCGCAATTCCCGGTGCTCCCGGCCGCAATTCCCGGGGCTCCAGAGCTGGAATTCCCGGTGTTCCCCGGCCGCAGTTCCCGGTGCTCCTGGGCCGCAATTCCCGGTGCTTTGATAGATTCTACCGGGAATACCTACTTTATTCTTTATCTCCATCTAGCCTCTGTTCTAAGGCAGCCTTCCCAAGGCATCACTCCCACGGCCGCAATTCCCGGTGCTCCCGGCCAGAATTGCCGGTGCCCCATGGCTCAGGAGCGCCGGGAATGCTGCGGGCTCCGGCTACTACCAGGCCAGCAGCTCCCTGTCCTTTCCCGGATGGACAGCAGCATCCTTTCCTTTCCCCCGTCCCTCTCCGGTGCCTCTCCCCGCTCCGTTCCCGCCGGGCCGGGCTCTCCCGGTCCTCCTGCCCGCCAGGGGGCGCTGCCGCCGCGGCCCCTGCGCTGCCCGCGGGCAAGGGGCGGCCCAAGATGGCGGCGCTGGGGCTGCTGCTGCAGGCAGCGGGGCCGCTGCGCCTGTGCCGCGGCCCCCGCGGGCCCTGCGCGGCTCCCCGCGGGCTCTGCTCGGCCCCCCGCGGGCCCGCCGAGCCCCGCCGGGACGAGGAGGACGAGGAGGAGCCCGAGGCGGCGCAGGGTGAGCGGCGGGCCCGGCCGAGCTCGGGGCCCCGCGCGGCGCTCGCGCAGCGGAAGGGAGGGGCGAGCCCGGGCCCGCGGCGGGGCGGGGGAGCCGCCACATCCCTCCCTCCCTCCATCCCTCCCTCCCTTCTTCCCGCGGCTCCGCCGGGACCGGGATGCGCGGCCACGGAGAGGAGCCGCCGAGCTGCGCAGGTACCGGGGGGCGCCGGGGGCACCGCGGAGCCGCTGCGGGGCCGCCCCGCCGGCCTTTGTTGGCCGCGGTTGGGTTTCCCCGGTGATTCCCCTCAAGGTCGCCGAGCCGGGCCTGGGCGAAACTCCGGCCGCCTCCGGTGGCTGACGCGAGAGGAAAATCCCCGTGGAGCTGCGGCAGGAGAGCAGCCCGGCCGGGCAGGCCGTTAGGGCCGTTCCCCGCTCTCCGTGCGCGGCATCCCGCGGGTCCGCCCGGGCAGCGGGAGCGCCGGGCAGCGGCTCCGGGCAGCGGGAGCGCCGGGCAGCGGGAGCGCCGGGCAGCGGGAGCGCCGGGCAGGAGCTCCGAACGGGAACCCCGGACAGCTCCGCGCACCGGTCCCGGCCCTGCAGCGGCCCCGGAGCCCGCCGGGGCTCACGGCTCTGGCCGCAGCCTGCAGGATTGTCCCGGTTGGATGTCAGGGCTGAGCGGCCCCGGTGGGAAGGAAGGAAGGAAGGGTGAATGCCCTCGGAGCTGTCGCTGCTGTAAAAGAAGGTTCAAAACCCGCGTTCGGTGCCGTGTTTTGAATCACTTTTTGTTGGGTTATGGAGCGTGGAGAACACTTGGAGCTTGGAGGGATGCAAGGGGTTTTGTGCCAGAGGTTGTGACTTGAATCATTTTTCCTTACAAAAGTCGCTGTTTTGGTTTCAGTTTTCTTTTGTGGGCTGCATTTTAGAAATTTGGATTGTTATTATATTTGAATTTTTTCTTTTTTTCTCTCAGCCCTCATGCTTCTGTGTTGGGTGGTTTTTTTTCCATGCTCCAGCATTATTAAAGTTATTATTTTCTCCGTAATTTCTGGGTTCTTTGGGTCTTGGTTCCATTTGTCTTTCAGAAGCTGCTGAGTTTTATCTTGGAGTTCACAGTGGCATGGTCTTTCAGTTGTTAAATTCAAGTTGTTCAACAGAGCAGATTGACTCTCTGCTAAAGCAAGTACTGAGCCACCCCAATTTGTTGTTTAATGAGCTGCTTCAGGTGTTGCCTGAGAAAAGAAATAAACCAGGATTTTTTTTTTCTTTCCTCTTTTGTACTTCATCCTTCATCACTTTTTTCCAATGTGTTTTCAGGCAGTCCCTGGGTACTTTTATTTTTGGTCTTCAGTTCACTCATCCTCCCAGTTTATAGGGAGGATTGACCATGGAAGGCTCTTGATCTTGAGATGGGAGTGTGGTGATGCTGGAATTGTTTCCAATAATAGATTTGTTTTGGATGAACAAATAAAAGCCCTCAGGGCTTTGTGAACCTGCCCTACCTGTCCAGCTGCTCCTTGAACACGGGGAGATCATAAATGTCATTTGAAAAACCTCTTTCTGAGGTGGGTTCTGAGCCCTCAGCTTGTGGGCTGATGTCTCATTAGCTGTCATCATTTGGCTGCTTTGTTATTGGCCTTGGATGCAAATATGGAAATCCACTCAGACCCAGGCCAGCTTCAAAAAGTCACTGTTAGATCCATGTTGTTATCTGAGGCTTCAGGTTTTTGGCTCACACAGTGGGTTTGGGGAGCTCATCACTTCCCCCTTGTTCTGAGGCTGATGAGGCAGGCTGCCCCTGCCCTTGGGTGTGCTCCAGGAGCCCTCCTGTGTCACTGATTAAATTTGGCCTGCAGAACTCAGCAGAATTTGGGCTGGAGCTCTGGATCCCTTCCCCTTTGTTCCTGAGGCTGATGTGCCCCTGCCCTTGGGTTTGCTCTAGGAACTCTCCTGTATCACTGATTAAATTTGTCCTGCAGAACTCAGCAGAATTTGGGCTGGAGCTCTGGAGCAGGGCAGGGTCCTGAGCAGCCCCTGTGGCTCCAAGGGGGAGCTTGGCCACTGCTCCTTTTCCTCCTCGTTGCTTTTGGAGGAGCCTGCTCAGTGTTCCCTGGGCTCTCGTCCAGCCAGGAGCTGCCCATGGGGTTTATTCTGTGTGTGTTGAAAGGAGCCCTGGTCAGGATGGCTGGGGATGGTTTAAACCCCCCAAATCCCCCAAAAGCTTTGGTGTACTCCAAGCTGAGCTGCCAGGTGGAACCTGCTGTGTCTCCCTCCATCTCTGCAGTGGGACATGTCTGGGCTAATTCCTTGTGAAATGGATGTTGTGGAGCCGCAGGGCTTTTGTTTCTTTCTGGGGGATTTTTGATGTCTTGGAAACACATTTGGATTTATTACTTGAATGTATCCTATCTTGAGGACCCTTGTCTTTGACAGTTTGTCCTTGGTGCTCATTTGTTGCTTTTCCAGGGAGTAGAATTGGAGGGAAGGGACAAACTGATGGATCTCCTGTGTCCTCCTTGAAGAGGACTTTGGGCTGTTTTGTTTGTGCTCTGGTACCTGAGTGTTGTTTCCACTCCTCAGATCTGTGGGGTTTGGAGGAGGCTGGGCCACTCCAGCTGGGTGGTTTGTTGGTTTTGGGGTCTGCTCTTTGTGGTTTTCAGTGTAGCTTGGAATTATCCTGGACTTTCACAGTCAAATTAAGCTAAAGCACTCACTGGCTTTGTGGAACTTTAATTAGTTAATTGGCTTCTTTGATAGCCCCACCCTGACTTGTCTGCTCTCCAAGACAGGTGTTTAATATTCCTTCCTGCTGTCAGGGCTGTGGTTTGGGTGTCATGTGTGGCTATTTGGGGAGTGTTGGGTTGTGCTCCTTGTGCTCCCCCTGACACAATTCCCACCCTCAGCTGTGGCAGACCCGAGACTCTCCTTGCTGCAAATCCCATTTGGCAGGGAAGGGAAGGGAACATTCCCCGTGCAGATCCAGCCCTGCAGTTGGGGCTGTTTCAGTCAAAGCTCCAAGGGAGGAATGGCTTCCTGCAGGGTGAGAGCTCTGGAATGGGGGCAGGAACGGGCTGAAGGTGATCCAGCAGCCCTTGGCACAGTCAGAACGTGGCATTGTCAGCTGGGCAGAGAGCTGCACCTTGCTGGGAATTGCAGGCCTGAGCTGTCACCACAACTGGGCTTTGTTAGTCAGAGATCCCATTTTCCCCTCTAGAGCAGATTCAATATTTAATCTTCACCGAGGAGTCACCTCAGAGTGTGAGAAGCTGCCTCTGTCAGAGGTAATTGCACTTGGGGGACATTATAAAAATGTGCTTCTTGCACCTCTTATCACAGAATTTCCCAGGCTGTTGTTATGAAAGAGGAAACAACTGGAAGCCAAATCACCAGGCTGGTGCTGGAGATTTGCTTTTTGCTTTTCTTTTTAATTAGTGAATTGAATGGTGCATTTGGGAGTTGTGTTACTGCTCCTCCCTCTGTTAGTCCCACCAATGTGGAATGGAATAGAACTGCAGAGTGCCAAAATCTTGGACACTTTTCCAGTTTTCCTGAGCAGGCCAAAATCTGAACGTAGAGGAACTTGCTTCTTCAGTAGATAGAAATAGCACATTTGCTGTATAATTACAGAAAATTGGCTCACAGCTTTTCGTAAGGCTGAGACCATTTTCCTTCTCCCTTGGCCAATGTATAGAAGGTAATTCATGGACAAATCATGTTCATAAATCAGAGTAATTCCTGCATTTCCTCTGGAGTTATCCAAGGCTACTGAAAGCATTTCTCAAGATCCAGGTGGTTCTTCTGTGGTTTCCAAGAAGCAGTTTCAACACTGAGTGTCATCAGTGCACGTTGTGTGCTGAGCTGTGGGCCAGGCTGCTGGGTGTTGCTGGAGGGGGTGATGGCATCAGCAAAGGCTTTTTGCTCTCCCTAGCCAGTGTCCAGGGCAGTGGAAGGTGCCCCTGCCCAGCTGTTCAATAAATGAATGAAAGATCTTCAAGGGTCTTTGCAGCCCACAGCGTTGTGGGGTTATCTGCAGTTCCGTGTTTGTTCATGGCAGTAACTCCTGAATCAGTTCCCAGCAGGCCATGGTGGCACATCTTGGTGCTGCTCAAGTGAGTGAGTCTTAGCTCCTCGTTTCTCCTTGCACTTGGTGGCTCAGTTGGAAATCCTGGTTTCTGATGGTACCAGTGATCCCTGAGCTGGCTTCTGATTCATTGCTGAAACTTGCCCTGGATCCCTGCAGGGGATTTAGAAACTCTCTGAAAGGGAATATTCACCCCAGGGCAGTGTGCAGGGAGGTTACCCAAGCCCTGGCTGCCCGGGGAGGGTGTGTGGGATGAGCTGTGCTTGCTCCTGCAGAGAGGAGATCCCATCCCTCTGTTCCTTATGCTGCTTTTGGTACCTGCAGGACTGTGCTGGCTGATTCACTGTGAGCCCAGCACAAACGTGTGGATTTCCTTTCCCTGCCTTGGCTTTTGTGGGATTAGGGCTGCAGACTGGCTCCCTGCACATCTGGCCTAGTGGGAGTGGGGCAGCTGCCCCTCTCCACAGCTGGAGCTGTGAGACCTCCCTGTTTGTGAGCTGTAGGAACATCTGGAATTGTTACCACATTGGTCTGATCTCACTGGCCCCAGTGCTGGCCATGGCAGTGGTGCAGGTGAGAGCAGCTGGGGCAGCTCCCTCACTGCCAAAGCTGCTGGATTGGTCAGGGAGGAGGCTGGGACAGGAGGTGGGTGTGCTATGGCTCTGTCTGGGGCAGTGAGATTTTGTTGTTATTATTATTGTTATTATTTTAAATGAGGGATTTGCTCTGACCATGAACATCTCCCTGCTGTACCCTGAGCAGCATTTCCCTGTGGGGACAGGGGTCAGTGCCCTCTGTCCTGCTGCCCCTGGGGCTGCCCTGTCTCCCAGCACTGTTGGCAGACTTCTTTCCAGGGGGTTCTCTGGGCAATTCAGAACTAAACCACAATCCCAGGCTCTAATCCAGTCTCAGTCATTTCAGAAGAAGTCCTCAGGCATTTTTGCATGTTCCTCTGCTGGTTGGATCTGATGTGTACCCTGTGAGACCCTGGATTTAACCCATGGCTGGAGGGACGTTGCAAACACCCAAATTGTGCCAAGTTGTCGCTGCTCAGTTGGGTTTTGATATTGAGGAGTGACAAACAGAGCTGGTGGGGAAACAGCACTGGCACCTGCATGCTAGTGACAGCAGCTGGACACGAGCCCAGGGCAGGGATTGTCCCCTGTGCTGGCCCTGCTGAGGGACCCTGGGGAGTCCTGGGGGCAGCTCTGGGCTCCTCCAGCAGGAGAGACCTGGAGGGGCTGGAGAGAGTCCAGGGAATGGAGCTGGGAAGGGGCTGGAGAAGTCCTGAGGAGCTGGTAAGGGGCTGCACAATCCCTGAGGGAGCTGGGCAGGGGCTCAGCCTGGAGCAAAGGAGGCTCAGGGGACCTTGTGGCTCTGCACAGCTCCTGACAGGAGGGCACAGCCGGGGGGGATTTGGGATCTTATCCCAGGGAACAGGGACAGGAGCAGAGGGAACGGCCTCAGGCTGGGCCAGGGCAGCTCAGGGTGGGCACAGCAGGAATTTCTCCATGGAAAGGGGGCTCAGGCCTTGGCACTGCCCAGGGAGGCTGTGAGTGCCCATCCCTGGAGGTGTCCCAGGAACACCTGGAGGTGGCACTCAGAGCTCTGGGCTGGGGACAGGAGGGCATTGGGCACAGGGTGGGTTTGGTGATCCTGAGGTCTCTCCCAACCTCAGGGATTTGGGAGCTCAGTGGTGCCTGGAGGTGCTGCAGGTGAATCCTGGACCCTCTGCCTGCCCCCCATCCTCCCCTCTGAGCCAGTGCTGGAACACACCTCTGATGGGACTGCACAGCAATTGGGAGACATTTAATTCCTCTTCTTTTTTTGTTCCAGATTCCAGAGATTTACTAAAGGAATTTCCACAGCCTAAAAACTTGCTCAACAGCGTGATTGGCCGAGCCCTGGGCATTTCCCATGCCAGGGACAAGCTGGTGTACATCCACACTAACGGGCCAAGGAAAAAGGTGATCCTTGCTGCTGGGAGGGTGGGACAGAGGGTGGGAAGGGAGCCACAGGACTGCTAATCCTGGAAGTAACTTCCCAGAGAGAATCATAGCAGAGTTTTTAATTCCACTTAAAAGTTGAGTGATAATCTTTCAAACAAGAAATATTCGCAATTCTTCCTATTTTTCCTGATTTTTATATGCTTTAAAGCTGTATAAGTGCAGGTGCTGTTCCTCTCTTTGTGTGGATATTTTACTTTTAAGTGACTTGCTGTATCTGGCCTTTCTCAGCAGAAGGACACATAGTCTGTGCTTAAAGGTGTCCTACTACCTTAGAAAATTAAGATTTAAAAGCTGTATTTTAGCCCTTAGGACCCCTAGATTTGATTGTAAATTCCAGTAGAACAAATTCCGAAGCCTCGAGTGCAATTGTGAACAGAGAAGTTTCTTTGCAATGGAGGGAGGCTTCTAATCGTATTTAAGAGCAGAATGAAATGCAGCCTCTTTGTTTGGTGAATGAAGCAAAGGAGTTCCAAGCAAGTTCCAGGTTTTCCAGGTAGTTTCAGCTGTCACTGTGGAATTCCTGAGGCCCAAATCCAGGTCTGGGCCGTGAACTGAGCAGGAATTCTTACCTGATGGTGCTCCATGGTCAAGGCTGTGCCTCCTCCTGTCACAGCAGCTCATTCCAGAGCTGAAAGCCCTTTCCAGCTGAAGTTTAACTGTAACCTACATTCCAGGAAAAGACTCACTTCTGATGGCTTAACATTTTCCAATAACATTCTGTCTAAAATTTCCCAGACAGTTTTTATTGCCACATCCTTTTTAAGCATCCCTGGATTTTAGGGGATACATTAATAATGTTACTTCAGAGTTCTTCATTATTTCTGTTTGTTTTTCTTGTTCTTTCTCAAGCAGTAGTGCAGTTTCCCAACTTAAATTTTGGAATACCGTAAGCCAGTGCCTCATCCCTAAAATTTGGAGTACCCCAGGCAGTGCCTCATCACTTTAGTTTGTGTAATTGGTTCCCATTCTTGCCGGCACTTAAATAGATTAATGTGGAGAGTAACTTCACATTAAAACAGAAAACTAAACCAGGAAAATGATAAAGGAGATAAAGGAGCCTTGGGAAAAAATGAGGGTTGGCTCACAAAGAAAAAGCAACCCAGCAAATGCAGACAGAAGGACAGGTGAGAGCCTGGAGAGCTCTTGTTGGATGTGAACAGGGGGTTGTGAGCACTTGGCCTTCCTGAGACACCTTTTTGCCAGCAGGTCTGTGCTTTCCAGGCTGTGCCTGAGGCCAAACCCATAGCAATTCCCTCTGTGAGCCTGGTTCAGGGGCAGGAGGGCAGCCAGCCAGGTGCTGGGGAGTCAGGAGCCTTGGGGCATCCACTGCTGCCTTTCATCTGTGCTGCACAAGCAGGAGAGAATTCCCTGGGCATTTCCCTCTTGGAGCCTCCTGGCATCTGCAGGGCTGGGAGCTGAGCGAGCTCTTGGTTTGGAGCAGTTCTTGGAGGAGGGCAAAGTTCAGCTCTCAGCATTCTCTGCCTCTGCAGGTTTTCGGTGCCCCTTGCAGGAGCTGTGGTTCTGCCAGGGTTGGGTGGAGCTGGGTGCTCCTGTGAGTGCTGGGGTGCCTGGGGGGATCCAAGGCACTCCTGTGCTGCTTCCATCACAGGGAGGAGGCAGCTGGGAAGGGGTTGGAGAGGGGATCTGCTCCAGGGCGTGCTCTGGCTGCTGCAGTGAGCAGAGGGACAGCCCTGGGATGGAATTGTTCTGTAATGTGCTCCTGGTGTTTATCCCTGGGAGCTGACACCCTGTGACACCACAGCCCATGCTGGACCCCAGCCCTGCAGCTCCTGTGGGGTTCTGGCACCCCTGTGCTCTGCTCAGCCTTTTCCTGCAGAGCCCCTGCAGTGGAGCTTCCCCTGAAGGGACCAAGGCAGTGCTTTGTTCAGTGCTCTTCTGCATTTCTCTGCTTTGCCTGGGGTGCAGAGATGATTGGTTCCCCTGAAGGAACCAAGGCAGCACTATGTTCAGTTTTCTTCTGCATTTCTCTTCTTTGCCTGGAGTGCAGACATGGGTGGAGTGGGTGTGCTCTGCTGGAGGGGAGAGCTTGCCCAGCTCACCCTGTGGCCCTCCTTGCCTTTCAGAAAGTCACTCTCCATATAAAGTGGCCCAAGAATGTGGAAGTGGAGGGCTATGGGACCAAGAAGATCGACGCAGAGCGGCAGGCAGCGGCTGCGGCGTGCCAGCTCTTCAAGGTGAGCCCTGCTGCTGCTGCTGCCCTGCTGGCCTCCCTTAGTGGGCCCCTCTGGTAGTCAGGGGTAGAGGGTAAAGACCTGAGTCTGAATCCATTTGAGCTTAAAATCCCACTTGCTGCAGGTAGTCCTGGTCCTTGTTCCTTTTGTCCTGGGCCTTAATCAGCTCCTTAACATCTACAGCGAGCACTTTCCCTCAGATGGGTTTGCTGGTCACTACCTCCCACTTCTGCCAGCACAGCTGGGTGTGTTTGTAGTTGTAGGACCTTCAGAACCTCCTGTTTCCTCTTCATCAAAGCCAGTGTGGCAATTACATGTAGTAATTTACTATTACTCTACAGTTATGCTTTGTTTGGCACTTATTTATGGCTGGAAATGGGTGTGTGCAGCCAGTATCAAACAGACACAGTAAAACATAAAGGTCGCTCTTGAAGCAGTTTTATAGCTGAGAAAAAGATGCAGTTTTATCTCCAGCTCTGCCTCTGGCTGTTCTGTGTTACCTTGAGCAAGTCAGACTGATTTTGGAGTTTCCTGTTAATCTATTCAGTGGGAACAGGGATATCTCTGTGCTCAGGAGAGGATGCTGTGGATGCTCTGGCACTGAGACAGCTTTTGATTTGCTTGTGGATCAGAATAGTCTTTAAGGAAATAGCCAGCCTTCAGAAATTCAGGAGGGCAGCGTGAAAACTCAGCTTCTTCAGCTGCTTAAACTGATCCTCTAATTCTGTGATCAGCAAAACTTGTCTCACTCACTGACTTCATTCCCCCTTACTCAGTCAGCATTCACTGGGAATGCATCCTGGTTTTATCCTCTCTAGTCCAGTTCCCTGCTTTCTTTGACACCCTGGAAGTTTTCAAAGGAAGGAAAATACTCTACTGATACATTTTCCCTGAATTTTGGAAATGGCTGAAGTACATTTTAGAACTTAAAGCAAAACCAAACCACCTGAAACTGCAGATTGAACATGGAAAACTTTGCCAGCTAAGCTGGAACCTGGCAGAAGACCCTTGTGATGGGAGGCCTTGTGTGATCACAGCTATAGAAAGAGCTACAAATGCTGCCTTAAAAACTCATCAGTTCAAGAAAATTAATAGTGTCTAATTAGTGCAGAGAGGGGCTTTGACTAGGACAGCGAGCCAGGTGAAATTTGGTCTTAGGCACTCCCACAGCACAAAATAATACAGCTTTTTCTAATTTCTAATTCAGGGCCATTAAGGCCATTAAATGGACTAAAACTCTAACTTTTAATTTATTAAAATTAAAGCTCGAACTTATTGCAGCAGTCTGGTAATTTTGAAATGGTGTGTGCTGCACTCTGGATATGTCTGGAGCTTCCTGCAAGGTTCAGTTTGAATGGTGATGGTAGGAGAGTTTTTAATTACTGCAGGCTTGCTCCAGAACCTGACAGGCTAGGGACATTTTCCTGCTGCTTGCACAAATAACTGTTCCTGGGAAATGGAAGGGGATGAACCATTCCCTGAATTCTCAGCCTGTATTATCCCAGATTATGCCAGTTCAGACTAGCCTTCCCAGAAAGATGCATTTCCTGCTCCGAGGGTGCTTTCAAAACTTGAGGGTGCTAAATACAGCCAAGAGTTTGGTGGGCCAGGATTTACTGGGGTTTTACATTCTAAGGAGCTGTGTGGGGCTGAGAGCCATACCCTGGGAAGGGAGGGAGGGAGGGCAGGGAGCAGATTCCCCTTGGGACAGAGCAGTGGTGGGGGAAGTTCAGTTCTCCCGCAGGTGCCTTTCCTCGCTCTGTCTTTGCTGGGGGAAGGATGGGGAGGGATGGAGCCGCTCCTGCCCCATCCCCAGCAGGGTTGGGCTGGTTCCCAGAGCTGCCCTGTCTCCCTGCAGGGCTGGGGCTTGCTGGGCCCCCGGAACGAGCTCTTTGACGCTGCCAAGTACCGGCTGCTGGCCGAGCAGCTGGGCTGTCCCGACGAGCGCTGGTGCTCCGAGGGCAAGTGGCGCTCCAAGTCCGGGCCCTCCCTCGCCGACCTGTCCACCTGCTGGCGCCGCATGGAGCCCGACGACGCCATCCAGCCCATGGAGCAGGGCAGGATGCCCAAAGCCATGAGGAGGGAGGAGCTGGAGGAAGGGGAGCTGGAGGAAGGGGAGCTGGAGGAGGGGGAGCTGGAGGAGGAGGCCATCGATGTCTCGGACTACCTGCCCATGGCGCACCAGGACGCCCGCACCCCCGGCAGGGACGCCAGGTGGGTCTGACTGAGAGTGCTGAGCCAGGGCAGGGGAAGGGAGGGGAGGGTTCTCCTGTGGCTGGGGAGGGCTGGAGGTGGGCCAAAGGAATAGTGGGGCAGCCTGGTCTGGTACCTGGCTGGCGTCCAGGGAATGCACAGACTTGTTCCCTGCAGCTCTGCCCTCTGGAGACACTGCTGCCAGTCTTGTTACCTGCCTGATTCTTCTGTGCCTCAAGGCATTTCCATCCCCAGAAGTGGTGCATGTGCACTTACACCGGGTTTTGACCGCCCTGGTTTTGAGGGCAATGTTAAATCTGCTCCCTTCCATCCCCATAGCTCCCTGCTTGACTTTATGAGCACAGATCTTGGATTTTTAATAGACAGCAGGAGCAAGATCTGTAAGAGATATGGGTGATGGTGGTTTTTTCTGTGATGTAGTTTTTAAATTCAGAATTTTTTATTAATTAAATCTGTTTCAATCTGTTGATGCCATCTGGTTTGTAGCCTTGCTGTAAAGGTTTGGTCCCTCTGTAGTAGGTGACTTTGCTGGGCTGGGTGGTTGTGACTGACAGATTTTAGTACCAAGGGACAGCAGGATTCTGCCCACAACCAGAATTACCTGGGCTTTAACAGGGTAGTTTCAGAGCTCAGTAACACTCTAGGTGTGAGGCAGGTCTGAGCACAAGTGTGCATTTGCACATCCAGCTCTGCTCTTGTCCCATGCAGCCGAGGAGGGAGTTCCATTGAAATGACAGACGACAACACTGCCATCCGTGCCCTGACGCAGTTCCCACTTCCCAAAAACCTCCTGGCCCAAGTGATTCAGATTGCAACCTCTTCCTCCACAGTCAAGGTAAGGTGCTGTCTGACCCCTGCCAAGGAGGAAGCTCAGGGGCTCCAGCTGGAATCACTTTGGGTGCTTGCTTTGGGCAACAGAGCTGGGGAGAGGAGGGAAGTTAAAACTAGGCCTAGAGAAATCAGTGTGAACTGCAAGGGAAAGACTTTGTGGTGAGAGCTGAGGGAATGTCTTAACAGAACCATGAGGAATGTTGCTCCTGAGGCCAGGGCAGTGGAGGAGCTGCTTTCTAAGGTTTCCCTTCCCCATACACCTGTAACAAGCACAAATTTGTGTTGCTGGGAGCGATGTGTAACTTCTGTGCTGATAGAATCTTTCCACAGCTCCGTTCTTGCCCGTATCCGGTGATCCTCCTTCCCAGGATGTGTCACCCATCTCCCAGAACTCCTGTGCTCAGCAGAAAGGAGCTGAGCTCCACCCTGGGGCTCTCAGGATGTTTCCCACAGTTGTCTGCTTTGACTTTGGCTTAGACAGTGCCTTGTGAGCTGGGAGGTGGAGTTCAGTGCAGTAACCTTCTTCTAGTGCTCTGTTAAAAACAAATCCAACAAAATCCCACAAGTCCAGCAAAAAAACCCATGGTGAAAGGTCAGAGGAGCCACATGAAGATGGCTGAGGTCAGCTGGAGTTGGTTCAGCTGGAGCAGAGCAGACTGAGGGCAGAGGTCAGCAGGGCTGCAGCTCCTCCTGAGGGACAGCTCCAATCTCTGCTCCCTCTGACAGCAACAGGATCCAGGGAACAGCTGGAGCTGGGCCAGGGCAGGTTTTGGGTTGGAGATCAGGGAAGGTTCTTTCTCCAGAGGGCACTGGGCACTGCCCAGGCTCCCCAGGGAACAGGCACAGCCCCAAGGCTGCCAGGGCTCCAGGAGCGTTTGGACGCCGCTCCCAGGCACAGAGGGGGATGTTGGGGTGTCTGTGCAGGGCTGGCTGGTCCCTGCTGCCCCACAGAGCCCCTGTTGTTCCTGCAGGAGTACATGCAGTTCCGCACGGTGGGCACCAAGACCAAGATCTGCAAGCTGACGCTGCGCTGGCCCTGCCCCATGACCTTCGCTGCCAAGGGCCGGCGCAAGGTGGAGGCTGAGAACAAGGCAGCAGCTCTGGCCTGCCAGAAGCTGAAGGTGAGTGCCCCTGGCTGCTGATCCCCTGGGATGTGCCTCTGGACACAGGCTCCTTCTGCCTCACTCACTGCCTTTGAGTATGCCAGGGGATGCTGGAAACTTCCTGAGCTTTGACTTGTGTAGTGAGCTAATGCTTAATGAACATCTGTTTCCAAACCTTGGGATTCACAGCATGCCAGAACCACAGCAAGGGACTCGACAAGAGGGTTTGGCAGTCATGGCTGCTGTTCCTCTGATGGGTCTGTTTGAGACCTTGCAGGTGTAGTATCAGGGCAGGTGGTTGGTTCTGGTGTGTCTGGTCCTCCAGAGCTGGGGTCATGTCTGGTTTCTTGCTGTGGCAAGAAAAGCAGGAATTGGTGGGTTTGCGATGGTGGTAAGGAGTTGTCCTATCCAAACATGGGATCCAAGTGCTCTGTATCCCAGCCCCAGGTGTGAGCAGCCTCAGACCTGATGGTGTTGTTTGCCTGTTCCCTGCAGAGCCTTGGCCTGGTGGACAAGAACAACAACCCCCTGAGCCATGCCATGTACAACATGACTTCCCTGAGGGAGCTGGGGGAGAACCAGAGGAAGCCCTGCCACATCAAAGTCCCTGAGGCCACCCTGCGCAAGATCGAGAACTACCTGAACCACGTAAGGCTCAGCCCCAAGGGTCCCTGGGCCTGATCCCTTCTCACTTCGGGAATTGGATGTGTCTGACAGCTTGCTGTCAGAATGTTGGGATTCATGGTTTGATTGTTGCCACAAAACCTGATCACTCTCTGCTGCCCTTTGGGGAAGGAACTCTTCCTGGGCAGTGGCCTTCCCTTTTGGAAGACTGGGATTCTTAAGGTTGAATCCAAAAGATGTGATTGATTAAAAGTTCAGCAACTTTCATCCCATGAACATGTGGGCCAATGCTTTGATTTGTGTTCTAGGCAATTCCTGACCTCTTGCTCCTTGTAGTTCTTCCTGTGGGATGTGGGACTTCAGTTTTTTCTTTTGCCAAGACAGAGTATTTCTGGCTTAGCCAAAAGCTTGTGTTTTGCATAAGTTATGTGTCTGGGTGGTGGTGTAACTTGATAGTTTCCAAAAGTTGTCTTTGAGGGGCTGTTGCATTGCAGAGCTGAAATTACTGGTCTGTGCCTGTCAGTTCAGGCAACAGCACTAATACTCCTCTTAAAATAGGGAATGCAGCAAGGAGCACACAGGGGGCTGCCCAAATTAGTTCTCACTTTAAATAACCTCAGTTCAGAACAACACTGAGTTACCTAAGATATGTGGAGACCTTGGCAGAGCCTTGGCCAAGCCAGACTGGCTGAGTCTGTCCCAGGCGCTTGTTCCTTTCTGTCCTTCTCAGGACCAGCACTAACCTTGCTGTCCTTGCCTCTTCCCCCCCAGTACCCCGTGGACATCCGGGAGTCCAGGCCCCGCATTGCCGATGACATGATGAACCTGACCAAGGAATCCGGTGCCATCAGCGACGCCATCACGGGGAAGACCTACATCCCCATGCTGGAAGCAGAGGAAGTGCGCCTTAGCCAGAACCTGCTGGCCCTCTGGAAAAGGAGAGGAGCCTCCTGGCAGGAGAGCCACCCGCTGCCCGTCGACCCGCACAAGGACACCATCCTGTCAGCCATCGAGCAGAACCCCGTGGTGGTGATCGCGGGGGACACGGGCTGCGGGAAGACCACGCGGATCCCGCAGCTGCTGCTGGAGCACTACATCCTGGAGGGCCGCGGCGCGCGCTGCAACGTGGTCATCACGCAGCCGCGCCGCATCAGCGCCATCTCGGTGGCGCAGCGCGTGGCGCAGGAGCTGGGGCCCAACATGAGGAAGAACGTGGGCTACCAGGTGCGGCTGGAGAGCAAGCCCCCTGCCCGGGGAGGGGCCCTGCTCTTCTGCACCGTGGGCATCCTGCTCAGGAAGCTGCAGGGCAACCCCAGCCTGGAGGGCGTCAGCCACGTGGTGGTGGACGAGGTGCACGAGCGGGACGTGAACACGGATTTCCTGCTCATCCTGCTCAAAGGCATCCAGAAGCTGAACCCCGACCTGCGCCTGGTGCTCATGAGCGCCACGGGGGACAACCAGCGCTTCTCGCACTACTTTGGGGACTGCCCCGTGGTCAAGGTGCCGGGCTTCATGTACCCGGTGAAGGAATACTACCTGGAGGAGATCCTGGCCAAGCTGGGCCGGCACCGGCACCGGCACTACGAGATCAAGGTGGGTGTGCAGCAAGGGGGGCTGTCCCCAGGGATGGGACACTGGCTTCTGGCCTGTCAGCAGGGGGACAGTCTGGGCCTGGGACTGCTCCTGCTTCCCTGTGGCTGTTGGACATTTGCTTAGCTTTAACTCCATGCCAGTCCTCTTGAGGTGAAGTCAGCTTAGTAGAACCCCAGAGTATTTTGATTAAATTATGCATAAAGATGACTTTGCATTGGGGTCAAGTTGCTTTTGTCTCCCTTTAATGGGAAGTTTGATGTTTGAGTAGGCTGAGAGCTCATTTCTGTGTGTGCATAGACACAGAGTTGAATGTTGGCACACCCTAGGCAAGCCTGGCCCAGGACTGGGATGGTTGTGGCTTCCAGCACTGTTACCTCAGTGCTCACGGTCCTGCATGACTGAATCCCTGAGTGCTGCTTTCTGCAGCTGCTCTGGCCCTCTGGAAAATGCCCTCCAGACGTGTGCAGTGCTCTGGGTAATCCTACACCAGTGATGGGTCATGGAGTCACACAGTCACAGAGGTTGGCCAGCATCTCCAGACGTTTTCTGGTCCAACCAGCTGGTCTGGAGTTTGTCAGCTCATTTTTCCAGCCTGGAGAGATCCCTCCCTGTGGCTGAACAAGTGTCTGGAGTATCAGCCACTTCTCCCAGTCCTGGATCATCAGCAAACTTGCTTGGGGTATCCCATTGCCTCCAGGGCATTCTTCCCGTTTCTGTTGTGGCAGGGATTTTATCTGAGCTTTAATAGTCTGTTCCAAATTCCTGAGAGCTACAGAAGCTGTTGCTCGGAGCCTGATGCATTTGAACTCCCAGGTGCATGTGGCAGTTTTGTCCACTAAAATCTCGTGGCAGTTCTATTACTTGTGAGGTGCTGTTCAGCAGAGGTGCACCGATCTGGACAGTGGGAAGGGGCTGTGCATTCTCTCTGCACAGCAGGGAAACTGGCAGCCCTTGTGACCAGAGCAGGCTGCAGATGGAGCCCAGAGCAGGCTCCTGGCTCCAGGTCCTGGGCAGGCTGTCCAAATGAGGCATTGCTGCCTGCAGAGGGTGCTTTGAGTGCCCCTGTGCTGACACCCCCTGAGCCCCTGTCCTGTCCTTCCCAGCAATCGGACGATGAGTGTGTCCTGGACCTTGACCTGATCACCGACCTCGTGCTGCAGATCGATGCCCACGGAGAGCCAGGTGAGTCCTGCCTCGCCCTGAGCTCTTCCTCTGCTGGGGGGATGGAAAGGGAGCCCCTCCAGAGCCTTTGCAGAGACACCATGATATGAGTTTTTAGCTAAGACAGGATTATAGGAAATCAGGGCAACCCCAACAAATGGAGTAATGACGAGGAGGACTTTATTGATATCAGAAGGTTAATTAATTACTTTATTATATTAATTAATTACTTTATTATATTATTTTATTTTATACTATATTACACTGAATCTGTATAAGTATTTAACTCTACTGGCTAGAATTTTGTGACTGTCTCTTGAGCAACAGTCTGGACATGCACTTGGCCCTGATAGGCCAAGGAAACAAAACACTATCACTTTGGGTAGACAATCTCTATATTGCATTCTGCTTAGGCACAACACAGGTGCAGCAAATGAGATAAGAATTGTTTTCTCTTTCTCTGAAGTTCCTCGCTGTGATTCCTAGAAAATATCCTTAAGAAGTTGTGCCTTGCTTTTCTCTGTAAAGAGAAATGTAGCTACACAGGGTTGGACTCCTCAGTGTCCTGGGCAGCTGTTCCAAGCTGTGCTCCAGCACTGGGAGCCTTGTGCTGCATAATTACCTTTTCTATTGGAGCCCCATCCCTGTCAAATACCCTTGCCTGGACATGATGTGTTTGGGAACAAGGCAGGACTCTCAGGTGATTGAAGAGATTTAAGTGTTTCAAAGCTTGTGGGTATTCACGGTCACACTCCAGGTAGTGTGGTAGCTTTCTGCCCTGGGCATGTGTGTCTCCAGCTGGGGAAGAGCACTTGGATTTGGAGGCTGTGAGTTCTTAGCTGCTGTGTGTTGCAGGTGGGATCCTGTGCTTCCTCCCTGGCTGGCAGGAGATCAAAGGGGTGCAGCAGCGGCTGCTGGAGATGCTGGGCTCGCAGA
This sequence comes from Ammodramus savannarum pratensis, assembly GCA_020466415.1. Lineage (NCBI taxonomy): Eukaryota > Metazoa > Chordata > Aves > Passeriformes > Passerellidae > Ammodramus > Ammodramus savannarum. Next base: position 140,829,981 of record JAHXMQ010000807.1, on the reverse strand, counting down.
ACAGCCGCTACCTCGTCTTGCCAGGTGAGAGGGCAGGGCCAGCCCCTTCATCCCAGGATTCGGGACAGTCTGGGGCACTTGGCTTCATGTGCTCTTCAGCTTTGCTCTGCTGCAGAGCTGGTGAGCTTTGATGTCCCAGCTGTGTGATGGTCTGTGGTAAGTGTGAGTAACTCCTCCTAGCAGAGGCTGAGTAACTCCTGTGTATGATCAAAGAGAGTGGCTTCCCATTTGCCTCCAGCAATGTGGAATTAGGCAAGGGGAAAGCAGCTCAGTTCTGCACTGCTGTAGCTGCATGCTGAGCCTGCCCAGGAAAGATCTCAGGACCTGTTCCGTGGGATTCAGGTGGACTCTGGAGCTGAGCTTTGATCAGTGAATTTAACATTCCTTGCCCCAGGAGGAAATTTACAACAAAAGCCAGCTTTGCTCTGCATAGTTCTTAAGGGTTTTGGCAATTTTTGTTTGGTTTTGGGCAGCTCTGCCTATTCAGTGTCAAACCAGGCCAGGCAGGAGCAGAGCTTTGAGCAGCTGGGCTGTTAATGGGTGCAGGTGTAGTTTGGTGGAAGGTGTCTGCTCCCCTCTGCCCTGCCATGCTCTGCCAGGAATTCCTGTGTGGTGCTGAGCTGGGGCAGGGAAAGCTGGGGTACAGGACAGCCATGGGCCCTCCATGAGAACCCCTTCTGACAGAGTGGGCCCATGGGCAATGAGAATCCCTGCCCCAAGGGACTTTGAGGAGGGGCAGCTGCAGAACTGGACTGTGGGAGGGAGAGGGATTTCTGCCAGGGATATTCCTGGGGTGCCACCAGGCTCTGGGACAGGAGGTGCGCAGAGCTCCTGCTGCTGCTGAGCACAGGTTGAAGCTACTGAAGTGAGGCCTTCCCAAATGACTTGTGGGAAGTTTTTCCTGGGGTCTGGCTGGCAGGAAGCTGCTGGCTGTGCCCAGTGGCAGCTGGTGTCCCCATTTCTGAGAAAGGTGACAGTACAAGGAGAGGCTCAGCTGGGCGGGTCTGACTGTGGTTTGGTTTCCCAGTGCACTCCAACATCCCCATGATGGACCAGCAGAACATCTTCCAGAGGCCTCCCCCGGGTGTCAGGAAGATCGTCCTGGCCACCAACATCGCAGAGACCTCCATCACCATCAACGACATCGTGCACGTGGTGGACAGCGGCACGCACAAGGAGGAGCGCTACGACCTCAAGACCAAGGTACTGCTGCTGTGCTGCCTCTGACCCACCTGGGACACTCTGGAGCACAGGGCTGTGGTCAGAGCAGTATCTGAGGTGCCAGTAATGGCATGGTGGAGCTGCATCCCATTTGGCCCCTGGGGCACTCGCGTTGTGTTGTTTACGGAGAGTGATTCCTCGTCAGCATTTGCTGTGTTCAGGCTCTGGGCCAGGCTCCCCATCAAATTCTGAGTTTTTTCCAACAAATTTAAGGCAAATCCTACCTCCTTCTCAACTCTGTTTTACTATAGAGCACTGTAGGTTCTCTCTTTTGCTTTCAGCCTTTTTCTATGATTTCATCAAAAACCTCTTGCTGGCCCTCTCAGGGCAGCCCTGACCTGTTAGATCATGCTCATGTTGGCAGTTCTCCTGGCCCAATCCCTGTTCCTCAGCTTTCTGAGGGGGATCTGCTGCCCCCTGGCCTTTTCCTGGCAGTGCTGGGCCCTGAGCCTGGGAAGGCTCTTGTCTGTACACCTTTGCAACAAAGTGAAGGCAACTGTGCTGCTGTTGCTGTTGGGAAAAGGAATTGTGGCACCATCCCTCTGCCCCTGTTTGAGAACATCATCTCCCAGGGCTGTTCACACCTTGGAGCAGTTCTGGTTTAAACCCAGCCCTTTGGTATTTGCCCAGTTTTATCCCAGTTCAGAATGCAGACCCCGAGGCAGGGCTGGGATAGGACAGGGACAAGTGTCCAGCAGGTGGCATCTGGGTCCCATCCATGCACCCCAGAGCTGCTGCTGGACAGAGACCAGCACTGCATGAGGCAGGAGAGTGGGAAAGGCTTCCCTGGCCCTTTGGGACCATTCATCACTCGTGAGAGTCTGAGTTCTTTTGGCTGGGTGGAAAGATGGCAAAGGGAGGGACTTTGGCTATGGGCCTGGAGTGACAGGACAAGAGGGAATGGCTTCCACTGCCAGAGGGCAGGGTTAGATGGGATACTGGGTAGGAATCCTTGGCTGTGAGGGTGGCGAGGGGCTGGAATGGATTTTCCAGAGCAGCTGTGGCTGCCCCTGCATCCCTGGCAGTGCCCAAGGCCAGGCTGGACAGGGCTGGGAGCAGCCCGGGACAGTGGGAGGTGTCCCTGCCATGGCAGGGCAGAACAGGATGGGCCCTGAGGTCCCTTCCAGCCCAGAGCAGGCTGGGGTTCCGTGCTGTGAGCAGTGAGCTGTGGGAGGGCTCACCCTCTGCTGTCCCCGCAGGTGTCCTGCCTGGAGACCGTGTGGGTGTCCAAGTCCAACGTGGTGCAGCGGCGCGGGCGCGCCGGGCGCTGCCAGTCGGGCTTTGCCTACCACCTGTTCCCGCGCAGCCGCCTGGACAAGATGCCCACGTACCAGGTGCCCGAGATCCTGCGCACGCCCCTGGAGAACCTGGTGGTGCAGGCCAAGATCCACATGCCAGAGAAAACGGTGAGCAGGCCCTGGCTGCGGGCACTGAGAGGGTTCATGGAGCCCCAGGGGCAGGAGCGGGCAGAACCCAGAGTGCTGATGGCTTGAGTGCTTTGCTGAACATGGTGCTGTCCAGGGAAGTTCAGAGCAGGAAATCTCCCTGAGATCACAGAGTGTGTCTGGAAGCTTGAAGGAATGGAGAGGGCTGAGTCATATCCCTGGAGGTGGACAAAGAGGGAATTGTGCTGCAGTCTGGGTTCCTGAGGGCTCTCACAGCTGGATGGGAAACTTGCTCACTTTTTCCCTCTTCCCTTCCCCTGCTGTGTTGCAGGCAGTTGAATTTCTGTCCAAGGCTCTGGACAGCCCTGACATCAAAGCTGTGGATGAAGCTGTGATCTTGCTGCAGGAGATTGGTGAGTTAATTCTGTGTCCTGGAAACATGTTTGCTGTTCTCAGCATGGCAGTGGGACTTGGCTGCTGTGGGGCAGACTGGTCAGGATTGTCCCTGGATAGGGATAGCAGTTGACAGTGACTTTCCCAAGCCACGTGCCCTGTGCTGTTTTCTTTCCCACACTGCTTTGCTTTAAAATTGGGGATAACTTTCCAAGGTTTAAAAATAAAGGGGAGGCTACAGAAGGAAGTAGTGATGTGGAGTTCAGAGGTGGGGGACAGAAGGAAAGGAAGTGGTGATGTGGAGTTCAGGGCTGGGGGAGAGAAGGAAGGGAACTGGTGATCTGGAGTTCAGAGGTGGGTGACAGAAGGAAGGGAAGTGGTGATCTAGAGTTCAGAGCTGGGCCTCGTGGATTGTCCTGTTTCTATGTTTCTATGTCCTGAGCTCAGTGAGACCTGGGGGGTTCTGGGTGCTTACTGCAGGCCCCTGTGCCTCTTCTGGAGGTCACCCCAAGTCTGCCCAGCCCTGGCAGTTCCCATCCCCAGTTTTGGCTGAGCTGATGGATGTGCACGTGCCTGTCTCTCCTGCAGGAGTGCTGGACCAGCGGGAGGCGCTGACCACCCTGGGCAAGCGCCTGGCACAGATCTCCACGGACCCTCGGCTGGCCAAGGCCATCGTGCTGGCCTCCATCTACCGCTGCCTGCACCCGCTGCTGGTCATTGTGTCGTGCCTGACGCGGGACCCCTTCAGCAGCAGCCTACAGAACCGTGCCGAGGTGGACAAGGTGAGGAGCGGCCCCCCGGCACGGGGGCACGGCTGGCGCGGGGGCTGCCCGTGGCTCAGCCGTGTCCCTGTCCCAGGCCAAGGCCGTGCTGAGCCGGGAGAGCGGCAGTGACCACCTGGCCTTCGTGCGGGCCGTGGCGGGCTGGGAGGAGGTGCTGCGGCGCAGGGACAGCCGCGCCAGGGACAACTACCTGCAGGACTACTACCTGTACGGGCCCAGCCTGCGCTTCATCAACGGTGAGTTCTGAGCCACCCTGCCCCTCCCTGGCCCGGGCAGGTGCTGTGCAGGGAGGGACACGGGGCACAAATGGGCTGTGCTGGGCTGGTGACTGCGGGACCAGGCAGGGGCTGGCTTTGGCCCAGGACAGGGCTCCTGTCCCAGCTCGGGCTGGTGCTGCCCTGCTCAGGTGACTCATTCCATGGGGGAAAGGAGAGGGTGAATCTCATCCCTGGGGCTGTCTCCTCCCTCCAGGCCTTGTCAAGCAGTTCTCTGAGAACCTCTATGAAGCCTTCCTGGTGTCATCCCCGTCTGACTGTACCATGCCCTCGTCCGTGTGTAACCAGTACAGTGAGGAAGAGGAACTGGTCAAGGGTGTCCTCATGGCTGGGCTCTACCCCAACCTCATCCAGGTACTGCACTGCCATCGCTCTCTGGGGATGGCTGTCACAGCAGGTGGCACTGAAGTGCTGAGGTGCCAGAGAAGCTTCTGCTCTCTTGGGAGTGAGTGTCCAAGCCAGGTGTCCTGCTCTGGGCTCTGGCCTGTGCTCCAGTGCTGTCCCTGATCCCCATTCACGAGGAGTGGCCACCCCAGCTTGTGTTAGGTCCATGTTTAGGTTCTTATCACTGGGTTTGGGAGCCATTGAAGTGGCATTTATCTCCTGTTTACTGCCTGAGGTGGCATCTTTCTCCTCCTTTTGTCTCTGGTGGCACTGGGTGATTGCCAGGTGTAGTCACCCCAGGAACATTCCACTAACCCCTGGAGCTCCTGGGCGTGCAGGGACATCATCCCCCTCCCCCTGTCAGAGGGGGCTGTGGCTGTCAAGGCTGGTGCAGGTGTGTGACAGTCCCCTCCCGTGGCAGGTGAGACAAGGCAAGGTGACACGCCAGGGGAAGTTCAAGCCCAACAGTTACGCGTACCGGACCAAGGCCGGCACCGTGCTGCTGCACAAGTCCACCATCAACAGGTGGGTGATGGGGAGGGGTCCCACGGGGCAGTGGCTGTGCCAGGGCCTGGCCAGGCTGACGGAGCTGCTCCTGCAGGGAGGCATCCAAGCTCTACAGCCGCTGGCTCACCTACTTCATGGCCGTCAAGTCCAACGGCGGCGTCTTCGTGCGCGACTCGTCGCAGGTGCACCCGCTGGCCGTGCTGCTCATGACTGACACTGACATCCACGTGCGAGGTGAGTGCTCGGGTGCCCAGCCTGCTCCAGCTGCTCCCTGGCCCAGTTCCTGCTTCCCAAGGCTCTCAGGCTGGGCATGCATTGGTGGCAGGGCCATAGAGGTGATGGTTTGTGAGCTGTTCCCAGCTGCTGCTCTGCAGGGGGACAAAGCCAGCCCCGGCAGGCTGAGCCTTAGGGCTGTGCCTGATCATCCTGGGGGAAGGAGCTGAGCTGGCAGGATCCCACTTGTCCCTGGGGATGTGTTTGTCCAGCCTGTGGGGTTTTGGCAGTGCTGCAGTCAGTCTCTAGCCCACGAGCTCAGCAGGGCTATGCCATCAGTCACCTCCTGTGGGAGAGCAGGAGGATCCCAGTGTGTGCTCAGAGCTGCCTGGCTTTTGTGGAGCTGTTGGCCCGGACCGGCTAGGAGGAGTGTGGGGAGGAGCTGCCTCGGGGGCAGCAGAGGAGCCCCAGCAGCCCCGTTTTCCCCTCACACGCTCTCCTCCCCCCAAGATGACGGCTGGCGAGCGACGGTGTCCCTGACAGACAGCGACCTGCTGGTGCTGGAGGGGGACTCCTACACCATCCGCCTGCTGCGCGACTTCCGCGTGTCCCTCTCCAAGATGGTGGAGACTTGCCTGTGCTACGAGATGGCCGCGATCCCCGGGGACCTGCACCACCAGCACAGCCAACTGCTCGACATCCTGGTGGATCTGCTCAAGGGCCCTCCCGGCAGCTTCGGCTCGTAGGCGGAGCTGCAGCCTCGTGTGGGGACTTGTAATTTGTATAAAGATGTTCACAAATGTTTATTTAAATAAAGTTCTATTTATCCCTTGTGAAGTCATCTCTCTCCATCCTAGAAGATTAATGTTGTCTGAATCTCCTGCTGTCGGCTCCATGCATGGTCACCGCGTGGGAAGAGCAGCGCAGTCCCGCCGGGAACGGACTGGGAGTGCCGAGGACCCCGGCTCGTGGACGCCCACCCACCTCCTCCGCCCGTCCCTGACCAGGAGCAAGGCCACGGCTGCCGCGGGCCTCGTCTGCCCCCTCCCCACGGGGCCAGAGCTGCTGCGGGCCCAAGAGGAGCAGGATGTCCCGGCTGTGCCAGGATGGTGGATGCAGCAGCTCCGGCAGGGAGGGGATCGCTGATCGTTGTCTCTCCGCACGGAGGAAGCCCCGAAAGCGCCGGATGGAGAGGAATTCCACGCGGGATCCGAGGGGCCCTGCCAGCCCCTGCACAGTCGTGGCGTCTGAGTGTGAGATGTGACTCGTCCTTCCCAACCTGCCTGTACTTCTCGTCCTCTTGCGTTGTTCCTATGATTTTTTTTAAATTCCTGTTCTCCCCACGTGGAGGAGGCCGGATCCCTGTCCCTTGTGCAACACAGGACGTGATTGTAGCTGCCAGGCTGCCTGTGAGCGCCGCTCCTGCAGGAAGCCAGGAGCAGAGGCACAAAATCCTTTGTTTTCTATGAACAGGGACCATATTTCTGTGGAAGGAGGATTGCGACAGGCACAGCACTCACTGAGGAATCTGGAGTTTAATCCCAGCTTTGCCTTGGATTCTCTGTCCGAAGAAGACAGTGACCTACCTCACAGGGCTGTTGTGAGGGTCGGGGTTTGTAACGGGAGCCCTCGGGCCCAGGGCTGTGCCCCCCGGGCCCGGGCTCCTTTCTTTTTATTCCCATTTCTTACGCTCTTTGTACCTGCAGCCGGGAATGGGAGCGAGGCCGTTTCCATGGCACAGGGGCTCCTGCCCCGGGGCCACCCTTTGGTTCTCCCAGTTCTACCATTTACGTTCCTGCTCATGGCCTTTAGGGCACCGTGGCTGTGCCAGCACAAGGCCCGGGGGGCCCTTCCCAGGCCGTGGGGGACCCTTGGAGTCCTGCAGCCTGGGGTCACTCCAAACTGCTCATCTTCATTTCACTTGCTTGAGGTTGTCACTATTATTTGACCAGTGTTTGTTTATTTTGGCCTGTATAATGGGCAGTATGGTTTTCCCTTCCAGCAGGTTTAAAAAAAAAAAGAAAAAAAATACAAAAAAAAAAAAGACTAAGCTATTGTCTAAATGGTTCCGAACTAGTGTGATATTGGGATACTTCCGTGGCTGTTATGTGATACTGGATCTTTTTACAACATAGATTAAAGACAATAAAAAGGGATAGAGTAGGAACTGCCTCTGTCCTTTTCATTCTTTTTTTCCTTTTTTTTTTTTTTCCCTGCAAAGGTTGGAATTTTGTGCCTTTCCCTGGGTAGGGAAGAGCAGCAACAGCTGCTCCTCTGCTGGGAGAGGTGCAGAGCTGCCCTGGGGCAGTGAGGGGCTGCAGGGCCATGCTGTGCCCCCACACCGACCGCAGCCACCCCGAGGGGACAGGGGGCACAGGGGGCTGGCACTGAGGGAGGGCGGCTGGGGGGACACGTCCTGGTGCTGCTGGTGCCTGGAGAAACCAGCCGAGCTTGGTCCCAGAGGTGCCCACGGTGAGGAGGCCGACCCAGGCTGTGCCAGTGCTCCCGTGTGTGGGGCAGCTGGGGGTGAGTGGCGCTGGGGCTGTTTCCACAGCAGCGCTCAAGGAGGGCGCAGGAGCAGCTGCTCCAGGCACGGGGCCCTGGAACTTGGCTCCCAGTCCTGTTTGGGGTCTCAGGTCAGGTCCAAGCCAGGGTGGGAAACCTTTCCTTTATCTGTGTGAATGGCCAGGGGCACCTCCTGGGAGGTGCTGGTACCTCTGGCTGTGCCAGCTGTGCCATGGGCACTGAGGCTCCCACAGGGCCCACGTCAGCCCAAGGCCCCGTCCCCTCTAGCCCAAGCTTGTGGCGCAAAGCCAGGGATGGGAATTCTGTGGCTGAAATCAAACACCCAAATTCCTTCAGCGCCTTCCTTAGCCCTCTGCCAGCCCCACATCAGGAGCCCCAGGCTGTGCCAGCGCCCCCTGCCCGGCCCTCCCGCCCCACAGAGCCACAGCAGCCTGAGGAGGAACATCTAGAAGCTTTATTTCAACCCTTTACAATAGTAAGAATCACAACATCAAGTCAGGAAATGTTGCTAAGGAGACGACGCTCGTACAGCCCCCGGGGAGGGGAGACACAAAGGCAGAAGCAACCGCTGGGCTCCCCCCTGAGCTGCTGCCTCACACCGAGCACTGACCTCCCCTCCCAGCCCTCGCCTCCCCACCACGGCGCAGGGACCGCGGAGTCCCCCCTCTTCGGGCACGCCCAGCAGAATAATCCAATAATCCTATGACACAAAATAATAATAACACGTCACATTTAGAGAACACGTCACGCGCTGCTCGCGCCTCACAACAGCCCGGTGAGGTAAAATTGAATCCCCCCCACCTTTGCAGATGGGGAAACTGAGGCAGAGAGGTTGAGTGGCTTCCCGAGGGAGCCGAGGGCCGGGATCGCCCTCCGGGGCGCTGCCCCAAGCCCTCCTGCCCGGCCGCACGCCCCCAGCCCGCGGTCACTGCGCTCGCTCCTGGTGCTCTGCGTGAGGGGCAGCGGGGGCTGCGGGCGGCCGGGCGGGGATGGCGAGGGGCGCTGGGGCCTCGTGTGTGATCTCGGCCGGCGGGACCCGTGCGAGGAGGGCGGAAGGTGAGCGCTGCCGGGCTGGGGCTCAGGCGGGGAGGGAGGAGGGAGAGCCGGAGCCCCTCAGAGCCCTTTCCATGCTGCTGCTGCTGCTGCTGCTGCCGCCCGGAGCCTCCGCTGCCCCACCCGCCGGCTCCGCGGGCCACGAGGCCTTGGGGCACATTTCCCCTGAGCCTGGAGGTGCTGAGCCCCAGCCACAGCCGCTCGGCCTCGGGGGACATTTTCCCTCAGCCTGGAGGCCACTCGGCCTTGGGGGACATTTCCCCTCAGCCTGGAGGCCGCTCGGCCTTGGGGGACGTTTCCCCTCAGCCTGGAGGCCGCTGAGCCCCAGCGCGGCCGCTCGGCCTCAGCGGGGCCGCGGCTCCGAGGGAACTCGGCGCTGCCCTCAGGGGAGCCCCGTCACCCCCAGGATGCCACCGACACCAAGCTCCAAGAAAAGTAGGAATTCTGCCTAGACACGAACACGCGAGGCCCGAGGCCCCTCTCACACACCACACTACGCGGGGACAACGCGAGAGGCAGCGTAGAAAACTACATTCAGTTTGCGGCCGGGAGCCGAGCGGGAACCACGCTGGGGCGGCCGCGGCCTCGAGCCCACCAACTCGGTTACTCGAATGTTGCTGTTTAACAGTACAAAAAGCCCAAAGAACTGTGGATGCCACTGATATGCCGGGAGGCGCAGGGCTCCGGCGGCTGCCGGCCGGGGGAGGCTCCGGACAGCGCGGCCCCGCCGGGGTGGAGCTCGCACCCGGCCCCGCCGCTTCCCCCAGCCCTGCGGCACCTCGGCCCCTCCAGAGCGCCGCTCCTCGCCCTGAGCTCTGCAAAGGCCTTTGCCGAGCATCCTGCCCGGAGCCAGCCACCAGCCTGGCCCCGCTCAGCCCCTGCCCGGCCCACAGTGCCCCCAGTGCGGCCAAAGCCAGGACCCCGGCGCCAGCTCGGGACAGGAACGTGTACATTCAACTTGCATCTCATTCAGAGCTCAGCTCCTGTTTCCCCCCGGATTCGCCGCCTCCAGCCCTCGATGGAGGCACCGGCACCCGCAGCCCCTTCCCCAGCAGCGTTAAGGTCTCAGCACTACCCAGCTCATCCCACCTCTCCAGACAGGAAACTAAAGTCATTCCCACCACACACGGCTCCTTCCCAGCCTAGCAATATGTACAGCCGCTTCCTCAAAATAAAGTTAAAAAAGAAATCCGTATTAAAACTGAAGCTGTCCTAGAAACACCACGGCAAACTAGTGTATCTGGATTTAGTTCATCAGCTAAACACAGGCACAACAAGTGTTAGAGAAGTGGCACAGAAGCACGGGCCGGGGGTGAGCTGGGCCGGGGTCTGGGCAGGGACAGCCTGGGCACCGCACGCAGCCACCGCGCCCGGCCAGGGCCGCCCGGCGCTCGGGAATCATCGGGAATCGGAGAAAAGCAGTGCAGGGAGAAGGTGATGGCGCTGTCCCTTTGCAGCGGGGCAGGGCTGTTTGCTTTTTGCAATCTCAGAAGATAAAGTGCAATTTGCCTTCCTCCTGCAGTCCCTGAACTGGGACCTGCTACTTCCCTTTGCCCGGGGCCTCTCCTGGGCACCCCGGGAATCTCATCCTGAGGGACCCCGGGAATGTCATCCTGGGGTACCTCGGGAATGTCATCCTGGGACATCCCAGGGAATCCCATCCCAGGGCACCTCAGGAATCTCATCCTGGGGCATCCCCAGGGGCATCCCCTGGGGCACCTCATCCCTGGGGTGCCCCAGGAAGAGCAGCAAGAGGAACAAGCCATCTCAGCCTGCGCCTCCTCTCTGGTTGCCCCCGCACATCTCCGGCTGCCGCCAGCTCACTAACGCTGCTCCCAGCGCCCCTCCCGGCCGGTGAGCCTGGGGGCTCCAGCCCTGCCGAGGCTCCAGCCTGGGAACCAGGCTCCAGGCTCACCGTCCTGCCGAGGGGCTCACCCTGCTCCTCTCCTCTCCTAATTCTCCCTCAATTCAAGTGTTGGAAAAAAAAAAATCGACCAAAGCAAAGGCAAGGCTGCCAAGCTGAAGCTGGTGTGTAGAATTTAGCAGTAAAGAAAGAAGGAAGCGTCACGGGAGGGCAGTGATATATACCGGCACATGGGGAACGAGCAGGGCTCCGGGAGCGGGGCCGGCTCCAGCTCCTGCTCCGAGCCGGGCCGGCGGCCGCGGCTGCTCCGGGAACGCCGGGGACACAGGGGACACACAGGGAGGGCACGGAGCGACGGCACGGCCACCTGCCCCGCTGGGGTCACAGGGATGCGGAGGGGAGTGGGGAGATGGGGAGGAGGAGGAGGAAGAGGAGGAGGAGGAGAAGGAAGAGGAAGAGGAAGGGAAGCACTGGGAGGGCTCTGGGTATATATAACCGCCCCTTTCAGGTGCAAATCTGCATCGTTTAAATTTGTATTCAGATGAAAAAGCACTTATGAAACTACCAGACGACTTTGATGCAAACTAGTACATTTTAATGCCATTTTATTAGAAACCATGCAAACTTTAATATAAAAAATACAAGTGCAATAAGAATCTTTGTGTGTAAATACAGATTCCGGGTTATCGTGTCGTTGTTGGCTTCCCAAAGAAATACTCCCACAAGCACGAGAAGCTGCAGGCTTCCCTCTGTCCCCTCCTGGAGCAGCCCCCCTTAGCACACGCCTGGTTCAGTTCTCTTTGATCCCAGTGTGTTGTTATTCTGCTTGCCTCTTTTTTTTTTTCTTTAAATTAGTTTGACCACCCAAGAACACTTTTCTTTTTTTTTGTTTGAATTTATTTACATTTCGTTTCTTTAGTGTCATTTGAAACTAGGAGCTCCAAGAGTGGTTAGATCTCCTTCCTAGTCAGAGCTGCACCTGCCTGGCACCACCGCTGCCCTGCTGCCCCCAGGATGAGCTCCCTGCCCCTGCTGCCCGCACGGCGCTGCTCATCCCGGCTCGCTCGGGTCCCCCTGCACCGCCCCAAACCGCACACCCCACACACCCCACACACCCCCACGGACCTGCTGCAGCCTCCCGGCCCCGCCATGGCCGCCTCCTGCTCCCTCCGGCCTCACCCGGAAAACGGGACAAATCCCGGGGCTCGGCCGTGCCTTAATAAATAAACCACAAACCACCTCGGCAGAAGGCACCCGCGGAGGGCTCGCCAGCGTCCATTAACACATCTCGAGCATCAATTACACATCTCGAGGTCAACACAGGCTCCACCTGAGCTCTCACAGCAAGTTCGCCCTTTACACATTCCTGTGCCTTTCGTTCCGGACATGGCTTAATCCCATGAACTCGCTCCATCGTTTTAAAATATTAAAAAGAAAAAACCCCAAACAACAACAAAGAAATTACAACGGCTGGATATGTCAGTAAGAAGCCAGCACGGCAGCAGCGGTTAAATGTCCCTACTCTCCTACGGGTCGGAAAAGAAGGAAAGAGAAAAGGAAACTTAGCACGGGTTCGAACACGATAAATCATCAACACTTTGTCACAAAGAATAAAAGGTTCAAGTCAACAGTTAAAACAGCCTAACGAGTGTGGAGGGGATTTATCAGCATCCCACAGGCGGCAGAAACTGAAGCGGCGAGGAGGGAAGGGGTTAAAAAAAGAGGCAGAAAGAAAGATCACAGCTTATCCCTGTTAACTCGGCCTGGCCCCGCAGCCAGGCTCTGCTCTGCCCTGCCCTGGCACAGCCGGAGCCGCTCGGGCCGGCCCCGAGGCGCAGCAACCCCCGGGAGTCCCCAGGACAGGGAGAGGAGGAGGGGGGGGAGCCCTGCCCGGCCGCCGAGGGACCCCAGCCCGGGCGGGCCGAGGAGCATCGGCCCCTTCCCACCTAAAGGCAGAGCCGGGTTAAGAGGGCCAAGCTGGGGTCCGCGGGGCGCGGAGCGGGGCCGGGGGTCACAAGCCTTGCTGGGAGGGCGCGGCCGGCGGCGGTGACGGTGACAGGGAGGCGACGGAGCCCAGGCTGTCGCTGGCGGAGGTGCTACGCCGGGGGCAGGTGCTGCTGGAAAGGGTGGGGGGTTTGGAGACGACGATTTCCGCTCCGTGGTCTGTTCGAGCCTTGGCCTTCGCACGGAACGTCAGCTTGTGAGACTCAATCTGCAGCGACACAAGGGCAGGGGACAAGGGGACATGGGGAGAGGAGGAGACAAGGGACAGGAGGGGAATGGAAGACGATACCATAATGTCATCATTAGATGCCTGGAAGATAAAAGGCAATTTTCTGAATTAAAAGCAAGGCACGACAACCCCGCAGACGTCGCTGGCAGCGGTCGGGGGCTGCGGTGGCAGCGACGCCGCCGTGCCCGGGGCTGCTGGGCTCCCTCCCCCCGGCCCCGGGCGGGCCCCGGCACTTACTTGTTTCTTGGATGTGAGTGTCGAGGCTCTGCATTTCCCTTTGGTCGGCGGTGCCGAGGGCAGCCAGGGCCGGCCCCATGCCGTTCTCCCGCAGCGCGGGGGCCGCGGGCAGCGCGCCTGGCTCCGGCCCCGCTCCGTTGGCCGGCGGGAGCTGCGCCGGCTCCGCGCCGCCCTCCTGCAACGACAACACGGGCACGGGTCAGTGCCACGGCAAGGGAAGGGTGCAGGGACGGCAGGGGATGGCAGCGGTGATCTCCAGTCCTGGGAAAGCAAATCCTGCCCGGCCCTGCAGGGTCTGACGGACCCCGGGCCCTGGAGCTCCTCCGGGAGCCCTCAGGTCCTGGAGCTGAGCTGCCACACTCACAGCTGGCACAGGGAATGCCAGGGACAAACCCCCGTGTTCTGGGGCCCAGGGTTGGCTGTGGGGCCACTGCTGTGACACTGGGTGACCTGGGGACACCCACAGCAGCTGGGGCTGCCCCTGGGTCCCTGGCAGTGCCCCAGGCCAGGCTGGACAGGGCTTGGGGCACCCTGGGACAGTGGCAGGTGTCCCTGCCATGGCAGGGGTGGCACTGGGTGATCCTCAGGGTCCCTGCCAGCCCAAACCACTGCAGCATTCCGTGTTCCCAGCTCCTGGTGGGTCCCAAACCAGCAGGGCCAGGCTCACACAAGGAGCCCCTTTCCCCTCCATGCTGAGCCATGGACCAGGGCTGAGAGCTCAGAGAGAATCCAGAGTCCCCTCCTGCTCTTGTCCCACAGCAGAGCTGCTCATCCCACTGGGCTCAGCAGCTGTCCCAGGACTGGCACTGCTGCTTTCAGTGCCCCCAGAATTCAACACAACAGCTCAGCCCAGCTCTGAGCCCTTCCTGCACACACAGAGAGAGCCTCACACAAACCAGGGCTGGGACACCCAGGGGATGCCAGAGCCTGGAGGGGCTTCTCCTGGCTCTGCCTGCCCTGCTGGCAGCTCTGAGGCTGCCCCAGAGGGGTTTTCTCTGCTTCCAGAGCCCATTTAGAAACAGCAAAACAGCATCCTCTCAGACCTCATGGTTGGAGAGGGACTTTTCCTGAGGGCCTGGGGTGACAGGACATGGGGGATGGCCTTAGGCTGAAACAGAGCAGGGATGGATGGGATATTGGGCAGGAATTGTTCCCTGGGAGGGTGGGCAGGCCCTGGCACAGGGTGCCCAGGTCCAGCTGGATCCCTGGCAGTGCCCAAGGCCAGGCTGACACTGGGGCTGGAGCAGCCTGGGACAGCGGGACGTGTCCCTGCTATGGCAGAGGTGTCACAAGTCCCCTCCAGTGACTCTCTGAGTACAATTCCTGCTCCCTGGGGCTATGCCAGGCCCACACATCCCTCGGGGAGGGAATGTCCCCTCCCTGGGCACAGATGTCCCATTGCTGCAGCCAGACCTGGAACATGCAGAGCCGAGGCTGGGGACAGTTTGTGCTCCTGTGGGAGAGGGGATGAATCAGCCCAAGAGCTGTGCTCTGTTCTCATCCCCACACTAACAAAACAAGGCTGAAGGGTGGGCTGGACAGATCCCTTCCAGCTCAGGGCATTCCATGGCTCTGTAAATGCTCCCAAGACTGCCAGGTGCTCTCTCCAGCACAGAGCATGTGGATCTCAGCTGCTTTCACTGGGGGTGAAACTGCCAGCCCCTCTGCTGGGCATGGCCCTGCCAGCCCCTGGCAGCCCCTCTGCTGAGCATGGCCCTGCCAGCCCCTGGCAGCCCCTCTGCTGGGCATGGCCCTGCCAGCCCCTCTGCTGGGCCCACGGCCTGCAGGGATCCCTGCTCTCAGGTTCCAAGAGGAGGGATGGAGATGGGCAGTGCCAGCAAGGTCAGGCACCCCAAGCTGGGTCCAGCTCTCTCCTTGTCCTGGGCTCCATCCCCACCCTGGGGTGCAGAGCAGAGGCCCCAGGAGCAAGGAGGCTGTAGCAGGCTGTGGAGGAGGCGCTGCACAGCAGCAGCAGAAGGACAAGAACTGGATCAGAGCCATTCCCTGGCTGTGCCAGGTCCCTGCCCTCACCTTGATGGCCCCTCCGGCCGGTGAGTGTCCCACGTTGTCCAGAGATCCCACCTTGGCCTGGGCCTTCTCCTTGAAGTTCAGCTTCTGGTTCTCGATTTTGACATCTCCTCCGCCTGCAGGGACAGGGAGCAGGGCTGAGTTTGGGGAAGGTCCCAGCAGTCCCACCCAGTCCCACCCAGGAGCCCCTGGGGACCCCTTGGAGGAGGGACAGGACAAGTTCCACAGTCCCTGCCTCAGGAATAGTTCTGCAAGACCAAAGCTGGTGATTTCCAGCACACAGGGCCCTGGGGAATGCTGCACATCCAGACAGGCTGGAGAGAACTCCCTGGATCTGCTCCTGAGGCTGCCTCCTCCAGCAGAGGTGTGAAATGCCACCACACTGTCCCTCACTGCTGCCATTCCAAGGCTGTGTCCCACTGTCCCTGTCCCTGCCCAGGCCGCTCCAGCTCTGCCACCTGTGCTCTCAGCAGTGCCAGGGCACCTCCTGCTCCTCTGTCCCTGCCCTCCTCCCCTGCTCACCCTTCCCCTGCTGCTCCAGCCCTGGCATCCCTGGGCAGCTCCCCTGGCACACCCCACCTGCAGAACACTGCAGGGAATTTGGAGGTCACAAACACAGCTGAGAATTTCAGCAAGGTTTTTCCAGAATGGAATAGATTGCAGAATTAGATATGGATAGATTCCTAGAGATAGACAGATAGATAGATAGATAGATAGATAGATAGATATAGATTAGATATAGATATATAGATAGATATATAGATATATATACAGATATATAGATATAGATATAGATAAAGACATCTATATAGATGTAGATAGAATAGTGCCACCCCTGCCATGGCAGGGACACCTCCCACTGTCCCAGGCTGTTCCCAGCCCTGTCCAACCTGGCCTTGGGCACTGCCAGGGATCCAGGGGCAGCCACAGCTGCTCTGGGCACCTGTGCCAGGGCCTGCCCACCCTGCCAGGGAACAATTCCTAATTCCCAGTCTCCCATCCATCCCTGCCCTCTGGCAGTGGGAGCCATTCCCCTTGTCCTGGCACTCCAGGCCTTTGGAAGTCATGTCTCCCCATCTTTCTTGCTTCTCTTCAGGTCCTGGAAGGCCACAGTGAGGTCACCCCAAAACCTTCCCTTCTCCAGGCTGAGCACTCCCAGCTCTCTCAGCCTTTCCTGCCATGGGAAATGCTCCATCCCACTGACCACAGTGCTGCCTCCTTCACTGACAAACAGTGCACAATCCCACAGACTGGAATCCTGGATCCTGAGGATGATTCCAACCCCCCTGCAAGGACAGGGCCACCTTTCCCTGGCTGCAGTGCCCATCCCAGCAGCTTCTCCAAAGCCCAGCCCAAGTCTTGCTGAGCACAGCTCTGCCTCCCAGCCACATCATTAAAGCCTCAGCTCTGCCCTGGAAGCCTGGCACAGCCAATGGCACAAAGCAAGGGCTTTGGTGCCACAGCTGAAGCCCTGGCAGGGTGGCAGTGCTCCCATCAGGCCTGGACAAGGCACTGATTGTCACCCCCAGCTTGTTACTGGATTGTCACTGCCCAGCACTGAGCTGGCAGAGGTCACACCCGTGGCACCACGTTCCCAGGGCTGGGAGCCCCTGGAGCCAGGGCTGCTGCCAGGGAGTGCCCTGCTCTGACCTGGCAGCCTGGGCAGTCTGCAGGGCACTCCCAGGGGGACAAAGAGCATCCTGAGGGGCTCCTTCCCAGCACTGGGAACATCCCCTGAAAGCAACAAGCCCCTAAAACTATTCCAGTCCCAATCCTGGGCTGTGTTTAAGGGACAAAACTTACAGACAAATAAGGAAATGGCAAAATTCCTACCTGGCTTATGCTTGATATTTGCTTTAGATCCACACTTGGAGGACACTTTGGAGAGGTCGACTTTCTTGTTCTGGATCTGCACCTGGGGAGACAAAAAGCAGCAGCTGAGCACAGAGAAAGCCCTGGAGCCAGAGGGCACCTCAGGCTGTGCTCTGTGAGCTGTGTCCCTGCTCTCATCCCTCCTCCTGCAGATTCCCAAATCCTGCCTGCAGTTCCTGTGCCACTGCAGCCCTGGGGCCACCCAGAGCCACAGTGAGACAGAGCTGGGACAGACAGCAGGACAGAGGGACAGAACCATCACAGGGCTGGGATTGGGCACAGCCATGGGACACAGCAGCCCTGGGACAGGACAATAAAAGCCAAATCTGCTGCCAGGGTCTCCACATGGCTCCTGCCCAGCCTGGGGACACAGACATGGCCTGGAGCCACCTCAGGGAGCCCTGCTGCAGGCCAGGGCTGTGCCACCAGCTCCAGCTCTGCTCTGCACCATCACACACAGCCTGGGGAGGAGCAGCTCCAGGGAGAGCTCAGAGCCCTGGCAGGGCCTGGAGGGCTCCAGGAGAGCTGGAGAGGGACTGGGGACAAGGATGGAGGGACAGGACACAGGGAATGGCTCCCACTGCCAGAGGGCAGGGCTGATGGGATATTGGGAATTGGGAATTCCTGGCTGGGATGGAATTCCCAGAGCAGCTGTGGCTGCCCCTGGATCCCTGGCAGTGCCCAAGGCCAGGTTGGAGAGGGCTGGGAGCACCTGGGACAGTGTAAGTGTCCCTGCCATGGCAGGGGTGGCACTGGGTGGGATTTAAGGTCCCTCCACTGCAAGCAGCCTGGGATTCTCAGAGGGATCTGGTGCCCTGATGGAATGCCCTGCTCCAGCAATCCACCCCTCTCCAAGACAAGGCCAGGGGTGAGAGCAGCCCCCAGCTGGGAGCTGCAGGCTCAGAACTCCTGCTCCAGGTCAGCTCACAGAGCAAACCCAAGGATTTCCTTTCCAATATGAGCAGAATTCCCTGACCAGCAGCTGCTCTGGGAGGTTACTGAAGCTCTCAGGAAGATCTGCCAGAACTCCTGCAAGGGAATCAGGGATCCTGCTGCTCTGTGCCCAGGGAGGAGCCCCAGGATGCTGCAGGGGGAGCAGGACAGCCCAGCCCAGCTCCTGCCGGGCCCCACGTCCCCAGCTCAGGGACACTCTCCAAAGCTCACTCACAGACCCTGATTTGCTTTTCTCAGGAGTAAAGTTACTACAGCTTTAATCACCAATCCTTGCTTGCTCAGAACTGAGCTGAGATGAAATTTATTTCACAGAAACACCTGGAAATCTGCTGTTTGTTACCAGCTGTGGTTCCTGACCTGAGACCCAAAGTGTCCCACCCTCAGGGAAGGGGCTGTTGGTAGGACCTCAGCAGGAGCTGGGTTTGCACCTTGGGACTGCACTCAGAGAGCCAAGCACAGGCTCTGGAGCCAGAAATAAACTCTGGGGGTTTGGCTCAGGTGAGGAGTGAGCCCCAGCTCTTGTTAGCTTGTGTGTCCCTGACCACATCCCAGAGCAGCCAAGCAGGACAAGCCAAAGGCCAGGGGAGCACAGGGACACTCCAAACTCCCTTCCCAACCTCCTTCACCCACAGACATTGCCTGCACTTTGTGAAATCCACTCTGCTCTGCTGTCTTGGAACAGAAAACTTGCTCAGAGGTTGGACTCCATGGTCTTGGGGATCTTTTCCAACCTCAGTGGTTCTGAGAGTGGGAAATACTAAACAAAAACCATCCAACCCTTTTCCCCAGGAACTGGACTGTGTTTGTGCTTCTGGTGAGCAGCAACAGCAGCTGCTGCTCTTGGGCATGGACAGGAATGATCTCCATGGGCAGAGGGCAGGGTGGGCAGCTGAGCCAGCCTGGGGCCACTGGGGTGGGGTGGCACAGCACAGTGTCCACCCTGGAGTGTCCCTGCCAGGCCTGGGACAGGGAAAGGTGTCCCTGCCATGGCAGGGGTGGCACTCAATCATCCCTGAGTCCTTCCCAACCCAAACCATCCCTGGCCATCCCCTCCTAAAGCTCCACCAGGAATAGTTTCTAAACCACAGCACTTGTCCACAGGATCCTGAAAGCTCCACCTGAGGCAGAGATCAGAACAAACCTTCCAGACAGACCCAGCTGGGAATCCAACACTGGGAATTCTATCACAAGTGATCACCACAACTACCTGAGCAAGGAAACATCTTGGAAGAGGTCACTAACATCACAGTGCTCCAAAGGGAAGGGGAAGATACAAAAATGAATAAATAAAAATAAAAACATCCACACTGCCTGTGCTGGAGGGCTGGGAATGCTCCCCTGGAGCTGCTCTGGGAGCATTTGGAGCCTGGGAATGAGCTTTTGGCTCAGAAAATGCAGAATAAAGAGCTGCTTAGGGAGCTGAGCAAGGAGCAAAAGTGCAGTGGTGAAAGGAGGATGTGGGAGAGGAGGAGAGGAGAGGAGAGGAAAGCAGGGACAGAGCTGTGCCCAGGGCTGGGAATGGCTGGCAGTGCAGAGGGAAGAACAGGATGGGGACACATGAGCAGAAGGACACTCCATGACACAGTTCATCAGGCAAGGCAGGACCCCACATGCCAGCCCCATTTCTGCAGAGCAGGGAAGGCACCTGTGAGGCTCCTGAAAGGTTCAGCAAGGTGAGGTGGCAGCACTGAGGTGGTTTATGAAATACAGCTCCTTGGAGAGCATGGCCAGGGAAATGCCAGCAGCTGCTCCAGAGCTGGCACAGGGGGGCCAAAGGCTGGGGACAGCACCAGGGGAACAGGCAGCAGGAACAGAACCAGGGCTCCAAACCCCTGAGGGCTCCCCATGGACACCAGGGCTCCAGGCCAGCATTCCCAGGTATCCTGTGGGAGCATTTCCATGGGAAACACTCCCATAAACACAGTGTAAATCATGGAAACAGCAGAGAACCACAATCCCAAATCCCCAGAGCAGGGATGTGGGAAGGCAGCCTGGGTTCAGTGGCACAGGTGTGACTTCAGCATCTCTGGCCACCCTGGCAGCCGGCCTGGAGGGAAGCAGGTGTCAGGAACCCACATTTGGCTGCCACTTGCAAAGATCTGTGCAAAAATCAGTCATGGAGAGGTTCAGCCAGCTGGACATGGATTTCCCAGAGGAGTGGCCCCAGCTGGCTCCACAGGCAGGTCCTGAGCAGGGTTTGTGTCACTGGGCACCTCAGCAGATATGGTAGATGGACATCTCTGCTTGGGAACCCAGGATATTTAAACATCTCAGAACAAACTTCCTTGGGCTCAGGTCCTTCAGTGCCTTTGAAACCACCCAAACTTTGCATTGCTGAACCTGCCCTGTGCCAAACCAGCCCAGGTTTGTCAGAGCAGCACAGACCTGAGCCCCCAGACCCTGCTCGTGCTCTCCCAGCCTGCAGGGGCTGGACAGAGAACCTGGCTTACCTGGCAGACACCTGGAGCACCCCACACCCCAAACCAAGCTGCAGACACCACCAGATTAACTTTCTATTTTAATAAGCTCAGCCCTGCTGCCAGATACCAGCAGCCTTTAAATTTAGAAATTAATCTCAGCTCAAAGGTTAAGTCCCAGAGTCTTTGCCTGCTCCAAAGAACCTTTTATGAAACAAGGAGTGAATGAGTGTGGCTCCAGCTGGCCCTGGGAGCCAGAGGAGAGTTACAGGCACTGCCAGGCCATGATGGATCTGCTCTGGGGATGGAGGCTCCAGGCAGCTCAGGGGTGAGCTCAGACGCAGCCTCAGGCACGTCCCCACCCCTGTGTGGGCACAGCCAGCCCAGGGAGTAGGACCAGCCCAGAGAACAGGACCAGCCCACAGAGCAGGATCAGCCCACAGAGCAGGACCAGCCCAGGGAGCAGGACCAGCCCACAGAGCAGGATCAGCCCAGGTGCAGCAGGACCAGCCCAGGGAACAGGACCAGCCCAGGAGCAGCTGAACACTGGAACAAACCCCACAGTTCAGCCTGGCAGCCCCAGAGCAGGGCAGGAATCCTGCAGGCTGTGCCCAGGAGCTCTGCCACAGCTCCTGCCTGCAGCACAGCACTCCTGGGGCTGGCACCCCCAGCACAGCACAGAGAAGCAGTCAGCAGACACACAGCTTGCCCAGACCCATACTTACATTCCCACCTCCAGGGACATGCTTAATATTGTCCTTGGAACCACACTTGGACTGAACATGGCTGTAGTTCGCTTTTTTGGAGACTATCTGGACCTGGAACGTCACAGAACGGAGACAACACAAGGGAAGAGGACTGGTTAGAGATGGCATTCTGCAGGGCACCCGGGCTCCTGGGCACCAGGGACCCTGAGGAGCTGGGCCCAGAGCTGGGGAAGGCACCAAGGAGAGAGTGAGAGACAGTGAAGGACAGGAGGCTGCACAGACAGTGTTAGTGCCAGGCTGGGAGTGCCCAGGGACCCTGCAGAGCCCTGAGTGGGGTGGGCTGGGGCTGCCCAGGGCATGGAAACCTCCTGGGGCAGGGAGAATCAGCCCAGTGGGACAGGATGGGACTGTCCATGGCCCTGGAAACCTCCCTGGGGCACTGAGAGCCAACCCAGAAGGACAAGATGGAATTGCCCAAGGTATGGAAAACCCCCTGGAGCAGGTCCAGCCAGCCCAGAGGGACAGGACGGGACTGCCCAGGGCATGGAAAACCCCTGGGGCAGGGAGAGCCAGCCCAGAGGGGTGGGATGGGACTGTCCATGGCCCAGGAAGCTCCTGGGGGGTTTCCAGGGACATCTGGCCAGAGCAGGGAGAGGCAGACCTGGGAGCCAGCACTCCCAGCACGCTGTGAGCTGCTCCATGCCCACAGCTGGGCTGGCTCCAGCCCTGGACAATGTCCCTCCACAGCCCTGGGCAGTACAGCTGGCTCTGAGGGACATTCTGCTATTGAAGGTGGTCACACCTTCAGCTGAATGGCCTCAGATGAGTCCCAGGTTAGTGAAATTGGTTCTCCTTCACACTGACTCAGATGAAGGGTGTGAGAATGTGGTTGGAGGTGGTTTGGCAGTGCTGGGGATGGCTGGACTCTCACAGGACTTCTCCAGCCTCAGTGAGTGTGTGATTTTTAAGGCAAGAGGAGAGGTTTGGGTGAGCTCTGCTCACAGCAGTAGCTGGGTTAGACACCAGTGTTTACAGAGGTTAGTTACAACACAGCTTTAGTCTGGAGCTGAGTTATTCACCACAGCACAAGCAGGCCCAGCTGGATCCTGGCTCCCACAAGGTGACAAGCTTGGAGCACAGCAGGGATCACCCAACACTCTCATGTGGGCAGGCTCCCAGAGCTCCTCAGCCAAGTCAGAAAGGCTGGGAACAGGAACAGCAGCTCTGGGAACAGACCTGTGCCATGGAGTGTGGGCTTCTTCACTGACTCCCAACAGGTACAAACCCTGCTCATTCCTGACCATTCCTGCCTGGTAATACTGGAATTAATCTGTGGCACTCCCACCTCACACCATCCACTGGGACTTTGGAGTAACCCATCCAGTGGATCACCACTGATGGCCTAAGGCTTGCAGTTACAGAGCTTTGGTACAACTGGGCTGGGAGTATTGCTGGGAAGATGTGAATTCCTACATATTGTGCACTCCTAAAAGGAGCAGCTGTGAACTCAGCCCCTCTGCCTCGTTACAAACGGGTTCTGTGTGTGGAGAACTGCTTTAAGGGAAGCCCTCTGACTCCAAGTTAAGCCTGTATTAACCTGGCAATGAAACAGGAGGACTCTGCTGTGGAAACCTCTTCAGCAGCAGTGGAGAGGGTCTCTCCCTGGAGGAGCTTCCCTGGGAACATCTCAGGGTGCAGGGGAGAGAAGGGGAGGTGTCTGTGCAAGGACAGTGCCACTGACAGGAGAGAGCAGGACAGCTGGAGAGGAGGGACAGTGACTCAAAATGGAAACGTTTTCCTTCATCTCCCCCAGAGAAAAGTGTGAAAGCAACTCACTTTCCCATTGGGCTGTTTGGGGACCCCCTCTTTTGCTGCCACTTTAGGAGCCACCTTAGAGCCCGCGCTGGGCTCAGAGCTGGGCGCGGCGCCGGCTGACTCTGGCCTTTTCTCTACCTTCCCCTGGATGGAGACAAAGGGATGATTTCACCAGCAAAGGCAGAACCTGGGCAGGAGCATGGCAACACGAGAGAGCTGCTGCACAGAGACCCAGGACAGCTCCCTGCCTGCTCTGACTCCAGGCCAAGGATCATCCCATGCCTGGCAGCGGTGACACCAAGGGCACAGCAGTGCCCAGCCCAGGGCACAGAGCAAGGATTCCCTTCTCAAAAAGCTCCTGGTGCCTTTCCTCAGGATCCAGGCAACCCCAGGACAATGATCCTGCCAAAAAAATCCAACCAAACCCCTGGGGAGCCCAAGAGCAGAGCAGGAGCAGCTCCTTCACATGGAGGACATGGTGCAGGTCTGGAGGTGAGGACACCCAGGGCTGGTGTGAGGCTCTGAGAGCTCTGCTGGACACACACCCCGAGCTCCCAGCTCAGATTCCCACCCAGCCTCACTGCACTCAGCCCTGGAGCTCAGCAGCTCCTTTAGTTTTTATCTACCAAAAGGCAGGTGCACCCAGAGAGTCCAGCTGAGCAGAAAATCAAAGGAAAATTTACAGGTTTCATAAAAATTCAGCAACTACCTGAGGACAGCCATTGTTTTTGCTAGTTTGGATGCAGAGAAGTGCAGCAGGACTTGCATTTTTGGGGGAGCTCAGCATAAATCTTGTGTTTCACTAACCTACAGACCAGTGAACAAAAAAACTCCAACACTACAATTCTCAGACTCTAAAAACAGCTCAGTGTAAATATGACTACAAAAAGGACAATTTGCTTAACAAGGCAATTGTTAGGATTTAATAACTCTATGAAAATATTTAGAAAATGAAGGGCAGTGCAATGAAATGCAAATGCAAGTCCCCTGAGCTGACAGAACGAGGGCTGTGCTGTGCTGCTGCCCAGGCAGGAGCTGCTGCCTCTGAGGATAAATCCATGCTGCATCGATGCTGTCTGGGACACACAGCACCCAGCCAGGAGTGCCCTTGACTTTAATGTGCCTGAGAGCAGATTAAAGCTCTCCCAGCATGGAACGTGCTCCCTTGGCAGCAGATTAAAGTTCTGGGCCGGGTTATTCAGCACCACAGAGCTGCAGCAAAGAGAATGGAAAGATCTGTGTCCCACTGTGAGGGAGGCAAAGCCCTCTGGCTGCTGCTGACACACGTGGCCAGGCCAAGGCTGGGCTTACACAACAGCTAAGCAGGGCTCTGTGGCTCTGCTTGGCCATTTGTTCAGCAGGGGCTGCAGGTGGATCCCACCTTTGTCCTTTCCATGGGACACGCTGATGGTGGAAGTGCCCCCTAAGGGCTTTAGGAGGCAGTGAGAGCCCCAAGTTTTCTCTCTGGTCATGGCTTTCCAGCACTGCCCTCTCCTCGTGCCCACCACGGAGGGTCCCAAAAGACTCATTCCATGTCAGCTTTGGGCCTGAGGAGCTGGGCATGGGAAAGGTGCTGTGCAATCCAGGTTTCCCTCATCCTAGTGCACTATTCCACCTTCTGTACCATTCAGCAGGCAGTTCCTCCACCCAAGGGCAAAGGGCAGGACTATGGACAGGACTGAGGGTGTTTCTGTGCCAGGCTTGGGGCAGGAGAGCAGCAGCAGTGGAGCTCTGGGTTCTGCTGTGGAGCAGGGCTGGCTCTGGGGTGGCTCCCGCGCTCTGCCCAAGCAGGACCCAGCGAGGAGCAGTGAGGACACAGCCACCATCCCGCAGAGCCGGCAGAGCCCGGAGCAGGCAGGGCGGGCAGGGAGGGCAGGGCTCACCTTTCCCCCGCCGGGCTGGTGTTTGATGTTGTCGGTGGAGCCCACCTTGGAGCGGACGTGGCGCAGGTCGGGCCCGGCGGCGCTGGCGGGGCGCGGGGCTCGGGCCGCGGGCCCGGTGCTGCCTTTGCTGCCCGCTGCGGCCTTGCCCGCGGCTCTCTTGGCGTCCGCGGACACCGTGGAGGCCGTGGCGGCTTTGGGGGTGGCGGCTTTGGGCTTGGGCCGGCTGGGGGCCGTGCCCGCCACGCTGGAGGCCGCGGTGGAAGGAGTGGTGGCGCTGCTCTTGGTGGTGCTGCCCGGGGCGCTCTTGGGGCGGCTGGAATCGGCTGTGGGATCGCAGGGAGGGGAGAACAGGGTCAGGTACAGAACTGCCTCACAGAACTGACTCAGTCAGAACTGCCTGAGACACACAGAACTGCCTCAGTCACACAGAACTGCCTCGGTGACACACAGAACTGCCTCAGTCACATAGCCCAGCATGGGCTGGGACCCCAAAGATCAGCTCATCCCAGCCCTGCCATGGCAGGGACACCTTCACTGTCCCAGGTGCTCCATGTGCCATCCAGCCCAGCCTGGGACATCCCCATTCCCAGAGATGTACAGGGACCCCATAATGATCCCAGCCCCAGACAAAGGGAATTAGATTCAGACTGAGGAAACAGCCTCAGGCTGTGCCAGGGGAGGTTCAGCTGGATATTGGGAATATTCCTTCCTGGAAAGGGCTCTCCAGCCCTGGCCCAGCTGCCCAGGGCCATGGCGGTTCCCCATCGCTGGAGGGATGTGGCACTGGGGACACGGTCAGTGCTGGGGACAGGGGCTCCATGGCCTTGCAGGGTTTTCCCAGCTGGATTTCCCAGAGCCCAGGTGAGGAGGGAGGTGAGGTTACCTGAGGGAGACTTGGCAGGAGGTTTCTTGGCATCTGCCGGCTTCGCATCCGTCTTGATGGCTGCCAAGACAAACACAGCAGTCAGGGGAGATCCCTGCACACTCCAGCCTGGAACCAGCCCAGGATTCACTGTTCTGTGGGAGCACCTGCAGCCTGGGCAGCTCCTGCTGCCACCAGAACCCCTCATGTTGGGCAGCCAGAGCACCAATCCTTGTTCAAGGATCCTCACTCGGTCACACCACATACCTGGGGATGGGCTGCATTTGGTTTCTCCTCACATTACCTTCCTGGATCTGACAGCACTCACTGGGAGGATTTTAATCCTGCCCCATCTTAATTTCTTCAACAAAAAACCCAACCAAGCAAAAAACCCTACCCCAAAACATTTCCTTTCTTTAAAAAGGAACAAAAGCAGCCCCACATTTGTCCTTGCCCAACCTTGCTCTCACTGCCAGACCAGTCCTGCCCCGTGCCAATTTTCTTGCACAGGAGTTATTGCACATATTTTGGCTGCTATTTTAATTGGATAAACCCAAAAATCAATCCCTAAACTGAGCTGCCTTTGGGCAAAGCCCAACGATCACGACCTGATTACACTGCACAGAGGACACTCTAAACCAGGGATGCAGCCACACTTCCCCAAGCAGGAGAAAACCAAACACCAAATTGATCAAGGCAAAAACCATGGACTGAAAAACAGACATGGGACTTTATTTTAAGGAACTCTAATAATGAAATTGTAGGGGTTTTACTATCAGTGATGAGCACATTTGGGTAAATTCTGCTTAATTTCAACAGCCAAAGGAAGGCAACATTGAAAAGAAATAATAAATGGAAAAGACCCAAGTTAGAAATTAGGAAAACCCTCATTTTTTAATATTTAATTTCCATTTAGTCTCAGATTTTTAGACACACTCCAGCAGCTGTCAGGGTCCTTTATGGAATATCAATACCAAAAAGACCAAGGGGAAGAGGCAGATAACTACAGGCCAAGTTTGTCTGGATCATTCCACCCTGACTTTGCTAAAAGCATTCAATTAAACACCCCAGATAAGATTCCAGCTAATGAGGTGAAACCCATTTGGATAATTTAATAAGGCCTAAAGGATGGATACATAATTAATAGCAAACACTTCAAACAAGGGGCTGGCAAACCAACTTAATTTCATTCCTCGAGACCACAACTTTAATTGGGGAAACTGCACGGACAGAACAGCCTTAGGTTTGTGTAAAAGGGAGAGGAATATTATGTTACATTATTATACAGAGATGTTCTGTCTGCTGGTGTCAGCGGGGAGCCAAATGCTGAACACTTCTCTCTGTGTGAACATGAGGTGCTGAAAACCCAGAGAGAGCCCCTGGGACAAGGGTCTGTGTGACAGACTTTGATCTGTGCCTGATCTGAAGGCTGAGCATGGTCTTGTACAAACATTAAAGTCATTTCCACAGGGAGGGGGGCAAAAACTAATGAAGAAATAAAATTAAAAATCAAAACATCAAGCCCCACATAACCCTCGGCTCTCCTTTAGCAGAGAAAATGACTGACCTGAAAATACCTGAAAAAGTGGAACTATGTAATGCCAAATCTGGCCTTTACACACAGATTTTGTGTGAGACAATGACTGAAATTGATGGCAGCTGCGACCCCAGAGCTGTGACCCCAAGAGCTCCAGGTGTTCCCATCCACATCTCACTCAAACCCAATCCAACCAAACCAAACCAAACCCAACCAAACCCAACCCAACCCAACCCAACCCAACCCAACCCAACCAAACCGAACCAAACCCAACCAAACCAAACCAAACTCAACCAAACCAAACCAAACCCAACCCAACCCAACCCAAGCCAACCAAACCAAACCAAACCCAACCAAACCAAACCAAACCCTGAGCATTTGGCTCACTGTGGTTCCCTTGAGGCCCCAAGGCACCTTCCACCCTCTGTCCCAGCCCTGCTTCCACCTCACCCAGCACAGGAGCCCCTGCCCTTTCCATTCCTGCCGTCCCTGTGCGTTTCCAGATCCAGATTTCTCAGCCTCCCCATGGAGTGCCTCCAGCTGACCTCAGCCTCCCTCACCCCAGGGCCCTGCCTGTGCCCTGGCAGGTCCCACCACGTTCCTGGTGCCACAGCCCCTTGCCCTGCACCTCCTGCCTCTTGGAACAGCTCCCTGCGGCTCTGCATCGCTGCCTCCATCTCCTTTCAGCAGCAAACACTGCTTTGTTTGTGGGGCAGCAGGAATGAGCCCAACTCATTAGAACAGATCCTGCATTCCCGGGCTCCCATTTGCCTCCAAGACCACACAAAATGAGTTTTACTCACAAAATGAGTTTATCAGACAGGATATGTGGCTCTTGGAACGTGCAACACCTTCTCTACACTTGATTAATTAGATTTTCCCCCAGAGCATAAAGTCTGGGATGTCCATCAGGCCAAATCCATCCCAGAACAGCTAAAACATGGTAATTCTTTTGGGAAAGCTGGGATTCAAACCAATCTGTGTCATTTTACACTTTTATTGACAAATTTTGCCACTGAGGCCCAGCCATTTGAAAACACTTGAGAAGACTTGACTAAAATCCTATCTGATGTTAAATCTCTCGAGCTCCATTAAGAGGAGTGAGAACAGTGTTAGTTCAGCTAAAACACTGCTCAGGTTTCCTGTGGAACTCATGGGAAGTTCCCTCATTAGCAGCAGCACGAGTGGGACACAGTTTTTGGATGAAGCTGATGTGATTTCAGCTCCAAATTCTTCCTGCTCTACTAAAAATCCTCCACTTCTGCTCAACCCTTTTGGATTTCCCACACCAGTTCAGGTGTTTCAAGTCCTCTTCTGAAGATTTGCTTTTTTAAACTTTTATTTAGTGTTTATTCTGTTCCTATGGCAAAATACAGGAGGAATGGAATGCCCACTCTTAAATCAGGTGTGTCCAGTAATTGCATTAATCCTGGATTACACACAGCTGATGGAGGTTGGCCCTGAAGGGAATTTGAAAGAGGAAGCTCTGGAGAGAACACTTGAGCCACTGTCAGAGTGCAGGCAATGATGGAGGAGTGGCTTCTCAACACTTCCAGAGGTGAGGACTCCACAGCTGGGCTGGGGCTGGAGAGCCCCTTCCAGGAGGAACATTCCCAATATCCACCTGAGGCTCCAGCAGCTGGGCCAGGGCTGGAGAGCCTTTTCCAGGAGGAACATTCCCAATATCCACCTGAACCTCCACCAGCTGGGCCGGGGCTGGAGAGCCTTTTCCAGGAGGAACATTCACAATATCCACCTGAGGCTCCAGCAGCTGGGCCAGGGCTGGAGAGCCTTTTCCAGGAGGAACATTCCCAGTATCCACCCAAGCCTGCCCTGCCCAGCCTGAGGCCGTTCCCTCTGCTCCTGTCCCTGTTCCCCAGCTGTGCAGAGCCCCAGTGTGCCCAGGCAGGAGGCTGCAGGTGCTGCAGGATGGGGATCCCCAGGGAAGGGGCAGCACTCACACGTCGGCCTCTTGGGAGGAGTGGGCGCCGTGGTTTTGGCAGCAGCCGCTGCCGTCACCGGGGACGGCGCCGTGGTCCGGGGAGCAGCAGAGGAGCTCCTGGAAGGAGTTTTGGGGGTGGTGGAGGATGGAGGCTTGGACAGGGAGGTTTTCTTCTCCGCGGGCTTCGCATCCGCGACCTGCAAGGGAGCGAGCGGTGTCAGAGCGGCCCCGGCAGAGCCCCAGCCAGGAGGGGCTGGCAGGAACAGGAATCCCTGAAATGCCCCAGCACTTAATGAAGCCTGGCTCTGCTGAAAGGTTATAATGCAATTAAAATATAATTGAGACGTGCAGAAGCGAGCGGTGGTGTGGAGGGCAGGACACGGAGCATGGATGCTGCGGAGGAGCAGCTCCCAGCCAGGGCTGGTCAGCTCTGGTGTGGGGGGGCCTCTCCTGCTGGGGAGCAGGTTTTGATTTCTGCATCAAATGGAACCAGCAGAACACCAGCAGTGCTCCTGGCAGAGATTCCCATCCTCTAGGAGCACCAATGCTCCCTAAGCTGGAATTTGTTTTAACAGTGGGTTCATGAGAATTGGGCGTCCACAGCTCATCCCTCACTTGGAAAACTCTTTCCTGCTGTCCCTGGTCAGGCACTTGTTTGTCAACTGCCTGATCTCTGAGGTATGAAAATACTGAATTAATATTATTTTATCAAAAAGATTCAAAAACTTGAACCAAACCAAAGTCACCAGCTCAGAGAAAAGTGCAGATTTACACCTGGGCTTTCATTTGCCTTCTGCTATTTTTAGTTAGTTCTAAAAGACACTCAAATGCAGTGTGTGGTGGTGTTCAGCCATCAGTGAAAGCTTCTGAAATGGATTTGATGTTCCCTTTAAACCTGAGTTCCCCTATTCTCTCAGATCACAAGTTAACACAGGGATCATTCAAGGGACACCTCCCATTCCTAACACACAGGGATTCCCTGCTTATCTGGAAGATGCAACACTGTTTATGAATCCTCTCTTTAGGGGAGTTAGAAATCTCCAGAGTTTTCTAAGTGTTATCAATCCTCTCTGTGCAGTTCTGCAGTGACCACACATGATAACATGACCATTGGTGGGAAATAAGGAGTGTTCACATGGATTTGTTTTTCTTCAATATTTGTATCAGAGGTCTCCAGTCAGGTTTCCCATGTTCTTGCCTGGATTTAGGAGTTGTACACAGAAGGAATTCCTGGCTGGGAGGGTGGGGAGGGGCTGGGATGGAATTCCCAGAGCAGCTGTGGCTGGCCCTGGATCCCTGGGAGTGCCCAAGGCCAGGTTGGACAGGGCTTGGGTCACTCTGGGACAGTGGAGGTGTCCCTGCCATGGTAGGGGTTGGGTGGGATGGGATGGGATGGGATGGGATGGGAAGGGAATGGGGATGGTATGGGATGGGAATGGGAATGGGGATGGGATGGGGATGGGGATGGGATGGGGATGGGATGGGATGGGATGGGATGGGATGGGATGGGATGGGCTTTAAGGTCCCTCCCAACCCAACCCAGCCTGGGATCCCTGACCCATGGCAGCTCATCAGGACGATCTCAGCACTACACTCAGGTTTAAATCTCCTCTGTGGTGACACAGTTCAGTGGCAGGGACACTGAATGCCCCTCCTGATCTCACCTAGCCCAGCAATTCTGCCCTGCCCTGCCCTGAGGGCTGGCAGCCTGCCCTGCAGCGAGCCCTGGTGCCCCCAGAGCCAGGCAGTTCTTACCTTTGGTTTAGTCTCTTTTGGAGTGAGGGTGGAGGGACGGGTGCTGCCGGTGCCGGGGCGTTTGGAGGTGGTGCCTGGAGCAGGAGCTGCACTCGGGCTCGTGGGCTTTTTGTTTGTGCCCGGGGTGGCCGAGCTGGGCCGCTTGGGGCTGGTGCTGCCCGAGGGCTTGGCCTTGGCTGCCGCCGCCTTGGCAGAGGAGGAGGATGCAGCAGGCTTTAGGGGTGGGCCAAAAAGCAAAATCCAGGATAAAACCAAAGAAATACAACAAAAAATAGCGCATTGTAAACCAAAACACTGAGCTGCAACAACAGAAAAGTGATATTTTAAAGGAAAATAATAATAATAATAATAATAATAATAATAATAATAATAATAATAATTCTGTTTTCTGAGTGCAACAAAGACCAAAATGCAGCAGCCTCTGGAGCTGGGGGTGTTCTGCCATTCAATTCCAAACCAACAGATTTATTTCAGCAGCATGGAAAGCAACAGAAGGAATGGCTGGTAAAGCTGGATTAGTAATTGGGTGCTCCTGGCATCCAGGGCTACGTGCAATCCATGGCTGTGGCTTTCCAATTATGGGCACGCAGGGATTGCAGCTCCAAATCCCCTGGGATCAGCTCCCGTGGTCACACGGGCCTCCAGGGCACAGAGCCCCTGCCCCCCCAGCCCTGCTGGGGACACTGGGGGGACCTTGCTGTGTGCTGGGAGCTCCTGAGAGCACAGCTCCAAAGCCAGAGGGGCTGAGCAGGGCTCTGAAATGGGCTGGGAACAACTCACAGAGTATGGCTGAGCACAGGGGTTACTACACGTTTACTCTGTGTTTACTACAGCTACAGTCACTGCAGCAGGCAGGAATTCACTGAAATGGAGTTTGCACACTTTGATCAGTTTGCCACGGGCAGCTCCAAACTGGACAGGTTTGCTGCAGGGACAGCTCAGAAAACAGAAGTGTGGCTGGCACAGCTGAGGAAGCAGAAAAGCTGGGAAATAAATGAGAGCCCTGGGAGCAGAGATGGGAGCAGGGAACAGCTCCTACCTTGGTCTTCTTCTCGGGGCTGGGGGGCAGCTCCTTGTTGGGGGGAGCTGTGATGTCGTTCCCACTCACGGCCTCGGCTGCTTTGGGCTCCTCTGCCTTGCCTGGGGAAGGAAGGCACATCTGTGAGTTTAAGCTTTTTATTTTTTAAGATATGTTTTTTAGTTTGCTGTTATTCAACGCAGCAGCAGCAGGAGACAGAACTGACACAGCACAGGTTGGTGTTAGTGGGAAAGTTCCTGAACCCCAGAATACCTGCAGGAAGAAAGATTTTCCCTGTAAAAGGACAGGTTCATCCAGGTGCTGTTAGATTCCAATTTCTCACATTATCCCAGTGGGAAAAGCCAGCTAGCAGATGAAGGAAACCTGTGGTTTACTTTAAATAGCAAATCTTCTCATCATTAAGTTGTTACAAGGAATTGTTGGAACGTGGTAAAGTCCAGATTTTACACTTATCCTGGAGTGGGGCTCTGTTCCCAGCTATCCTCATTGTTACAGCTGTTCCTGCTCCACCTTTCCTCTGCCCACATCAACACCTGGAGCCCTCAGGGAGCAGCCAAAGGGAACAACAGGAAAGGTCACACAGATCACAGGTGCCAGCCCCAGATCCAACAGCACAGGGAGCTGGAGCTGCTGGACAGATCCAGAGAGGCCCCAGAGCTGCTGCAGGGCTGGAGCCAGGCTGGAGAGCTGGGAATGTTCATCTGGAGAGGAGAAGCTCCAGGGAGAGCTCAGAGCCCCTGGCAGGGCCTGGAGGGGCTCCAGGAGAGCTTGAGAGGGACTGGGGACAAAGCATGGAGGGACAGGACACAGGGAATGGCTTCAGCTGAAGGAGAGTACATTTAGATTGTTTAGTAAGAGGGAATTCTTCCCTGTGAGGTGCCCAGAGCAGCTGTGGCTGCCCCTGGATCCCTGGCAGTGCCCAAGGCCAGGCTGGACAGGGCTTGGGACAGTGGGAGGTGTCCCTGCCATGGCAGGGGTGGGATGGGATGGGATGGGATGGGATGGGATGGGATGGGATGGGATGGGATGGGATGGGATGGGGTGGGGTGGGATGGGATGGGATGGGATGGGGTGGGATGGGATGGTCCTCAATGCCTCTTTCCATCCAAACTACTCCAGGATTCCCATAAGAGCAGGACCATGGAGATCCCATTCTGGCAGACAGTGACCCCTCACTACAGCTGTGTTACAGCACAGAGCTCAGACCCAGTTCCAAGAAGTGCCATTGTTCCTTTTGGCCATTGTCACACTGGCTGGGGACAGGGAACACACCAGGCTGTTCCCTGAGGGGCAGGAGAGCAGCACCCCCTCCTTGTGTCCTCTGCAAAGCCAGAACCCAGACCAGCCCCAGCACTGCCCTCCAACCCAACAAATCCTTCATTGAGGAGCAGTTTCCCCACATTTTCTCCCCAAATTCCTTGAAATCCCACAGCAGCAAGAAGCAGCTCCCCTACAAATCCCTTCCAAGCCCTTCTTCCCCAGGGTGCAGCTGCACAAGCACCCTGCCCTGGGCTGGATCCTGCCAGGATCCTGTGCCAAGAGCGCAGCATGAATTCCTGCAGCATCTCCCCTGTCATCTGGGGATCCAAATCCAGCCTTATCCGTGTTGGACGCTGCTTTTTATAACCCTGAACAGATTGTGACAAGGCCAGGCTAAGGATTCCAGCAGTAAACAGCCTGTTCTCCACATCTTTTGGAAATTGCAGTTTCTGTTCCCTGCTTTCCTGCCTGTCACACTTGACAGGAGAGTCTCAGAGGATGCCTCAGTCCTGGTACAAGGCAGGAAAATAAAATCACCCCGTGCCTCCTCCCACCAGAGTATGGGGTGTTGTTTTTGTGTTCTGACTCCAGGGTAAGCTCAGGATAAGCCTTTTTTCCCCTGAATTGGTTTAACCCCTTCCTGCCCATCTGGCCTTCCAGTTTTGCAGCACTGGCCTGAGCATCCTGGGCACATAAGAGGGTTGTGAAGGAAAACCAGCAAAATATAGATGTTGAACACCTACTTTAATACAAAATCCTTGGGAATTGTGTCTGTTCCCCTGGCAAACCTGTTTTTATTGCAGCTAATCTGTATTGGCTGCTCACTGATTCCTCCCCTGCACTTCAATGATCCTTTCTCTTCTCCTGGTTTCACCTGTCAGGTCCATGCACAGCAATGCCAGCAGCAGCAGTTGTCAGCAGTTCCCTCTCCTGAAAAACAACTCCTGCCCATTCCCTTCTCTCTGCTCCCAGAACTGCTTCGTTTGGAGTCCTACCAGTCTCAAATATCCCCCATATCAAGGTGACTTCCAGTGGTAAAAGCTGCTGTCATGAATTATTTCAGCTAATTCAGCACCAAAATAAAATCTCTGCCTGATGAGGGGTTGCAGCACCCATGACAAGAATTCCCAGCATCAGGGAATGCTCCTCAAATCCTGCAACACCCAGAGGGTCAGGATCTCAACTCCAGCAGCCCCCACATTTCTGAACCTGTCACAGCATGAATTTCAGGTTATTTCATGTTGCTTACTAGAAGGTGAATAAAAAACAGGACAGGACACAGGGAACGGCTTCCCACTGCCAGAGGGCAGGGATGGATGGGAGATTGGGAAGGAATTGTTCCCTGAGAGGATGGGGAGGCCCTAGAATAGAATTCCCAGAGCAGCTGTGGCTGCCCCTGCATCCCTGGAAGTGTCCAAGGCCAGGCTGGACAGGGCTGGGACAGTGGAGGTGTCCCTGCCATGGCAGGGGTGGCACTGGGTGGGCTTTAAGGTCCCTCCAACCTAAACCATTCCATGATGTTGTTGTAGTTGTAGTTGTTGTTGCTATTATTATTATTATTTTTATGGTAGAGACCTTCTCTACTTGAGGGGCCACAACTCAGGCTCCATCTCCCACGGGCTCTGACATTCCAGGACACACAACCCTGCCCCATCCCCCAGGGATTACAGAAGGAGAGCTTTGGGGTTTAATATTCATTAGTCCTGTGCTCATCAGGACATTTCTCTCATTCATGGTTTAATTACGAGGCTGTTCTCAGAGCAGAGAACTGGCACCATTTCCTAGTTACAGGGAATATTAGGCAAAGCTGCCAAACCTTAATCAAATTTGTTCATTAGGCTGCAAGAATTATTTAGGAGACTTTTCAGTTTGCCTGCTCCCCCAGGCAGAGGAGAAGGCCTGGAAGATGTTTGAAAGGCATTTGGTTGGAGCTGCTGTGCCTGAGCTGAGTCAGCAGCAGCAGGGCAGCGCTCCCAGGGACAGGGGCTTCAAGGAGCCAGGGAAGGACAATCCCATCTGCCACCCCATGGACCCCTCCAGGCACAGACAGAGCAGCTCCTCTCCACACTGCTGCCAGTGTGCTGCCACTGCCTCCATCCCCGTCCCTGTCCTCACCCCTCCTGCTCCTAATGGGGAAAATCACAATTCCTGGGATGCCCCAACAGGTTCCAAGAGAAACACTGCAAGAAATGATTCCTAGCACTTTTCCTATCATGATTCCTACCAATAAATCATTCCTATCATGATTCCTATCAATAAATGATTCCCATAATTTTTCCTATCATGATTCCTATCAAGAAATGATTCCTATCATGATTCCTATCAAGAAATGATTCCCATAATTTTTCCTATCATGATTCCTATCAAGAAATGATTACTATCATGATTCCTATCAAGAAATTATTCCTATCACTTTTCCTATCACGATTCCTATCAAGAAATGATTCCTAGCATTTTTCCTATCATGATTCCTATCAAGAAA
>JAHXMQ010000807.1:140763732-140794255 GCA_020466415.1 Ammodramus savannarum pratensis | reverse complement strand
CTATCATGATTCCTATCAAGAAATGATTCCTAGCATTTTTCCTATCACGATTCCTATCAAGAAATCATTCCTAGCATTTCTCCTGTCATGATTCCTATCAATAAATCATTCCTATCATGATGAAGCTCTAGCACAGGGTGCCCAGAGCAGCTGTGGCTGCCCCTGGATCCCTGGCAGTGCCCAAGGCCAGGCTGGGGCTTGGAGCACCCTGGGGCAGTGGGAGGTGTCCCTGGGACAGGGGAAGGTGTCCCTGGGACAGTGGGAGGTGTCCCTGCCATGGCAGGGGTGGGATGGGATGGCCTTTAAGGTCCTTTACCCCAATTCCCCACTCCAGCTCCACCTGACTGCTCAGGGCTGTTCAATCTTCCTCTGAGCATCTCCAGCAATGGAGATTCCACAGCTGGGAGCTGCTGCTCCTGCATCTGATCACCCTCCTGGTAAAAAAATAAAAAGCTAAAATCTCACAGTTCCAAATTGCTGGCAGGAGCTGTTTTACAGCTTTGCTGAAATCTCTCAGCAGTCACCCAGCACGGTTTGCTTTCAGCTGCTGCTGTTATTTTCGTTTGCTGACCCACATTCCTATCCTGGAAAAGCAGAACTGTCTCCTCTTGTTCACAGCTCCCCTGCCACTGAAGACTTTTCAGACACAACCACAACCTCCTCCCTCCCTCCCCACAATCCCTGTTTCAGGCCCAGGAGTCCCGTTTGGCCACTGCCTGTACCAGCTCCCCCAGGATAATAAATAAATAAATTTATTTATTTATCACAGTACTCATTCCAGGGAGCCCCTGGAGGACCAGGTGTGCACTGAGACATTGGACTCAAAGGTAAGCACATGGAATCAGGGAATCCCAGGATGGTTTGGGATGCAGAGACCCTAAAGAGCATCAACCCCTGCCATGGCAGGGACACCTCCCACTGTCCCAGGTGCTCCCAGCCCTGTCCTGGGGCACTGCCAGGGATCCAGGGGCAGCCACAGCTGCTCTGGGCACCTCCCCACCCTCACAACCAGGATTTTTTCCATTTATCTTCACCTGACCTTTCCCTCTTTCAAACACTAGGATTTATGAATTAACAGAGGTTTTTTCTTTTGTTTTCTCTTTCTGGATTCCTCCAAGTCCCTGTGCTGGATGAAAGCCACACAGAACTGTCCTCATGGCACCTCCATCCTACAAATCCAGTGTGGAGTCCCAGCTGGTGTGAGGTGATGCTGAGCTGAGCCAGGAGGGAGCAAACACAAACCTTCAGTTTGGAGTAACAGCTCTCACAAAAGCTGCAACTCTGTGTGAAAACCCCAAACAGGCACACAGCCTGAAAAGCCTTGCTGTTTGTATTCTCTGAAGAAGTAAAATGAGGCAACAGCACTTACAGAAATGCACCCAGGAGGATCTTTTTGAAATTAAACTGTGTTACTGCACTGATTTATAAATCACAGAGCTCAGGAGCAACGCCTGTGGGCAGCTCAACACCAACCAGCAGCTTAGGAAAGAGCAGGAATTCCCAAAAACCCATCCTCATGGCCAAATGCAGACCCTGGGAGGAGCTGTCTTGGGCTCCTCTCACCAGGCCAGAGGTGTTCCTGGTTTCTGGCCCCATGGCAGGCAAAGGCTGCATCTGGAACCCACCCTGCTTTTTGGGGTTTGCTGCTCCTCGTGTCCCATCCAGAGGCTGCTGGCCCTGCCCAGGCTCCCCAGGGAACAGGAGCATTCCCAGCCCTGCCAGAGCCCCAGGGGAGTTTGGGCAGCACTCCCAGGGTGGGATTTTGGGGTGTCTGAGCAGGGCCAGGGGTTGGACCAATGATCCCTGTGGGCCTCTCCTGCCTCAGGACATTCCCCATTCCTCTATGATTCCTTTCTCCCTCTAATAAAGGAGATTCCCATGGGTGTTTGAGGCTGTATCCCCAGATCTGTCCCTCCCAGTGGTCCCTGTGTCACCTGCCCTGCCTGCAGCTGCAGCCCAACGTGAACCAGGCCAGGCATCATCCCCAGATCCCCAGCCAGGGATATTCAGCAGGCTAAGCTCAACTAAAACATCATTCAATGAAACAGCTCCATAATTCTCATCGGGATTAGAGTCATCAGCTGAAAATCCATTAAGAGAAATAGATTAAGCAATAAGGCAATGACCATCCTTGTCTGTACTCTCCCTCTTGAATGTAAACAAGCCCTGGAACAAAACCCTCATGGGGAACCACAGAGAGGGACCAGCTCCTCCTCATCTCTCAGCTCCTTCCTCATCTCCTTCCTCATCCTCAGCTCCTTCCTCATCCCTAATCTCCTTCCTCATCTCCTTCCTCATCCCTCAGCTCCTTCCTCATCCCTCAGCTCCTTCCTCATCCTCAGCTCCTTCCTCATCCCTCAGCTCCTTCCTCATCCCTCAGCACCCCAAAGGAGCAGCTGCATCCCAAAACCCACCCTCAAATAAAGCTTTTTTGTCTAAGGCTCTTACAGAAAAGTATCTACAAGTACAACAGATCTTGGTTTGAACAGAAATACAACCCTGAGCTGCTCCCTCCTCCCCAGAAAAGGCAGAATCAACATCTCCTGCTTGACCCAAATGCAGAGGGCTCAGCATTTCATTTGGCAACAAATGCAACTCAGTCAATGTGTACATTTTCCCTGGTTATCAAGAACTGAGAATAAATCAGATGTCCTCTTTGCCTGCCTTTGTAAACCTAGGGCTCCAGGATTGTTAAGACTCTATTTGTACCCCAGCAAGGGCAATCCTAAATCAGAACAACCTGAAGTAGCTCCCACTTTTATCCAACAGGGCATGAGTGGAATGGTGAGGCTGCTCTGAGTAACAGCTCCCACCACAGTGACAGCAAATCCCTCCTGACCTGCAGCTGCCTTGGGCAGGACACCCAGGGAGGAGCAGATAAAACAGAGCCCAAATTGCATTTCAGGCTGGCCCCAAAGCTGCTCTGAATGTTGGTGAAACCCCAGAGAATCTCCAGGTGCCACCTGAGCTGGGGCAGTGCTTGGGCCAGGGGACAAGGGGATTTACAGGGGATGTACAGGGAATTCAGAGATTGCCAGACTGGTTTGGGTGGGAGGGACCTTAAAGCTTCAGTGCCACCCCTGCCATGGCAGGGACACCTCCCACTGTCCCAGGCTGCTCCCAGCCCCAATGTCCAGCCTGGCCTGGGACACTGCCAGGGATCCAGGGGCAGCCACAGCTGCTCTGGGAATTCCATCCCAGCCAGGAATTCCCAATTCCCAACCTCCCATCCATCCCTGCCCTCTGGCACTGGGAGCCATTCCCTGGGTCCTGTCCCTCCAGGCCTTTGCCCAAAGCCTCTCTTCAGCATTTCAGTGTCTGAAGGCACAAAACTGTTCCACACTGCTCAAAATGTGAAATAAAGACAATCCTGCCTTGGAACAGCCAAGCACAAAGGTGTCACTGATGATCCAATGAATTCCAGGGAGGCTCCCCAGTATCCCCCAGTCCCACCCAGGCACAGCTGCAGTCACTCCTGTCTTTTCTCCCCTATGACAAACACATTTCCTGTGTCCCCACACCACCACTGCAGTGTTGGCTTTTTACAGGTTTTTGTTACATTCTCAATCCCAGCACCAACTTAAATCAGTGCAAACCTGAGGCCAGGGCTCTCACACCCTCATGCTGGGAGTCCTGGATTCTGTATTCATCTAAACCTCACTGTTCTGGTGAAAAAAAATCCTTCAGGAGACTGGGAGTTAGGCTGGACTACATGGAGTATAAAAAACCTGAGCTGGAACCCAGGATGGTTTCCTGATGCAAAATGAGCTGGTGTTGGGTGTGACAGACCCAACCTGCAATTCCTGGTGTTCCAGAGCAGGAAACATCTCAGGGAGAGGCCAAGAAGCGAGAGAAGGCAGAAGTGAGGGCAGTGCTGAAGGACATCCCTGCTGGAGGTGACACTGGGTACAAATGAATGCCAATAAATCACACAACACTCAGGTGTCACACCTGTCCCCAGGGCTGGGAACAACCTGGCCAGGGAGATTTGACTCCTGAGGGAGCAGGGCAGGTGCTGGGGCTCAGCTCTGAGCAGGACTAATCTGCAGCCAGGATCTCCTGGCTGAAAATACCTGCCCTGGGCATGCCAGGGCTTGGACTGGGAGCATCTTTGGGGCAGCTTTTAAAATGAAATTAAAATAAAATTAAACTACATGTGCCATCACCAGGTGGGCTTAAAGGTCCCTTCCAACCAAACCATCTTAGGATTCTGTGATCACATCAACATCCACCTGTCTGCAAGGAAGAAAATTAAGTTTTATGTACAATTCTACTAATTCTTACTATTAAAAGAACACAAGAGGAGCAGATATTTAGCAAAAAGTCCCACAAGCCTGGGTGGGCACAACCAGGGAAGTCTGCTGTAAGTGGAGATGCCATACAAATGATTGGGATCAGGCTGCATAATTCTTTAAAGTATTTTTAGGCTGACAAAAGGTGCAAGTGACAGAATTTGTTACCCCAGGTATGAGCACTGAGGTCAGGGCGAACAGACAGAGCAGGCAGACAGAGAGGGGTTAACAAAGAGCAGGAAAAACCTTTTGTGTCAGATCAAATGGATGCTCTGAGCACTGTGAAAGTGAGAGGATGCAGAGCTGCAAGGGGAGTGCTGGGATGAGGCTGATCAGCATCTCAGGACAGGAACTGAGCCTGAATGAAATGCACAGGAGGGATTTAGCACCAGCTCCACCTTCCAGCCTGCACTGCCTGCTGGGGGAGTTATTTTTACTATAACCACCTCTCTGCTGATTAACAGGGGAGAGGGAAAAATCCTCAGCACAGAAAGCTGGAAAGCTTTTCAGGAACATCTGAAGAATTTCAGTCTGGTTTCTCCTGCGTCCTGAAAATCCTCTAGACTGCACATATAGAAAACATTCGTTGCATTTACTGCTTTGTTTGCTCCCAGGAGAGGATAAACCCAGAGATTAAAAGAGTAAAAACTACAAAGAGCAGAAAATAACTTTTCAAATTCTACGATACTGATGCCTGTGAGAGCTCTGCCAGCTCAGTTATCTCTGCATCAGCTCACCCAGACCTGTGATTGTGAGGACAACAAACAAGCTTTCATAATAAAGATTGCAAGAGCAACATTTTAAACCAAATGCTAAAAAACCCTTGGCAATCTGAATAAACCATCTGCAAAGCACAACCCAGCCAGAACACTGGGAGCACTCCCATCTCAGTGACCTTTCCATCACTGATGCTCAGCCCCTCTGGGGAAAACATGTCAATCCACTTCAGATGAGGTTTTAAATGTTTTGTCTGATTTAAAGATCCCACAGAGCTGTGCTTTCAAACAGCTGTCCCTTGAGCTGGACAGAATTCACCAGCCAAGCCAAACTGGGGGTCCAGTTGCCCAAAATACGACTCTTGTTGCTGATTTGTATTGTAGTTAAACCTTGGTGTCAGGGCAGGTGTTGGCAAATCCCATCATCCCCAAAAAACTGGGACATGAAAAGTACCAGCAAATCCCTAAAACTGTGACATGAATGTTGTCATCAAACCCCAAAAAACCTAGGAGTGAAAGACGTCAGCAAACCCCCAAAGATCTGTAACATGAAAGGTGATGGCAAGCTCCTTCCCCTGAGAACTCTGACATGAAAGATGTGCACAAATAAATCATTTTTTGGTTATTTTCTGCTCCACATTTGCTGTCAACACCTCTTTACTCCTGCCATGTTTCAGTTCCCAAGACAACTGATGGCCCTCTCATGTTTGGGTACAAAATCAAGCCCAGGTGACCATGGAACACAAGGGTCTGACCTGAGTCCAAGGGAACATCCCCAGGTGTCCTGTCCACCCTTGGCTTGAGCCAGGACCACCACAGGGCAGCCAGGGGCTCCCACCTGCCTGCCAGGAGCTGACAGCTCTGCTCAGGAGCCAGGGCTACCCGAGCTCATTAAAATCTGTCCCTGGAGCCAACCATGAGGAACCAAGGAACACCAAGAGGGTGGAAAGGGAAGGATCTCTCCATTCTCAACACTCCATCCCTGGCAGTGTCCCAGGCCAGGCTGGATGGGGCTTGGAGCAGCCTGGGACTGGGGAAGGTGTCCCTGCCCATGGTAGGGGTGGCATGGATGGGCTTTGAGGTCCCTCCAGCCCAGCCCCAGCCCATCGTGGCATCCTGTGGTTCAGTGAAAAGGTGAGACATGCTGGCAGATTACAGAGGAGAGTTTGTACTGCCCAAATGCTCCTCAAACATGAGACTGGGAACTGAAGCATCTAGAGAGATAAGTGGAGAAAGCAGAACTCCCATTAGGCCCAGCAGTGCTCAGTGACCAATGGCTGGGGGGCCATGGCCAGAGCCCAGCAGTGAGAGCAGCCAGAGTGACCATGGGGTGTCACTCACACACCACAAACCCAGAGCTGTGAGAGCACAGCCCCTCGGGGCTGCCCTGCCCCGGTCAGAGAGCTCAGCTCACCCCAAGAGTTTTGGGGCTCCACCTGAGGAGCTCACTCCCTGCACACCTGAGCTGTACCCTCCCCTCCCTCGACAACGTGACACTTCCCATTTCACACCAGCCCTCCCAGCTGGCTACAAGAGGATGCAAAAATTCTCTTGCAAATCTTTTGTCTTTATCCCCTGACACACTTTCTCTCCTCTCGTTAATGCGGGTGGCAGACAAAGCACAAACACCGTGGTCGCATCCAAAATCTGGGAAAAAAGCAGGTTTATTGCTGGCTGGGGCTGCCGGGGGGGACACAGAGATGTTGTTCCAGGCGGGAGAACAAAGCTTAACTACTCTTCTCACAGATTTTAAATCCGGGAAGAGTGATCTCATACACCACAGCACCATTGAAACAACGAACCCCACAGAACACAACAAGCTGCTATTGACCCTTGGAATGGGAACGGCTCCATTCAAACGGGGGGTTTGGGAAAGAGCTTCCAGAAAGTGACAGGGAAATTCCACTTTGAATTTCAGCACCGGGAAGAGCTTAACTCCATAAATCATTGC
Source organism: Ammodramus savannarum pratensis (assembly GCA_020466415.1). Classification (NCBI taxonomy): domain Eukaryota; kingdom Metazoa; phylum Chordata; class Aves; order Passeriformes; family Passerellidae; genus Ammodramus; species Ammodramus savannarum. The sequence goes on along the minus strand of JAHXMQ010000807.1, from coordinate 140,787,296 downwards.
ACCCATCGCTCTTGTGCTCCCCTCAAACTGAGTGCCAGAAGCTTACGGGAAAAGCACAACCCGCAGATTTTTTTGGCAGGGGCTGAAAGGGTTTAACTTTGCTATCACCCTGCTCTCACAATGCAGCTCGTGATCTGGGGTACCTCTGCTCGGGGGAGGTGTGGCAGGAGGGGATCCGGGGCAGACCGGCGGGGACCCTTGTGGATGCCACGGATCTGAAAATCCATCGCTCAAGTTTAGGATCCTGACAACCCATTAACAGCTGCTGCTGCACCAGACGCTGAGCAACCAGTCAGGCAATTAATTTTCCCCCTTTCCCCTCCGTTCCTATCCGTACAGAGCCATCCTTTGTTCTGCCTGCCGAGCGCGGCGGTGCCCGGCTCCCAGGTGCGCTCTAAAGTCACTGAGCGCTCCCAGCTCCTGTCCGCTCCCTGCCCGGAGAGGTAAAAATCAGTAACATACCATCACGTGGTAGATCTCCTTGCTTGGGAGACGGAGAGCTCTGCACATTGCTGACCTCCATTTCTTTCCTCTCCAGAGGAGCCGTTTTGCCGGGCTCCGGCTCGGCGCCTTTGCCTTTGGGAGCATCGAGCCCCGGCGCTCCATCGCCGCCGTCCCTCTTGTCCCTCTTGCCCGCCGCCTCCTGCCGCTCTTTGTCCTGGCTGCCGAGCTCGGGGATCTGCTCCAGCTTGCTGTGGAAGGCGCTCGGGCTGCCCAGCTCTTTCTTGAGCGAGTTGCTGCCGTTCCACTCCTCTCGCTTCTTGGCGGCCGGCTCCTCCCGCGCCGGGGCCGGGGGCTGCGCGCCGGGGCCGGGGCTCGGCGGGGCCGCGGGGCCGCCCAGCGCCGCCTGCTCCTCCGCCACCGTCAGCGAGCGCTTCATCGGCGAGCTCGGCTTGGCCGCCGTGGGGCTGCGGCTCTGGGTCAGGCTGCTATTAGGAGAGAGCAGCCCAGTGGCGACGTCTTCTCTAAGCACCGGCTCAGGGTATTTATCGGCCAGGTTAAGGGTTAGGGGCACCGACAAGTGAGAGCACTCTGACATCGCACGCCTCATCGCCTTCCTCTGGTGGGCAGCCCTGGCCAGCAAACTGCCCTCAGAGCCCAGCTGCTCCTCCATCTCCTCCTCCAGCTCGGGGCTCTCGCTCAGGTCGCTGCTTTTGGACTCGTCCTGGGCCAGCTCCACGGTGGTGGTCGGAGGGGCGGCTTTGGCCGCGGGAGCGGGGGAACCGAGCCCGCTCTGCCCGTAGCCGTCGTTAAGCACCCCCAGGACACAATAGCCGGGGGCTCCATCTTTTTTCACGGCCGCTTCTTTAGACCCCGAGTCGTTCGGCAGGATGGGCTGGAAATTGGGGTTCCAGACGCTGATTTCTTGCTCCTTCATGTATTTGCCGGCGTCGCTCTCCGGCACGGAGAGATGGGGCAGCTTCGGCTCCGGCTGGCACTTGGTCTCCATCCCAGCCTTACCCACGGCTTTCTCCTGGTCGGTGATGGCTTCATTTTTACCCAGCCCGGGAGCGGCTTTTTCGGCTGCCGCCTGTCCCACGCGGAAATCGGTGGCTTTAGGGTTCCCGAAGTTGCCTTCTCCAGAGGGAAAGGTTTCCGAAATCAGGGACCAGCTCTCAAGGTGACCTGCAGCTGCCTGGTATTTCTTGCCGGGCACCTCAAATTCTCTTTTGTCTTTCTGAGCTATTTTTAGCTCTTTGTCTAGTTTTCCCTCGAAGAAGCAGAGCTTGTCCTCATCCGTGAAACCGGCGTTCTTAACGAGCCCATCCTTAATCGGTCCCCCCGAGTTCACGTTCAAGCCAATCTCGTTAAGCTTCCCCTCGGTCCTCTGCCACTCGAATTCGGTTTTGCCGAAGTCCTTCGGGGACTCCATGCGGTGGAAGGCGGCCGGGAAGCTCTCGGGGCTCTTGCCCTTGCCCAGCGGGCTGTACTCGGGCTGCTGGTTGGAGAGGGACATCGCGGCTGCTCCAAGCTCCGCTGCAGCGCTCGGCGCGCCGGGCTCGCTGCCGTGACGACACGGCGTGCCCCCGGTATTCGTGACAAACCCCGTCCTCCCCACCCCCTGCGCCGTCGCCTTCACTTACTGCAGGCAGCCACTAGTTCAAAAGAAACCGGCAGGTTGCATCCTTTTGTGGAGAATCCTCAGGAATTCACTTGGGGAAGGCGAGCGCCCGGCCCCGGGCTGAGGCTGCCGGGGTTTATCGGCTCAGGGGAAGGGTTCTGCTGTCAGCAGCCTTTGGGGGGTTCCGACACGTTTGGGGGGATTTCAGCCTCTCCCTTTGCTCTGCCAAGCTGTGCCGTGATCGATGCTTTGATCGGTATCAGTTCCTGCTGATGAGCCATTCCAAGAATACGCAGGACCCAAGGTCAGCAATTCCCCCCCAAACCAAACCAAACCAAGGCACGGCCCCCCCAGCCCAGCCCAGCCCCAGCAGCACAGCGCAGAATGAGCCCTTTCAGCACAAGGGCTTTGTTTTCTGTGCATTTTAATATATTCTTCTAGAGTCAACAGTGATCACAAGTCCTGCTGTAATGAGCATTTCACAATTCACAAACCGGATCGCCCCCGTAAGCAAGAGGACAAAGCTGAAAAGGATGTGATGAGATGTGTTTGGAAAGGTCCTGGAGTCTCAAACACAGCAAGATTCATTTTCATTATATATTTTTGAACATGAACATATCTTACAATATTTTTAGGTAATTTAAAGATGCCCCATATCTGTGTTTTGAAACAGCCTGTTTGGATCCACAGAATTTGCCAGACAAGCCAGACATGTGCCCCAGTTGACAAAAATACAAACTTCATTGCTTGTTGTCCTGGCTGCAGGTGGAATTTTTCTGTCAGCCTTCACCCACACCAGCACTGCACACTTTGTGTTGATCCATCCCAGCCCAGCCCCAACACCTCTGATGTGCCCTCCTCAGCCACCCCTGCTCCAGCACCCCCATAGGGCTCCTTCAGCTGGGAGTCATGATTTGGGCACCACTCCCCTGGTTAAACCGGGCTGCAGAGGCTGCATTAGCACCAAACTGCAGATTCAGCTTTTATTCTTAAGTGTCTGGTGCAGCTTAATCCTTGACTGAGGCAGATTCTGCTCTCTGAGCCAGGGTCACAGCACATGAACCATCCCGGATGTCACCGCACTCCAGCATGGAGAAAATGTCCTCAGAGCCCATGGAAAAGGCCTCCCCTGCTCGAGTTGAACTGAAAGAAATGTATTTTTATACCCAGAGCCTGCAAGTTCCACTACGCCCCCTGAATTGAACCTGCTGTGAGAAATGCTACAATCCACACATTTATCTGCTTGTATTTAAGCCTGGGATTTAAGGCACTGCTATATTTAAAAACAATGACTAAGGAACTGTAAGTTATATGAATCTTTCCTGACAGCCTCTAATTAACCAGAATAGTTCCACCCACAACCTTCACTTCTCAAAGAGCCTCAACAATTTTTCTCTGCTTTAAAATATTCTGAGGTGCCTTGCTGTGGGAAACGGGCTCTCAGCTCACGGCTCGTGCTCTCCCTCCTCCCTGATGTAGGACTAATGTTTGCAAGCACTTGCTCACTCTGAAAGTACTGACTGTGCTCCCCAATCTGGCAGGCCCTGAGTTCCTCTAATCCTGTGTAATTACTGTTATTCCTTCATTGCTCACTCAATCCAAACCAAGATTTTTTTACAGGAAATCTCAATCCACCAGAGATCCCTTAAAGCACTTCCCTAGGAGTGAGGGCAGCCCTGTAAAGCTCTCTGAAACCACCTAGGAGCTTTTTATTTGATTTTTTTTTAAGCAAATATCTACCATTTCTAACAGAGGAGAAAGCCCCTTTGATTTTGGGGCTGGTACTTCAGAGCCTGGGATCATGGAAGGGATTTGCATCAGAGGGAAGAGAAGCCTGGCTCCATGTCAGTGCACAGCCACTAACAGCCTCCACTGCTGCTGCCTTATTAAATAATATTTTCTAATGCAGGAAATGAACCACAGTCAATACCTGGGATGCTCAGAAGCAAGAGAATGCTTAGCTATGAAAAATTAGGAAAGTCAGCCAGTATTTAATCTCTCAGGACATTAATGGAGGTAATGCAGAGTTCATACACTGAGAGCTCCCCAATAGCCTCCTCCTGCCCAGGGCATGCTGCTCCCAGAGCCCTGCCCAGCTCCAGTGGCCTTTATCTTCTACCCAGTCCATTGCTTATCATCTCTATTTATGAATATTCTGCCTCTGAAGCAGTGCCATGGCGGTTGTGCAAGGGCAGGAATGGCCACTCGCTGTGCCCAGCAGCTCTCCCAGCAGAGCTTTGCTCCCTCTTGTTCCTTTAAATTCCCATAAACCTTAAATTCTCTGATGAATTAAAAGGCAAAGTGGTCAGTGAAGATGAGCCAGAAAGGGTGGAAGGATGTTCAGAATACAGAGTTGGGCAGATTTAGAGAGAAGACTGAAGTAAGGGAGGGTCTCACTGGAGCAGAGATGGGTTGGAAGGGAGAATCAGATACCCCCAAAGGAGCTCCATCACTGTTTTTACCCTCAGCTCAACATGGAGCAACATTTCCGACTCTTCAAGTACCAAATCTGGGGTTTCTCTCTCCTCTGGGCTCTCCAGCACCCTCCATGCCAGGCAGGAGCAGTGACACCATTACAGGATCCTGTAAATCAGCCTTGGTCCAGCTCTGCACGTGGAGCTCCCTCACTGCCTGAGGGTCCCAGTCCCTCCCAGAGGGGAGAGAGCCTGCTCTTGAGGAGGAAGGGTCTGGTTTGCCTGCTCACAAGGAGGAAGGCTCTGTTTTGCCTGTTCACAAGGAGGAAGGGTCTCGTTTGCCTGTTCACATCCTTTTAACCCCATTAAACCCTGTCCCTGCTTGTTAGATCTGACAGGATCAGCCCGGGATGCTGAGCACGCCCAGCCCAGGCTCAGGCTCAGGCCCAGCACCACCACCTCTGCAGGCACTCAGACCTACTGGGATGCTTCCAGTGATCCCAAGGGATGCTGAGCCCTCGCTGGGCTGCTCCAGGTGGAGCTGGGCTGTGCCAGTCCTCGGAGCAGGCGGAGATCACTGCATCCCACGTCAGCCCTGGTACCCAATCTGCAGCCTCCCAGCCTCAGCAGATGAATCAGCCTAGTGCTTCTATTTTTGCTTCACTCCCGAAGCTATTACTTATCCCTGCTAATGCTCTGGGGTTTTTTTTGCTTTAATCTAACACAATCGTTTCTGTGCAGTCTCTTGCGCTGGTTTCTAAGGCAACATCACTTTCCAGGATGATGAGCTCCTCGGTGCCAGCGTGCTTGGTGTGGTCTCTAATTAAGAGTTATTAGCAAGAACAGCAATCAGAGCAGGCAGAGCCACGAGGACAGGCTCTGTGTGCCCAGGAACATGGGATTTACACACCCTGCCCCCTGTGCTGACACACACATGGGCTGTGGAACCAGCCCTGCCCAACTCACACTTCACTTCTTCCCACCAAGGAACCAGGCTGAAGGATAAAACTGGAATATTTAGGATTCTGACCACCAGAACCTTGTACTATAAGGTTAATATTGCAAAGGTGTGGAGTTGTACAAACCTTAAACACAGCCTCGTGTTTTACAGGATGGGTCATTTACAGATCAAATCCTGCTTTAGAATTTACATCAAAAACCAGAGATCAGCCAAAACCAGCAATCAAACACACTCAGAGTGTTTCCAACTCAATATTTGCTTATTGTGGGGATATTTCATAGAACAGAGGCAACACAAAGTTCACCAAATGATGCACAAGCCTCAGACTGGCAACATCAGCCAGGGAAAGAGGTTTGGAATTCAGACTTGCCAGAAAGTTACACAGCACCATAAGGAAATGTGGTCAGCAGCCTCAGCCTGGCAGACTCTGCAGCCAGAAGTGGATTTGTTTCACTCCCAGCTTTTCTTGGAAATCCAAGTGTCAAGGATGAGCAGGAATACAAAATAAAGGAAGGAGATCAGCCTCAGGAAGGCTGGCCAAGGACCAGCTCCAGGGGAGAGCTGGGCACGGCTGCATCAGCTGCAAAGGAACCAGAACTGGGGGGAAAAGCAGCTGGGGAAAACCAGGGGCACCTGCAGTGGGGTCAGCTGCTCTGGGGAACCTCGACAGAACACTGAGCTGTGGGCTGGGGCAGGACAGGGAGGGGGATTCAGGTGGGATACTGGGAAGGAATTCCTGCCTGGGAGGTGAGGAGAGTGCCCAGAGCAGCTGGGGCTGCCCTTGCATCCCTGGCAGTGCCCAGGGCCAGGCTGGACACTGGGGCTGGGAGCAGCCTGGGACAGTGGGAAGTGTCCCTGCCATGGCAGGGGTGGCAGTGGATGAGGTCTGAGGTTCCTTCCAACTCAAACCATTCAGGGATTCTGTGATCCTGTGGGATCAGAGGCTCCTGAGCACCCAGCACTGCAGAGCTGCACCTCTGGAAAAGCATCCTGTGAGCTCAGCTCAGCTCAGTTTTTAGCCAGGGACAGAAGCAACACCTCCCCAAAGCATTCTGTTCAAGCTGAACCAAACTCCCAGCAGGGCCAGGGCAGGAGAGAAGCCCAGCCAAGGTCCCCTCCCAAAGCCAAGTGACACTGCCAGACCTGCCTGTTGACACCGTGTGGGGCTCAATTCCTCCCACACCCCCTGGGATAATTAACTGGCCTTTAATTAATGCACAGCCTGCCATATGATGACTCTGAGCACTTCCAAAGCATTATCAGAGCACCTCTGTTATTACCAGCTCCTGCACACAACTGCTGATGATCTCAGGATGATGGCTGCACTGCACATCCTCAGCCCCTGCCCTGATTAACACAGCGTTAATCAGCTGATGAATTCCTGTCAGACAAACCCAATTACACTCTGGGGTCCCACAGGGGAACTACAAACATGGCATGACTGAAAGGTTACTGTGCAAATGCTAGACCCACTTAAAATAATGGAAACCAGGCAGGGAAAGAAAATATTTCCAGCAAGAGCTTCACTGTGGCTGCAAAAGCAAAGCAAATCCTGTCATTAGACAGGGATGGGCATTTCTTGCTTTTAAATGGATTTGATTTGCACACAAACTGTTGAGAAATCTGCCCTGCATCCCACAGGGTGACTGTGGCAATGGGCACAGGACAGCCTGGCACGGGCTGGGGACAGGAGACAGCCCCAGGGATGGGGATGGAAGGGGGGACAGAGGGATCCAGGCATGAGATGAGCACTCCAGCAGCCCCCACTGGGGCAGGAATGCAGGAGCAGACTCAGCACCACAGGGTGGTTGTGCAATGAGCACTCAGCTGCAGAGCTGGCCCTGGGCTGAACAGCTTATGCAAATCAAAATCCATAAGAGGATACAGCCCCCAAACACTGAAACAAATTAATTTCTTTTTCTAAAATCGACTATTCTTCAAGGACAGATTGAAAAAAAAATCTTCTGCAATTCTCCCTTTGAAATAGAGCTTGAGGAGCAGAGGGAAGGGGGATGTGAGCAGCAGATCAGAATCCAACAGCCCAGCCCTGGTCCAGTGGAAACTTTCCATCATTCCCCCTTAACCATTCCCTAGCACCCAGCACCTCCTTGGAAATACAGAATTTAGGATACTCACTGTCACCTCTAATTCCCAAATTGAGTTTTAATTCACACAAGAGGCACCACAAAGGTTGAGTCACATTGTAAAGGCTGATAATGCCTGTGGTGTTTCTGTTATCAGCTGCCTCCTGACATTAAAAAGTATAAAATAATTTTCCATGAGGTTCTGGGCAGTTTTTCCAATGGCAACAACAACAATGAGAAGCTGATATAAACCCAAAAGAGGGATAAGGGATTAAATTTAAGAATTGCACAATCAGCCTTATAGCCAATGTTCCTTAAGCTGCACAGTGAAAAATAGAAAAAAAATAAAATTACACGAGTGCGCAAGGCCTAATTTACAGGAGATGGATCCAACTCCCATCAGAGAGAGGGATCTGCAGCATCACAGTTGCCATGACTCCCGAGGGAGCTGCACCACAGCCCTGGCACTGATTTTAGCAGCACAGACAGGAGCTGATGTTTTCAGGGAAGCATCCTGTTATCCTGGAACACACAGTGTAGGACATGGGAGCCTGGCTAAAGAGGTTTCATCACTGAGCTTCAGCAGGGGGTCCTCCAAAATGCCTTAAAATGGGAGCAAATCACTGCCTGCCCACCGGGGGAAAGAAACAAGAAAGATGGAGAGGGACTGGGGACAAGGATGGAGGGACAGGAGCCAGGGAATGGATCCCAGTGCCCAAGGGCAGGGATGGATGGGAGATTGGGAATTGGGAATTCCTGGCTGGGATGGAATTCCCAGAGCAGCTGTGGCTGCCCTGGATCCCTGGCAGTGCCCAAGGCCAGGCTGGAGCACCCTGGGACAGTGGGAGGTGTCCCTGCCATGGCAGGGGTGGCACTGGGTGCTCTTTAAGGTCCCTCCCAACCCAGACCATCCCAGGATCCTGTGAGGATCTCAGGTGTGCAGCAGGAGCCTCCCAGTCCTGCCTGACAGTCCCAGGTGAGGAGCTGGCCATGGTGTGGCCACAGCTAAAGGCACAAACCCCCTGAGCATGCCACAGTTACAGAACAGGAGCACAAACAGGCACCTGGAGGGGACACAGCCCCTGTGACACCTGGACTGCCACAGAGCTCTCCTGGGTCCCTGGAGCCCTCCCAAGGGATGCTGCCACCACCAGCCCTGGAATGGTTAAAATCATGGATGTGGCACAGGGGAATGTGGGTCAGTGGTGCCCTGGCAGTGCTGGGGTTAACAGCTGTGCTTCCCCAGCCTGAACAATTCCCTGATCTGTGCCATGAACAGACACAGTCACTGGCCAGGGATGTCAGCACCCTCCCCTCGCTGAGTGCTGGGCTCAGCTTGGTGCTGAGGGTGTGAATTCCCTCTGCAGGCCCCTCCACACCCCTTGTGCCAGCTGGGGACCCAGCCACTCCACCTTAATGATGCTGGGGCTCTGGGATGGCAAAGCACCTCCAGCTGCCGTGGGAACACAGCTCAGGAGCTCAGCCCTGGAACCATGGAAGCTCCTGAGCTGGGAGGGACCCACAGGGATCACTGATCCAACTCCTGCTCTGCACACACCCCAAAATCCCAACCTGAGCATCCCTGAGAGCGCTGTCCAAACACCCCTGGAGCTCTGGCAGGGTTGGGGATGTGCCCATGCCCTGGGGAGCCTGGGGGAATTCAGAGCTGGGCATTCTGAGCTCCTCCTAAAACCCCAACAAACCAACTGCTGACTCTGCAAAGTGCTGAAAGGAGGAAAGCAATGGAAGGTTATCAAAGCCCTGAGTAAAACATCAGGACAACTTCCAGGTGCAAAGTTTGTGCCAACTTACTCACAGGCTGCAGTGCTACTCTGAGCCAGGGCTCCTCCACTGTTACCTGTGCAAGTTATTCAGGAGGAGCTTTTCCTTCAGAAACTCCTGGCAGACAATGGAAAGGCTTGGAAGAAATGTTGGTTTTGTAAAAGATGCTGCCTTCAGCTTTCCCTTTGTTTTGTTGCATCATGCACCAAAGAGCATCACTCACTTCTGCAGGCACAAGTTCATGCAGAGAACACCACTTCCACTAAAATAGAACTACTTCAGGTTATGCAACACTCATTAAAATTACAAAACCTCTCAAAAACCTGAGCAGCATGTTAAGGCACTCTGGAGCTCGGGGTCTGGTGAGTTAGTGGCTGCATCATGCAAACTGGCAGCAAGGAACTCTGCAGAACAGCAGCAAACTTCCATGCCTGATGACAAGGCACAAATGGAGAGCACCTGAGGGCAGGGATAAACTCCCCAGCCCATCTCAGCAGAGTGGGGTTCACAGAGATGCCAACTCCTTCTGAGGAAGCTTCAGAATGAGCACAAGTACAAGAATATTGGTAATCTCATCTCTAGCCGTATTTCAAAATTTCTAAGAACTGGATTCAGTTCTGTGGGATCAATTCCAGCTCATTTCATATGAGCACAGGGAGCTTGTTCCCTGGAGAACAGCCAGGGTGCCCAGCCCTGGATGCTGACCAGCCCATCCAAAGTCTCCTAAGAGGGAAAAAGTCCCAAAATTCACATCAGTCCCACCACTGTTTTGTTAGAGCTGCTTTGGAAAAGGTTTTGGCTTAGAAGGAAACACATTTTGTGGATGAGGAGGCTCAAACCAAACCAACTGCAGGAGGAGAAGGGGATGCAGTTGGTGTGAGGTGGGATAGAGCCAAGCCCTGCCAACAGCAGGGACCCAGAACATTCCCTGCCCTGGCATCCTCCATCCCTGGGCAGGTCAGGGACACCGTCACACCAAACCCTGCACACACACCAGCTGTAACTCAGTCCCACAGCTGCCCCAAGGCAGAGCCTGGCACGCGCAGCGTGTGCCAGCTGTGCCCGTGGGCATGAGCACCGTGAGCCAGGCAAGCAGCCCCAGCACCCTGAGAGCAGCCAGCACCCCTCATGCCACGCTGGATGCCCACTGGGGCTCGTGCCAGGGCAGGCAGGCAGCCCTGGGCACACACACACCTCTGTCCATGCGCTGGGGCACGGCTCTGCCCGCCAGGGCTGGCACCAGGGCTGGCACCCCCCGCGCCTTGGTGGGTCTCATGTAGCCCTTGAGCTGCTCTGCTGCCTTCACTCTCTCCTTCTTTGCCTCCTTCACCACTTTCTGCTCTCCTTCTTCTGCCTCTTTAGCTGGGGCTCCAGATTCCTTCTCTTTAGTTGTGTCCTGAGATTCCTTCTCTTTGGCTGCATCTTGAGATTCCTTCTCTTTAGCTGTGTCCCGAGATTCCTTTTCTTTATTTACTTCTTCAGATTTCTTTTCTTTAGTTGTGTCCTGAGATTCCTTTTGTTTAGCTGTGTCCTGAGATTCCTTTTCTTTATTTACTTCTTGAGATTCCTTTTGTTTAGTTGTGTCCTGAGATTCCTTTTCCTTAGTTGTATCTTGAGTTTCTCTTTCTTTCTTTGTGTCCTGAGACTCCTTTTCTTTGGTTTTGGCTGGAGAATCCTTTTCTTTGGTTTTCTCTTGAAGTTTATTCCCCTCAGGCTTTGACACTGGAGCGTCCTTCAGGAGAACCTCCCCAGCACGAGGAGCATCCTTCAGGAGAGCAGGGCCCTCCTCTGCAGCCTGACAGGGACCATTTTGGTTCTCTTTGGGCTGGATTTGGGTGGTTTGGGCAGCTGGCCCAGCAGCCTCAGGCTCAGAGCCCTGGTGTTGGGGTGAGCTCTGCTCATTCCTCCTGTCCCTGCCCTGCTCAGCCCCTCCAGCCTTCCGTTCCTTGCCAGCTCCTGGTACACCCACAGGTGTCCCTGCAGGGGCTGGATACATCCCTGTGCTGCCAGGTGTCCCTACAGGGACTGGGGACATCCCTGAGCTGCCAGGTGTCCCTGCAGGGGCTGGGGACATCCCTGAGCTGCCAGGTGTCCCTGCAGGGGCTGGGGACCTCCCTGCTCCCTTCTCTGCACAGGACCTGGTGGCCTCTGGCCCCCCTGTCCCCTCAGCAGCTCCAGAGGCTGCTCTGTGTTTTGGATCTGCTGCCCCATGAGGAAGCTCTGAGGGAGCCTTGGCAGTGCTGTGCTTTGTGTCAGTGGGTTTTACTTCTTTATCCCCCACCTTGGTATCAGTGGGTTTTATTTCTTTGTCACCCACCTCGGTATCAGTGGGTTTTATTTCTTTATCCCCCACCTTTGTGTCAGTGGGTTTTATTTCTTTATCACCCACCTTTCTATCAGTGGGTTTTATTTCTTTGTCACCCACCTTGGCATCAGTGGGTTTTATGTCTTTATCACCCACCTTGGTATCAGTGGGTTTTATTTCTTTGTCACCCACCTTGGTATCAGTGGGTTTTATTTCTGTGTCACCCACCTTTGCCAAGGGACAAAGATGACTTTTGTCCTCGGGCTGGCCACCCTGGGACCCAGCCTCTCTGCTCTTCCCACCTTTCTGGGAAATCTCTTTTCCAGGTTCTTTGGGCTGCTCATGAGATCTCTGGCTCTGCATCTCCTTCTTAGCACCAGCTCCAGGCTCTTTGCTGCTTTTCTCTGCTTCCAGAGGAGCAGGAGGAGGAGGAGGAGGAAGGCCCCCAGTCCCTGCACCCCCCTCTCCCTGCTTTGGGAGGCCACAGGGAGCATCACCCCCATCCCCAGGGCCACGTGCTGGGCTCTGAGACATAGATTTGAAGCCCCTTCCTTTATTATTCCCAAGTCTTTGAGGGCCAGTGGGAAAGTTTTTGATGTTTCTGTTTTCATCTACAAGATCTGTGTCTCCCACCCCACACTCCAGCCCAGCTCCCACTGCAGGCTGTGCCTCGCTCCTGTCTGGTTCTGCCTCCAGAGGAACAGGCTGCCTTGAGGCATTTTTAGCCTTTTTACTGCTTCCATCATAGCCCCTCGTTTTAGATCTCTCAGTGACTGGGGCCAGGCTGGGATCTGACACTGCTGGATGCTCTGGAATAGGATTTTTATTCCTGCTGCAAGGACTGGCACCTCCTGCCTCAGGTTTGTCCCTGATCTCCGGGCCAGCAGGAGGGAACATCCCTGCTCCTGCTTTATGCTCCAGCAGAAAGGGCTGCTGTGGGTCAGGCTCCCCCTTTCTGTGCTTCTCCTCCCCACCTGTGTGTGCCTTCCCTGGCTCCAGGGGCAAAGCAGGGGCCTGTGCCTTGGCAGGGTCAGGCAGGTGACCCAGCAGCACCTCTGGACTCCTGGAATTCTCTTTGCCCTCCTCAGACTGAGTTTGTTGAACATGTCCCACTGCAGGGAAGACACCTGGCTGCAGCTCAGGCCTGTGCTCAGCCTTTTTGCCTTTCCCATCTCTGCTTTTACCCTTGGGCTTGTCCATGCCCAGTTCCCTGGTGGGACTGTGCATCCCTGCCCTGTGCCCTGGGGATTTATCTGCTTCCTTCCCTTTATTCACAGGCCAAGTTTCCTTAGTTTCCAAGTTTCCTTTCCCTATTTCTGGCTCTGAAGTCTCTGTTTTATGGCCTGAAAGATTTGGCTGCTCACAGAAGCTCCCAGTGCCACCCTGGATTCTGGGCTTCCCCAGCTCCTCCTCCAGCCTCTCTCTTTGCAGACCAGCCCCCTTCTCCTCAGCCAGGCTCATTTCCTTCCTGCCTGCAGCCACCTGCTCCTGCCTGCCTTCCCCCCCAGCCCCCAGGGCAGCTGCCTGCCCCGAGGGGCTTTTCTCAGCCTGTTTCCTTCTGCCATCACTGCTCCTCTTCCTGGCTTTCTCTGCCAGCACTGGCACATCTGAGCTGAGCCCGGCAGCTCCGGCCTCTCTGCCTTTCCCAGCCAAACCCACCTGCTCTGTGGGGCTGATGGTGGCAGCCAGAGCAGGAATTTTGGCTCCCTCTCTGCTCTTCTCCAGCAGCAAAGTTTGGTCTAAAGCTCCCAAATCAGCTGTTTCACCTTTCCCATTTTCTTTCAGTTTCTCCGGTCCCAGCTCAATTGGTCTTGGCATTTTAGCTGCATTTTCCTGCAAGCCCCCAGCAGGGACACAGCCCTGCTCTCTGCCCTTATCACTGCCCTCCTTCACCTTATCAACTCCCTCAGGAAAACTCCCTGAGTCCACCTTATTCTCAAGGAAAGGTTGCTGGAGAAAGCTCCTTTCCCCCTTTTTGCTCCTTCCGTCGCTGCCTCTTTTTTTGGGCTTGTCTGCAGGGCAGGCCTGTGCAGCACTGCCTGAGGGGTGTCCTCTGGCAGGAACAGCCTGGCCATTCTCAGGATGAACTGTTTCCTTCCCAGCCTCATCTGTCCTCGCTCCATCAGTGGATTTGCCTCCATCCTCTGAGAGCATCCCCTGCTCTGAGCAGCTTCTCATTCTTTTGCCTCTCCCCTCACTGCGCTTTTTCTTTGGCCTGTCTGTGCTGTGTGCCAGGCTGGGCTCTGTCCCAGCCTGCTGCTCACAACCAGGGACCCCTTTCCCCTGCTTGGGATCTGCTGCCACCCCCCTGCCCCCTGCCTCGCCAGGGCTGGGAGCTTTGGGGACACCCTGGGCCCTGCCCTGCCCAGCTGGAACGTTCCCAGGTTCTGGTGGAACAGGAACAGGAGCTCCAGGAGCATCTGCTGGGTTCCTCAGTGCTCCCTCTGACCCTCTTTCCCTTTCTGCAGCTGCCTTTGGCTCTGCAGGGAGCTTGTCCAGGGCTGCAGCCTCCAGGTGAGGCTGTTGGAGGGGTTCCCTTTCAAGACCTTTGCTTTTTTCCCACTTTTTCTTGGCTGCTGTTTCCAGGGAAGGCTGGACAGAGTCACTGGGTGCTTCCTGCCCTGGAGATGGGGATTTGGGCTCCTTGTTTTTATGGGACAGTTCCAAAGGTTTGGTCTGTAAGGGAGCTCCAGCTATGCTCAGATTGACCTCCTTGTCCTCTCTGCTCTCATTTTTCCTGGGGAGGTCTCTCTCTGTGGCCTTGCTGGGTTCCTTGGCTGCAGCAGATTCCTGCAGCTCAGTGTGACCCATCCCAGTGCTCTGTCCCTGAGATCCCAGCACCCAGCTGCCAGCTCTGCTTCCCTGTGGCTCCATCCCCTCCCTGGGGCTGCCATCCAGCTCGCTGGCTCTGGGGCCCTGCTGTGCTGGGGCTGGCACAGGGGAGCTGTTTTTCTCCTCCAGGACAGGACTCCCAGGTGTTGTTTTAGCATCCTGTGGCACATGCAGAGCTCTGCTTCCAGGGGCTGTTCCAGGACACACAGCTGGGTTCTGCCATTCTCCCCCATAGGGAGCACTCCTAGCTCCTCTGCAGCTTCCATTCTCCTCCCAGAACTCCATCCCTCTTGGCAGCTGGTTCCTCCTTTGTTTTGGTTTCTTTTTCTTTTTCTTCACCATGGCACCTTCCAAGTCCCAGTTTTCCTGGGGGGGATCTCTGCAGCTCTCCACAGGCTCCGTGGGGACACTGGTGGCCTTTTTGTGAGGAGCCCTAGAGCGAGGGGATGCTCCAGCACCACAGCCAAGCTCCACTGTGGAACAGGGGTCTGCTCTGGGCTCAGGACTCTTCTGCTGTGGGACACCTACAGGATGCTCCTCTGGCACATCTGTGAGAGGCACTGGGGCAGGTTTTGCTCTGCCAAACCCACGGTCCCTGGATTTGGGAGCTTGCCTGACTTGTGCAGTGGGAAGACCTGGAATACAGGAAGCCTGCTCAAACATCAAGGCCACTATTTGCTTGATAAAAGAAATAATAAATATATTCTCTATGTGGCTGCAGCCCTCTCAAACAGGCCCTACAGGCACGATTTCCCACTGGAACCACACCACAGCCACCTCAGGAGGGCTGGGGTAGGTATTTACCCCAACACCTGTGTGATCTACCCCAAATCCATCCACCAGTGCCATTTAAACACAAGTCTGACACAGGCTCTTACCCCACCAAAAAGCACCAGTTCTTGCAAGGACATGCCATTGCTTTTTAAAAATGCATTAAGGATCCATTTTGTCTCAGCAAGACAAGATCAGAGAGAGCCTTTTTATATCTCTAGCTGGCATCCTTCCAGAGTGGGAAAACAGAAGTTTAGTGGGAAGATGGGAAGAGAGATGGGGGCAAGAGAGCCAAGTTTCCCCAGCAGGCAGGGAGGAAGCAGGGGGAGGCAGAGCCTCTGTGCCAGGGTCACCTCTGTGTCCCTGGGGATCCCTCAGGGTGAGGAGAGCAGCAGTTGTTTGTCACTCAGCCCTGGCCCACAAATCCTCCTCCACACAAGTGTGAGCAGCACCAGCCCCTCTGGAGGCTGGGTCAGTGGAGCAGGAGAAAATCACATCTTCCTTTGGCAATTGCACAGCTCACTTGGGAAGGAGATCCTCCCTGGAACATCCTCATGAGAATTACCAGTCCTTTTCAACAACAAAATAAAAGCCAGTGCTGATGGCAGAGATGGGAGCTCTGCACTGCCCCAGCACAGCTGTGAGCCAGTCCCAGTGATAAAGCACTCAGAGCACAGGGATTCGGGTTTTTGGTCTCAGTGGGAGGGGACAGAGCCTTGGGGAGGGCAGGGATCCAAGGGAAGGGTGAGCCCAGCACCAGGAGCCCTGAGAGCCACACAAAGACATTCCTGCTGGCCCAGGTGGCCCCACAGCCACGAGCAGAAGTGAAGAGTTCCCAGAGGAGATTTCCATGAGGAAATGGAATTATTTTTTATGTTATGATTTCTGTCCTACCTGTGGGCTCCTGCACGGTTTTCCCTTCCTGAGGTTCTGCATGTTGGACGTGGTTGTGCTCAGCCTCCTCCTTCTGTGTCTCACCATTCTCAGCAGGAGCAGATTTTTCTGGAAGGTCTTTATTTTCCAGGGCTCCTTTTGCTTCAGCTGGAACATGAAAGACAGGAATAAAGCTTCAGGTCTCAGGAGTACAGGCAGCCTGCAGCTAAACCCCAACCCTTGCAAAGGGGTTAATTTTGTGTTTAGCAGGAATGAGGTTTATGAGACATGGTTGGTTCATCCCCTCACACTTTTACATTTGGCACATGCCAAGGTGGGGGTAGAACAGAAGCAGGGGCTGTTTCAGGGCTTTAAGCACAGGGTAAGGGTTTGTTTGGGTTTTTCCTCTTTGTAATCAGCCCAGTTCAGACTGTCCCAGCTTCCCACTGGGAATTCAAATCCAGAATGAGCTCCATTATCAGCCTGGAGTCCCTGGCTAATGCTGATCATCTTGTATTCATCCATACCTTCCAATACATGCACACAGCCACCACAACATTGCTCACTCTGCATAATTACAGCCAGTTTTCATTTGTAAGGCATAATTACAAGGGAGAGCAGTTCTCCCTGTAATTAATTTTATTTAAATTTTGAACAGAAAGGGAAACGATGAGAGGCACTGGTAGGACAGTGCAGGGGAAGGAAAGGACAAGTGCTGTGCTGAGCCCTGTGTCAGCAGGCACTGTAAACCTGCTGGGGCTGCACTCTGGAGCCCGGGCAGAGCTGTGCCCGGCTGCATTTCCCACCTGCTGCCTCCGGGGGCTGCTTGCTTTTGCCGGGAATTTCCTCCTCCCCGGGGCTCGGGGGAGGTTTCCTGTCCTTCATCTCCTCTGAGTGATCCACACAAACTTCTGTGGCTTTGCATTCCGCCTCCACCTTTGCTGCTGCTTCTGTAAATCGAATGTGAAGAGTAAAAATTCCTGGGTTTAAATATAGATCAGATTAAATTAGATAAAATTCACTCCCTCACCTAATTTTTTATCTTCTGTAAGGAACTGAAGGGTTTCCTCACTTTCAAAACCTGATTTTTAGGATCTTTCTATCTTCCTGCATTGTCTTGCACTTCCTCTTTCATTCATCCACCTGGGCCTCTCACTCTCTACCATTCTAGTGGGTGTTTTTGTTAAAACTCCTCTCTTGAAATTTATCCTCATCATTAAACTAAAGAGTATTAAAAATATCTCACTCCAACCCCATCCACAACCAATCCACATATGCTGCCTCTACCCAGGACTATTTGCTGCATTTTAGTAATATAAATATTCAATAAGTACAATTTTGGAGAGCAGTTTTCTCTCCAGAGGGATGGTGTCCCTGGAGAAACCCACACAGCACAGCAAACCTGCACATGGAGAACCAAACACGTCCTTCCCAGCATTCAACACCTACAGTCATCCCAAGGAAAGGTCCCAGAATTACCAAATAAGCCTTTTAGGCTCTTCAGAAATTGTTTTCAAGAACCTCTGTTTGTCAGCTCTGTGTCCTACAGGATCTGGGAGATTTCAGGGAGAGCTGAGGGTGGTGGTGACACAGAGCCAAGCACCAGCAGGGATGAGCCAGCACCTCTCCATGGCTGTCCTCACACCACTCAGTACTGCTCAATGATGCACTCAGAACTCAATGATAATTTAAAAATCATTAAAAACCCAGTGACAATTTAAAAATCACTAAAAACCTCTGGTTTTATGTTTCATAAGTGAAGAATCCCCGTGATGCATTTTCTGTGTCTGCTGAGAGCACAGCTGAGCTCTCCTCACGGTGCTTCACTCAAAGCCAACCAACGCTGGGCTCCCTGACCTCAGGTGTTTTCCAACCTGAATTATCCATGGCTGTGACTCTGGGATTTGGGCACACTCACCTGCAGGAGCCTTGTCCTGCTCAAGGGCAGCCTCAGATGTCAGCAGCTCCCCAGACACAGCAATGCTGGGCTGAGCTGCCACGTTCCCACCATCCACAGCAGGGACAGGCTTGACTGGAGATGCAGGAGCAAACCCAGAATCCAGGCCATGGTGATGGTTGACTTCTGCTGCTGGGCCAAACTCAGAGCCCACAACGTGCTGAGCTTTGTTATCTGCTGCTGGAACAAATCCCAAATCCAAGGTATGGTGAGGTTCTGTGTCTGCTGCTGGAGCAAATCCCAAATCCATGTTCTGGTGGGACTCCACACCTGCAGCTGGAGCAAATCCCAAATCCATGTTCTGGTGAGATTCCACACCTGCTGCTGGAGCAAACCCCAAATCCATGTTCTGGCGGGACTCCACATCTGCTGCTGGGGCAAATCCCAAATCCATGCTCTGGTGGGACTCCACATCTGCTGCTGGGGCAAATCCCAAATCCATGGCTTGGTGGGACTCCATACCTGCTGCTGGGGCAAATCCCAAATCCATGGCTTGGTGGGACTCCATACCTGGTACTGGAGCAAACCCCAAATCCAGCCCATGGTGGGATCCAGCTGCTGGGGCGAAGCCGAGCTCTGTCCCCGGGGTGGACACGTCATTGACACCTTTGGCAGGGCTGGCTTCAGGTGCAGGAGCAAAGCCCCCATCTGTGGCCTGGAAAGGGCTGCCTGCTGCTGCTGCAGGACTCTGGGCAGGTTTGGCATCTCCAGCAGGGCCAGCCCCAGCTTTCTCTGCAGGATGGGACACGGCGTCGGTGGTGGGAACAGAGGCTGCACCTGGCAGGGACACAGGAACCCCAGGTCAGGGAGAACCCATGGAAAACCCCATGGAAACTGCTGACCTGCTGCTCTGTGCATGGAGAACAGCCAGGCTCCCTCCCTGTGTGCCCCCCTGCCTTTCAGCACCACCTCCTCCCCTGGCAGCAGCTCACCCAGGTGCTCCATCCTTATCCCCTGCTGCAGCCCCCGTGCCCTGTGTGCACCCCTGGCTGCAGAGGGGCTCCCATCTGCTCCAGCAGCAGGGACTGCCTCTGTGCCAACGCTGCCTGTGCCAAACAGCTGGCAGGGGGCCAGGGCTGCTGGATGCTCTGCCAGGAGCACATTCCAGCAGAGCCCAGGCAGGAAGCACAGCCAGCACAGCCAGCATGGCTGCAGCTGCAAGGCACCTCTGAGATGTCCCAGCTCCAGTCCTGCTCCCTTCTCCTTGCAGGGACACCTCCCACCATGCCAGGTTGCTCCATCCTGGCCTGGGACACTCCCAGCAGCCACAGCTTCCCCAGGAAAGCTGGTTTTCCCTCTACTGCAGGACACAGAAAATGTGGGATCACCTGAGTGAGCACAGCAGGTTTTCCAAAAGCAGGAAAAGTCCTGTCACCCTCCAAAGGCACACACTTCATTGTAAACATGGTTTGTGCTGGTGGTGAGGTTGGGTTGGTGCTCCAGCAGGAGCTCTGGCACTCCTGACACAAAATCCACCCACGAATCCCAAATTCCCTCTATTCCCTCAAATTGGCCTCGTTCATTTTTCACACAGTATCTCCTAACACTGAGCTGGTAGCTCCAAACCAACATTTGTCACTTCACAGCACAATCAAAGCTCTGCATTTAAGCTCCTATTTGCCTAAAATCCCCCTGAAGGAGGTTTTTCAGTCAGTTTTTGTTTAATGTTTCAGCTCTCCAGAGGCAAGCTTTTCCAAATGATCAGAGGCAGAAGCAGTGGATCTCTGTGCTGCAGCTCCTCATCTCGACAGCCCCAAGCTCTGCCCACCCTCAGTGCCCTGAACATCTCCCATCTATTGCTGACGACCAAAAAACAACATTCCTACTGATTTTTTGAGTCACATCTAAAAATATCCTCCCCATCCAGTGGAAAATGTATGAAATCTAATTTAGATGCTTAAACTGAAGTCAGAAAGAAATAGAAAAATCTAAAAAGTCCCTTGTAAAATGGTACTAAAGGGTCCATTTAGATAAAACAAACATTTCAGTGAACCAAACCAAGAGGATCCATCATACACCAGCCCTCATTGGGATTTGACTTTGTTGTGGGTTTTTTAAGTGATATCATGATCTTCTCCAAAGAAAACATAAAGACTGTGATTTTACATGTGAATAAGACTGTAAATAGATAGATATTAAAAGCAGTATGGATGATTCCTGGAGAATTAGGGAAATTAGTGGGATGAAGTATTAGGAAGCTGGACAACAACTGGCACTATGAGTCTGGGTATAAATACATTAAAAATGGTTTTTTTTTAAAGAGAATCCTTTAAAAGGACAGGTTCAAGGTCCTTGTGAATAGATGTGGCACCTGGGGCCGTGGGTAGGTGGTGGGGAAGGGTTGGACCCAGTGACCTCAGGGGGTTTTTCCCCCTAAACCATTCCCTCCTGTGCTGTAACCACAGCCTTGGGGTTCTCCTGGAGCACAAATGTGGAGACAGCAAGGAGCCATGGAATCAGCTCCTGGACTGGCACACACCTGAGCAGGTTTGCAGCTCCTCCCTCACCTGCAGGCACACAGATCTGTTCCCACCTTGCTGTGTTTCCCCCAGGAGAGGCAATCCCACGTTCTCCCCCCTGCAGGGTGCAGGGCTCACCTGGAGCTGCAGCCTTGGCTCCCTCGGGGGCTGCAGCCTCTGCTGGCAGGGCTGGGGCTGCAGCAGGAGGGCTCCCAGGGGCTGCTGCTGTCGTGGGGCTCTCGGGCAGGCTCGTCCTTATGGCCTCTGTGGCTGCAGGGGGCACTGCCAACACAAGAGCTGGGATCAGCTCCTGATCCTTGGATCATTGGATCATGGAGCTGCTGGCATGGGGGGCACCCCCAGGTGCTGCCTCAGCCACCCCGGGGAGGGAATCCCCCTCAGCTCACAGAGAATCTGCTCTGATTGCCCACCCTCAGGAAAGTAATTGGTGCAGCACCCAGGAAAACTCTTCAATCCCAGGAGAAGTGGCAAAGTTGGGGAGGGTTGTGCTACAAACCCTCCCAGTGCCACCCCCAGCTCCAGGAACACTTCTTACCCATCACCAGGGTGAAACTGTCCTCAGCTTCTTCACAGAAATAAAGATTATGGGTCAAGTTTTGTAATGCACACAAATCCCAGTGGGATAATGCTCCAGTGGAGCTTCAAAGATTTAACTGTGACCAGAATTTAAAGGTAATTGTAAAATCCCACAAAGGTTTGGGTGGGAAGAGACCTTAAGGATCACCCAATGCCACCTCTGCCATGGCAGGGACACCTCACATTGTCCCAGGCTGCTCCCAGCCCTGTCCAACCTGGCCTTGGGCACTGCCAGGGATCAGGGGCAGCCACAGCTGCTCTGGGCACTCTGTGCCAGGGCCTGCCCACCCTCCAGCCAGGAATCCATTCCCAATATCCCATCTAACCCAACTCCCTCTCAGTTTAAAGCCATTCCCACTCCCCAAAGACTCATTTCCACTGTAAACTGATGTGAGCAGCAGAAGCAGTGCTGTCCCTGGGCAGCCCCCACGTGGCTCTGTCCCAGCCTGGTGTCCCTTGAGGAGGCAGACAAGGAGAGGAGCTGGTTCTGCTGCTCAGGAGCTCTCTGCCAACACTTCCTGCAGATCAGATCACAGCTGGTTCTTACCTGGTGGCTCAACAAAGTAAGAGGTATCTGGTCCCTTCATGTCCTGCTGAGCTCCCATCCAGTATTCTTCAGGGGCTGTGGGAAACAAACACACTGAGTCCAGCCCTGACCCCACAGGACTCTGATTTCCCAGGGGAAGGTTTGACTCTGCTGGATTTGGGGTTCATCCCCAGGGAATTTCAATTCCCTCTACAAGGGGCACCAGAACCTCTGCTCTCCCAGGATTACTGGGAGTGAGAGCTCCCATCAGACAAGAGTTACACCCAGCACTGACCCCAGGAGCCAGAAGAAGAGTTTCTTTCCTCACTTCTCCTGGGCAAGTGGCTCTGCGTAGCCCTGCCTAAGCAGGGGGCTTGGAAAAGTTCCAACCTCAATAATTCTGTGACTCCTAATGTAGAATCCCAGCATGGCTTGGGCTGGAAGGGACCTTAAAGCTCATTTCATGGGCAGGAACACCTTCCACTATCCCAGGCTGCTCCAAGCCTCATCCAGCCTGGCCCTGGGCACTGGCAGGGATCCAGGGGCAGCCACAGCTGCTCTGGCTGGGCCAGGGCCTCACACCAGAACACTCCCCTGAACCAACAGCTGCCCATGCCAAGAGTAAACTTTCCAATCTTGACTCATTTTATGTATCAACTCCCCACCAAGATTCTTTAAGACTGGTAAAGTGGGATTTCCCAGCTGCAAACCCTCCAAACCCAGCCTGTCAGAGGAAATATTTGTTTCTCACCGGCTTTTCCTGGCAGGAATTCTGTGCCTGACTCGAGGCCCATGAAGGCTGACGGGTCCAGAGCCTCTGCAGGGGAATACAGGGACCCCAGGAAAGGCTGTTCAGGTCCCATCATGGATCCATGTGGAGCTAAGAAAATAACAAAACTTTTGTTAATCACCAGCCTTAATGACACCTCTCCTAAATTTCAAGTCCCACCACACTTGGGCTGTTCTGCTCAGCAACAGTTCAGTCAATCTGCATCAACTGTTAGTTCTGCATCACAAACCATAAATTCTGTATTTAACAGAACCTTCTGACAAGGTTTAAGAGAGTAAACACAGGCAAATTATTTCCTTTGGCTTTCTGCTTCTGCTCCCATGAATTCCAGCTGGTAATCCCTTAATAATCCAATATTGATATAATAATCCAAGAGCTGAAATCCTGAAGAGCACTTGGCAGCAACAGCTCCTGAGTATCTGGGTTTTAGCCATTAAAACAAGAGCAGGGCAAAAAAAGGCTTGTGAATTTACAGCTGTGGAAACCTCCCTCGTGGATCCCCTGATGGGGAGAACCATAAAAAGTTCTGTGCCAGGATTGAGAGATGGATGGGATTTTGGTATTTTTGGTCTTCAGGTTGTTGTTTATATTTTTGTCTTATCCAAAGCTCTGCATGCTGCCTACATCTCAGACTTAGTGCACAAAGAGAAGGCACCAAAAGTCACAAGACACACAGGTTCAAGGCCTTTTAAAACTATTTTGTCCAATTAACTCTTAGAATGTATTTTAGTTCTACCTTCCTACTAAGAAAGGTAGAAACAGGTTCCAACATCAACCTGAAGTTTCAGTACATGAAAATGAACCTTCAACCAACACCCCTGGGCTCCAACATCAACCTGAATTTCCAGCACAAGAAAGACAAGAGAGCCAAGTGCCAGCTGGCAGCTGGAGGGCTGTGCAGGGGAGCTCACCAAGGATGTCCCTGGCAGCATCGGCGTGGCCCGGGAACAGCGGCGCGCTCTTCACGTCCGTGGGGAAGGACAGCTCGGGCAGGTTGTCCCCTCTGTGCATGCTGAAGGGGTCTGGCAGAGACACAACAGGCAGGGTCACCACTCAGGGACAGGGACACCCTCAGGGTGACAGGGACACCACTCAGGGTGACAGGGTCACCACTCAGGGTGACAGGGACACCCTCAGGGTGACAGGGACAC
>JAHXMQ010000807.1:140726519-140763632 GCA_020466415.1 Ammodramus savannarum pratensis | reverse complement strand
CACTCAGGGTGACAGGGACACCCTCAGGGGGACAGGGACACCCTCAGGGACAGGGACACCACTCAGGGCACAAGGAGCACCATTGGAACAAGAGGATGGAGATGCAGCAGGTCCCAACGCTGCACTTACAAGGAAAAGCTGCTTTTGGAGCAAACCTTCCCAATTAGAATTTACAGCCTCACTTGCTCAGGCTGATTTTTGGGGCAAGTGGATCAAGACTGTTCCTGGAGAAACTGTGTCCTCTTCTCCAGGAGGAACCACCTGCCCTGATGGACACAGCCCATGAATCTGAGTCAGGAACAAGGGCTGGGCTCAGCTCAGCCCAGCCCAGAGCAGGGAAAGGTGTGGGATCCCTGAGCTCTCCCAGCCAGCAGCTGCACCCCAGTATGAACTGGGCTGATGGACTGGTATTTTAACCAAGTTACTGGGAAATTGAAACATCCCCCAGTGTCCCAGGCAGACTGTCCCACCCCTGGCAGTGTCCCAGGCCAGGGGGGACAGGGCTTGGAGCAGCCTGGGACAGTGGGAGGTGTCCCTGCCATGGCTTTGAGGTCCCTGTCACCCTGCCCTCTGGCAGTGGGAGCCATCCCTGTGTCCTGTCCCTCCATCCTTGTCCCCAGTCCCTCTCCAGCTCTCCTGGAGCCCCTTCAGGCCCTGCAGGGGCTCTGAGCTCTCCCTTGAGCTGCTCCTCTCCAGGTGAGCCCCCTATTTCCAGACACCCGGATTTCCTCCAGCTAAACCCAGCTCAGGGGGATTTGGTTCAGGGCTGTGGCTCATTTTCATGCCAGAAGTGCTCCCTGCAGGGCTGAGAGCCCAGCCTGAGCTGTTCCCATGCCCACAGTGGGCTGGGATGTCAAGATCAGGTGAGCTGAGTGAATTCCTTCATAAACCTGTCAGATTATTTGAGATGCCAAGACAACATCTTGCCTCGGAGCAACGTGCAGGATATTTTGATTTTGAGCTGTTTACAACAATACTGCCAGGTCTGAACAACTGCCTTGTTTCCAGTTAAAGAACCAACCCCAAAAAACAAGGGGAAAAAAAAGAGCATGACTAAAACCAATTTAAAACTAGAAGAGATTCTGCTGATGTTCCCTCTTTGCCCAGCAGTTGAATGATGTGGAAGAAATGGGCAGCTCAGATCTCTGGGCCAACCCACCTCTGCTCCAGAGGGAAAAGGGGAGGAGTGGGAGAGCTGAAATTTCCCCTCTTTCTTCCCAAGGAACAAGGAATTACAGGGATACACCACTGGCTAGAGAATTCTCCCCTTGGGAGGGAAATTGTCCTCCCATTTTCCAAAGGGTGGGCACACCAATATTGAATAAACCAAATGACTTCTCTGAGTCTGATCTCTGCTCCATTGTGGGAGCTCTAAGCAGAATCTCATTTACATCTGACTGGAAGAGCAACACAGGGGACACTTTGATCTTGAACTTTATGTGGTGCCTGCACAGGTGTGCAAGACACTCCAAGCACATGAAACCTAAAGAAATGCTGTTTCATGCAACAAATAAACTAAAATATTCCTATTATTCAGGCCAAAAGAACATTGGTGATAGGCCAGGTATGTAAATTGTTCCTAATTAACAAATGTAACATTTGGCTCTTCAGCAGAACAACACCAATGTCCCATTCCTGCACCCACACAGCAACAGGAGGGAAAACCTCAGAAACCTATGACTCTTCCAGTTCCTCCATGCATCATTTCTTATCCTTGTAAAAATACATCAGTTCTTCACAGTCAGTAAGAAAATCATGCCCTAAGCAGGCCTACACTACTCAAAAATATATTAAAAATAAGAAGTGCCATCCTGTATCTTTCCAGGTTGATTGCCTGGGATAATCTGGGTTGGACACACATTTCTCACATACTCCTGGAGCCAGCAAGCAATTTCATTTCAAAAAATGAGGGGAAGAAGGAGAATATTGAGGGGAAGCTGCTGGGTCAAAGTGTATCAGTGTGCAGGGCTGGGTTGCACAAGATGCAGCTGCAGAGGTGTGGGACAGCCCCACTGCAGGGCAGGGTGTGACACAGGGACAGGCACTGCCTGGGGACACTGCAGCTCAGAGGGACACATCTGGGGAGGTCTGCACTGAAACCCACAGTGCTCACAGCAGCTCGGCTGTGGGAGTCCCCCAACACCTGCTCTGGGCATAGAACCCCAGAATTATTAGGGTTGGAAAAGAATACCAAAACAATCAACTCCAACTTTTGACCAAATACCCCCAAAATACATCACAAAATGCTGTGTCTGCTTGGGCTTTGAACAATTCCAGGGATAGGGACTCAGCACTGCCCTGGGCAGCCCCTGCCAACACTGAACCTGTCTTTAGTGCAGGGATTTCCCCAATATCCACCCTGAGCCTGCCCTGGCGCAGCCTGAGGCCGTTCCCTCTGCTCCTGTCCCTGTTCCCTGGGATAAGATCCCAAATCCCCCCGGCTGTGCCCTCCTGGCAGGAGCTGTGCAGAGCCACAAGGCCCCCCCTGAACCCCCTCTTCTCCAGGCTGAGCCCCTTTCTTAGCCCTCTCAAAAATTCTCCAGCCCCTTCCCAGCTCCCTCAGGGATTCTCCAGCCCCTTCCCAGCTCCATTCCCTGGACTCTCTCCAGCCCCTTCCCAGCTCCATTCCCTGGACTCTCTCCAGCCCCTCCAGGGCTCTCCTGCTGGAGGGGCCCAGAGCTGCCCCCAGGATTCCAGGGGGTCCCTCAGCAGGGCCAGCACAGGGGACAATCCCTGCCCTAGGCCTGTGTCCAGCCACTGTCACCAGCCCCTGTGCCCAGCCTGGAGGTTCCATGGGGTGACGGTGTCCTGAGGGCAGGACCTGGCCCTCAGCCATGGATCCAGCCTGTGCTGATCCCCCTGGAGCCTCCCGGCCCTGCAGCACAGCCACATCCACCAACCATGCTGGCTGTGACCATGAAGGGGTCACCCTACACCCTCACCCATCCCCAGGGGGGATCCCCTGAGCAGGGCTGGGCCCAAAACCAAAAACCAACTCACAGGGAGTCCAGGGGCTGCCAAAGGCCATGAGGGGAGCAGGAGTCCCTCAGAGATGGAACCTGCAGGCCATGAGGGGAGCAGGAGCCCCTCAGAGATGGAGCCTGCAGGCCATGAGGGGAACAGGAGCCCATCAGAGGTGGAGCCTGCAGGCCATGAGGGGAGTAGGAGCCCTCTCAGGCCATGAGGGGAGCAGAAGCCCCCTCAGGGATGCCATGAGGGGAGCGGGAGCCCTCTCAGGAATGGAGCCTGCAGTCCATGAGGGGAGCAGGAGCCCATCAGGGATGGAGCCTGCAGCCTATGAGCGGAGCAGGAGCCCTCTCATGCCATGAGGGGAACAGAAGCCCCTCAGGGACAGAACCTGCAGCCCATGAGGTCCCCCAGCTGCTGAAATCAGGGTGCTCCAGCTCCTGAGCCATCCTACCAGCCATGTCCATGGGTTTGAAGCACAGGTCCCTCTCCTCTGCTGACCAGGTGTCGTTGCGATCCAGGAACTCTTTGTAGGACATCTTCTCATCCATGATTTCTCCTGGGAATACTGACATGGGAGAAGAAAATGACCCAGTCAAAAGCCAAACACTGAAATATTTAAAATGGATCACTGCACCATGTGACATTTAGGTGTGACATCCCCAGGTAACAGGGACTGGCAGCCAAACCAGAGCCCATAAAATTCATTTTTGACTGGTTTGATCCAGCTCTTCAAACATAAGACACGGAATAATGCGGAATTTCTGTGTCCTGAGGCACATGTAAGATCAAGAACAGACTCACATGGAAGTACTGTCCTGGTCCAAAGCCCCCAGTTGTACAAAAGGAACAAAACCCTAAGTCCTGAGGCTTTAAACAGGACAAAATTAATACCCAGACTAATGACTTTTAGCTGTATTTCTGTTTTAAGGAGGTCTGAATTTGTCAACTCTTCTGAGGACAACATTAGAGTTTTTTAACTGGTTCCAGTTTCTTCTGGAAAGAAACAGAAATATTTACAGTGACTCCTTCTCTCATCCCCCATACAACATCCTCTGCTCTCTGCCAATACACCTCTTTATGCTTTTAATATTTTTACCTTCACTTAGACTGACAGTACCTGCAAGTCTGGAGCTCAGGAGATTAAATTCATCACAAAATATCCCTGGATATAACCCTTAATTCAGTGCAAAACTGCGGTTACTAAAAATAACCTAATGTTAAGGCACAGAAGGACCAGAAGGGAAAATTCATTAAAAATTTGACCCTGGTCTGTAAAACAACAACCTGGAGGGGTCAGGTGGGCTGAGAGATCACAGCAAGATGGGCAGAGACTCAGCTCTGTTTTTATTAATAATGATGATGATGATGATGACGACGATGATGATGATGATGATAACAACAACAACAATAAAGTTATTGAGAGAGAATAAGATGAAAAATTGCTTTTGTGGGGCTTGGGGTTTGTTTTACATCACAAAACAAGGAAAGGTCACCAGTACAAATCATCAGGTGGGTTCAATAATCTGCTCAGACAGTTTGGGTTTAGAGGAGCAGGAAGAGATTCCTTGGAGTTTGAAACATGTCCAAATCTCTGATTTGGGTAAATATTAAATATTAATTCTAATGAATAATAAAATCAATAATATAAATATTTGATAAGTATTCAAACAATAAATTAATAATAATTAAAACAATAATTAAAATTATAATACATTCTATAATAATATATTGGATAATTTACGTAAATAATTAATATAAATTTAATGTATAAATATAACATATATTATATAGCATATACATTATATATATAATATATTATATATATTATATGTAGTTTTAATATATTTTATATATTTTCATGCACATTATACGACATATAATATATATTTTATCATGTATAGTTTATATATTTTCATGTGGTTTCATTATATATTACATTATATTATGTCATGTATCTAATATAATATTTATATATTTATAAATATATGTAAATTATGTATTTGAATATTTATTTACATAATATAGATTATAATATATTTTTATTTATATATACACATATACATATACACATATGTATAAATATAAATGCATATGTGTAATAACTAATACAATTAATGTAAATATTACTTCCAGCCAGGCTCTGGAGCTCCGAGTGCTGCCGTGTCCCCAGGGTGTGGCCCTGTGAGCCAGGGCCATGTGACACTCACTGTGTGTGTGACACTGTGTGTGACACTGTGTGTGTGACACTCCCTGTGTGTGACATCCCCGGTGTGTCCCCTTTGTGTCCCTGTTCCCAGCCGATCCCGGACCAGGCAGGAGCTTCCTGGGGTTCGGGTCCCTCTGAGGGTCACATGGAGGGAAGGCCACATGCCCAGGGACACCAAGGTGCTGGCACCGTGTCCCCAGGGCCACCTGCCCCTGTCCCACCTGGATGTCCCAGAGCAGCACCCACCCAGCCCCAGCAGGAGCTGCCAGGGGCAGGACAGATCCTAGAGAGATGCTGGTCCAAGGAAACACAAATAAAATGGATTTTTACACTTACACACGCTGGGAAAGCCAGACTGGGAATGAAAGGGGAATTTCAGGGATCACAACACTCCCACCTCTTGTCTCCAGGAGAACCCTGATTCATCCATCCCATCCATCCAGAACAGCCCTGCCCTGACCCACCCATCCCTGGGCACCCCTGGAGCTGCTGCCCCTCCTGTGCAGCCCCCAGCAGCAGGGCCTGGCACGGCCACGCCGCTTTGCTGCCAGAGCTCAGAGCTTTCATTCTGCTCAGTGGCTCCATTTGCCACGGCTGACTTCAGCAGGGCACTCAGCAGCTCCCAGGCAGGGTGACACCACCCCTGTCTCCGCTGACAAAGGACAGGGGGACACGGGGGACAACAACCCCTGTGTGTCCCATGGAAAACCAAACCCAGCCTGGGCAACGCTGTCCGAGCCTGCAGCAGCTATTTCAGGAGCAAATATTTTATTAGTATTTTATTTGATAATATAACATAATTTTGGTACCATTTCATTTAGCTTTGCAAAGTGCTTTGCAGACAAAGTGCCACTGCAATGTGTCAAGAGACATTATTATTATTTACCATTATTTGTGGTACAGAACAGCAAGGGATTTAATTAGATTCCACTGTAAATTCCTCTAGACAGGAGCCTGTCATTCGTGTGTCTATAAAACTATTTAAAGCAAAAAAAAAAAAAAATAGAAGACACTAAAAGTCCTTGACAGTGTGAGGAAGAGCCTGGGAGCAGTTAAAACATTCCAAAACTTCCTCAAGATGATATGATGATATTATGACATTAACAGAGTGCTGGGCTGGACCCGCGCTGAGGCTGATGGAGAGCACCCACTGCTTGAACTCTGAATATTTGAAACAAATCAATTTGTTAGCACTAAAAATATATTGGCATATTGCCACAATGAAAGTTTTCACAGGGAAGAACATAAAATTAGGGTCAGAAAGGCAAACCTGAATAAACCCCTCCACTTTGAGGGGGTTTAGTACCAGGTTGTGCTCATGCCTTTCAATACAGAGGGGAACCACACCTGGGGCTGGAGAAGGAGGGAGCAGCAGGAGACAAAAGGAATTGGGATGGGAAATATTTCCATTTGCCATCAGATGGAACCAAGTTGAGCAAAACTCCGTCAGTGTTTGCAAGCCCTGAGCTGCAGCAAAGCCCCAGAGCTGGCTGCAAGCTGCATCAGGAGCAGTTGGGAGCTGCCTCTGCCAAATCCTTCCAAATCCAAACCCAAGACTGGAATATTCTTCACACAATATTTTCACAACAGATGCAAATTAAAAACCCAAACCAGGCAGTGCTTCCCAGCAGGAATGCCGGTGCAAGGAGGGATGCAGGCAGCTCTGGAGCAGGGAGAGCAGAGCAGGGCCAGCCACAGGGACAAGGCTGGAGCAGCCGCCCCTTCCCTGTGCCAGCCAGGACCCAGCTGCCCCTGCCAGAGCCAGGACAGCAAAGATTTCTGCAGCACAGCCACCACCAGCAAACCCCCTCTGCTATTCCCACAACGTCTCTTAACATGGACACTTCCAGCTTATCTGTCATCCCCACCCCATCCCAATATTCAGTTTCCCCTTATCAAACCTGGAACACAAAATGAGATCTCAGATTTCCCAAGGACTGGGAAAAGAGGATTTTTCAGTTCCAAACCCAAACTCCCCAGACACACATTCTGCCTCTGACCTACCAATAAACATCACAAAATAACACAAAGGAGAAGCCAAACTCTTCCAAGGCCCAGTGCTGCCAGTGCCCGTGGATGTGCATGGCAGCAGATAATGCACTCCACACAAAATGCAAATCTGACAGATCCCACAGACCTGTAAAGCAATTTTAGCAAGTATTAAAGCTGGCTGATAGCTGAAAATCCGGTTACGAGCCCTGATAATATAAACCAATGTAGGATTAGAGCTTACAAAGTCTTGCTTAAGGGAAAAAAGACCATTAACAACATACTTACAAAGCAAACTTGCTTCTGAAAGGAAAAACAAGGATCCCATGCAAGAAGCACCTTCTGTGCACTGCTCCCAGGGCAGGATGAGGGTGGCACATTTAGCAGGGCTGCTGACAGCGTGGAATTGTTTGTTTGATCATCTCTCTGCACAGGTCAGCTCGGTCACAGCACCCAATTCACAGCTAATCCAGCCAAAAGTGCCCCCGTGGCCACCCACCCCTGTGCCCGGGCTGGGAGTGGGGCAGGACACGCTGGTGGAGCTGCTGGCACACAGGACACCCCAGGGAATGGCCAGCCAGGGCTCTCTGAGCACAGGATTACCCTCTAAAGCCTTTTCCCTGCAGGAGATGCTAATCTTGGCAGGTCACAGGCCAGACCTCCAGCTCGGGGTTAAGGAGCTTCAAAATTACTGAGTGAGCAGCCAGGAGAGGGCCCTGCCAGCAGGGAACACAGGGAGAGGGAGGGTTGGGAGCTCCATTCCTGCAGAGGATCCCAAAGGGAATTTGCCCAGATCACCCTGGCATGGGGAGGCACAGTTGGCCTTGCTGGAATCCCCAAAGAGCAGCAGTTTTATCAGCCATGCCAATCAATTCACAACCCCCTCTGCAGGGTGTGGGATCTGCAGCCTCAAAAAGGAGCTTCAGAATCAGTCATGGAATGGTTTGGGCTGGAAAGGACCTCAAAGCCCATCCAGTGCCACCCCTGCCATGGCAGGGACACCTCCCACTGTCCCAGGCTGCTCCAAGCCCCAATGTCCAGCCTGGCCTGGGACACTGCCAGGGATGCAGGGGCAGCCACAGCTGCTCTGGGAATTCCATCCCAGCCAGGAATTCCCAATTCCCAATCTCCCATCCATCCCTGCCCTCTGGCACTGGGAGCCATTCCCTGTGTCCTGTCCCTCCATCCTTGTCCCCAGTCCCTCTCCAGCTCTCCTGGAGCCCTTTTAGAGTCCAAAGTGTCCCTGGAGCCTTTCCTCCTACACACTGGATGCTGTAAGGATTCCACACAAGATTTAGGCTGTTTTGGGAGCACTTGGTGCCTGTGTGAGGAACAGTCCATGCTCAGGACATTTATTACCAGGAGCAGCTTCTGATTCCTACCTGAGGGATTCATGAGAACTCTGCCTGCACGTCCTGTCTGATTTTCAGGCACACACCCCTTCAATCTGCTGCCCAGTGGTGTTGTACAGGATGGGATCCACCTGGAACATCAGGTAAAACCCCAACAGGCAGCCAAGACATTCCAGGGTCTCCTTCCCTTGCTCAGGACATTATTTCCAGACATTATTTAGGGTAAGGGAGGCAAAAGTTCCTCCTGAAAGGTCACAGGGTACCTCTCCCTAGAAGCTCAGGCTCTCTTTGTGCCTGCTGGCTTTAAAGTAAACCTGGAGTATCCTGCAGGGATACCCCCTCAGTGCTTTATGATAAGTCTCATCATTTTGTAAAATAAAATATTGTCTAGCTCAGTTCAGAGTGAAGGGTCTGAAAATCCCTGTGAGTGACTTTTGCAGACAAGCTTCACTAATCCCAAATCTAAGGGATAAGCACAGACAGGAGCTACACAGGAAAAGATGTCACCCAGCCACCCAAAGGGAGCTGTGCATTTTTATCCTAGGGAATAAGAGCTCAAGATTCCAAGAAGTTTTTGCATTTAATGAATGTCTAAATCACCGAGCTGGCAGCCCTGATGGAGCACAGCTCACCCAGAGCAGAGCTGTCAGAGCTGGTTACTGCCTCCCTTTGCTCCTGTCAAAGTGAAGGGCAGCAATTCCACTGAAATTCCACTGAAAACCGAGCTCTGAGGGGACTGGACACGGGGCAGGTTGGCCAGAGAGGCTGTGCAGTGTCCAGCCCTGGGCAGCTCCAAGCCAGCTGGGCAGAGTCTGCTTTCCCTGCTCTGGGCAAAGCTGCTGGGCTTGGCAGAGCTTCCTCCAGCCTGCTGAGCCCCCACAGGCTCCTCACACCCAGCTTTTTGGGGAGAACACATTTCTGTCCTTGCAGGAGAGGAAAATTTAATCCCAGGAGCTAGTGCTGGCTCAGATTACACAAAATACTTTAATTTCATACAATATCAGAATCGTTTGGGCTGGAAGGGACCTTAAAGATCATCTCATTCCAGCCTCTCACTGTCCCAGGCTGCTCCAAGCCTCAATGTCCAGCCTGGCCTGGGACACTTCAGGGGTGCAGGGGCAGCCACAGCTGCTCTGGGAATCCCATCCCAGCCTCTCAAACAGGAATTCCTCTCCAGTACCCCATCCATCCCTGCCCTCTGGCACTGGGAACTCACTCCCCCTTGCCCTGGCACTCTCAAGTCCCTGCAATGGAAGCAAATTAAATTCCACCATGAGCTGGATGGGAAGAAGATCAGGAGTCTATGCAAGGTCCCAAAGGAACTGCAGGGCATTTCAGAGGGTGCTGACAGTTCCAGAAGGGTTTTGCTGCCTTCCCTCTGAAATTCCATGAGGTTACATAACCCTGAATGCTAAAAGGGCCCCGTGCCTACAACTGTCAGAACCACTATCTCCAAACTTCAGAGATGCAAAGTCAGTAACTTGAAAGTTCAACACAAGGTTCATGTTCTGCCTCGTAAAAAAAAAAAAAATTTACAAGGAAAAAAATGCAGTTGCTACAGTTTCATGACCAGCTTTTTTCCCTTCCTTACTTCTCCTTCCCAGAGGGAATTTTGGCAGCAATTGCTTTGTCATGGACTGGGAGGTGGAAGCAGGGAGGTGCAGAGAGCTCCCAGCTCTGCTCTAACTGCTGCCTGTTTGTCCTGCTGCTCCTGCTCCCCACTGGGAACACCAGGGAGTGGGGAATCCTCAGCACTGCTCACATTTACTCCTCAGTGCCCTGGACCATGGGACAGCCCAGCTCTCACCTCCCCAGAGTGCTCACCTGGAGCCAGCCTGCACAGACTCATCTGGTAATAAATAACACTGTTAATAACAGATTCATCTGGGAATAACCTCTGTTAATAACAGATTCATCTGGTAATAACCTCTGCTAATAACAGATTCATCTGGTAATAACTTCTGTTAATAACAAAGACTCATCTGTTAACAACAAAGGCACCCAAAGCTCTGTTTTTAAACAAAAGGCTCACTAAAGACTTATTTACACCACACTGGAAATACTCCAGGTGTTGGGAGCTGGAGAGGGACTGGGGACAAGGGACGGAGGGACAGGACACAGGGAATGGCTCCCAGTGCCAGAGGGCAGGGATGGATGGGAGATTGGGAATTGGGGATTCCTGGCTGGGAGGGTGGGGAGAGGCTGGAACAAAATTCCCAGAGCAGCTGGGGCTGTCCCTGGGTCCCTGAAGTGCTCAAGGCCAGGTTGGACATTGGGGCTTGGAGCATCTGGGACAGCTGCACTTTTTGTTTGGTTTTTCTCAGCCAAGTGGCACAACTGAAACACTTCAGTTTCACTTGGGGTTCCTTCCTAAAGCCAGGAGCCTTCTGCACATCCTTGGCAGGGAATATTTCCATCCACAGCCAGGCAAAACCCCCCCAGAGCTGTTCAGCAGGCCCAGGGTGAGATGCAGTGATGCAGAGACCATCTCATCTCCTGTGGAAAGCCCAGGGCAGCAATGCCAGGGCAGCAGTGCCAGGGCTGAGACAGCTGAGTCCCTGCCCCATTCCCTGGCCTTGCATCCTGCCTCAGAGCTGAGGAGGAGAACCCAGAGGAAGGTCTGGGGCACCTGCCCAAGCTGCCCTGCCTGAAATGTCTGAAGCTGAAATAAACTCAATTCTGAGGCTAAGGGATCATAGTGAGGAGTGGGCACAGGAGCCTGTCCAGACCCCACTGTGCTGGCACAGGGAGAGCCCAGAGATCCCAGAACCCTGCAATCATCCAGAATGGAAAAGCCCTCCAGGATCAACGAATCCACCCTGTGCCAAATGGTCACCTTGTCCCCAGAGCTCTGAGTGCCACATCCAGGTGACACCTGCAGGGATGGGCACTGCAAACCTCCCTGAGCAGCCCCTGCCAAAGCCTGAGCACCCTTTCCATGGGGAAATTCCTGCTGTGCCCACCCAGACCCTGCCCTGGCCCAGCCTGAGGCCGTTCCCTCTGCTCCTGTCCCTGTTCCCTGAAGCACAGCCTGACTCCCCCAGCTGTTCCCTCCTGCCAGGGAGTTCTGGAGGACCACAAGGTCCCCCCTGAGCCCCCTTTTCTCCAGGCTGAGCTGTGGCACCAGCTGGAGCCTCCTCCTCCTCCTGTGCCAGCCTGGCCCCAGCTCCTGAGCAGGAATCCCAGAGCCATGAGCACACAGGGCTGGGAGTGATGTGACAAAATGGTGTAAAATAGGGGTCACCTGAGCTTCCATCAGCTCTCCCACCAAGCTGTGCTGCTGCCATGCCCTACAGCATCTCCTGGGTCCCAGAGCAGCCTGGCAGGAGCCCCAGGGAGTTTTAGGGGATGGCAGCCCCTCCCTGGTGCCAGCCAGGCAGGGCAGTGTCCCTGTGCTGGCACAGCAGTGACAGTGCAGTTTGCAGAGCTGTGACCCGCAGTGCTGTCAGCCCTCCCTCTGAGCAGGGAACGGCAATTTCCCCTGAAAGGGCTGTTTCCAAATTTACACTGCTCCAGCCTGACTCAGGGAATGCTCCAGTTCCAGCCTCACTGCCCGGTGGGGCAGAGCTGGAGCAGATCTCAGCCTGAGGGGCCTGCCTGGGCTCCAGATCCAGCCTCACTCCTCACTGGGGCAGAGCTGGAGCAGATCTCAGCCCTGAGGAGCTCCCTGAGCCTGCCTGGGCTCCAGTTCCAGCCTCACTCCTTGGTGGGACACAGGCTGGAGCAGATCTCAGCCTGAGGGGCCTGCCTGGGCTCCACCTAAGCCAGGCTCAGGAGAGGGGCAGGACTGAGAGCAGCAGCCCTGCACAAGGGCACAGCACAGAGGGAGCAGCACAAGGACTCCTGCTCAAAGGTCACTGCTGAGATTGCTCAGACCTTTCACACAGGACACAGGAACTGTCACCCTGCAGGGCTTTCAAGGCAGGCAGGTGTGGAAGTTCCTTTCCCCAGGAAAACTGAAGCAGCCTCTAGGACAGGGACACAGATCTCCTCTGAGGCCCTGGAGAAGGGGGAGGGATGAGCAAACATCACCAGAGACTCAGCAGGCCCAGCCAGGGAACCCGAGGATTTGAAGGTGAGCAGGGGCAGCTGTGAGCTGGACAATGTGCTCTGGTGCCTCCAGGTGTGTGGTGACTCCCTGGGCTCAGGAGCAGGGGACAGGCACAGGGTGCCCAGAGCAGCTGTGGATTCCAATCCCTGGCACTGCCCAAGGCCAGGCTGGAGCTTGGAGCAGCCTGGGACAGTGGGAGGTGTCCCTGCCATGGCAGGAATGGAACCTGTGAGGTCCTTTCCCGCACCATTCCAAGACTCTGTGCTTCTGCTCTTGCTCACAGGAGGCCCAGGAATACCCTCCAACCCAGCTGAGATTTTGGGCTGGGACCAGACACAGTTCAGGGAATCCTGAGCTGCAGCCTGGGCCGATGCCAGCACCTGCAGAGGGTTCAGGACACCACAAACACAGAGGAGCAGCCAAACCACCATCTGCTGCCAGTCTGCACACAGGACTGGCACTTGCAAAGTGTCTCCTGCTCCCAGGAAACTCAAGAGCCACAGAGTGAAATTAAAAATAAAAAAATACCTGAGGAATAAATAATCAGGAAAATTCCAAAAAGAAAGTATCCCCTACTTCCCACTGATGATGATCTGGTACCTCAAACCTTCCCTAAGCTTTATCCTTCTGAGACCCAAGCACATTCACCATAAAGAGCAGAGGTGCAGGATTCTCTTCAGCTGAGCACAAAGCACTCCTGATCCTCAGGCAGGCCAGGACATCTCCTGCTGCTGTGCCCCAGCACTCAGAGCAGCCCAGCTCTGCTCTCTCAGTGCACTGGGTACCTGAGCTGCCCTCCCAGGGCTCAGCAGGCAGCACACGTTCCCCACGTCCCACAGTGACTCCCCTGCCTGGCACAGCCTGGCAGAGCTGCCCAGCTAGGCCCTGGCAGGAGCAGCTGGAGCAGTGCCCAGCTCCCACACCCATCACCCAGCAGGACACGGCCCCTGCTCCCTGTGCTGCTGCTGCAAACCCCAGATCCTCCCCTGGCACCAGCCAGGACCTCAATTCTTCTTCTAAATGCAGTCAGGGCCAGGGAAGAAAACAAAAAGAAGAAAGAGCAGCACTTACAGACTCTGCTGGGGATCATGAGCTCCAAGTGTGCTCCTTGGAGAGTCAATATTTACAAACCACAAGGAAGAACAAGGTCCACACAGCAGCTCACTTGACCCACTAACAGCACTTTGCAGGAGCTGCTCCTCAGGCTGAGGAGGGCACAAAACTCTGACTCTTCTCAAAACTTACAGCATGTAAAATACATGAAGAAAACATCCTCACTGCACCAGGCTGCAGCTACACCTCATCTGCTGCCCCCTCACACTTTTATCCCTCCAGCTGGTGCTTTCTGGCTGAGTGAGCACTAGTCCTGATATCTGTTAATGAACTAGGTTACCAATTAATAATCCTTCACACATCTGGGAGGTGCCTGCCCTGTGCATCAGCTGGAACACCCATCCCCAGCCCTGAGCTGCCCTAGGTGCTGCTCCCCGGCCTGGATGGAGCCTGTGCTCTAATCCTTATCAAATGATAACAACCAGAACTAAAGCAGGCTGAGGGCTGAACCCTGCAGCCTCCTGTGCATCACTCTCCCCTCCATCTCCATTTAACAGCTTTCTTCAACCCTTCTCTTATCTCTAATAAACTGGAAATCCTCTTCCTTTGACTCATACACTTCAGTGCTTGTAAATCACTGTGCACCATAATCTGGGCAGTCCTTAAATCTCCCCATCTCTAAGTCCTCCCTTCCATTTTTATTAATTTCCTCTTTTTTTCCAGACTCTTAAAAGCATTTGCCACAGCCTCCTTGGAGATGGTCTGTGAGTGCCTTCCCTCCCCATACAAATCACTTCCCTCCTTTAGTTTTTTAGCACTTCACCTTCCCAACAGGTTTAACTCCTGCCATCCCTGACTGCCAAGGTGAGTTTGAATTTATTGCCCTTTTCTCCCTCCTGCTCATGTTCTGAAAACAGCCAATCTCATCACATTCCTTGTTTCCTAGCTTTCCCTAGGGAAGGTCCATGATTAACCCTTCTCCAGGCTCAGAACATCCCAACTCCTCAGCTCAGTTGGGAGCCCACACTTGCCCTCAAGAGCTGTCAGTGAGGGAGCCCCTCTGAGGATAAGAAATAAATTATAAATATTTGTGTGTGGGAACTCTGGAAACATCCCCATAATCCTGCCCCACGTTCCACCACACAGTACCAGTGTATCCAGCCTGGAATTCCAGCCCTTGATTGCTGCTTGGATGCGAAATACTTCATTTCTTCTGACCTACATATTTTGGCACTTTCACTCTGCCTCACATGAGATGGAGAGGAGCCATTCAGAAGTGACAGTATTTACTGTCACCCTTGAAACACACACATACACACACACATATATCTCCATACACTCATTTGTATTTTCTCTCCTCCTTCCTGGGTCCCATCTGTGGGTGCACAGCCCCAACACCCCCCCACATGCTTGTTGTGCAGAATGAGATGGTGATAATGGAAATAAGGGCTTAAAATAGCAGATTTCCCTTCAGCAGTGAGTGCTGTTTGTTTGTGGCTGTGATTGCAGCATCCCTGCTCACACACATCACCCTGACCTACTTTCAGCTTCCCCAATCCCGTGGCACAGGCAGCAGCTCACAGGAGGAATCACAGGCAGTCAGGAGAAATCTCTCTGCCACGTTTGTAATAGAGTTTTATGGCCATTAATTCCAGCTAGTGTCAAACTAATGACACGAGGGACATCAAAGCATGAAGCCATTTACATAATACCAGAAGAATCTACAATTCTATTACTGTTTATTCAGGCAGCTTCTGCTTGAGAATGAGGAAGATGACACGCTGTCTGTGCTCTTTTGAAATCATTCTAATTTACAGCCCTGCAGAGAGGCAGCCAGTTTTCTAGGAATTCTTTAATTCCTCACTAAGGAGTTTCTGATGTTTTGAAACAAATCCTGTCAATTTGATTTTCCTCTGAAAATCTAGGAAATAAAATGTTTTCATTCCTGTGGATGAGCCCTGAGAGACTCAATGTGGCACGTGAGGGAGCAGCTCACCTCACAGCAGGGCTGTTCCACAGGACATCCCACCTGGCCACCACGGGCATGGGATGGAAGGAAAGGGAAAGTGAATTCTTGCCCAGATGTTGCTCTGGGACTGAACTGTCTCACCTAGATGGAGCTGACAGCGCGGGCGGCGCCGCGTTTGACGCTGACACCAGAGGACATTTCCAGGCTTCTGGGAGCTGCTGCCAGCCCTGCTCACCCTGCAGGGCCCAGCCAGGCCAGACGTGTCCCCTGGGCTTGGGGACAGCACAGCACAGCACACACAGTGTCACCTTCAAAGCCAGCCCTGTGCCCAGGGGGACGAGACAGTGGCACCGACACGGCTGGCACAGAGACAGGCTGCAGGACGGGTCTGGCACAGGACAGCTGGGGGTGACTCCAGAGACACCAACAAGGGACAAACCCCTCAATTCCTGCCCTCCAGGTCCCTCTGGGGACATGGCTTCAGACTGGAATTCAGCACCAAACAGATGAGAACAAATCCTGAATGGTTTGGGTGTGGAGGGACCCTCAGGACCATCCTGTGCCCACCTGGGCAGGGACACCTCCACTGTCCCAGGGTGCCCAAAACCTGGCCTTGGGCACTTCAGGGATGCAGGGGCAGCCACAGCTGCTCTGGGAATCCCATCCCAGCCTCTCACCATCCTTCCCAATATCCCAGCTGGCACTGGGAGCCATTCCCTGTGTCCTGTCCCTCCATCCCTTGCCCCCAGTCCCTTTCCAGCTCTTCTGGAGTTCTTTAGGCCCTGCTGAACCTCTGGTTGTCCTCAATTCACAGAGGTTTAATGCTGAAACCTGATTTTAGCAGGACTGGAGTCATCCCTGATACAGAAAAGTAGCACAAGACTCAGAATGTAAAAATCTGACATGACCCCTGTGAGCAGCAATTCTAAAATCACCCCAGGAAACACAACTGCCACCTGAAACCTCTCATCAGCTCATTTATACATATATTTATGTGGTTTTAGCTGAAAGTCTGGCCAGGTAAATCTCATCTTCCTCAACTCTCAGCTACAAAATGGGGCAGCTCTAATTTGGACATTTCCATGATTATCAGGTTTCCATTCCTATTGAATCTGAGATTGTCTTTGGTAGAATACAGAGCTGCCAAAAACTACCTGAAACTTTCAGTTATGCACACGAAATTGCAGATTTTTTTTTAAGCAGAATCATTGATTTTGGTTGTAAAATTGAGACACAGAGCCCCTAAAATCTTGCCAAACTGCCCGTGAGTGACATTTTGAAAGAGCTGTTTGCATCACTGGGAAGCAAGAAAGTGTTAATGTAGGAGATGTAACATCACAGCTTTTCCAGGCAAAGCATGGAAGGCTTGACAAAGCTGAAAGCAAAAGTATTTTTATCTGTAGCCAGGGGAAATGTTAGGGAAAGTGGAGACACAAGGAAATGACACAAAGGTAAATAAAGAGTTGGCTAAGTGACAAGTGGCAAGGCAATGTCAAAAGGGAAATTCTCTTCCTGGAGGAACATAACCAGTTATTAGAGTGTGAGGATCGAGGATCCAAAACAACCCTTGCCTAATGTTTTCATTTTTAATCCTAGAAATATAAAAATTCTGATGAAATTAAGATTAAAGTATCTTTTCTCTGATCAAACATCCAGCCTGCACATCTCAGACTCAGCTGAGCAGCCCAGTTTGTTACCTGTGTGTGCTGGAGATCAGATCAGACACGGCTGCCCAGTGACCAGAACCTCCAGGAGTTTGATAATCCCTGGCTTTCCCTCCCAATCCAGGATATTCTGATTTTATGATTTCCCTTACAGATTCCACTCCCCAGCCGGGCACTGGGATGGGAGATTTGGAAGCACAAAAAGCTGGGCCCCAATAAATACAGAATTGTTTTCCAGTCCTTCAATCATCTCTGAGGGAACTCCCAACCCTCTGAAATCCAATACTGCTGAACCCCAGGAGTTCAAAAACACTGAGTTTGGCCAGGCTGGGTTTTCAGGAAGCCAGACCAAACTGGGGGCATGGAAAACCCAATTTCACAGAATCACAGAATATCCTGAGCTGGAAGGGACCCACAAGGCTCATCCGGGCCCTCCACAGGCTGAATTTGTCACAGAGAGCCACAGGAAATTCTCTTTGAGAAGGGACAGATCAAACCTGTGCAGGAGGGGACAGCCAGGGGGGTCAGGCTGGGGACAGAGACAGGACAAGGGGAAATGGCCTCAGGCTGGGCCAGGGCAGGCTCAGGGTGGACAGCAGCAGGAATTTCCCCATGGAAAGGGTGATTAGACTTTAGCAGGGGCTGCCCAGAGATGTTTGGAGTGCCCATCCCTGCAGGTGTCACCTGGATTCAGAGCTCTGGGCTGGGGACAATTTGGGCACAGCTGGGGCTCCATGACCTTGGAGCTCTTTTCCAACCTCAACAACTCCATGATTCAGTCAGATGCAGTGTGCTCTCACTGCAAGGAAGAAGGTTAAACAGCATCCTAAGTTATGTGACAGAACAGAATCAAACATCCCTCCCAGATATTTTTTTGGGGGTGGTGAACTGTGTTTTGCTCGTGTCCTGCAGTCTCCTGTCACTTCTGTGCCTTGCCAAGTCACTTCTAATTCCAGAGGTGCCTCCAGCATCAATTGTCCACAGAAACAGCCACAGCCAGAAGTTGCAGAGCTGTTCCCAGGGGAGCTGTTCACCCTGCACTGTTTAGCAGCCATTGATTAATGCCAAGAGAAGCAGGGACCCTGCCTGGCCACCCCCAGGAAGGGGCTCCTGCTGCCAAAGGAAGGGACAGCTCTGTGGGCACAGCCTCATCCTCCACCACACAGAAATCCCAACCCCACCTCGGGCAGGAGCAGCTGCAGGTGAGGAGGGAGCAGCTCTGCCTTGCTGAGCTCAGCTTTTACCCCCAAATGGAAAATCAGGAGCACACACTTAGAAAAAGCATCCAACCCAGCATCTGCCACCATTCCCAAGGGTACACTGAGCCTGCATTGCAGCTTTACCCCACAGGAGAGGAAAATGTTCCAAAGGAGCAGGCACAGCTCCCTGAGCTGGGAGAGGATGAGGATCCTGAGCATCTCTCACACATTTATTTCAGTTTTGTAACTCAGAAAGCAGCAAACCTTCCTGCTCTGATACTCAGCAGGAATTCAGGAAGGTTTTATGCCACACTTGCCAAAAGCCAGAGTGTTTCAGACACACCAAGTGCACACAAGGTGTGCTCAGTATTTCATGGGTCAGAGCTGGAAACCAGCTGCAGAAATTGCACCAAAACAGCATCAGAGAGGGGAGATTGCTGCTGAGGATCATGTAATTTGTATTTCAGGGACTTGCTCATGCAGGACTGAGAGAGCTGAAGTTGTCCAAAGCTCTCTGCAGGGAGAGCAGCTCTGTGGGGTTTAATGAGGAGGCACCACAGCCTTGCTGAGCATTGCTGAGCTTCCCTTTGCTGCCCTTGCTCCAAGGTGTAGATTTGCTCCAAGGTGTAGATCTGCTCTCAACCCAACCACCAAAGAGCTCCTGAGCAGCTTCACAGAACCCAACACATTCCTTAACTATAAAATTTCCTTTTTCCAAAAAAAAAAAAGGCCCCATTAATCCAAGATTACCCCGGTGCCAACCCACCCCGAAACGAGAACGCTCGATAACAACAGCTGGGGTGCAGCTAGAAAAGATAAAATGCACAATATAATCAGCCTTACCCTATTTGCAGTGATGGGACTGAAGAGGAAGAAGATTAAAGAGCTCAGGCCTGCGAGGGAGCCACGAGCAGAGGCAGGATTAGGGAAGTTTCCTATCCCAGGTTGGATTTAGCCCGGGTCACACGACCTCGCAAAGCCACCCCAGCACTCGACTCTCCCGGGGTTTTGTAAGCAGGATAAACCCCACCAAATCCCTTCTTACCAGCAGAACCCCAGGGCTGCAGCAGGAGTGAAAGGTGGGGAGAGAAGCTGGAAAGGGAGAGCCTGCTGGGAGGGAGGGGAGCAGCACTGCAGGCCCAGCCACACCTTGCTGCAGGTGCTGCTGCAGAGCTGCTGATGGAGCTCCTGCTGGGAATGGGATCCAGCAGCTCCCAGACTTCCTCCAGCCCTGCTGGGGGGATGGACATGGACAAAGCCATGGGGATGGATGAAGCCATGGAGATGGGGATGGATGAAGCCATGGGGATGGAGATGGATGAAGCTATGGGGATGGAGATGGATGAAGCCATGGAGATGGACATGGATGAAGCCTTTCGGGATGGGGATGGCTGAAGCCATGGAGATGGGGATGATGAAGCCATGGAGATGGATGAAGCCATGGAGATAGGGATGGAGATGGGGATGGATGAAGCCATGAGGATGGAGATGTCTGAAGCCATGGGGATGGGGATGGATGAAGCCCTGCAGATGGAAATGGTGAAGCCCTGCAGATGCAGATGGAGATGGCTGAAGGCCTGCAGATGCAGATAGGGATGGCTGAAGGCCTGCAGATGGAAATGGGGTGGCTGAAGCTCTGCAGATGCAGATGGGGTGGCTGAAGCCCTGCAGATGGAGATGGGGATGGTGAAGCCCTGCAGATGGAAATGGGGTGGCTGAAGCCCTGCAGATGCAGATGCAGCTGGAGGTGGCTGAAGCCCTGCAGGTGGAAATGGCTGAAGCCCTGCAGATGGGGATGGCTGAAGCCCTGCAGATGCAGATGGAGGTGGCTGAAGCCCTGCAGAGCTCATCCCTGCTCTTTGTGCTGTCAGCCCAGGAGCTGATCCAGGCTCACCCTGACAGCTCCAAGACAAATATTTCAATATTTACCCAAGTGATCAAAGGCAGAGATTAACTCCCATTGTGAAGCCAAACCACGAAACCCACCTAGCAAAAAGGTGATGATAAAGGGTTTAGACTAAGCTTAATTTTTGTGCCTTTTACAGTGCTGCTGTTTATTTTCCTTTCACAAGCCTCTCATTGAAATTCTCTATTTAATCTGAAGGATCCCTGCAAAGACTCCCCACGAGCTACTGG
Source organism: Ammodramus savannarum pratensis (assembly GCA_020466415.1). Taxonomy (NCBI): domain Eukaryota; kingdom Metazoa; phylum Chordata; class Aves; order Passeriformes; family Passerellidae; genus Ammodramus; species Ammodramus savannarum. The sequence continues at coordinate 140,743,043 of JAHXMQ010000807.1, read as the reverse complement.
AATAAGCAAGGGAATAAACATGATGTTGTTTTAAGCACTGAAGAAGGAGGGGAAAAAAGCATCTTTTAAGCTGCAGTGAAGTCCAGAGAGACAAATTAAAGGCAAATTGGGTAATGTAAGTGCAGGATAAGAGCAGGGCAGTGGATGAGGAGCAGTGAAGGTCAGCCAGCCCTCCTTGTCTCTGTCTCTCCTACCTGAAAACCCTCCTGAACGCACCAAGAGTTTAAAAAGCTGTGTCATGATGTGCCCAGAAACATTCCAGTTCCACAGAACACATTCAGAGAAATGACAGGTCAATTTGGTGTGAAGGCTGACGAGCTCAAAGGAGGGGCAGAGAAAAGGGTTCACATTTTCCAGGAGGTCCCAGCCTGCCCAGCTCTGCAGCCCTCCCCAGACAAGGGGCTTTAATGCACTAACAGCACATTAAACCCAAGCTACAAGCTCCAAAGTTCATGGCTTGAATATTTTAACTCCCAGCTACTTGCTGAGGCAATTCAGGCCTTGGAGGACCCCATTAATTCACCCAGCTGTCAGATCCTTACTAGAACAACTCCTGAGCACGCTGCAAAACAGAAAGGGTTTGTATTCCCAGTTTTTAAACCTCTCTAAGCCTCCCTGTTAAGCTTTTAATAGACTTCTCGACATATGTATGACTTCATTATAATCCTTTTAATTTCCTATTCAATGAGCCAAGCCAGGGACATCCCACCTCAGAAGCCAAGGCTGAAACAAAAAAAGAAAATCCAAGCAGCAGATTGGTGGGGAAGCACCATCTGAGAGAGAGCCAGCATGAAATCACATTCTGTAGGCAGAAAAGTTCCCTGCTTTTCCTTGGAGCCCCCAGAGGAGCCCCCAGGGCATTTCCAGGCTGCTGCAGCTCCAGCACCCACAACCCTGTGGGGACACACAGTGACACTGGGATAGCAGTGCTGCCATCCTGAGAAACCCCAGCTTCTGCACCCTCATATCCCAGAGCCGCTTCTGCACATCCTGACACCACAGGTCCCAGAATTCCAGGGTGGTTTGGGTTGGAAAGGATCCTGAGCTCATCCAGTGCCATGGCAGGGACACCTCCACTGTCCCAGGGTGCCCCAAGCCCTGTCCAGCCTGGTCCTGGGCACTGCCAGGGATCCAGAGATCCAGCCACAGCTGCTCTGTCTGTTATTCCCAGTGTTTATCAGCACTCCAACACCTGGGAAATGTCTTTGTGCTCTCTGAAAGCCTCAGGAGTAGCTCAGGAGCTGAGATTGTGCAGCTGCTCAGCTCCTGAGCTGCAGGAAGCCACAAATTCCTCATCTAAAAGAGCAGCAGGACCTGCAGAAAAAACCCTCATCCCAGTGGCCCTGCAGAGCTGGGGAGGCTCCACACTGCCTGGATGGCCTCTGTCCCCCCCTTCACATCCCCTTCCCCCAGAACAAGCCCCCCAAGCTCAGGGAGGCTCTCACAGAGCTCTGAGTCACAGGAACTCAGCAAAGTGCTGAATTATTCACTTGGCTGCTGTTTTTAGCCTGGAGCCAGGAAAGGTGAACTCCCCAGCTGTGAGCACGGGGATGCAGCCCCTGTGAGGAGCCTGCAGAGCTCTGCCTGAAGCCAGGAGGGATAAAAGCCTCTGTAAGCAAAACCTTGCACCAAGAGGGAAATGCATAGGCAGGTAAAGCTTTGAGGAAAGCCAGCAGAACAGTTCTGAATAGAAGAACACACCAGCAGCTGTCCTATTTATAAAATGCTACACAGAATAAACAGATTTTGGGATGCTTTTGTTGGGTTATTTGGGCTGGGGGGATTTTTTAATGCTTTTCTCCCACAAATCTTTTTCCTCAGGGCTGTCCATCCTTTCATTCCCAGCCTGGATTGGTGCTTGGGATTGTCCCAGCCCAGGTGCAGAACTCTGCCCTTGGCCTGGGGTTGGCACAGCCCCATCTCTCCAAGCTGCCTTATGCCTTAAGTTCCAGCTTCCATATTTTCCAGATTCTGTGTATATTAGTATATACATATATATTTATTTATTATTATTATACTCTGCACTTCATATAAAGCGTTAGTAAGTTCTCCTCACAGCTCAGTCACACAAAGCCATCCTTTTCCAGCCCCAGGACCCAGGATACCATTCCAGCTTCAGGCCCAAAACCTGTAAACAACAGTGAATTGAGGAGAGCAAACTGGGAGGATGGGGCTGCATAACCTGGAGCTGTAATTGGACAATTAACCCCAATATGTAAATGGACCAAAACTTATAAAAATATGACAACCCGTGACTCGGAGTCCATCTTGGGTGTAGCCTCAGCCAGGCTCTTGTACTGCCCAAGGTGCATCCTTTGAGGGCCTTTTAACCAATCCCTGCTTTATTCCTTTAACTCTGTCCAGGGAGCTTCCTGAGGCATCAGCCAGGTCCCTGTGGGTGCCCCATCCATACCCTCCCTGCAGCTGGGACAGCACCCAGAGCTCAGTGTCACCATCACCCAGAGCTGTCACCAGCACCCAGAGTTCAATGTCACCATCACCCAGAGCTGTCACCATCACCCAGAGCAACACCCCTGGCTTTGAGGGACAGGTTCCCAAGCCCTGCCAGCTGCAGCCATGTCCCGTTCCAGCAGTGCCCCCAGAGCACAGAGCCAGCACATCCCCTGCAGGACTCACTCCTGGGCTGGCAGCAGGACCCCAGACACTCCCAGCACAGAACAACTCGGGAGGGGTTAGTCAGAGATGTTTATTAGGGACATTTATTGCACAGCAGTTACAGCTTCACATCATACAGAGCATTGCAACGAGCAACTCAGCAGCAGTGACAACACAAGGGTGAGCAAGCACAGGGGTTAGAGCACAGCACAGCCCCAGGGCTGCAGGAGATGTGAGCAGAGAACGCTCCTGGGGCTGCACAGGACCCAGGCAGCCCTCATTGGGACACTGGGCTGTTTCCAGCAGGGACGGAAACTGCACAGAGCCCCCATTCCCCACTCTGCACAGAGCCCCCATTCCCTACATCCCCTGGGATCCCACCCCAGCACACCCAGAGCTCGGGGGCAGTGCTGCAGGAACATCACCCAGCCCCACAGCACAGCCCCCTGTGCCCCCTGTGCAGCCCCCTGCCCACCAGTGACCCCATGGCACTACAAATGAACGGGGCACAAACATGGGGTGGCATGGGATGGGTGATCCATGTTTGCAGCAGGCACAGCCAAACCCTGGCTGGAGGAGCTGCCCCTGCCCTACCCTGCCCCATCCCACAGGGTCCCAGCATGGGCAGCTGCTCCCAAACCCCTCTGCCCAGGCTACAAGTGACTCTAGCCAAGGCTTTAAAGCATTTGTGCCTTTCAATAAGGTAAAACATCTGTGGGAGTGGGAGAAGTGTCATATTCAGGTACCCGAAACCTTCCACAATTCAATCTGAAAATATTCCGTATTTCCATATTTCATATTTCCATTATTTCCATCTGAAATTTCCTTCCTTAGTTCTACAGCTTTTGGGAAGGAGTGTGACACCAAAGCCACTCTCTAAGGCAGGAATTTGGGGCTGGCTGTTTCCCTTCATACTCCCAGTTATGGCACGGGCTGGGACCCCAAAATGCACCCCTCAGACACCAGTCTCATATTATCTATTCTCTACTTCTAGGGCACAAGAGTTAAGCCCACTTAAGGCAAAAGGTGAGAAAGAACAATTGAGGAGCCAAGTTAAAGTGATGCTGCCTTGCTTCAAAATCACATTAAAAAAAGAAAAAAAAAAAGCTATGAAAAGGTCTTTGAAAAGAAAGCCAAGAAGGCAAGAATCTCCTTTTATGGCCACAGACACCAAAAAGCCAAAGGAAAGCACACCAGGAGGGACTCACAGGCTGGAGCTGATCTCAGGTCATTCCCAGCTTGAACGATGCTGTGAAATCCATGGGTGGGGAGGGAGAGCCCAGAGTGGGCTCCAGGACCTGGAGTGTCCCCAGGGACAACAATGAGCACCAGGAGGACAAACCCAGGGTCACTGGCACCACAGGGCTGGCAGGGGGGCACACAGGGGTGACCTGGCACCAAGGTGGGCAGCACATGCCAGGCCCTGCCTCAGTGCGGGGCCAGGCTGTGACTCAGCGCTGGCACTGCCACCCAGCCGGGCCATGTGAGTCCCACTGGGGACAAACAGCAAAGTGAGGCTGCCTGGCCTGGGGGAGCTGCCCAGAGCTGCTCTGCGGGCCCTGGCACAGCCCTGGCACTGCCCGTTCCACCCAAACCCTGCTGCAGCAGCATGGGGGTGCCAGGGGGTGCCAGGCACTCCCCTCACAACAGGGAAATGCCATTTTAGCCCAGTGAAGCTCTCAGCTCTTGTTTTGGGCAGTTCAGCCCCAGGCTGCATTTGGGTTCAGCTAAATCCTTCCATCAGGTGTGGCAGGCAAAGCACCCTGAGCAGGATTCTCCTCACCCAGAACAGCCCCTCACCTCCCAAAGCCAGGCTGGGCCTGCCTCAGGTCAAACTCTGATTTCCTCTCTAATTATCTCCTCCTTTCATGCTTTGTTTGATCTACTGATGGAAAAATGAGCACTTTTTTTTTTTGGAAAGCTTTGCAGCTCTGTGGGGCAGTGGGAATGCCACTGGACAGGCTCCTGGAGCTCTGGTTTAGGTTAAACCAGGCCTGTTCCTTCTGGTGCTGCTGGAAATTGTCAGGAATATTTCAGCACAGTACCACATCTCAGTGCTTGTGTTTCCCTGAGCTTAGCAGGGACAGATTATTTCTCATGGCAGGTAAATTCCACCCAAGGACTCAGTCCCCACAGGAAGCCAGAGGTGTGAAGTTAAAAAAGGCAATTTCCTTCTTTATTTCTGGAGGTTTTGGGCAGGAGTGCGACACCAAAGCCATTCCCTAAGGCAGGAATTTGGGACTGGCTCCTTCCCTTCATACTCCCAGTTATGGCAAATGCTGGGACCCCAAAATGCACCCCTCAGACACCAGAGCTGATCCACCTGCACCTCAGGACACCTGGTTTTCCCTGATCTGCTTCTCAATTCTACAAATGCTGGAATGATGTGAACCCACCCAAGAAAACAACATTATTACAGACCAGAACCTCGTGTGAGAGGGTTCCAAAGCAGCAAGGAGCAAGGCAGGTACTCTAAAAGGCTGTGGGGAGTGTGGGGACAAGGGAAGGGAGCTGCAGTCATGGTGGACCCATCCACTATGGAAGCACAACTGGAAATTTCAAACCTTCTCTTATCCAGCACCATGAAAACGGAGAGAAATTAAATTTAAAGGTGATCAAACCAAAGAATGGAGCTGTGGTGGTGATTTCAAACCAGAGGCACAGTGCAGTTCCAAAGCAGGGTGCACTTTTGTGCTTACACAGACAGAGGAAGGTTTCAACAAGCACTGCAGAGCACAGGGAGGAGGAGCAGGACGGAGCCACCCTTTGGTTCTTCTACAGCCAAGTCCAAGGAGGTAAAGCAAGAGCTCTGTAAAATGCTGCAGAGTTTAGAAGTGTAATGGCAGGTAGAAAAGGACACTGGCCTCGTGTCAGTGGCAGCCCCAGTGTTAGGAGACAGTCTAGGCTTCTAGGAGGAGAAAATAGAAGAGAGGAGAAGAAGGAGGAGAGGGAAAGGGGATGGGGAAAGGGGCGAGAAAGCGCAAGTGATTAGTAAACATCAGCACGGAGAGCTCTGCACCACACCCAGCACGGAGAGCTCTGCACCACACCCAGCCCCTCACAGGGCAGCGGGACACCTGCCAGGGGACACAGCTCTGCCACGGGGGGCTGCGGGGCTGGGCCTGCCACCTGTAACCTGTAGGGCTGTCCCTTGTCACCACCCAGGCCCAGGCCAGCAGCAGTTACAGGCCCAGCAGCAGCAGCCCAGGAGCACAGTTGGCACTGCTCACAGTGTTTCTGTGACACTGCTGGGGACAGAAGTGCCACCAGGCTGGCTGGAGGCACAGCCCAGCCAGGGGAAGCACCAGATCCAGCAGGGACACGTCCCTAGGGAGCTTCTCAGCTGCCAGCACGGGCATGGACAGCATTTGGGCAGGAGGGACATCCACATCAGCCATGTGGCCATCCCTGGTGGATTTATTTCCATAAATTTGGCTGAGTTTTAGTTTTAAATGCATATTTCCTTTGAACTCTAGGCAAACATCCTGCAATAAAGAGTTGCAAATTGCAAATTACTCCTGAATTTTTGGTTCTGAACCTGCTGTTGGTTTGGCTAAGCCCTCCCTGACCCTGGCCTGTGGAGGTGGGCAGAGAGCTGCTCCCCCAGCAGGACCCCAGAGCCCCACTGAGCTCCTGCTCCCAGCCCTGCATCCCTGGCAGTGCTGCTCCAGCCTCTGCATTTCTCCTTTTAAGGAAGAGCAGGACTGAGGGGATGTGCCCAGAGCTCCCCTCTGCAGCTCTGCAGAGCCCAAACCCAAACCCAGGGCCAGGCAGCCATGGCCACGGCAGGCTCAGCCCTGCCAAGCCCTGGGCAGAGCTGCCAGGGCCTCCCTGCCTAAAGCCTGCCCTAAAGCCTGGCCTAAGCCTGGCCTAAAGCCTGCCCTAAAGCCTGGCCTAAGCCTGCCCTAAAGCCTGCCCTAAAGCCTGGCCTAAGCACAGCCCGAGCAGGCTCTGAGCTGAGCCCTGCCAAGGAAAAGGATCCAACACTCAGTGAGGCTCTGGCCCCGAGCTGGAGGGTTTCCCTGCCAGGGCTTCACTGAGGGTGTGTGGCAGTGCCAAGGGGTGCCAGCAGCTCAGCCTGGCTGATGCCAGCTCTGCAGACACAGCCCAAAGGCTGCACAGGATGCTGCTGCAATGACACAAGGTCAGTCATCACCTTGTTTGATGTGATGAGTGAAGGAACATCCAGCAGTTCCTGCTGAGCTGCAGCCCAGAGAGAGCCACATATGGATGTGCCAACAGCTGCACTACCCCTGCTCCTTGGAGTGCTCCAGGATCAGCTTAAACCCAGCTCTGCTTTTCAAAGCACAGCTTTGAACACTGGTTTTTAACCTGTAGTTTTGAACACTAGTTTTTAACCTGTTTTTAACCTGAACCTGGTTTTTAACCAGTTTTGAGCACTGGTTTTTAACCCGTAGCTTTTTAACCCTGCAGTTTTGAACATTGATTTTTAACCCTGTAGTTTTGAACACTGGTTTTTAACCTGTAGTTTTGAGCACTGGTTCTTAACCTGCAGCATTGAACACTGGTTTTTAATCCTGTAGCATTGAACACTGGTTTTTAACCCTGTAGTTTTGAGCACTGGTTTTTAATCCTGTAGCTTTGAACACTTGTTTTTAACCCATAGCTTTTTAACCCTGTAGTTTTGAACACTGATTTTTAACTCTGTAGTTTTGAGCACTGTTTTTTTACCCTGTAGTTTTGAACACTGGTTTTTAACCCTGTAGCATTGAACACTGTTTTTTAACCTGCAGCTTTCAGCACTGGTTTTTGCAGCAACTGCTTTGCCTGAGCATCACCTGCCTCAGTCCCCTCCTGGCTGCTCCATTTCTCTGCTCTCATCCCTAAGAATCATTTCAGCTTTCAGACACAGGGAGTGGATCCTGCTGAGAACAAACCCAGAAGCAGAGGTGGTTCAGAGCCAGGGATCCAGCTTTAGGCAGCAGCACCTCTGCAGTGTGCCATGCCAAGAGCAGCAGCTCTGAACCCTGCACACCCTGTGGAAATTCAGCATTTTTCCCTTCTCTCCCATGCAGAACCAGAACATGGAAAGCATTCCACAGGGAAGGGGGCAGGGAAAGAGGCCATGAAGGAATTGTGTCATGCACATCTCCTGTTCCTCTGGCAAACCTAATTAACTTGATGGCCACAGCTCCCCATCCTGACACCCTGCTCTGCCACTTTGATGTCACTTTTAGACACACTTGAACAAGAGAAGGAAAAAAATCAACTCTACCCCACAAAGAGGGAACATATTAATAAATTAAAAAGCTCCAGACACATAAAAGTATCTTTGATCAAAGTTGTTAACAGTTAGTGTGAAGAGTTGAACCTCCACAAAGCAAGAGTGAGGCAAAAAACAAAGGATTTCTTAAACACAAGCCAGAAGCTCAATACAAAAATCCTGATGCCTTTAATTATTCAGACCATAAATCTGATTGCATTTATATCTCCTTTAGTTAGAAGTATTAATGAAGAGGAAGGAAATATCCTTAGAAAGGTTCACAAGTGTTCTTAATTTCAGTTTATACTGAATTACAGAAGATGCCCAACTTCCTTTTGACCAGATTTCTAATGGCAAACGAAGCACAAAGATCAATTTTTCTATTCCCATCCTCACTAAGGACATGAAACTCACTCACATTGAACCAAACTCTAAAATCCTGAAGAGAATTATAGCAAAGAGGTGTTTTAATTCACCAATTCCCCAGGCATAGAGGCTCAGGGGGAGGGGAAGCAGAGCCCACAACTGACTGGGACTGAAACAGGACCAAGCTCAGCACCTCAGCCTGACTGGAAAGGCTTTGAAAAATTCTTTTCCAGGTTCTGCACAGTCTGAAATACTCATCCAGTTCCATCCCAAGCTTCTGGCAGTCAGAACTGCCCTGATGCCATGGAAGATGTCCCAAAGGCTCAGTGTCACCTGTGCCACTGCTGGAGCAGGTGTGGGGACACATCCATGGGGGGAGAACACAGCTGGGTCAGGGCAGGGAACAAAAACTGCTCCAAAGGGTGGGGATGTGGGAAAACACCACAGAGGGTCACAGGGAAGTCACAGGACAGGGGACAGGTCACCTGTGGTGTTATGGACTCTCCAAAGCCATTTCTATCAGCTGCCCTCCCAGCACTGCCCATGGACAGAGAACATCTCCAGATCCAGGTTTTACCCAAGAAACCCCTTAAACCCCAAAGAAACTGAAGCTCTGTTTGGCTGCCCGCTCCTTGGCAGCTCTCTGAAGGCAAGGCCAGCCCCTGGGAGGAGACAGGAGTGCAGACAGAGGGTTGGTACCTGTGTGATGGTCCTGCAGCCCGTGGTCACCGTTCTCCACCACCATGGGCCCCGAGGCTGAGGAATCTGCAAGGGATCAACACAGGGGTTAAACTGCATGGATTCATCTCTGTCAGACATTGACAACAGCTCTGTGACACTGCACAATCACTGGGGGTGGAAAAGAGCTCCAAGATGGAGCCCAAGCTTTGATGGATCCCCCCCTTGTCACCTGGTGGGGATCCCAAAACCAACACAAGAAATTATCAATTCCTGAGCACCCCCACAGAATCCCAGGGTCCCTGAGGCTGGAAAAGCCCTCTGGGATCATCACACCCAGCTTGATCCCCTCCCTGTCCCCAGCTCTGAGTGCCACCCCCCGGAATTCCTGTGACACCTCCAGGGACGGGCACTCAAACCTCCCTGGGCAAGGAGGGAGGCCTGAGCCCCCTTTCCATGGGGAAATTCCTGCTGAAACACCAAACATTGCTAAAACAGGGATCAGGGGAGGTTTAGAGGAGGGTGGAAGATCACCAATTCAAAAACCCAGCACAGAAAATCCTTATCACTGTGAGACTGAATCCATCTTGTTCTGACACTGATTGATGGCCACAATTTGAACCAGCACCAGGATTTAGATTGAAGTTGGGAAACCTGGCAGCAGTGGGCAAGGGGAACAGTTGGAAGCTGCAGGATTTAGTTTATATAGAAGAATAATTATATAGAATTTAGATTATATAAAAGAAGAAGTTTTATACAATGAGGGTGGGCAGGCCCTGGCACAGGTGCCCAGAGCAGCTGTGGCTGCCCCTGGATCCCTGGCAGTGCCCAAGGCCAGGCTGGACAGGGCTGGGAGCACCTGGGACAGTGGGAGGTGTCCCTGCCATGGCAGGGGTGGCACTGGATGGGTTTAAGGTCCCTCCACCCCAGACCAGTCTGGATTCTGTGACTTTATGACCCTGAGCAGTTTTAGGGAAGCAGAACAAGCAGCACCAGCTCCTCCCTGGGCCCTCAGCTCTGCTGGCAGTGAGGAAATGCTCATTGTATAAATGATAAAGAGACAGACACACAGTCACCTGGAGCTGCTGCTGGCCTCTCCTGAGCCCCAGTTTTAGAACAGAGCCACATTCCCAGGGCCCCTCAGACACAGCAGGGCTGAATCCAGCCCTCAGCAAAGCAAAGGAAAAGCATTTCCAGCTCCATCTGTGCTCATCCTGGTGTTCTGCAAAAATCCCCCTGACCTTGGCAGTTTATAGCAAACCACACAGCTCCATGCTGCTGGAGGGGCTGGGGACAGCACAGGGATCCCTGGGGCTGCTCTCCAGGCTGAAACAGAAATGGACCTGAAACAGAAACTGGGGAGGTCCTGGCAGTGCCTGGATCCCCCAAAATCGGGGTCAGTGTGGTTTAAACACAGAGTTAGAGCTGCCCAAAGCACAGGAGGGTCCTGCAGTGGATCCCGGAGGAATTCCATGGAATTCCCTGCAGGAGCTGCTGAAGCCACACATTTCATAAGCCCTGCAGAATCATGGAACCTCCTGAGAGGGAAGGAACCCCCAGGGACCATCCCAGCCCAGCCCCTGGCCCTGCACAGACAGCCCCAAATTCCCCCCATGATCACATCCTGCTTTCCTTTCTCTCCTTGCACCCTGCACAGGCAACTGAGCTGCTGGGATGCTCCATAGTCTGGAGGAATTGAATTTCCCCATGGAAAGGGGGCTCAGGTTGGGAGTGCCCATCCCTGGGGGTGTCCCAGGAACTCCTGGAGGTGGCACTCAGTGCTCTGGGCTGGGACAAGGTGGCCGTGGGGCACAGCTGGGACTCCATGGGCTGGGAAGCTTTGCCAGCCTCAGTGACTCTGATGCCACCATGATTATTAATGCATTAAACCCCTCCAAAGTGGGTTCCCAGAGGAGCAGAAGGATCAGAAATGCCACAGCTCTCCTTGGGAAGGACACAGAGCAGGTAAAATGGTTCCCTTTACAGTTTTAGCTTTTTTGGGAAGACAAGCTTCCAGTAAAACCAGGTCAAATCCCACCAATCCAGCCAGCACGAGTGGCTGTTATTTTGAAGTCTCTGAAGGTCAGAGCCTTTGTAGAAATCAATCTGAGCTTGGTTTGCTGAAGCCACAGTGAGAAAGCACCCAACAACCTGCCCAGGGCCAGGGCTCCTCCCCTCATATCCTAAATTGCATAAACCCAAAACCATGTCAAGATGTTGTAACTACCTAATCCTCATCAGAATCACAAGATAGTATTTGCATCTGGCTCGTGGATCAAAGGATTGTTTTTATATAAACAAATTTCAGGCAGTGCTGGCTAAAGAGATAATCTGGAGCAAATGGGCAGTGCCAGCAGCAGCCCCTAATCCCAGGGGAGCACAGGGGACAGCACCAGCCATGGCCAGCACGTCCCCAGCAGCACCTGCAGCCTGCCCAGGCTCACCTGAGGGCACAGGGGGCTCTGGGGGGCTCTAGGGGGCAGGAGTGCCTGTGCAGGTTTTATCACAGCTGTAAAACGCTGACACTGAGAGGAAAATGTGAGTGAAAACACTGAGGGACAGAGTGTGACTCTGAACAAGGAGTGTCATCTCCTTCCATCCATTCCTTTAAATGTTCTGCCTCAAAATCACCTGCAGAGCTGCCCCAGCCCTGATCCAACAGCACCAGGAGCTGGATCCAGGCTGGAGAGCTGGGAATGTTCCCCTGGAGAGGAGAAGCTCCAGGGAGAGCTCAGAGCCCCTGGCAGGGCCTGAAGGGCTCCAGGAGAGCTGGAGAGGGATTGGGGACAAGGGATGGAGGGACAGGACACAGGGAATGGCTCCCAGTGCCAGAGGGCAGGGATGTATGGGAGATAATTGGGAATTGGGATGGGGAATTGGGAATTGTGAGGGTGGGGAGGGCTGGCACAGGGTTCCCAGATGTGGTGGGCAGCATTTTTCTGCTGTAAACTCAGCACAGCAGAGCAGCTGGGGCTGCCCCTGGATCCCTGGCAGTGCCCAGGGCCAGGCTGGATCACCCAGGGACAGGGGGAGGTGTCCCTGCCAAGGCAGGAGTGGCACTGGATGGGATTTCAGGTCCTTTCCAGCCCAAACCAGTCTGGGTTTGTGATGTAACTGGGGTTCTGTGATGTAACTGTGGGGCAGGAATGGGGCTGGACAGACTCTGAGAGGGAAAAGGTTTAATGTCTCATCTGAGCCAAAAATGCAAATATCATCAATGCTGACCTCCCTTTGATCCCTGTGGGACTCGGGGCTGTGGGGAACATTCTCCATCTCCCCTTCCATACCTGACCAAGTGCCAGAATCCCTCTGGCTAAAGCAAATCCTGCTGCAAGGACACACATTCCTCGTGTGGGAAGGGAGGGAACAGCCAGAGGAGCCGAGGAGTGCCCGGCTTTGGGCTCTGTGGGACAGAGGGCAGCAGGGCCAGCAGAGCCACCTCGTGGTGACACCTCTGTCCCAGGGCCACCGCTGGGATTGATGCACTCAAACCGAGCCCGTCCCTCATGGCAGGCAGGGTTTGGGTCCTGCAGGGCTCAATCCCACGGGATTGGGGCCCAGGGAGCCCCCCCAGCCCCTGGGGAGGGGAGTGCAGGGCAATGAACCCCGGGCTCAAGGACAGGTTAATACATGAAATAAAATAATAGAATTATAATAGTGAAAAGAGAGAGGGGGATTGCTCAGCCTGGAGAAAAGGGGGATCAGGGGGCCCTTGTGGCTCTGCACAGCTCCTGACAGGAGGGGACAGCTGGGAGGATTTGGGATCTTATCCCAGGGAACAGGGACAGGAGCAGAGGGAATGGCCTCAGGCTGGGCCAGGGCAGGCTCAGGTTGGATATTGGGGAAATTCCTTCATGGGAAGGGCTGTCCAGATGTGGCACAGCTGCCCAGGGCAGGGGGGAGTCCCCATCCCTGCAGGGATTGAAATCCCTGTGGATGTGGCACTTGGGGATAGGTCAGGGTGGCCCTGGCAGTGCTGGGCATGGTTGGACTCCGTGGTCTCTGAGGGCTTTTCCAACCTCAGAAATTCCTGATTCTGTCCATAAAACCCAAGAGGGACCAGGGGTGCCCAATGCCCTGGGTCAGCAGCCCAGAGCAATGCCCAGCCTGGCCCAGCAGTGCCTGGCAGCTCCTGGTCACCTCTCCCAGTTCACACTGGGCAGGATGTGATATCCCAGTGCTGTGGGACATCCCTCTGGCCAGGTGGGATCAGCTCTCCTGGCCATGCCCCCCACATTCCTGACACCTCCCTGCCTGAGCCTGGCAAAGCAAAAACTCCTCAGGAACAACCAAACCACCCAGGTGTCATCAGCACCATTCCCACAGCCACCTCCAAACCCAGCACTGCTCCAGAGCCAGGGAGAAAATCAACTCCATCCCAGCCCAGATCAGGACAATCCCCTCCAAAAAACTCTGTATTCAAGGTTAAAGCTCACCAAGGAGTCTGTGAGCAGTGCAAGGATGCAGAACACAGGGACTGAGCAGGAGGGCACGTCCCAGCTCAGAGCATAGAGCTGCACTTTGGTCTGGGCTCAGTTCCCCACCAGGGACGCAATTCCCCACCAGGAACCATCACTGCACAGACAATCTTGCTCCTCACCTCAGCTGAAACTGCCCAGGAGCTCTGCTGCAAATCATGAACCCTCCCAGTGTTTTCCTTTCCCTGGAATGTGCTCCCATCTGAAATCCCATCACCCCACCACATCAGCACCTGAATGAAAGTGCTGCTGCAGCCTCCAGGATCTCCTGGGAGCTCCAGAGGATGCTGAGACCCTTGGAACTGCCAAGGAAAGCAGGCAGCACACAGCCCTTGCTGTTACGTAAGGCCCACAAGGTCAAAAGGGATTATCCCAGAATTTGCCAAATTACCACGTCCAGCCAGGTGTGAGGAAGAGCAAACCCACTCCTCCCCGGTATTTTAGGAGTTAACATTATTAAAGCTTTGTTCTAGGACAGATTTTTAGCGCTCATCACAGGTTCCTGCTCTTCTCCCCTCTCTGTACTCACCCAGCCCAGGCTGGGGCCCAGCTCAACATTAAACTCTCCCAATCTGGCTCCTGGGTTTAGGAAAAAAAGTGAAAGAAAACCCTGGAGCAGAGCTGGAGCAGCTAAAGCCTGACAGGATGGAGGATTAAACCTCTTCTGACTGGGGAAAGACAATCTGAGGAGCACAGACCGTGATGTCAGAACACATTTGTGCCTTTTAACATAAATAAATGAACGAGTGGAGGCTGCAGAGCCTGAGCTCGGCAGGCTGCTCCTCTCCCTCAGGAAAGCCAGGCTGTCTGGAGCCGGGGACGTGGAACTCTGTCTGCTATGCCCCAAAAACTTGGGGTCACACTCAAACATGGAACTGTGACACCAAGATTTCCTCAGGGCCCTGTAAACCTCACCCAGAGCTCATTTATTTATTCTGGAGCCTCAAGAAATGAAACTCATTCACTTTACTGCCTTTTTAAACCGTTACAAATCTTAAATAAACTTCATGGAAGGAACAGGTATCTGTTTTTCCTTGGATATTACACACTTCTATTCCAACTCCACACCCACAATCTCAGTTCTGTCATTCCATTTTGGGAGCTTTTTCCACAGCCCCAGGTCAATGCAGTTTTGTCCTGAGGGTCTGTGCCTTCCAACACAGAAAATCTGAAATTCTCAGCAGCCAGGGCTCCACAGGTACCCTCAGCACTTCAGGAAAAACAGATCAGAGAAATGAAGACATTCCAGGACCAAATCCTGAGCCTGGCCTGTGGTAACTGATCCTGCTTTAGGCTTCAGTCCTCCCCTGCTGGTCCAGGCTGGAAAGGCTGAACAGCTCCACTCAACAACTTCCCCATCTCCTCACCAGGGTCTTGTCTGCATCTTGCCAAAGGTTTAGATCATGCTCCTGACTGCTCTCCAGCTCTCCCAAAAAAGGGAAAAACCAATCTCCAAAGCAAGGGTAAGAAACTGCATCCCCCCCTTGCCATGGAGGAGGAAACGAGCTCTGCTCAAGCAGCCCCAGGATGGGCTGCAGAGAGGGGAAAGAGGGGCTGGAGAAGCCAGGAGAGCCCAGAATCCCTGAATTACTGAGGCTGGAAGAGCCCTCCCAGCCCTCTGAGTCCCAGCCCTGAGCACTCAGTGCCACCTCCAGGGCTCCTGGGACACCTCAGGGGCTGCCCAGGGATTGAGTGCATCAATCCCTGGGCAGCCCCTGCCAATATTGAATAACCCTTTCCATGAAGGAATTCCTGCTGAAATTCTGCTTCTGCTCCCCAGTATTTGTGCCTGAGCTCTCACAGAGTTTTAATGACTGGGCAAAGCCAAAAGGGCTCGTTACCTCCAGTAATGAGTTATTGGAATAATGGCCTGGAGTTATTGGAATAATGAGTTGGGACAGTGATGCCCTAAAAAATAAACAGCTAAACCCCAAGGTATCAATAGCAATGTCCAGGGATTCACAGCTGGCAGGACACACTTAAGGGACTTCTATTTTACACCAATATTGTGTCATGATTTCAGCACTGAGAAATCCTGTGCTGAGATGGTTCAGGATCTGCAGCTTCTACAACAAAGGGTTACTTTAAAATACTCTCAAATCATAAACAAGGTGTTAACAAGTTCTCATGTTTCTCTGCTTCTGCAATGCTAAAATAGAAATGAAATAAATAATACACATCTGAACTGCCCAAATTCCAAGTTTTATAATAATCCCTTTGCCCATCCCTCCTGCTCCTTTGGTGCCATTTAATAACTGTGTCAGCATGGAAATTCAAGGTTACATTTTCTGTATTACAAGGCACCCAGTGCACTTCTAATCAAAGCAAATAAATGCCTTGAACAGAGCAGAACTCCCCATGCTGTGGTCCTGGAGGTTCTGTTCATTCTGAGGAATCACATCCCACCTTCCTCAGCACTGATGAGCAGCAGCATTAAAGCAAAAAAAGAAAACTTCTTCTGAAGGAAGTCATCAGGTTACCAAAGGTTTTCCTTTTCTTGAGCACAGATCAAGGCCACAAAACAAATAAAATCATCAAGGCACTGCTGGTCCCAGAGACAATTCCCACTTGGGCAGGGAGGGAAGAGCACACAAGCAAAGGAGCAGTAGTTTAAATTGTTCACTGGGAAAGAAACACATTGCATGACCCCAAATCTCACTCTTTTCCCTTTTACACAGGGAAGCATCTGTTTACAAATCTTCTTTTCCTGCAGAGTTTTTGATAAAGCTCTCAACACAAATGAATTGGTGACGTTCCACCTCAAACTCCTGGGGCAGTTCTGGGGTTCTCAGGTCCAGGACAGACCCTGGGGCTGGAGTGTGCCCAAGGCCAGGGAACGGAGCTGGGCAGGGGCTGGAGAATCCCTGGGGGAGCTGGGTAGGGGCTCAGCCTGGAGCAAAGGAGGCTCAGGGGCCCTTGTGGCTCTGCACAGCTCCTGACAGGAGGGCACAGCCAGGGAAGGGCCAGGCTCTGCTGCCAGGGAACAGGGACAGGAGCAGAGGGAACGGCCTCAAGGGCAGGTTCAGGTGGAAATTGGGAATATTCCTCCTGGAAAGGTTCTCCAGCCCTGGCCCAGCTGCCCAGGGCATGGTGGAGTCCCCATTGCTGGAGGGATGTGACATCCATGTGGATGTGGCACTTGGGGACATGGTCAGTGGTGGC
>JAHXMQ010000807.1:140689832-140712569 GCA_020466415.1 Ammodramus savannarum pratensis | reverse complement strand
TGCACCCAGGCCCTTTGCAATAAACCCCAAGTTCCAGCCCTGACTTCAGAGATCTCTTGTCTCTGTCCATCCCCACTTTCCTATCTCGCTTTGCTCCTACACTCCAGCAGCCCTGCAGCTCCTGTGCTGCCCAGAACAGGGACAGGACAGTGCTGCAGCTCCTCCTGTGCTGCCCAGGGCAGGGCCAAAGGCACAGCTCCAGGGAAGTGTTCAGTGGCACATCCAGCAGCATTTCATCCAGAGGGAGCTGTGCTAGCCCACAGCTCAGCAGGTGCATCCCCACCTCCCTCAAAAGGGCCCCAGAGGTTGCTGACTGATGGACCCAGCAGCTCTGGAAGCAAGGAGAGCTGCAGGTGCAGGGCAGCCCCTCCTGCCTGGGGCCCTGCAGCTCATCCCTGCAGCCAGGGGTGCAGGGGGACAGAATATAAGAAAATAGTGTAGAAAGTAACCTTACCCCTAAGGAGCTGCAGCTGGGCCAATTATCAAAGATTAGGAGCAGGCCTGACTTCAACAGGCCACAGTTGTAAGCAACAAGAAAAAGAGTGCTATAACAGAGTGGGGTGGTGTTGAGAAGGAAACTGGAGGCAGGTGGCTGCTCTGTGAAGGAGAAAGAGTCAGTGCTCTGCGAGCTGCCCACCAGAAACACCAAGAAGATATGGAACCTTTGTGATAAGGAGACAGCAGCATGGAACCGCTGCAATAAGATAACAAGGGGATGCCAGCCCAGCCCTTAAGCTGCTGCTGTTATTGCCTCCCAGCAGGACACTTAATTCTGCCCAGGCAGGGGGACACTCCTGCTCTCATGTGATGTTTATTCTTAGAGAGGATCCCGGGGATTTTTCCTGAGCTGCTTCAGCCCCACAGCTGGCCCAGGGCCAGAGGAGCAGCCCTGAGCTCCTGGGCAGGGAGCAGGGCCAGCCCAGGTGCCACAGACACATCACAATTTACTGTGGCACCTTGGGCAGGACAGGCCTGGTGCCTGAGGAGAAATCAGTGCCCAGAAAGTTGTTCCTGCCACACAAAGTCCATGACAGAGTCAGTAAATAAAGCAGATGACAGGCACAGAGTGAGGCCGAGTGCTGCTCACATCCAACAGCTGAGCCCAATTCCTCCCGGCTGAGGCCAAAGAACAAATTCTACATTGGAGCCTTTCTGCTGTCCTGACCTGGTTCTAATGACAAAATTCCTGCTGACTGAGAGATCAACCAACATTAGCTCCCAGTGACCAAGCACATCCAGCACAGCCTCACTTGGGCAAAGCTCTCAAAAGCAGCTGCAAACTTAAGGCCCTGAGACTCAGGCTGGTGAAGGCCCCAGTTTTTTTAGTTCTTCTTCTAGGAAATGAGCTCAAATGTTGCAAGGAGAAGAATGCAGTCTCAGTTCAAGCAGAACAGTGCCTGTGTGGCTTATCTAGTTAAAAATGGGATGTGCTGGTAGGCAGGAGCTTGGGGGAATGCCAAGAGCAGCCACAGCACGAGGCCTTGTGTGAGTTCTTGCTCTCAAGGAGAGAATTGTCTCTCCCTGAAATCTGATGAGGTGGCAGCAGGGGCAAGAACAGTCCTTTCTGAATGAATTAATGCACAAGAACAGCTCCCCCCTCCCCAAGTGCATGCAGGAAGGCAGGGGGAGGAAGGGAGGAGCTGCTGCAGCCCAAGCACCATTGTATTTACATTTCCGTGCTCCCGATAACAAACACATCCAAGGGTGCCTGCAAAACAAGGCTTTGCTTGGAAAACAAAAGCTGAGATTTTATGAAAGAAAGAGCAATAAAGACATTCCAGGTGTCCCTGCAGCTTATCAGGCATGCTGTAGTGGTTTCCTTAGAGAATGATTCATTTTCTTATCCCAGGTGTGGCTGCAGTGCCCAGTGCCACACTGAGGTGCCCTTGGACACAGCAACTCCCTTGAAAAGGGGAAAAGAGGGGAATAAATAAATAACTATTCATTGTAGAACTGAAAAAAATTTGATTTTAGTTCAGGGTGCTTCCCACATCACTTTAGGAAAGTAAAACCTTAAGTGGTAAAGTGACTCAGAATCCTCAAATCCCTGAATGAGCTGGGCTGGAGAGACCCTAAAGCCATCCAGTGCCACCCCTGCCATGGCAGGGACAACTTCTCTTATCCCAGGGTGTTTCCAGCACTGTCAAGCCTGGCCTTGGGCACTGCAAGGGATGCAGAGGCAGCCACAGCTGCTCTGGGCACCAGTGCCAGGGGCTCACGCCCCATAAAACTGACCCTAAGGATGGGGGTTTGTGGGGGCTTCTTCCCAGTCAGAGCCATTACACAACAAAATACAAATTTATCCAGCAGGTAACGTTTTCAGAAGTGTCTTCTCCCCACGTGTACACGTGGAACCAACACAAGAACCAAGAGAAGATCCTGGTGCCACCATCATTCCCAAACATTCCCCTGGCCTTGGCTGGAAGAGCTCCCAGTGCAGTGAGCAGGAGGAACTGGGGGATTCCTGAGGGACAGTCTGAGATGACAGCTTTGTAAAGAGCCCAAGATATTCTCAGGTAGCTCAATCCAGGCAGCTCCTCCCTCGTGCCTCTCCCCCAGCTGCCTGAGGAAGTGGGGGAGGAAGCTGCTGCTCCTCATCCTCACACCCAATGCCTGGGTTAAACATTTCCACATAAATCACTGCAGGAAGCCCCTGAGCTGCTCAGTGCAGCCTGGGGGAACACCTGCATGTCCTGGACCCTGGAACCAGGGCAGTGGGGCCAGGGATGCCTGGGGTGCACCACAGCTCCCCCAAAAATGGAGAAATGCAGGGAGGAGGATCCTGATGGCAAAGTCACCTCCTGGACAAGCTGGGAGGCACAACAGGACCTGTCAGAGCTCCAGGGCTGCCTGCAGAGCACTCTCACTGTTTTAGACAATTGGAATCAATGATCTCTAAGGGTCCCTTCCCACTGCAGATATTCCATGAAATCCAAACCCATCCCAGGAGCCTGGCAGACCTTCCCTCCTCACTGGGCCAGGCCAAGAGAGGCAGAAAAGAGGAAAAACAAAACCCACTCAAGACTGGCAGGTGCAGGGAGGAGGAGAACACCAAGCCCTGTGTGGCTCCTCCTGAGGAGGAGGTGACACCCTGTGACCCCTGCAGGGCCACCCAGGCCACGGGGACAAGCACGTGGGGACAAGCTGTGGGCATGGCCCCCCTCCTGCCCAGCCAGGGCAGATAAGCCACCTTCCCTGGCTTCCCTTCAAGTGGCTTTGAGACAACAGCTTAAGATGCTTTGGCTGGTGGCCACAGCCCTGGGAGTGACAGCAGGAATGCCCAGGGAGCCTGGGCACAACCTGGGAGCACCTTCCAGCCTCCCAGCACCCTCAGGAATGAACTGGGAGCCCCTTCCAACCTCCCATCCCCTCAGGAATTAACTGCGAGCACCCTCCAGCCCCCTCAGGAACTGGGAGCCCCTTCCAGCCCCCTCAGGAAACAACTGGGAGCCCCTTCCAGCCTTCCATCCCCTCAGGAACGAACTGAGAGCCCCTTCCATCCCCTCAGGAACTGGGACACAGGAGCCTCTTTCAGTCCCACCACGGACAGGAGCATCAGCCCCCCTGAAAATAAATAACTCTGCACCTACAGTGTTATCTCTGCATGTGACACTTAAGGACACTGAAAAAAAAGGCACCTGAGGAATAATTTTATGCCATAAGTGAGTTTTAGGGGGCTTGTGAGGCTCCTGTGACTTGCAGTGCATAGAGCTGGTGATGGTAAATCAGAGTGTTAAAGCTCTGTCTGTGTGATCCCTCTGCACTGCTGAGGGCCAAGGGTCACTGGGTGGAACCAGCTCTGGCACTGACAGCTCAGGAAAAGGCACATGGATAGCTCAAACAGGGAAGAAAACAGCAGGTATTCCTCTCAGGACTTCAAAACATAACCAGCATTTGAGAATAATCCCAAACAGCTCTGCAGGAGACACCTGGGTCTCTCAGTCCACACAAAAATCAGGAATAAATTGTAATTCCTGCCCCAAAGCACATCAGGTGAGCACCTGCACCTCAGACATCCCCACTGCAGAGCTGAGGGCAGATTCCAGAGCTGGAGCTGTGCTGTGCCTCCCCCAAAGGACAGCCAGGATAAAAACCTGCATGATCTGCTGCTCCCAATTCCCAACAAATCAAATCAGACTTGTTGTTTTTCTTAGCCTAGTTTACCCATTTTAATCTTTTGTAGTCCTCTTACTCTGATAAAAAGAAGATTTGAATGACCAAGTTAAACAAGATGTGAGCCCTCTGAAGCACAAAAGGCAAGGAAAGAAAGTGGCCAGAAAGGAGAAGCCTGGAGTTCCACAGCAACCCTGTTATCCCAAACAGAACCCAGCAATGTCTGAAACCTCAATAAAGGGCTGGAGCCAGGCTGGAGAGCTGGGAATGTTCATCTGGAGAGGAGAAGCTCCAGGCAGAGCTCAGAGCCCCTGGCAGGGCCTGGAGGGGCTCCAGGAGAGCTGCAGAGGGACGGGGGACAAGGGATGGAGGGACAGGACACAGGGAATGGCTCCCACTGCCAGAGGGCAGGGATGGATGGGAGACTGGGAATTGGGAATTCCTGCCTGGGATGGAATTCCCAGAGCAGCTGTGGCTGCCCCTGCATCCCTGGCAGTGCCCAAGGCCAGGTTGGACAGGGCTGGGAGCACCTGGGACAGTGGGAGGTGTCCCTGCCATGGCAGGGGTGGCACTGGGTGGGTTTAACCCAACCCAAACCTTTCTCTGACTCTGTCTGGCAGGATTTTAACTGGCAGGATGTAGAAGGAGCAGTAATTAAAGGTTTATCAGAACAGAATGAAGGTGAGTGCATTCCAGCCATGCCTGCTCCACACCAGCTCCCATCTCCCATCTCTGGCTGGGGCTGCAGTTCCAGCCCAGCTGTACCAAACCCTGATCCTGAATCAAACATCTCTGTTGGGGCAGCAGAAAATCAGTTCCTACCTCAGAGCAGGGGTTCCCTGGGCAGGTTCTTCAGTCCTCAGGAGCTGCTGATCTGCAGGACAAAGCAGAGAGAGCTGTGAGCAGAGAGCCCTGGCATGGCAGGAGTCAGTCAGGGATGCTGGGACATCAGTGCTGCCCCTCAGAATTAACTGGGAGGATTTGCTGCAGCCCCCTCCAGTGATCCAGCAGCTTTTCCTGGTGTTCTCTCCTCAGCAGGAGTCAGATCTCCTGCTGCTGGTCAGGAGTGAGGGAGGGGATGCTGTCCCTCCTCTCAGCCCTGGTGAGGCACAGCTGGGGTGTCCTGTCCAGCTCTGGGCTCCTCAGCCCAAGGAGCTGCAGGACAGGGTCCAGCAGGGTCACAGAGATGTTCAGGGCTCTGGGCATCTCTGATGAGCAGGGGCTGCAGGAGCTGGGCCTGCTCAGCTGCACAAGGGCAGGCTCACAGGAGATCCCATCAATGCACACAAATCTCCCAAACTGTGCCAGGAGAAGGTGCCAGGCCCTGCTCAGTGACAGCACCAGGAGCAGTGGCACAAACCAAACCACAGCAGCAGGAGCAGCCTCTGTGCATGGAGGGGCAGAGCCTGGAACAGCTGCCATGGGGGCTGGAGTCTCCTCTCTGGAGCATCCCAAACCCACCTGGGCACAGCCCAGGGACCCTGCCCTGGTAATATCAGAGGTGCCCCCACACTTCAACCACCCTGTGATTGCCATTGCCCATCCACACCTGCTCAGGATATTCCATGAACACCGTGAGCCACTTTTCCCTCATTGCACACCTTAATAGGTTTCTCCAAACACAGCATTAAAGCTGAATTAATGCAGGCTGATCAGGACATCCCTGCCCTAAGCAGCATTTCAGGTGCTCAGTGAATGGCTTAAGAGCTCCCAGGGCCCCTGGCAGTCCCTGGCACACCTGCCCAGCCACGAGCCCACCCTGCTCTGCTCCAGCTCCTTTCCTCCCTTTGCTGTGATTCCAGTGCAAATCCCACCAGACTGACCAGGAACCATCTCCTCACCTGGCTGTCCTCTTCCAAATTTTTCTAGCCAATATTTTACATTCTGTTGATAATGTTTCTTAATTGTGAAGCAAACACAGCTGTTAAAAAAGATTTTATCCCAGTAATTGCTCTTTCTAGCCCCCTTGCAGAAGAGAACATCAACTGAGCCACAGAATTAAAGCATTTCAATCCCCATGGAGAAATAAATGTCCAACTTGTTCTCCAGCACTACAAGTCATCAAGCCAACCTCCCAGGAAAATATCATCTCAGTGCCTGCCCAGCAGTCAGACAGAAACACCAACCCATGTTCCTCTCCCCACAGATGGACATTTCGTGTTCCAGGGAAGTGAAATGCCAGAGCTTTTAGCTAAAAGAGGAAACAGCCCAGTGAAAAGTGTCATTTTAGCTTCAGTGGAGCACTCAGGAGTGAGAAAAGCCTTCCAGAGAGTCCTGCTCCCTCCGAAGGGCTGGGAAGGGGAGTTACCACATTAATTAAGGAAAGGAGAATCTCTGGTGCAGGGTTCAGCTGCAGCAGGTGCTCAGCTCACACACACCACAAACCACACCACACCTCCTTCCTCCACATCCCCACTGGCAGGTGAGCCACCCTGGGACACACTGGGACACCAGGATGTCCTTCTGTCCATCTCCTTCCCCTGGAGAGCACCCCCAGCCCCTCCAAGGCATCACAGCCCCCTGGCTGCTCCCCTGGCCTCCAGCCCACTGCTGAGATCCACTCTCACACACGAGATTCCAATCTCTTTGCACTGAAACCACCAAAACTTTACCTTATTTGTTACGAAAAACAACCAAGAGACCTCTCTTTTCGGGCAGAATTGAAGAAAATGAGAAGCAGGAGCTCCTTTTTTGGTTCAGATGGGGCAGTGCTGGGTCAGCCTGGTAACTGTGAGAAAATCCACCACAGCCTTTTGGTCTGGACAAACCAACTTTTCCTTTGGTAAAGCTGCACCTCTGGCTGCTACCTAAATAACCCCTGAAGGGCAGAATTCCTGTACTGTGGGGGTTTTAACTGCCCCCATTGTAAAATTGATATTCTTTTAAGTTAGGGGGTGTTCTCACTGACAAGCAGAAGTGTTAAATATCTAAAAACCAACAAATTTGCTGAATTTGAAGGTGTGGCTGCAAAGATTTCTTATGTGTTGGGTCTTAAATAATCTGAGAGACTCTAGCCCATCCCCTCACATGATAAAGTGAGGAAGACTCTGGCTGCTCCAGAAGCCTTGCTGAACAGGAGAAAAGCCATATATCCAGCAAATCCCAGCTCCTGTGCCCATGGTTAACCAGGACTTTCTGCAGTGTGGAGAAAACCTAAATATCCAGCAAATCCCAGCTCCTGTGGCCGTGGTTAACAGGACTGTTCTGCAGTTTGGAGAAAAGCCATATATCCAGCAAATCCCAGCTCCTGGCCATGGCTAACCAGGACTGCTCTGCAGTGTGGAGAAAACCTAAATATCCAGCAAATCCAAACTCCTGTGGGCATGGCTAACCAGGACTGTTCTGCAGCTTGGAGAAAACCCATATATCCAGCAAATCCCAGCTCCTGTGGCCATGGTTAACCAGGACTCTCTCCAGTTTGCAGAAACACCTCTGAGAACTGTTTTAAGGAGCAGACAGCTGTCCCTGCATTGTGACCCTGAGCTCCCAACTTCCTTCCTCCCTCCCAGCACAGCTTCCCCAGAGCTGCCATGGAAAAGCAGCCCCAAGGCAGAGCAGGGATCCCAGGAATGGCACTCCCCAGCCCCTGCCTGCACTATCAGGAACAGGCACTGCCTGGCCTGCAGACTGCTCCCCCTGAGATCCAGTTCCACATCCTGCACCAGTAGTTCTTGTTCCTCAGCT
Source organism: Ammodramus savannarum pratensis (assembly GCA_020466415.1). NCBI lineage: Eukaryota > Metazoa > Chordata > Aves > Passeriformes > Passerellidae > Ammodramus > Ammodramus savannarum. The sequence continues at coordinate 140,704,772 of JAHXMQ010000807.1, read as the reverse complement.
CCTCTGCTCCCCATCCTGTTAGTACAGAGCATTCCAACTTCAGAGGTTCCCCTCCCAGAAAAACTGCACCCCTGCACCCCATTAGCAAAAACTGCACCCCTGCACCTCATTAACACACTGAGCACCCCAGTTCCCACCCAGGAGCTCACCAAGCACACCCCATCCCTGACACACTGCTTATTCCAAAAGCATATCCACATTTCTGGGCAAACATTAACAATTCCCTTCAGGTTTTTGTGATTTTGAAGGTTTTTACTGCTTTTAGCAGCACCTACTCATCCCTAGCAGTCTGCCAGCCCTGTGCAGGATAACTCCCAGCTCTGGCTGCTCCTGGGGAAAAGCCCTGAGCCCATCGTGGTCAGCCACCCAACAAGGATGAGGGGCAGCAGCTCCCAACAGGATCACCACTGGACAGGGCCCAGTTCCAGAGCCCAGGATTGTCCCTGTCCCTGCTCAGGATGGCACAGACAGGAGCAGGGCAGTGCTCTGGATCATCACTGACCCAGCCAGGTGGAATGCACTCCAAAGCCACTGAGGATATAACAAATACAGAATGTGCCATTCCCCACCCCAGCAGCCCTTATCAGCTCCCTTAAATTCCCTGTGCAAGCAGCACTCTGTGTTTGCCCAGCCCAAACTCAGGAGTGTTTCTGTGCCTTGCAGGAGAAAGCCCCTCAGCCTTGGAGCTTCCTGCTCTGTCACCCTTCAGGCCTGCTGCCCCAAGCTCTGGATAAACAGCTCCCTTTAAATAGCTCCTGTCTCCAGCACACACACAGGCCATGGAGATCACATAGAGGAGCCAAGAGGGGCGTTGCCCATCCCAGCTCCAACATTCCACATGCAGAGCAGCCTCAGGGTGTCGGGCTGCTGAGCCCTGAGCTAAATATACACCCTGCCCATGAAATCCAGGTTGGGCAGCTCAGATTTCCATCCCTGGCTCTTCCCAGCAATAACCACAACAACCTGACAAGGAGTCACAGAACCACAGCGTGGTTTGGGGTGGAAGGAACCCTAAAGGTCTCATTTAAGATTACCTTCCTTAAAGAGCACCTTCCCTGAGAAGGAAAATTGCCTTTACAGCCACAACCCCCTACATTGTCTCCTTGCCTGTTCCTGAACTCACCAAGACCCTAAACCAAGAGTTTATTCACAAATATACAATGGATTTTTTTTCCTTCATGGGCACCACTGCCAGATACTCAATGAATTTTTGTTCAGCATCAAACTCCTGTTCCCACAGTGGCATAAAGCTGACAGTAAATCCTAGGAGAAATGGATAAGGGAGCTGGGAAGGGGCTCAGCCTGGAGAAAAGGGGGATCAGGGGGGACCTCGGGGCTCTGCAGAGCTCCTGACAGGAGGGGACAGCCAGGGAGCAGGGACAGGAGCAGAGGGAACGGCCTCAGGCTGGGCTGGGGCAGCTCAGGGTGGGCACAGCAGGAATTTCCCCATGGAAAGGGGGTCAGGGATTGGAAGGGGCTGCCCAGGGAGGCTGTGAGTGCCCATCCCTGGAGGTGTCCAAGGACCTCCTGAATGTGGCACTCAGAGCTCTGGGCTGGGACCAAGGAGGGGATTGGGCACAGCCTGGACTCCGCGGCCTTGGAGATCTTTTCCAACCCAAATGATTCTGGGATTTGAGAGAGATTTGAAAGAGAGACTGCTTTTACATTTAACTGCAGGCTTTTGAGTGGAGCTCCTCCCAAGAGAAGTTGAGCTAGACTAATAATTTAAAGAGTCTTCAGAACACAGGATGTATTTGCAGTGCACTTGAAGAGTGGAGCATTTTCCAGGGCAATATTCATGAGCAGCAAGTGCGAGCTCCGCAGCAGTCACGCAAGTCCTGCAGCCTGGAGAAGGGGATGATCCTCCCAGTGCCAGTCACAGCAGGGCAGGATGGAGCCCTTCCCCTGCCAAGCAAGCACACACTCTGTGGCAGCATCCACATTTCATCCTTATTAGAGGGGACAGACTTTGCAATGGGAGTCTGGGGCAGCGACTGGGGCTGACAAAGTCAGAGCCCAGTGAGGCTCATGCAGTCAGACAGGAAATAAGCAGCTGCACAAGCTGGGCTGTTTTTATAGCACCACGGACTTGGGGATGTCAGGAGCAATTTGGAAAGAAGAAACAACGTGCAGTGACTCTGGGAAGTTGAGGAGTGACTCATGGGTTGCCACAGTGCCAGTGTCAAGGACCAGCCAAGGATCTTCCTAAAGGGCTCTGCAGGGCACCAAGGGCTGCACTCACCTGGGAAGGAACATTCCAGAAGCCAGAGCCCTCTGGTTTGTGAGTGCCTGAGACAGGAAAGTGGGAGAGACTGTGTTACACGCAAACTCTATGTGACAGGAGGCTGCAAACACCCAGACAAGTCCTTCATCTCAGGACTCTGACACAAGTGATGCATAGAGAGATTCAAAGATCTTTCTGAAGTGTCAAAACAAAACAAAACAAAAAAAACCTTAACATCCAGATTCACACCAAAAAGAAAGCCAGCACCAAAAGCCAAGGCAGAAATTGCCCTTGGTGAGAATCAGCAAGGCCTGTCTGTGCTCAGCAGAAGCTCAATAAAAAAAGAAAGTGATTTAAGCAAGAGCGAAGTGTCTCTTTTCACAGCTGAAGGACTCTGCTGCTCACAGGACTGAATTAGCTAAAATTAGCTCTCACAGTTGCATTCTCACCAGCACCTCCAGCCTCCCGTGTGGATGAGCAGTTTTGGTGAAAGCAGCTTTAATTTGGATTCAGAGCATGCAAATTTAAGGAGAATAGTGATTTCTGACCAGCTCCTTCCATGAACATTGATGCATAAAAAACACTGACTCTCACATTCAAGTTTAATCCTCTTCTGAAATATTTATTTTTGGAACAATTCAGGGAACAGAAAGCCTTCAGCCCAGACGGACTACATCTAAAAATAGAGGGTTTGAGAATTCAGGAATTCTCCCTACTGTTGTATCTGATCAATACAGATCCACTGTGACTCCTGTCATCTGCTTTATTTGTCAAAGCACATCCCCACTCCCACCCCCTGCCAGCAATATCCAACCTGCATCTTCTGGGATTCTACAGGCCAGAAACAGCATTTCTAATGATCTGAGATTCATAAGGACTCAGCTACACACACATTATGCATTATACAAGGAGCAGCAAGAACAGAGTCAACTCCTGAACTATGAAATCATCCCTCAAGGCTGGAGCTCCTCCAGTGCCCACCCTGCCCTGGCTGGGCAGCATTAATGAGCTCTTTGATGGCAACAAGGAGAAGAAGCAGCTTTCATTATCCAAATGCCATTTGTCCACTAATGAGAGGCTCCAAGCCTTCCTACAGCAGCAGGAATGGGAAGGAGCTCCTCAATGCCACAGCTGAGTTAGGGTGACCAGGAACATCCTCACAGATCAAATCCTGCTCTCCATCCACACCAGGGCTGCTACATGCAAACAGATCTGAGAATGCTCCTGGTCCATGGCAGCTCTGGAACAGCACCAGCAGTGTGTGGGACAGGATTTCTGCCCAGGGGCAAAGGCTGCAAGGGCAAATCTCCGGAAATAAAACATCCCATAACCCAGCAGCACAAGGGTAGCCAGAGACACCAGGCTGTGAGCAGCTCTCACTGAACCTTTTTTATTCTCACATCTCCCCAGCCTCCCGGGAGCTCCAGCAGCACAGCTCACCCGGCACTACACAAGAGCAAAGCAGCACAAAAGCCTCCCCAGCCCACACCTGCAACAAACAGGGCATTTCTAAGGGATTCTCTCTCAGTGACTCTTTAAAATTAACATTTTTACTGGTTTTTACAGAGTCTTTCACAAAGTGCATCAGCCAAGGTGTAAGAGGCTGTTCAGCAGGTCCAGCGCAAGGATCCCCTGTTACTGCACACACCACAGCAGGACAGGGCTGCTCCCCTCAGCCCCCTGGCAAGGCTAGGGATGATTCCAGAACAGCCCCTGAGGTTTATTCCACTCTCACCCATGACAAACCCTTGCTGTGCCGACCCAAGGGCCAGTGGAATGGTGTTAGGGACAGCCAAAAAACAGAGCGTGCAGCTGTGTCCTGCCTGCACCCCTAAATGGGCTTAGGTAAAAGACAGAGAGAGAAAATGGTGACAGAACAAGGGGTGATGGGTTTAAACTGAGAGGGGAGAGATTGATATCAGATATTGGGAAGGAATTTCTGCCTGGAAGGGTGGGCAGGCCCTGGCACAGGTGCCCAGAGCAGCCCCTGGATCCCTGGCAGTGCCCAAATCCAGGCTTGGAGCAGCCTGGGACAGTGGGAGGTGTCCCTGCCATGGCACAGGTGGGATGGGATGATCCTTAATGTCCCTTCCTTTCCAACCCAAACCATTCCATGATTCTGTATCAAAGCCATGCACCCCAGAATGGAGAACCCCCTAATCCCAGTGGAACTGCAAAACACTGGCTTTGCTCAGCTTTGGGAAAGCAAAACCAAGAAGGAAACAGCAGGCACCAAAGTGATTTCCCCAGGCTGCACCAGATGAAGGAATGTTGTCTGCAGTGTCAGCCCAGGCCCTGCTGTGGGCAAACAGGAGCCAAGTTTGGATTTCCCACCCCCTCGGGCCCTGCCACAGACACAGCTTCAAAGCCAAACAGCTCCTGGAGAATTCCCAACTGTCCCTGCCATTTATTAGTGTAAGAAAGCATGAAAATTCATGAGCCTGAGATCTCCTGATGCTTTCAAGGCTGATGCCTGCCAGGTTTCATAACTGCAGTGCCCAGCTGCCCATTAATATCTCTCACCTGCACCAGGTCACAGCCTCCCCCTGTGTCCTGCCCTGGGGGTGAGGGATTATCCATGGGCAGTGTGGGTGGCAGGGAGCTGCAGCTCTCAGCTCAGCTGATGGAACTCAGTGAGCACCTCAAAACCCACCTGGTTTATGGGATTTTATGGGACAGGATCCATGCAGAGATCAGTGGGTGCTCCTGGAGCTGAGCTTTGCTTGGTGCTTGTGTAAGGAGCATTTCCCAGGGACTCCAGCATGGTGGAACCACTCACCTGTGCTGCTTCACCCCAACTCACAACTGCCCCAGTCCTGCCCTGAGAGTCCAACAGGGATTTTGGATTTATTTAACTCCTGGCTTTTCAGGTTGGAAACTTATTATGGCCATAGATTTTGCATGGATGCTTCAGAGGGGAAAAAAAGAAAAAAATACCCAAAGTTTAACAGAATACAGGGTGGCAGCATGACCAGGACACTGGGAGAAAAGCTCTGAAAATACTCTGAAAATACAAGTTATTTGGTTAATAAATATATAAATATTTCCATTAAGGTCATCTATATACATCTCTGTAAACCCAAGTCTCCACATTATTTGGTTAATAAATATATAAATATTTCCAGGAAGGTCATCTATATATATTTCTATAAATCCAAGTCTCATGCCCAGATGTGCCCTAAATAAAGAGCAGCATCTCAGCAGAGCAGTGTGACAGGTTAAATAAGCAGATCAATGTGACAGGTTAAATAAGAATAAGCTGAGTATTTGAGGGAACTATTTCAGATGTGCAGGAACACACAGGGAGTGATCCGGGCATTTCTCATGTCCCCAACAACCAGTCCCACCCAAGGTGATGGGCACTGTAAGATGAATCCTCCCCACAGCAATCGGAGCCTCTCCCCTGCCCAGTGATGGCTTTTTATGAGCTGACAGAAGAGGATTGGATGGGATCTTGGGAAGGAATTGCTGCCTGGGAGGGTGGGCAGGCCCTGGCATATCCCAGAGCAGCTGTGGATGCTCCCTGGCAGTGCCCAAGGCCCGGCTGGACAGGGCTGTGGGAGGTGTCCCTGCCATGGCAGGGGTGGATAGGATCAGGTATAAAGTTCTTTCCAACACAAATCATTCTGGGATTCTAGGATTTTGCTATTATATCAATTTTGGGACAATGATGATACAGCAGATGCTTCATCACTCTTTCTAGGCAAAAGGATTCCAACTTTTCATTTTTAAATGATGCCAGACAGCAACACAAGCAGTGTTGGAGGAATACATTAAAAACTCAACACTGCACAATAGAGCAGGTTCAAAGCCTCAATCATCAGTTGAATTTTCTGTGAATTCTCAAGAGCAAAACCATGAATGTGGATCAGAAGAAGGTAAAAAAGGCATTTACACCCTGTGCAGACACAGGACTGCTGCTGCTCCAGAACTAGAAATCTCTGAGTTCCCTGCTTATTTCCTGGCATCTCCTGCTACTGAACCAGCTGCTCCTTGCTCATCTGAAACATCAGTGACCTGCAGCTCTAAGTACAGCAAGCACCAAATCTCCCTTGTTTCCTACACACAAAAACCTCCCAGAGCTCCTGCCCCTGGAGCAGAGGGTGCTGGGACCAGGGCAGGACAGACAAACTGCCCAGGCCTTCAGGGACCCAGCTGAATATTCCAAACCTGCCTACTGCAGAGCCTGGAGAACTACAGCTCCTTGCTGTGCCTCTGCAGCAGGGGACAAGCTGGGCCTGCACTGCAGGGCAAGGAATGGGCACTGTGACACAGCCCTGGCATGGTGCTGTGCCCAGGTTGGGTGTTCCTTCCCCTCCTCCTTCCAGCTAAAAAGCTATTCCAGCAACCATGGACGCTCAGCAGCACAGAGAAGACACGCTTTGTCTAGTGTCAACATAGGCAAATCACAGAATCAGAACTGCAGGGACAGATGCAGATTCCAGGTAAACCCCAAAATCAGAATTGCAGGGACAGATTCACAGATTCAGATTCCAGGTAAACCACAGGATAAGAATTGCAGGGACAGATTCAGATTAACCACAGAATCAGAAGTGCAGGGACAGATTCAGATTAACCACAGAATCAGAATTGCAGGGACAGATTCACAGATTCAGATTCCAGGTAAACCACAGAATCACAATTCCAGGGACACCTCCCACTGTCCCAGGTGCTCCCAGCCCTGTCCAGCCTGGCCTTGGGCACTGCCAGGGATCCAGGGGCAGCCACAGCTGCTCTGGGCACCTGTGCCAGGGCCTGCCTACCCTCACAGCCAGGAATTCTCCCCAATATCCCATCTAAAGCTACTCTCTGTCAGGTTGAACCACTCCCCTTTGTCCTATCTCAGCTGAAGTCCCTCTCCATTATTTGTTGGCTTCTAGACTAGAGGGCATCCTCTGCTACAGAACTTAATGACACTCAGAATCACTGCAGAGACAGCATGAAGTGTCAGAATCAATTCAAACCAAACCCACTCACAATATGACCAGATTCCAGAAGTTTTCAGAGGATTTATTACCTGAAAATTTTCCATGGACAAGCCCAGATTAGCAAGAATTAAGCAATATCTGTGTCCTGAGATAGCAAAACTACCAAAATATTGAACTCCTGATTACACAGTGACCTTGTCAGGACCCCACTGGGATCCAGCTGGGCAGAAGGCACTCATGGAACATCCCAAATTCTCCTGGCAAATTCAGGAGAAGCCTCAAAACATGACTTGGGGACAGTGCCCAACACCTGACAGAACCTACACCTCAGCTTAGGCAGAGCTTTCTTAGGTCAGCCCTGAGTGGTCCCCAGAACAACCAACTCTATCCCAGAAACAAGAATTTGGGCACTACCAGGGTGCAGGAGAACCAGAGCAAACCAACACTCTGCTGTTGCTTCAGATTTCCAGCTAAAATCAGAGCAGATTTGTTCTGGGAGGTGCAAGCAGAAAGTGATACCTGTACCTGGGAAAGGGGAGCTGGGAGATAAAGGTCAGGACAGGGCACCCAGATAGGGTTAAGGTCATTAACATTTAGTTCTTTGCCTCTCAGCTCACAGATCACATTTCCAAGGCACAAAGACACCTTACCCAAGCTTTTCAGACTCAGATTGAAAAACAAACCCACCAGAAAAAAAAAAAAAGTCCATTTCTAAGGGGTAAGTTTCCCTTTGTTAAAGGTGCATTGGAGAAGCAATCACTCAGAGTAAGACTCAAAGCTATCTTGTGGATAAATTCTTGGACTGAGCTGGAACACATTCATTTATTCTGCATCAAAACAATGGATTTTAGGGATTTTTAAGCAGTGGCACCTCTTAGTAAATTCAAGGCAACAGTGGCCGGCCCTGAAATTACCTGATAAATCCTTCAGATATTTATTTACAACTGTAGTAGAGTAATTAGGGTTTCTAAAGAAAAAAAGTTTCTAAAGCCAAAACAAACCAAAAAAAAAAAAAAACTGGAACAGAAGATGAGCAGCCACTTCCCGTTATGCAACTGTCTGAAAAAACAGATTTGTTCAATTCAGCGTGAAAAACTGGGCTGGATCTGAGCACCCACCAGCAGCTGCTGACAGGTTCCAACAAGGTGCAGACAGCTGTGAGAAACCAGATCCCAGGAGCAAATTGCTGCAGGACCTGAGACAGGGGAATGGGGACGGGGTGCTGGGCACACCCAGACCCCACACACACCCCAGAGGGCTCCAGGGCTGGCACTGCCACCCACTGTCCCTGCAGCCTGCCCTGGACCTGCAGGGTGCTGCTCAACAGCTCCCAGTGATGGGTTTGTAAATGATCTCTGGTCACAGGGATGGCAGGGCCAGCCCGACCTGGGGAGGGAGGAACATCCCAGAGTTACCATTGGGAAGGGGCTCCAGGATCACTGAGTGAGCCCTGTGCCCAATGCCCACCCTGTCCCCAGCCCAGAGCACCGAGTGCCACATCCAGGAATGCCTGGGGCACCTCCAGGGATGGGCACTCCAAACCTCCCAATCCCTGAGCACCCTTTCCAAGGGGAAATTCCTGTTGTGCCCACCCTGAGCCCATTCCCTCTCCTCCTGTCCCCTGCTCACCACAAACTCCTCCCAAGCAGCTGCAGAGACAGAAGTTCCCCCCTCAGAGCTGAGCACTTTCACTTTGCTGCATTTTTGGAAGTTCACTCACAGTAAACAATGAGCTGGGTAAGAACTTCAGGGAAAATAAAACCAAGGGGGAGATTGAGCACCTTCAAAGCTCCATTCCCACAGCCCCTCTAATCCTGGGAGAGCAGAGGAGCAGCTCCCAGCCTGGCTGTGCTATCAGAGCAATGACAGCCTGAGCCCAGGGAGCTGCTGCAAGTGTTTGCTCTGATCCCTGCTCTGGCCTTATCAAGGACAGCAACTCCTGCTCTGAAAATGCAGCAGGACCAGCAGCAGTTTCCTCATCAAGATTGGAACCAGTACAAAGTGTGTTACTTCACACCCAACCAAATAAATCAGTGCACTCACTGCTCCAAAACCTCAAATAACCCCTTCAGAAATCAAAAGCTGCATTAATAGATACTGAATTTTGACTGAATGAAAATGCTCCAGAGGTGCCTGTAAAATGAATTTCCAGCACTATATTTAATCCACCTCATTTCTATTACTCACAGCAACTGGAATTCAGAAAGTTCTGTGGTTTAATGCACAGGTTCTTACTGCAAAGACCAATTAAAAAATAATTATACCATCCAGCTTTTAATCTGGACTTAAAACTGTTCAGCTCAGGCTCATTAACAAAAAAAGAAGAAAAAAAAAGAGAAAAACTCAGCTGTTCATATACACATATCCACACTTTCACTGGTTCCTGGCTGGGACACAAACCCATTCCTGCTGCTGGTCACTCAGCGCTGAGGAAATGGGGTGTGCAGGGCTGTGAGACCCCAGAGCAGAGCTGCCCCAGAGCCACCAGCACAGGGAGCTGGAGCCAGGCTGGAGAGCTGGGAATGTTCATCTGGAGAGGAGAAGCTTTGGGGGGACCTCAGTGTGACCTTCCAGGACCTGGAGGGGCTCCAGCAGAGCTGGAGAGGGACTGGGGACAAGGGATGGAGGGACAGGACACAGGGAATGGCTCCCACTGCCAGAGGGCAGGGATGGATGGGAGATTGGGAATTCCCACAGCAGCTGTGGCTGCCCCTGGATCCCTGGCAGTGCCCAAGGCCAGGCTGGACATTGGGGCACCCTGGGACAGTGGGAGGTGTCCCTGCCATGGCAGGGGTGGCACTGGGTGATCCCCAAGTTCCCTTCCAGCCCAAACCATCCTGGTTCCAGCACAGCTCCTTCACTGCTGCTCTGTCCCTGCACACCAGGCTCCACTCACGGCTCCAGGAACACTCCCTGGAGCTGGGAATGCAGTGCCACTGGCTGTGCACCACATCTGACAGCTCCTGAGGAGAGCAGAGCTGTGCCAGAGCCCTGCTCCTGCAGGGGTTGGGATCTGAGTCAGCCCCACCACAAAGGATCCCCCGTTCCTGCTGTGCTCATGTCCAGGAGCTGCTGCAGCTCCAACTCTTCTCCCACAGCTTCAAAGAGAAATCCCAGTGACAAGGGAGACAAGTCTAACACATTGTCTCACATGCAATTCCCTTATTTTCACAGTTCTCAGCATTTCTTCAGTTGGCAGGAATAAAAGATTTGTCCTGGTGCTGCAGCAGCGTTCAAAGCTTTCAGCCTCCCCTACACACAGATATTGCAATGGAACCTGGAACCAGCACCAGGCTCCCAGCGCCCCCAAGGACAACAGAGCAGCTTATCAGGGTGAGAAACTGAAAGAACAAAGGATAATACAACTCCTGGTGTCTAAAGCAGACTTAGAATGAAGCTAACTCTGTGTTTCTGGCACATCACTCAATTCCCACTCAGCAGGATCCTGGTGTCAGCCCCCACAAGCATTGCACAAGCTGAATATTCAGGGTTTGCCCTTACTACAAGTAGTTTTCCCAACCAACTGCTCATTTTAAAGCAACAATCTTGTAATTTTAAAAACAGAAGCAGGTAGAAAGCACAGAAGGCACACTGAATCACCATACTATGTTTTAAAAGGAGTCACTTAAAATTACCAAACCAAGAGCCACTGATACATAATTTTTAATTTCAGTCCTGCCTGGCTCCACCTCAAGACCTAAGTGATGTTTCTCAGTGAATATTGGGACCACATTTCTTCACTCTTCTTAACCTTTCCTCATTAGAGAGGTTTGGGTTGGAGGGACATTAGGGGCCATCCAGTGCCACCCCTGCCATGGCAGGGACACCTCCCACTGTCCCAGGGTGATCCAGCCTGGCCCTGGGCACTGCCAGGGATCCAGGGGCAGCCACAGCTGCTCTGGGCACCTGTGCCAGGGCTCACCATGCTCACAGCCAGAATTTCTCCCTAATAAACAATTCAAATCCACCTCCTTCAGTTCCAAGCCATTCCCCCCTGCCCTGGCACTCTTTGTAAGGAGTCCCTCTCCAGCTCTCTCCATTCACCTCAAACCAACACAACTGCCAGATAAACAAACACAGCAAATCCACCATCCAAACTGGTGCTGAGCTCACCTGGAGCTGCAGGAGGGAGGCTGGGATGGCCCCATAGTCCCTGCAGGAGCCCAGCCCATGCTGGGAGCAGCAAACAGCCCCAGCCCTGCCCAGTGCCCAGCTGGGCACCGGGATGAGCTCATTCCCAGCAGCAAACTCCATCAAAAAGCTTTTTGTTACAAGCTGCTGTCCTTCAGTTTGCTCGGGTTTTGGATTAATTAGTAAAGATGTTTTACAGAAAGATCCACTTTATTATTCAGAAAATGTTCCGTACTTCCCCCCCTTCTCCTTCTCTTACACTTCTACCTTTTTAGATTTAGAATATTTATAAAGCATTTTTCAATTTTTTAGCCAAATTGTTAGAATCATGAGGGGATGAATTCTGGAAGGACTTTTTCTTTGGTTTTTGGGTTTTTGTTTTTTTGTTTTGGTTTTTTTTCTCTTTGGTGTTTAGAAGAAGAAATTCTTTCAGGTTCTACTTTCAGGTCTGTCCATCCCCTTCCTAACCAGGCATTCCAGGTTTTGACTTCTGTTTCAGGAACTGCTTCTGTGTTTCACGCAAGAAACTTTCTGGAATACACCAAAAATAATTCCAGACTGTTTTGGGTTGGAAGGGACCTTAGGGACCATCCCAATCCACCCCACTCCATGGACAGGGTTAGGGTTAGGGTTCTCCCACTATCCCAGGGTGATCCACCCTGGCCTGGGACACTGCCAGGGATCCAGGGGCAGCCACAGCTGCTCTGGGAATTCCATCCCAGCCAGGAATTCCCAATTCCCAATGTCCCACCTAACCCTGCCCTGTGCCAGCTGCAGAATTCAGATTGATCAGCCCAGAACTGCAATCACAGCACTGGGACATTTCTGAACAGCCAGGACTCAGGAGGACACACACCAGAAGCCCTGCAGTGTTCAGGAATCAGAGAACCCCTGGTTATGTTCTATGAAATGCCCTGAGATCTGCGCTGAGGCACAGGCTGCCTATTCCCCATTCACTGTCCAGAAGGAAGCTCAGATCCCTCAGAGAGTTTCACTCTGTGCTGGGTTTGTTTTTTCCTTCACCCCATCATGTGCAGCCTCAGCCAGACTGAATGAATGAGTCACTTAATTAACCCAGAATTTACACAAAGGACATGGCAGAGCAAAAGCCTGCCCTGAATCTGGTCAGCCCAGTGAGCATCTGAAAATACTTCATTTTCCTTTTTTTAAAAAAATAAATTAGCAGAATAACAGAATTCAGTAACAACTTGCTGAGAGAGAACAATCCACATGCAACTTCTACATTAAAACCTATTATTTGAGTCAATTCCATAAAACACAGCCCACATCCCTGTTTAGTAGCTGAAAATTCTCCTCGTACACAACCCCCTTTGGTGGTACTATGATTCTGAAAAGTACAATCTAAAGTACAAAAGCACAATATTCCAACTGGAAATCCCAGCTCCTGTACTTTGAGAGATTACCAGAAAACTCCCACAGGAGATAAGCAGGGAGGGGAGGGCTCAGTGTGAGCTGCAGGTGTGAAACCCTGTGCTGAGAGGACAAAGGTGACAGTGGCAGCCACAGATCATTTTTTATTTGCCAGGATTGAGACTTTAGAGCTGGATTATTCCCTTGGCACCACCAGTGCCAACCTGTGCACTTGGCTTGGAGGAGGGAAATGCATTTTCTGCTGCAGAGAAGATGGAGAGACCCTGAGAAAGCCAAATCAGACAGCTGGGCTGGGGCACGCTGGGCACTGTGCTGGTGACACCGAGCTCTGGGTGCTGTCCCAGCTGCAGGGAGGGGACAGGTGGGGCTGTGCCAACCTCAGGAGGCCCAGCGAGGCCAAGGGCATGGTCCTGCACCTGGGCTGGGACAATCCCAAGCACAAATCCACAAATCCAGGCTGGGAATGAACAGAGAGAAGGACTGAGGGATGGATGAGCAGCTGAGCATTGCCTGGGCAGCAGGAAATGGGGATTGTGCCCCTGTGCCCCTCAGGTGAGACCCCACTGCAGAGCTGCCCCTGACCAGCACAGGGAGCTGGAGCCAGGCTGGAGCTGGGAATGTTCATCTGGAGAGGAGAAGCTCCAGGCAGAGCTCAGAGGGGCTCCAGGAGGGGCAGGGTGGTCCTGGATGATCCTCAGGGTTTGGATTGTGTGACCCGAGCCCCACAGAGCCCCCAGGACCCTCAGAGGCTGCAGCACAAGCAAAGCCATGGGGACACAGCCCCCAGTCCCCAGCAGCCAAGAGTGAAAGCCAAGGAGGTGAACAAAGGAAAAACAGACACCAAACCTGCTCTGCACATACAGGAACCTTTTGCCTGATCTGCTGTCACAGTTTTTACATCCTGATTTAATATGCCATAAAGTGGGGAGTGCAATACTGTCCTGCTGACTGACAAACACACAGCACAGTAATTGACTCACCTCACCTCCTGCTCTGCTCTTCATGCTGAATTATTTGCATTTATTCCTCTGATCCAGCTTTTTTTTTCTTCCTACCCTTAATCCCACAAAAAAAGTTAGGCTTGAATTTAAAGCATTAACAGGATTGCTGAAAGAAAACTACTCTGAAAAGCCTGTTATCAGTCAGGGAGTGCAGCTGGTGGATACCCAGCCTCCCTTTGTAGCTGCAATTCTCTAATAAAGGAACATCTGAGCTTAATCCAAAGCCTCTGTTTGATAAATAATGAGATTCTGCAATCTATCATTTGAAAACTAAACTAATTTAAGGACAAAAAGCAGGTCCTCCCAAGGCAATTTGGAAACCTTGCTTTGAAGCAAGGGTTAAAAATTCAGTATGGAAAATTACAGTGCTCAAGGTGATCTGTGTTAAACAAGATCTCCTTTACCAGAGTCCCCCTGCTTCACTGCTGCCTTTCAGAGGATCATTTCCCAATCTCTGTTTATGCTGCACACCTCAGCTTACAAGTTGGGAAGTTCCTTTTAAGTCATACAACTATTTAGAATAAAGCAGGGTGTTACACTTGTACAACCAGGATGCTCTGATGCATTTCCATTTAGATTAACTATTTTCATTACTCCTTGTGCTCCCCCCCACACACATTTGCAAAATTACTTCAGCACAATGTTTAATTATTCAAATAGAGCTGAAAAAATAACTCCCACTGAAATTTTGATGAGGTGTTAAGGATCTGTAACCTGCTTCCCCCCCTCCTCAGGCATAAACTGTCATCTCTTAATTAAAAAATGAGCAAAAGCAAAGTTACTGAATAGCACAAACAGCTACATGAAAAAATACACAAAAATAACAATTCCACATGGGTTTTAAGAGCAAACTTTGCACTACATAATTTCTTGTTGAGGTCAAATTCAAGGGTTTGATTACATCAGCACCTCCAAATGATCCTGGAAGAAGTGAAGCTTGCCAGGGAATTTCACAGGGGAAACTTAACAGGCACAGTCAGCATATCTGGCTGCTGAAAAATTATTCTACAGATAAATTACATACTAGAAAAAATAAACATACCCCAGACTAGCAAGAAACCAGCTTAATTTTGATGAATGGTGGGCATTTTCCATGTTTCTGTAGGCACAGCCCAACCCAGGGAAGCCAATATTCCATTTGAAATGCCCAGGGAGCTCAGAGCTGCAGGAGCAGCGTGGGCAGGGGGAGTCTGAACTGCTGGGGCAGGAGCTGGGAAAGCTCAGGGAGCTCAGGGACTGCTGCCAGAACCCAGAGTGTATCCCT
>JAHXMQ010000807.1:140661383-140689732 GCA_020466415.1 Ammodramus savannarum pratensis | reverse complement strand
CCCCATCTTTACCCCAAAAACCCTGCTGAGGGATGGTAAACTGCTCTGGGAACCCCATCTTTACCCCATCCCAAAAACCCTGCTGAGGGACGGTAAACTGCTCTGGGAACTGCCATCTTTACACCATCCCAAAAACCCTGCTGAGGGACAGCAAACTGCTCTGACAACTCCCATCTTTACCCCAAAAACCCTACTGAGAGACCCCAAACTGCTCTGGGAGCTCCCATTTTCACCCTGGCTCCTGCACAGGGCTTGGCACTCCTGGCAGGGAAGCAGAGGAATTAGTCAGTTCCCTGGAGACAAAGCCACATGCACAAATTCAAAATTAACTTCTACTCATGGCTTCAAATGCATCGGCCAAAGGCAGCACAGCTCTTGGAGGGTCACACTTGGATACCTCTGCTTGGGAGCAGCTTCTGGAGGAGAGGAAAAGCAGTTTGGGAGGGTTAAATGCTCCAAGAGGAACCCTAGATGAGCACTGAGCAGCTCTGTCCTCAGCACAACCTTCCTTGCACTGCTGTGCCCTGGTCACTCCCTCATTTCATTCCTTCAACGTGTTCCTCTCACTTTCCCAAGAGCACTCGAGTTACCCGTGCCCTCCTGAGCGAATTTCCTACTCTCCTGTCCAACAGTCAGCCACCAAAATAACTTTTCTATTCTCCCAGTGTCACTTTTGGAGTATTTCCTTCTCTCATTATATAACCACAGAGCTCTGCTTTAAAAGGGAATCTCCTTTTATCACAGGAAGTCAAACCCCAAGGGGAAAAAACATCGAGTCTGTGGTATGTTTAAACAAGACACCATCAGCTGATGCCAGCCAGAGTCAGGATCTCTGGGAGCAGTTGCTAAACTCTGTGCTCCAATCACCTTTTCTTTTTAAAAGGTTCTTGTAGCAAAAAAAAAAAAAAAAAGAAAAAAAAAAAAAAAAAAAAAAAAAAAAAAAAAAAAAAAAAAAAAAAAAAAAGAAACCCATCATCCTACACTGAACACATTCAGATGGCCTAAAACAGGATCGGGGGAGAAAAAAAGGATGGAGGGGAGAAAAAAAGGATGGGGGAGAGAAAAAGGATGGAGGGGAGAAAAAAAGGATGGAGGGGAGAAAAAGCAGCAGCTGGGAGCTTTGTAGAGAGAGCAGAGGGAAACCTGTGGCACAAACAGCTCAGGGGAATGAAGGAAAAATGCAAATAAATGCTGTGGAGCTGCAGGGCTGGGTGAATCACAGCCTATCCCTTCTCCAGCACCACTGAGGGGCCCCAGAGGTGCAGGGCACTGAGCAGGGCAGGGGGCTCAGAAAGCCCCTCTGGAGCCCCTCTGGAGCCAGGACTGGGTGCCAGGCTCTGCCCAGAGATCAGCACACAGGGATGTGCCCAGGGGCAGAGTCTGTCAGCAGGAACAGCAATTACTGCTCATTTCAACACCTTCACTGCACAAAACTCCACAAAGCTTGGAGGTGCAAGGAGCTTCCTTGATGCTCCCCAACGCCTTCAAATTCATGGAGATTCCTTCCAGGAGAGGGAAATCCCACTGAAGCTGTCAGCTGAGGGACACATACACCAAAATCATGCAGAACAGCACGAGTCAAAGAGTTGTGACAGTTGTAAGAACAAGACAGTGGCTGGTACAACGAAAGAATCTTGGGGAGCTGGTAATCATAAATGGTTTTTCCACACCATTAACACCCAGAGGTCTCAAATGTGCAGCTTTTGGGATAAATTTGGGTTTTACCCACCAGACAATGCTGTGCAACACTGCTCTACATTCATATTTAGAGCTATTAAATCCTGGCAAAACCACCCACCACTGCTCTTAAGGGAAAATACAGGCAAATTATAGCATCCCTCCTTAAAAGTGAATTCCCCAAGCTGAAAATAGTTTGGAGCAAAAGCAAATCAGCTCGAGTCCCATCAAACCAGGGCTAATGCAGATATACATCCCTATAAATCCAGTCATTCACCAATTACACCCAAGCAAGCTCCTAAGAGGGTCACTCCAGGACAAATATGTAATCCCAATGTGACACTTGATCCTATTGCCCTACATGCTCTGTCCAAATCCCAATGCAAAAACAGGCACATTTTATCTAAAAAAAACCCAGTTAAAGAAAATCCAGCCCTCAGAACATGAGATGGAAATATCCCTTAATTCTCATGTCATAAATGCTTAAATAGGTTAAAATACAGCCCAAGGAAAATTAATATGTGTGCTTTAAGCATGAAGATATCCTGGAAAAATTAACCCTGCAGATTGCAGACTCTGTAGTTTCATGTATAAATGCAAATTTGTGATATCCAATCCAGCTCCAGCCACACAGAGCACCCTGCAGTCCCATTGGGGTGGTGTCACAGGACCCCCTGACATGGATGGGCACTGTGTGCCAGCCCCACAGCATGGCATCCCAAAGGGACCCCCTGACATGGACACTGTGTGCCAGCCCCACAGCATGGCATCCCACAGGGACCCCCTGACATGGACACTGTGTGCCAGCCCCACAGCATGGCATCCCACAGGGCTGAATGCAGGACTCAGCCCCAGGGACACCCTGAGGGTGTGCCCATCATCCTGCACCGTCCTGGAACCAATCTCCACTCTGGGGTCACATCCTGCAGACACTGACAGCACCCAGAGCAAACACTCCCAGAATCAGAGCCCTGGGATGGGCTGGTCCCTCAGAGCCCCTCCAGTGCCACCCCTGCCATGGCAGGGACACCTCCCACTGTCCCAGGGTGCCCCAATGTCCAGCCTGGCCTTGGGCACTGCCAGGGATCCAGGGGCAGCCACAGCTGCTCTGGGAATTCCATCCCAGCCAGAAATTCCCAATCTCCCATCCATCCCTGCCCTCTGGCAGTGGGAGCCATTCCCTGTGTCCTGTCCCTCCATCCTTGTCCCCAGTGCCTCTCCAGCTCTCCTGGAGCCCCTCCAGGCCCTGCAAGGTCACACTGAGCTCTCCCCAAAGCTTCTCCTCTCCAGGGGAACACTCCCAGCTCTCCCAGCAGAGCTGCCCCATCCCTGGGGTCCCCCTGGTGCCTCCTCCTCAGCTCCTGCCTGTGCTGGGGGCTGCACCCAGAGTATCAAATCCACACAGCTGAGGCTGTGCAGCCACAACACCCCAGTGGGAATCCAGCACCAGCCCATCACACACTCTATTCCATTTACTGCTGCTTATTTATCCCACTTAAACCCACAGCTCCTGCTAAGTAAGGAGTCTGAACGATGCACCCATTAACATCCAGAACCCTGCTGCTAATTGCTCAGATTTATGACTTAAAACAGAAACGATTCCCTCCCACCACAAGAGTCCAAAGGAAGGAAGAGAGGGTGACTCAGTTCTTTGTCTCATTCTCTGCCTCCCCTGTCTGCAGAGCCTCATTCAGAGCCTCTGCTGGAGCTGCTTGGGGAGTTTTGTCTTTGCTCCCCCAGTTTGGAAGTTTCCCCTAATTAACAGCAGTGGAAATATCCATGGACAGCAGAAAAACTTCTGAGTCCTTAAAACCAGAGCTGATAAACAAAGGTGCATTTTTAACAGGACACTGCACTTAATAAAGCTGCAGCAGAGAAATGGCTGAAACTGAGAGGTTAAACAGAAAAAAACCCACAAAGAGGAACACACCTCATCAACAACACCAAAATCCCCAGCCCTGGAAGTGTCCAAGGCAAGGCTGGACAGGGCTTGGAGCAGCCTGGGATAGTGAAGGTGCACTGCCCATGGCAGGGGTAGAATGAGATGATCTTCCAACCCACACCATTCTGGGATAATAGGGAAAATTACCATCCCAAATTCAGGGCTGTGTTTGGTGTTAACAGCATTTCAGTGCACCACAAAGGGAACCTGGAGCAGAGAGCAGTGAGGGTACAGGCAGGAGTTAAACACTTGGAACTGCTATAAGCAGCACCAACAATGACATTTAAAAACACTTTCTTTAAGCTGCTGTTCACAATTGGGGTTTCCTCAGTATTTCCAACAGCATTTCACATCCAACATCATTTCTGCCTTCACATCATGGCTGATGTTCCCTTTAAGTGTGCACCAAGCTGTCCTTGCCCACAGGGAAGGCAGCAGGTGAACTGCCGAGCAGATGTCACCCCCCCAGCAGATGGCACTGCCAGGGGCACCTCCCAGGGACCCCCAGGCTGAGCCAGGCAGCTCCTCTCACCACAGCCCACCTCCTCCTATGAGTGAGCCTGGAACCCAGGCAGATCTGAACCCCTGAGAGCCAGGTGCTTAAAAACACCCAGTGCTTTGCAGAGGGGATTGCAGAAAGTGTCAGTGAAGCACAACTTTCAGATCTGCATTTGCATCCTGCTCAGAGCAATTCCAAGTGCTTCATTCCTGCCCTGGCCTCCCTGAGGTCTGCACTCAGCTCCCTTCCTGATGAGCTGGAATGGAGTTAACAGCAAACACAGCAACACAATTTGGATGTGGGGTCTGGATCCTTTCCCAGATGAGGAGAGACTGCAGGAGAAATCCCCCCTGGGCTGCTGGGGTCCTGCCTGCCCTGCTCAGCCCAGCTTTCCCACCATCTCCCACAAAGGACACCCACCTTTCCCTGGAGATGAGGATGGTGCCAGGCTCTGCTCAGTGGCACAAACCAAACCACAGCAGCAGGAGCAGCCTCTGTGCATGGAGGGGCAGAGCCTGGAACAGCTGCCATGGGGGCTGGGGTCTCCTCTCTGGAGCATCCCAAACCCTGCTGGGCCCAGCCCAGGGACCTTGCCCTGCCCTGGGTGATCTCCTTCCAGCTCCAACCATCCTGGGATCCAGGTGTGCCTGGCAGCCTCAGCCCTTCCAATGAAACCTGGCCAAGGATTTTTCACCCCGAGCTCTTACTCATCCCACTGACAGCATCTCCCCACCACAGCCAGAGTGCTGAGTGCTTGGCATCCCCTCCTCCAAGCAGTTGTTTCTGCTTCCCCTTTAATAGAATTGATGCAGCTTCTAAAATCAGTTGCAGAAATCCCACCTGAGCACTGACCCACTTCTCACTGCCCCATTTCACTGCACTGAACTTCTGCCACAACAACCTGACAGAAAGCATGGAGTGGAGGAGGGCTGGAACCTCAAACGAGCTCTGTTAGAGAAAACCAAGTCATAATATGGAAACAAACCCTCAGTATCAACTCCTGGAAGGACAAACTGCCAGAGTGTCTCCAGCCAAGAGCCAACACACCACAGCCCCTGCAAGCAACACGTGGGAGGAGGGAGAAACCAGAGCAGGTAAAAGCACCTGGAAGTTTCTCTGCCCCTTCCAGAGGATTTTAAGCATTTCACAAACATCATTCAAGCTCCATGGAGATATTTGCCCCAGCCCTCAGAGTGAGAGCTGAGGGTTTCCACTCCCAAGGATGAATTGAGCCCCGGCACTTGGGGAGTCACAACTCCAGAGGATGTAAACACACTTGGAAATTGCTCTGATAAATGCTCCCATAGCTTTACTTTGTTTAGAGCGAGTGTCAACACCCTAAATTCAGCTGAAAAACAGCTTTTGGGGATGATGTAGCTCTAATACAATTTTACAAAAGACAATGACTCACTCCCAGGCGGGAATGTGGTGGAAGTGCATGACCTAATGCTCAGAGACGTTGGCTTTTCCAAAAAGGTCCAGTTCGAGAATGTACAGTATCTCCCCAACCAGTGAAGTTTTTAAAAAAGAGAGATTTTGCACACAGGAATTCACACAATTACCTCATTTTTTGTCTTTTTTTCCACTTCTAGTCAAAATCCAACCAGCTGATGTGCAGTTTCCCTACCCTCAATTCCAGCCTTGTTTTTCCCTATCCCATCCCTAGACTTGCTCTCCAGCCCATTCAGGCCAGAGGAGCCCTGCCCCAAGGTGCCAGCCAGCACCAGCAGCTCCTCAGCACACAGGGATGGGGAGGCCAAAATCCAAGTGTCAGGACACACCAGACATGGAATGTGAGCACAACGAGCCTGCTCCATGCTCAGCTGCATTCCCCACAGCCCTGCTGGGGCTGCTCCAGCTGAGAAGGGCCGATTTTTAGATGTTCTCTTCACCCAGCAGCTGGGCAGCTTCCTGAGGAATTTTGTTCCAACACAACTCCCAGAACCCTGGGATCCACTCACAGCCCCCACAACCCTGGGATCCATTCCCAGCTCCCACAACCCTGGGATCCATTCCCAGCCCCCAGAATCCCGGCATCCATTCACAGCTCCCACAACCCTGGGATCCACTCACAGCCCCCACAACCCCGGGATCCATTCACAGCTCAGAGAACCCTGGGATCCATTCCCAGCTCCCAGAACCCTGGGATCTATTCCCAGCTCCCACAATCCTGGGATCCATTCACAGCCCCCAGCCTGCTGCTGCTCACAGCTGCAAACACCCGGATAAAAAGGGGCTAAGTGTAGGAGGAAAATGGGAGTGAGTGACACGGGCTAATCAGGATTTCAATCATGCTAATGGATGTGATTAACTGCATACTTGTCCTGATAGCCAGCACGCAGCCAGGGCTGCTCATCCCACCTTAATCCACAGCTACACCTGGGCTGGCACGTCACCTGTCACCTGCTCAGGTACACCTGGGCTGAACCCTCCTCCCACCCACACAGCCACCATTCCAGCCTGCCAACACGCTCCTTTTGGGCAGGGGACAGACTCCAGCACGGTGCTTGTCTCTGTTAAACTCCCTTCACCAGGGCAGCTCCAGCTCCAGGAGGCTGGAAATCCAACCTTGGCAGAGGAAAGCTAATCCAGGGCCTGTTGTGTTACACAAACCTCCCTCGATAAAGCAACTACAACTCTTGTTTTTGTCTGCCAGTTTTGTTCAAATCACAGGGACACTGTGAGCTTTATCTCAGCTCTGCTATCTCGCTGCTCCCCGGAGGAACCACCCATTCAGCAGTTGCCACTCGACCCGAGGAAAGTTCTAAGAGGCAGGGAGTAAAATAAAACAAGGCAGCAAGGAGCAGCCTTTTGTGAGAGAGAGGGAAGAGATCAGCCCCTTCCCTCCCTGTCTCCAGGGGAGCACAGAATAAATAACCCAGCACCTTCCCAGCAGACAGTTCCAGGGAACAGTGTGCATTCTGGAGGTGGAATACACCATCATTTACATGCACAGCCATTTTTATCCTGGGAGTAACCCACACTTCCCATTAACTCGGTGTCTCACAGGTTTTCTACAGCAACAACTGCAAAAAGTTTTACTCTCCAGCACTCCAAAATATGGGCTTTTATGGCAACATACAAAAATGAGTAATTTACTCAGAGGAATCCAAGGCTGATCTTGTTTGGGGCAAATCCTCAGCACTATCCTGATGTAATTTTTAAGAGTGCTAAAGCATCACACCAATGTCTGCTCATAATCCTTCAGGCTCAGATTTCACAATAATTTTAAATAAATTTCATATTTAATAATTTCTAACATAATATTAAGAACCCAGAGCAACACAGGGCACCAGTGTGAGCCACAAGTATTTCATTCTTCTCACTACCAAGTTAAAATCTGCATAACATCTACAGCAACTGATTTCACTGACCTTTTCTTCCCACGAGAAATTCCTTCCCCTGTGTGCAACACTGAGCCATGGAATTGCTCTCTGAGCTGTAGGAGGAGAAATCCCCACGGGATGCAGGGGTCCTACCTGCTCTGCTAGCCCAGCTCCTCCAGCATCTCCCAGGAAGCTGCTCCAGAGGACATCCACCCTACTCCTGGAGATGAACCCTGTGGGGATGATGCAGCTCTGGTGGCTCCGGCTCAAGGCTGGAGCTCTCTGCCCCCTCCCACGGGCTGTAATCACAGACCCCTGGCTGCTCTGATCTACAGCTGGCTATAATTCCATTTGCCTTCAAGGAGGAAAGAAAGAAAGCACAGAAATAATCAGTTCAATTGCTGATAAAGCACGAGGAAGCTGTGGACACACACATTTGACTAAACAAGAGTTTCATCTGTTTCATTTGAGACAGGAAGCACAAACTCAAGAGTTCCAGGAAATAACTCTGCCTTTCAGAGCACTATCAGCTTCTTCAATTTGCCTTTGAAACTCCACAGGTACCTACACAAATTATAATTTTGTTGTCTGCAATCTGACTCGCAACAACACGATGAGTAACACGCCTTGAACTCTTCATTCTCAGCGGAGGAGGCTGGAATTTTATCTTCCAATCTATGTCTGGCCTAGCAAAATAAATTATTTGGGTTTTTTCTGGACCAAACCGAGGCATAGTCACACATTATTTCGCTTTCAAGTAACCATCACTTTCATTTGAATTGCAAGTAGCTTGAATTCACCCTGACAGACCTGAACCCTGTCTGACCAGTGGTTTCCCTGAGTCATAACTTTGGTGTAGGTCAGAATTTGGAAGCTTGCACATCAAGACACGGTGCAGAGAGACAAATGCAGCCCAAGAACTGAGCAATGGAGACATCCCTGGCTCAGCAAACAGCAGGTGAGTTTAAGCCTGAGGTGCACAAGGGCAAGAACCTGCAATGGGTGTGAACCAGACCTGAACTCTGCCACAACTCAGAGCTGAGTGGCTCAGATTCATTTATTTCTAGGGAGGACAGACAACCACTGAAATACTACAGGGGTTGGGACCTCAAATATAATTACAGCTCCATTGGCTGAAATTACAGCTGTGTCAGCCCTTTTACCAGCAGGAATATGTAATTCATCTGGTCCAAGTGAGCTCTCCTCAGACTGCACATAACGAGCTTAAGGCTGGAAATCCAGCCCTGCCCCAGCCTCCACTCAGCCTCACCTTCTGCCCCTCCAAAACCCAATTTGCTTCTGTTCTCACTGCTGCTCAGGTTGCTGGGGGTGTCTGACACCATCACAGAGCAGTCTGGGCAATGCTCTAGTGCTTCAAACCTTGCCTTAAACTGCCTGGTGTCCCTGGGAGGGAACAGAGGAGTGCACTGAACCTGAAGAGTTCACAATCAGTACTGCCACCTGTAAATGACACTCACCAGGGTAACTCCAGGCTGGTTCCAGCAGTGGCTGGGAGCCTCTGGTGGGATTATTCACCCCCACACAGGGCTGCTCTCATCACTTCCCACAGCACCCACAGCCAAATCAGGCAGCTCCAGATGTGCTGCAGCTGGCAGAGAGGAGCCCTGGTGTGCCACGGTGTCCCCACTCCTAGGAGCCTGCCTGGCATCCCTGGCCAGCACAGCCCTGCCTTGGAGGAACAGGCTGATCAAGCCAGGATCTGCTGCCATAAGTGTCCTCCAGCAGCCTCCCCATTTGTTCTTTAAGGGCAGGAGTGACATAATCCTCTCCTAATATCAGCTGGGGGAACCAGGGTGACCCACAAACTGTACCCATGGCAACACTGGGCTCTAGCTGAACTCCCCAGGCTGGCATCTTCAAACCACTGACACTTCTTTGTATTAGCTGATCTTCCCTTGATGTCATTTCTGCAGAGACACATAAAAACAGATTTAATAATATCCACGGCCTTCAGCTTCAGAGTCAACAATCACAGTCACAAACAGATCAGCTATTCTGCTTCAAGCTTATTATTTGTCACTAACATGTAATTATTACCAAACAAAACAAAAGACACAGGATATTGCTGCTGTTGCAACAGCAAGTAAGTTAAGCTCTTTTCAAACTGAAAAAGCCCATCTCTTCTGATGCAAGAAGGCACAAAAGAATAAAAAAATTTAAAACTTCAAAAGAGCCCGTGAATCCTGCAAAATGCATCTGGAAGGATAATCAGAAATGTCATTGCTTCTCACAAAGAAAAGCAAACAAAAGCCCCTAAAGTAAATTTGACAGACAGATCTGTCCAGCCAATGTCACCTTTGTCACAACTGTATTGTCAATCTGAATAATTCTGAGTTACAATCTCTCTTTCTCAAATAAAGGAGGAGTTCATCAAGCTGAGACAGCACCTTATAGATACAATACCAGCAAAACACACCAGATGGGACACCAGGCCCTGGCAAGGAGAAAAGAAGCCTTAGAGTTGTAAAACTCCAGAGCAGTCCTGTTCCTGCAGTTTACAAAATGAAGCCACAGCAGCATCACACAGAGCAGGAGGAGGCCCCAGCAAGGCTTGTTACTCCACACTGAAACTCTGAGCAGGACTTGGGTGCCTATTGTATTATTCAAGAAGCCTTCCAGCTGGAATTGTAAACTGGGAAGAACATGGTTCACTGAATAGATGATTCCAGCTTGAAAAATAAATAAAAACTTCTTTAAAAGCTCTAAAATTAATGGGTTTATCTGCTAAATCCATACAGGAATCAGGGGAAAGAAATAACCGAGGGAACAACCGAGAAGGAGAGATCAAGAACCACCTAAAGAAAAGAGAACTAAACCCCTAAATTCAGGTTCGGTACGTTCACAGAGCAGGCTTTTAACACACCCCTCGAAGAGAGGCAGAGCCTACAACACTCATACTACCAGGATCCACTTAGAAGCAGCTTTTGGCAGCAGAACAGCATCTGCAGAACCCAAAACTTCACCGCCGTGAGCTTAAACTTATTAACCGCAGCCCCTCATGGCGCCGTGGCGAGCATTTGTTT
Organism: Ammodramus savannarum pratensis; assembly: GCA_020466415.1. Classification (NCBI taxonomy): domain Eukaryota; kingdom Metazoa; phylum Chordata; class Aves; order Passeriformes; family Passerellidae; genus Ammodramus; species Ammodramus savannarum. Next base: position 140,679,244 of record JAHXMQ010000807.1, on the reverse strand, counting down.
AATTCCGGTACGCCGAGCCCGGCCGAGCTCCGCAGGAGAAGTTTGCTCATCCCGAAAGCGGCCCCGCTCCGTTTGCGCCGGGCTGCGGGGCGATGACTGAGCAGAGGCCTGGCTGGAGCCTGGCGCATCCCGGCCGCCACACCCAGCGCTCCGAGCCGCGCTCTGCCCATGCTCATCACCATCCCCAGCCCGCGGCCGCGGCGAGCCCGCCGCCCTCCTTATAAAGCCGGCAACGAGGGACCCGGGGCGGCCGCCGGGGCGGCACGGGGCGCCAAGGCGGCACGGAAACTTTCCAGCCGTCCCGAGGAGAAGTGCGGAACCGCTGCGCCGCCCTTGAGCGAAACGCGCGGCTCCGTGCGCCCGGGGCAGCCGGGCCCGAAGGGACCCTGCGGGAGCAAGGCCGGGCAACGCCCGGGGCCCCCCCGACCCCCGCACCCATCCCCGCCGCTGGCCCCGAGCAACAAAGCCGCGCCCCGGCAGCGCCCGCTCCCTCCGCCGGCTCCCCCGGGAGATGCTCGGGGATGCTGCGGCCGCTCCCCGCGCGGCCCCGAAGCCCCGCAGCCCCGGCCACCTCCTGACCCGGCCTGGCCCGCCCGGCCCCGGCCCCCCGGACACCGGCGAGGCCGGAGCCCCCGCTCGGCCCGGGCCGCCCCTCCGCTGCGTCGGAGGGCGCCGCGCCCTCAGCGTGGTGTCCCCGCGCCCCGTCCCCGGCCACAGCCCCCTCCCCGCGGCCTTACCGAGCGGCGGGGGCGCGGGGCAGCGCCGGGACGGAGGCGCCTGGCGAGTGTCGCTGTCCCCTGCGGGCCCGGCGGGAGGAGGAGCGGGGAGCGGAGCCGCGCTGGCCGCGCGCCGAGCGCACTACCCTGCTGGCTGAGGGGGCGGGGCTCGCGCCGCCCGGCCAATCAGCGCCGCGCCGCGCCCGGCACTGACCAATCAGCGCCAGCGCGGGCGGCGCGCGGCCGCGCGGGGCGGAGGCGGCGTTGCGGTGAACGGGCAGAGCGGTTGGGTGCGGCGCGGGGCGGGGATAGGGGCGGGGCCAGTGATGGGAGGCGGGGCGGGGGTGGGGCCAAGGGGCGGCGATGGAGGACGGGCACGAGGGGACGGGGACAGAGGAGCTGAGGGGAGACAGGGGCTGAGGACAGAGAGGAGCTGAGGGGACGGAGGAGCTGAGGGGATACAGGAGCTGAGGGGAGACAGGAGCTGAGGAGAGAGAGGAACTGAGGGGATGGGGCTGAGGGGACGGAGGAGCTGAGAGGAGACAGGAGCTGAAGGGACAGGGCTGAGTGAGGCTGAGGGTAGACAGCAGCTAAGGGGACACGGCTGAGGGGACACAGCTGAGTGGGGCTGAGGACACGAAGGAGATCCCAGCTTTGGGAAGGGTGATGTGGGCAGGAAAGGGCGATATTTAAAGCAGGAGAGGAAGCCCTGGGAGCGGCACAGCACGCGTGGCTGTGAGGAAGCTGAAGGAGGCTGCTGACAGAGCCGGGCCCAGGGACAGATGGAGCGCCCAGCCGCCCCTCCAGGTGGCCGAACAGCAGGGACCACTCGTGCTGCTGCTCCTAATCCTCCGTGGCCCTTCTGGCCCAGAAAGGCAGCCCTCTGCACATGCAGGAGGGCAGGAAAACAGGATAAAGGGATGAAGTGTAGATAGCAGGACGGTGAGGGATGAAGGGATGTGTTTTTACAGCAGGCACAGCTGCAGAGTCACAGAATCACAGACTGGCTTGGATTGGAACCGACCTTAAGGATCATCCAGTGCCGCCCCTGCCATGGCAGGGACACCTCCCACTGTCCCAGGCTGCTCCAAGCCCTGTCCAGCCTGGCCTTGGGCACTGCCAGGGATCCAGGGGCAGCCACAGCTGCTCTAGGCACCCTGTGCCAGGGCCTGCCCACCTTCACATCTACCCTCCTTCAGTTTAAAGCCATTCCCTGTGTCCTGTTCTTCCACCCCTTGTCCGCAGTCCCTCTGCAGCTCTCCTGGAGCTCCTTCAGGCCCTGGAACTCCTGACCCCTGAGTGTCCCTCTTGTCACTGCTCTGCACTCGTACACTGAGCCAGTGACCACAGCTGAGTGTGACCATGCAGCCCCTTCCTCTTCCACCAAGTGCTCCATCCAGGAAATCCCTGTCCCTCAGTTTGGGGACAAGGACATGGTGTGGGACAGTGTCAAACACTTTGTGCAAGTCCAGGTGGGTGACACAGGTCACTGTTCCCTCATCCACCACCACCACCTCATCCATCACTGTTCCCTCATCCACCACCACCGTCAGCTCCATTGTTTGCCCTCAGTGGAACCATTTGGCTGAAACTCCCTGGGACGAGTGTGAGGTGACACAGGGTTGGTGCACGGCAGCAAGCACGTGGGAGGAACATCCAGCCTCGCTCTTCAGGGAGAAACCATTACAGCGTGCTTTGGGAGTGAACCCAGGGAGAAGGGAGGGACACTGTCCCCTGCCTGTTGACAGCCAGCCTCCTGCATGTCCCCGAGGGCTCTGTGTCACCCATCTGCCCAGAGGGAGCTGCAGAGCTACTAAATCATGAAAATATGGGACACACTGGCCTGCCAGATAAGCAAATCAAAGCACGGTGACTAAATTAAAACAAAAATAGGTGTGGCTCATGTCTGGTCACTGGAGGGAGGAAACACCCTTGGCATGAGGTGTGGGAGGGGGCACAGCCATCCAGGCAGGGCTCAGCTGCAGCCTCTGCCCACCCCTGTCCCAGCCTCCCAAGCCTGGGTACCTTTCCAGGGCTGGAGCCGGTAAGGGGAAATCCCGTGTCCTGATGAAAGGCAGATCCAGAACAACTGCTTGTACCATGTGCTATTTTTAAGCTCCCAGATAAAATAGCATCCTGATGGCTCTCTTTGGGAGGGTCGGGCAGCAGTTTGAATTTCAGGGCTGTCCCAGCCTACCGTGATCATCAGACACTTAAAGATCCCTCTCTCTCTCCTTAGGAAATCCACCTCCCTTCCCCTCTGGAGCCTTCCTGCTGCCTGTCTCTGAGACAGGGTGCACCTGGCCCTAGAGCAGGACAGTGCTCCCTGTGTCTGTGGAACAGACTCAGTAACTCAACAAAAAGCAGGGGTTACAACACAACAATACAACAAAAATTACTGAGTTACATCAGTGCATGTCCAACCTCTGGGCTGACTGCTTTGGGCTTCAAAATGAGCTTCTGGGTCATTCCTTCTAAATTCTGAGCCTGGAATTTATTCCCCAAAAGAAAAACCTGAGAGCCCAAAGCCAGGCCTTCACTGCACAGTGATCACACAGGAGCAGACCTTTGGTGGATTAAGGACACGGTGTGCCCAGGCTTCTCCCTGTCACACCACAGCTCTGACTCCTCACCCAAATCCCAGGCAGGCACACCTGAAATCAGAGCAGGTAGAGCCCTGTAAAGCCACAGGTGTGTCCATTGTAAAGTACAGATTGCAGCAGGCAACTGTCCACAGTAATCCAGGCATCCCTATGGAATTGCACAGGGGCTTCTGACCTCCCCAAGCCTGGCTGTGTGACCTGGGTCCCAACGGCCCCACAGCTTTGGGATTTCCTTCCATGAAACCCAGGAAATCACAGAAAAGGTGGGAGGGATGGGAGGAAGGGAGGAAGGGAGGAAGGGAGGAAGGGAGGAAGGAAGGAAGGAAGGAAGGAAGGAAGGAAGGAAGGAAGGAAGGAAGGAAGGAAGGAAGGAAGGAAGGAAGGAAGGAAGGAAGGAAGGAAGGAAGGAAGGAAGGAAGGAAGGAAGGAAGGAAGGAAGGAAGGAAGGAAGGGATTCCTAGCACAGCTTCCCAGGGCACTGTTTAATATGAAACTTCCTTGGTTTAGTTTAAAATTGGATGTCTAATCTCTGCTTCCTGGGAGCAACCTCAGGCCACACTCTGTTTGTTGCCTCCCCACATACTTCACCTGTGCAAAAATTCAAAGCATCTCCTTTATCTTTGTTTGTCCCCCTGAAGAAAATAACCTGTTTTCTTTCCACTTGCTTTTCCAGACTCCGAGTCCTCCCCATCTCCATGTGGCCTGGAAGGGAGGGCAGCAGGAGCCAATGTCCTCAGCAGGAGGACAGATCTTGTAAGGCAGACAAGATCTGTGAGACGCCGCAGGTGTGTCTGTCCTTGTCCCAGCAGAGGGGGGGATTTGGTTTGGTGGGGTTGGTGGCAGGACAGAAGGTGTTTAGGCAATGGCTCTGCCCTTTCATCAGGCCAGACAGGGAAAGTGGCTGAGGAAAAGGGAAAGGGCCAAGCTCATCTCCCTAAGGAGTCACTCCTGGCGAGCCCCATTAGCCCAGCAGGGCAGGTAGGGCAGCCAGCACCAGGGCTGCTCTCAGCATGGGCCTGGCCCGTGCTGGGTGAGTCCCCTTGGGCACTGGGAGAGCTGGAAAGGGAAAGCTCAGTCTGGGGAACGCTCGTTTGTCACCACTTTGATGGGAGCCAGTGCAAATGAAGGACGCTGGGTGACACAGGCGATCCCGGGGCACCACAGCACAACTGTTGGAGATAAGCAGTAATGAACAGGGCAGCTTTCCTGCCTGTGTGGCAAGAGTTCATAATTCCCTGCTCAGAGCAGGGATGTGGCTGCCCAGAGGGGCAGCACTGCAGGGTCTGCCCGGGTCTGGGGTCTGTCTGAGCTCTGGGGTCTGTCTGAGCTCCAGGGTCTGCCCGAGCTCCGGGCTCTGTCTGATCTCTGGGGTCTGTCTGATCTCTGGGGTCTGTCTGAACTCTGGGGTCTGCCTGGGTCTGGGGTCTGTCCATGCTCTAAGATCGGTCCATGCCCTGGTGTCCATCCATGCTCCGGGGAAGCAGCGCTGCCAGGGCTGCGCTGTCACTCCTCACGTCCCTCACTCATCCCAGACAGGCAGCAGAGCCCGTGCAGGGGTCACATCCAAAAAGGAGTGCCCAGCAGTGCAGTCAGTAAGTAATGAACCTGAACTCTATCAAGGAGAAAAACTCATGAAGCAGATCTGGAAAGGGTTTGAGTGGAATTGCCACCACACTTCGAGCAGCACCCACAGACTCTCATCTTCAGGAAATTTCATCTCATTCACTTTTGAATGTCGGTAAGCAGCTTGGAGAATTTGAATACTCTTACAAAACAAATGTCTCATCACTACCCTATCGTGGATCAGGGATGCAAGGAGAAGGTAACTACTCAATGAGGCAGGACGCTGCTCTGGAGACAACAAAAGCATTGTGGGTCACTGGCAGACATTTGCCAGCCAGACAGGGCTGTTCTGCTCATCAAAGCTGACTCCAGCTCAATGGAAGGCATGGAATTTTGGCCAGGGATCCCTGCCATCCCAGAGACCTGTCAAGGCTCTCTGACTGGTCATGGGATTTGCCTTGCAGCTGGCACACCCCGTGATCTCCTGATCTGGGACCTCTCTGTCAGCTGTAACCTGGTGTGGGGCCACAGAGGAGGAGGAAGGTGGCTGGGGGCTGCACTGAGGCAGTGACTTCCACTGCCAAGAGCTCTGTGGTCCCAGAAAACACAGCTCCTGCTGCTGTCCTGCACCACAGGTCCTGCTGTGGGTGAGCTGGGACACTTCCCACCCACAGCTCGGGAACAGGAGCTTGGGATTTCACCTGTGGGAAGAGCAGAGCCTGCAGAGGCTTGTCAGGATGCAGGAGCTGATATCTGCATCCTTCTTTCTCCAAGCACAGTCCTGGGGAGCACAGGGCAGCCTGGCCTTCTGCAGGGCTTCATCCTGCTCCTCTGGAGAGGCCTGTTAGTACCAGAGCTGATCTCTTCTCTAGCCTGGGCCTTCATAAACCGAGCCCACTTATTCTGAGGCAGAAAAATCTGTGCTGTAATGACAGAATGAAATGTCCTCAGGAGTTTGCGCGTAGCCTTAAGTTACCTTTTATAAATAGGTTAACAGCTGGAGGGCCCGTGGTTGTTCAAAGGGAAAGACATACAGGACATGCCCTATATGATATGTTCCATCCTAAGCAATTCTGCCACTCTGCTGATTTATATCTGCAGATTAAAGGATTTGCCTTTCAATCAAATTATTCTCCTCAAACTCCCAAGTGGGGGGCAGAGGGGATTGTGACATTCCCCACTCGGTGCAGCTCTCCCTGGTGCAGCCATGGGTGTTTTCTTCCTTGCTGTGTGAAAATGCAGCTCCCAAATTACTCCTGATCACTTGGATGGGGATTTGCTATTTCTGTCCTGCTTCTGGTGCACAGGACACTTGGGGTACAGGAGAGGGTGAGAGGTCTTTGGGCCCTGAGGAACTCCCAGCCTAAACTAGACAGAGCATGTAACCAGGACTGACAAAAGCTGCCTGATGAGACAGAAGACGACTGTTCTGGGGGAAAGCCATCTGCAAAGAGCCCTCTCCACCAGGCCTGAGGGTCTGCAAGAAGTTTTGTGCAAGTCATTCCCTCCACTGACAAGGACAGGGTGTCAGGGACCAGGGCCTGGCTGGTTTTATTGACTGTTCCTTCCCTGGGTGAGCAGGTACAAGATCAGGTGCAGAGAGCAGCAGAGGGGAGACTTCTGACCACTCACCTGCAGGCTGGGAGGAGAGGCCTGAGGGTGCTCACATGAGGTGAGGTGTCCAGAGGATTTCCAGGCCTCTGCTGTGGGACCTGCTGGCACTGCTGGGACAAAAAGAGGGAAGTGTGAAAGGCAACCAAAGGCCACATCTGGTGTGGGGCTGTGTGTGGGGACAGCTGTGCCAGGGGTGCTGTGCCAGGGGTGCTGTGACAGGGATGCTGTGCCAGGGGTGCTGTGCCAGGCACAGGCAAGGCCAGGCCAAACCCAAATCAAGGGGTGATTTCCTCATGCTGAGTCTCCTCCTGGGCTGCTGGGATCTCTGGGACAGGACTTTTTAGAGCACACACTTTTCACACCACTCCTCAGGATTACTCTGGGCAATGCTGGGACCCAGCAGTCCACTTCTTTCTAAGCCCTCCTAACCCAGGGACAGCACTTCCTGTCCTTCAGTACTGGTCCTGCCTTCTAATTCCTCTGTTTCCATGTTACAACAGAAAAAACAATGGAGGCTTTCTGCTGCATCCTCCCTTGGCCATTCAGAACTTGCTCTGGCTCCATCACATCATTTCTCACCTCTCCTGAGGTGGCTGATCTCTCAGTGTCTCACCACGTGCTCTCCTCTGTTCCACAGGTGTCCCTCCTGCTCTTGGTGAGCTCTGCTGAATCTTGCAGTGTGCTGTGGGAATTGCCTTTGGAAAGGCTGGGCTGTCTCCATGCATTTCCTGATCACTCATCCGTGTTCCAATATTTCCATCTCCCTTCATCTCCCTTCCCTTCAGTCTCTGGCACCGTGTTCCTCCTGCTCCAGCCTGGCAGAGGTCAGGACACTCTGTACAGTAGTGCCCAGGCCTGATTTTGGAAATGCCCCTTTAGAAACCTGACCCTCATGGAGCTCCCCTGGCCATGGGGATGGCTGGGGGCACTTGGGCTGCCTGAAGAATTCCCAGGGCATTTTCTGTTGTTTATTTTCAGTTTGGGCAGCCAGGCCATTTGCATGCAGCCTGTGAAGGACAGGGGTGCTGGGAAGGACACGGGTGATGCTCCTCTGAGCTGTGCAGCCACTGCTGGCCCTGTCCTGCACACTCAGCACTCCAGGCATGCAAATAAAGGGTGTGTGGCTTCCATGCAGATGCTGCAGCTTTAAATATGAGCTGCACAGGGAAATTGCATGAAAAACACCTTTTCAGGCTAGAAGCCTGTGTGGATTAAAGGCAGTGTCACCTCAGCAGCAAGGGCAGAGCTCTGCCTGAGTGGAGAATTCCTGGTTTGGCTGGGAAGGGGCTTTGTGGATGATCCCATTCCAGCCCTGCCATGGGCAGAGGGCCCAGCCCTCGGGGCAGCTCCGTGGCCTCCTCTGGATCCCTGGAGGAGCCAGAGCTGGTTCCTGTCCCTGGCAGCCCCTCGGCCCCAGCTGCTCGTGCTGGGCTGGGCTGGCAGCTCCAGTGCCAGGTAAGGAATCCCACACAGCTCCACAGCCCTGGAACATGGACCCTCCACACCAATCCCCTCACCAGGAAGGTTTTCCAGGCTCGGAAAAGTTTCCTGCCCCTGCTCCCTCTCTGCCAGAGCAGAGCAGAGTGAATCAGCTCAGCCCTGAGGCTGGGGCAGAGAGGAGAACTCTGAGGAGCTGTCTCCCATCCAAAGCTGGGGTGAGGAACAGCTGGGGTGAGGGTGTGACTGCAGAAGGTGGTCCCAAGGAGCACAGTGAAAGTGCAGCACAGGCTGCTGCAGAGCTGCTCCAGTTACAGCTCAGCCAGAGGGTGGCTGACGGGGGAATTAAAAGTTGCCTGGAAATGCCTTAGGATGAAACTCAATCTGTCATCTAATTTAATCACCACGTTGGTAAAGCCCAGCTTTCTGGAAGAGACAACATAAACACAGGCTCTAGAAGGAGATTTCTTCCCTTGAGACTCCACAGCAGACCTGGAGACCTGATTGTGAAATTCCATCATTGCAGGGAGGAAAAAAAGGCCAATAATATCCAAAGCTTGTGCTCAAAGGCCACAAACTGCCATGATTTCTCTCCATCTCTTTCTGCTCTTGCTTTTAAGACGTGAGAGCTGGGGGAAATGACAGCAGCTCTCAGTACTGTGGGGGAGAAATCCCATTTAAATTCTTATTCATCTCCCAAAAATGAGCGACTTTAAGGGGGAGGGGGTGAATGTGCTGCAGTTGCTTGGAATAGGAATACAACTTGTTATACAAAGCATGGAAAATAACGATAATCCAAGGGGAAAAAAATCTTGGCAGGCTATGAAATTCAAAAAAGGCAGAAAACTAGAAAGTCTGAGCAATGGCAGAAGCAAAAAGACTGAGAGACAGCCCCTTTCCAGCATTTTGAGAGATAAAACAGCCTTTGGGGAGAGCAGGCAGGTCTGAGGGCCCAGCAAAGGAGGCTCTTGGCAACTGATCTTAAGTATTATCTTGGCATTTTAATTTTTGCAGCCAAGAGGATTTATCACAGAAAACAGCAGGGCAGCAGACAGGCAGGAATTAAGGAAAATTTAGGCCCCCACCTCTGTGAATTGATTATAATTGGAAGCATCCACCAGCCAAGGATCCAGGCAACCAAACAGCCCAATTCAGCTATTTTCAAGTTTTTGGTAAACTGAATGAATCCCTAATAGCAGCACTCAGCTGTGGAGTGGTGTCTGCATTAAAAACTGCTTTTAAGGGGAAGAAAACAAACTCTGAAGGAATCAAAGCCCCCCTTGTCCAAGCTACTCCCAAATTCTCCGATGTGAAGAAGGTTTGTGGCAGCTGGGAAAGTGAAGGGCATGAAATGCCACACCAAGTAGGTGATAAAGAAATAAGTGCTGAAGACATCTATAAATAGAGGTGTTCAGTGCCAGCATCAGGCATTGAACAGGGCATGGTACAGGCAGAGCAAGCTTGGGAAAAGCTCCTGGAGAAGAAAGGGGAAGATGACAGGAGAGTCGTGAAGATCAGAGAGCTCTGTGGTAATTAACTCATGTCAGGGAGAGATGAAGGTGACAGACAAAGGAGCCCTCAGGACATCAGGATGCCACGGGAAAGGGGGACACGGTGGCTGGGGAGCCTGAATGACTCAAGGATCCTTTCCCTAATTAAAGCCAGTCCCCAAAGGTCGTTACACATCATAATGAGGCACCCAGTGCAGTCTCTGCTCAGGAGCAAATCCCCAGGTGCTCAGCTGGTCCAGGCTCTGGGCTTGCCCAGTTTGTGAGCCACAGACTCACTGAGGGCATGTGGGAGAGCCTCACCCCCCTCCCAGCCAGGAATTTCCTCTTAATAATCAATCTAAATGTACCCTCCTTCAGCTGAAGCCATTCCCTGTGTCCTGTCCCTCCATCCCTTGTCCCCAGTCCCTCCCCAGCTCTCCTGGAGCCCCTTCAGGCCCTGGAGGGGCTCTGAGCTCTCCCTGAAGCTTCTCTTCTCCAGGGGAACATTCCCACGTGGGGTGGATTGTACCTGAACTGAGCTAACAGGAGAAACTGTAGAGGCAACAGGGAGTTTGGAATGCTGTGGGGTCATTTAGTGCCCAGACAGATGGGACAAGGCATTTAAGGTGTCTCAGCACGTCCCTGAGGGTGACCTTCAGGCCATTCCAAGAGGAGCACCCACAGTCCATGGAAGAGCTGCTGGAGTTCAGCCTTTGCTGTGTGCAGTTCTTTCCAGGCCTGTTACTAAATCACTGATAAAAGATTTTAACTGAAATCCTGCAGAAAACAGAGTTTCAGCTGAAAACCCTGCAGGCTGTGCTTGTGGCTTCCATAAACCCCATCTGAACCCAGATGAGGCCAGGACAGCATCCAGATCCTGCTAGGAGAGCACTTGGAAACCTTCACAGGGCTTGGTTTCATGGAGCAGAGAGCCTTTTAATCTCTCACTGCAGAGGCAGTTTTGGAAAGGGAATCTGCTTGAAGTCGTGTCCCATGTGGACATCGCTCCCTTTCCTTGTTAATGGATGTTTTCTGTCAGAGTTGGCCTCAGAGCAGTTTTCAAAGGCAGTGAATTAATTCTCCTCCCTGTGAGAACAGGCTCCCATGGCTGCTGTCTCCTCTCCTTGGCCATGGAGTCTTTGGAAGGGAGAATTAGGGATAATCAGTTTGTCACAAGTGTCAGGAACGCGCTGCACAGAGCTTTACATGCTGACAGAGTGGTGCTGGTTGTAACCAGCCCAAGCATTTCCCTAAAATTAGTATCTAAATAAATCCATTCCTCTGGGAAAGCATCTGCTTGGGAATTAAATTATTCCACATCTGAACATTAGCAGGATTTTTGCTAAACTCGAGCTGTCACCCTACCAGAGCACAATTAAACATTAAGTCTGCAACAAATTCCTCAAGAAACCTGAGAAGTCAAATGTGAAACCACTGAAAAGAACCAATGACTTCAACATCAAATTGCTGCTTCAGCAAATGGAAGCAGATTTGGGGCACTGGGGGAAGATGCAATTTCTGGGTTGAGAAGATGAGCCACAGCCATAATGAGTGTTTTGCCAAGCCTGTATCTAGTTTCAAAACCTTCCCACAGTCATCCCAAATAAGCACTGGTGAGAGGGAGTCATTAAAGAGGGGATGGACTGAGAGCAGCCTGAGCATTAATGAATGAGTGCAGGTTACATGGGGTGGTTCTCACATGGGGTCAGGGCTCTTGCAAAAGCAGGAGGGGAAAGCAGCTGCAAGGAGCCTTGCTGTGTCCCACCAGGGCTGCAGAAGCTGAGCTCTGCAGCCTCACAGCACTGCTGCTCCCAGCCTCCCCTCCCCACAATGGCTGGGCTGGAAGGGACCTAAAGGATCACCCAGTGCCATGGCAGGGACACCTTCCATGATCCCAGGGTTCTCCCAGCCCTGTCCAGCCTGGCCTTGGGCACTGCCAGGGATCCAGGGGCAGCCACAGCTGCTCTGGGCACCTGTGCCAGGGCCTGCCCACCCTCTCCCAGCCAGGAATTTCCTCTTAATAAACAATCTAAATGTACCCTCCCTCAGTTTAAAGCCATTCCCTGTGTCCTGTCCCTCCATCCCTTGTCCCCAGTCCCTCTCCAGCTCTCCTGGAGCCCCTCCAGGCCCTGCCAGGGGCTCTGAGCTCTCCCTGGAGCTTCTCCTCTCCAGATGAACATTCCCAGCTCTCCAGCCTGGCTCCAGCCCTGCAGCAGCTCCAGCTCCCTGTGCTGTTAGATCAGGGCTGGGGCAGCTCTGCAGTGGGGTCTCACCTGAGGGGCAGAGGGGCAGAATCCCATCCCTCAGGATCACCCAGGAGCACCAGGATCCCCTCCCTGCTGCTCCCTGTGTCCCCCAGGGCAGAGCTGTGGCCATTCCCTCTCTGTGTCCCTCTGTGTCCCCATGTCCCCCCAGCCAATCCCTGCAGTGACCCCGGGCTCTGCCCTGCTCCAGCAGCCACAGCCCAGCCCTGACTGCTCTGGGGAGCTGCAGGAAACAGGAGAGGAAATCAAAAGGAATTGAGGCAGGGGGAAAGGGCCTGACTGCAGAACTGCTGGGCAGGCTCTTCCAGGAGCTCTGGGATGTGACCAAGGCCATGGGCTCAAGGGAAAGGTGACAGAAGGGCAGCAGTGCCCCTGACTGCCCTCTTCACTGCACAAAGCCATGAGTGTAATTATGCCCTGTGTTAATTACAGCCCAGACTCGCTGCCTCCACAAATGCACTCAGGTGTTTTAGCAGAGGTGACTCCTTTTTTATATTCTGGCTGGGCCAGAGGAGCAAGGCCTTGCTCTTCCTCACCAGCTTTAAACCTTCACCATGAAATGGAGGCTGATAAAACCAAGAAACACTGAAAGAAACTTTCCTTACTTGTTCAGAAACTGGAATTCCAGCATAACACCCCTAGGTCCTCCTTGGTCCTCACCAGAGCTGACAGGAAGGGCTGGTGCTGGGGAAATCCCAGGAACTGGGACCACAGGAGCCCCTGCAGCTTCTCAATCCTCTCCTTTCACTGCAGGGATGGTGCCTTGCAGGAAAAATAAACCATTTCTTCCTTTGCTGATGGTTCTGCTGACAAGGTCCTGCACCAAACTCTCCGTGGGCTTTGGTCTGGGAGAACAGAACCAACAACAGAATTTGGCAGGGTGCTGAAAGACCTTTGGAGTAAGGATTGTGTGCAAGGTTTCTCTAGGATTACATTAAAAGAGAAGAAATCCTAGAGGGTTTGTGATGAAAGAGAACATTTTTTGTCTGCATGGTAAACACGCCCCGTTATTAAAGCGCATTAGGATGTGATTTGTAACCAAATATTACAAATATGGCTATTTATTACCAAATTATCCCTGGTAATCCTCAGGGCTTCCCAGGCAGGACACTCCAGCATGGAGAGAGGGGAGATCATCTGTCCTCTGGCAGCTGGCAGCAGACAGGCTCTATTCAGAGAGAAAACCAGGCCCAAACTGCAGGAATGGCTCAGGAAAAGCAAGGCTGTTCTTAGGGAGGGTTGGAGCACCCACAACCGACTGCTCAACCCCAAAAAAGGCACGGGTGGGGGGCTTGGCTGTTTGCTGCTGTTCATTTGTCACTGAAATGCACCAAGCTGAAAACAATCAGCATATTTTGGAGCACTGATGTTCATTAGGATAAAATATTTCCTTTTCTGCCAGACCAGCAGAGGAAATGGAACCAAAGCCCCAAGATGGCACCGTGATATTGTGCAGAGCCTCACCACAGCCCCAGGGGGAGCAGCTTCAGCTGAGCCCCACAGCAGCTCTGTCTGGTTCTAATCTTTCCAGGCCATTAATCCTGCAGCAGTTAAAGCTGCCAAACAAAGAGACAGCGTAAAATAGACATTTTGGGCATCTACATCTCTGGAACCATGTGCAGGAGGAATTGCTGCTATTGTTTCTTCAGGGAGTCATGGAAGCACGGGATCCCAGAGTGCTGTGGCTTGGAAGGGATCTCCAAACTCATCACCGCTGGATGGGTGTGGAAATGAGTGTGTGATGTTGCTGTCACCTGGGGGTGGCTGTGGCAGGTCCTGCTCCTGGCTGTGTGCCATAGGAGCTGTGGGGCTGGAGGGACACTGGGGGTGAAGGGAAGGGATTCAGGATGCTGCCAAACCCACACTTCTAAAAAGACCAGGCCTTCCATCCCTGCACCTCCTGTCCCCACCTCGAGCACCCCTCATTCAGGAGCTGGGCTCCATGGTCCTTGTGGGCCCTTCCAACTCAGGATATTCCATGACTTACACATGGGAAAAACACTCAGGGGTTGCCAAAAAACACCTTCTGCCCAGTTTGTCCATGCTGACATACAAACCCCACAAAGGATCATGTTCCAGCGCTCAAATAATCCCACTGGCACAAATCTTGGCTGCTGCTATTTGAATATTGAATTTCTTCTCACAGGAAGTGTGATGGAGCATGGAAGTGCCTCAGGGCACTCATTGTGCTGGAGGGAGAAGATGGGAAGCCCTTGTGTCTCCTGGGCTCCTTGAAGTGTTACAGACTGAGCCTCCCTGCACATGCAGCCAGGCCGTGAAGTGCTGAACTGTTCTGTTCTTTTCTGCTAGAACAGCTTCTCCTCGTGGGCTGATTAAAATGTCTTGCACTGAAAGGCAGCCCCAGGAGAGCCAGGCTGCCCCGGATCAGCTGCAGAGGCAGCTCTGGCTGGGCTGCTCTGCTGGGGAGAGGAGCAGCGCTCACCACAGCACAGATCCACGGGGACCATGGCAAAGGCCAGCTCTGTTAGGCAATAACCGAGTTATTTATGAGTGGGTGGGTGGCTACATGCTTCTGTCAATAGCAACAATCGTCCCACAGAAAGAAAAGACTCTTCTGGCTGTCCTGTGGTGAGGGAGGAGAAAGGGCCTGGCAGGGAGCTCCTCATCACTTCCAGGAGGAAGATAAAGCATCCGAGCCCCAGTTTGGCCATCAGCGTTCAGCAAGGCAGGGAAACTCCTCCTTGCTTCCAGCCAAAAGCGGGCTGGGAGAGGAAGCTGCTCCAAGGGCTGGGAACAAAACATTCCTCATATTCCTGGGGCTCTCCTGTGGCAGCAGCAGGGTGTGAATGCGAGCAGCAGCCAACGCTTCCTGCCCGCTCTGTGTACAGGAGCAGCCCTGAGACAGCGCCCGGCTCCTGCTCCTGTTCCATGGGTAGGAAATGCCCAGGATGCCGCAAATTCCCTGCTGTGCTCAGCCAGGCTCGGGGCAGAGCTGCCGGGAGATGCTCTGGGGGCAGGAGCGGTGACTGTGAGTGTGAGTGTGAGCGTGCAGGGGTGGTGACACTCAGGACAGGTGACACGGCTCAGTGCTCACCTGAACCCCGCGGTGCTCCCCCGCTGCCGCACGGAGGAACCGGCGCCTGTGACCCAGAGGGATCCGGAGCTTCAGGCGGTCTCAGCCCGCTGGAACCGGAGCAGTTCTGCAGGGAAAGGGGCTGCGAATGCCCATCCTGTCCCTCAGCCCCTCCCACGGACCGCAGAGGTGACACAAAGGATCCCTGAGCATCCCGCAGCGCCCACCCGGGATGCCGGGAGCACGGGATGCTTTGGGCTGGCACAGACAGGACGTATCTGGCACAGGGGTACACAGCCCTCGGTGACATGAGGCTGCTCTCAGGGTGGCTGCTCCCTATCTCACGGGCTCTGCCGGCATCCAGCAGAAGCCAGGCAGAAATTCCCGGAGCTCTCCCGTCCGGAGGTGCTGCTGGATGCTCCCTCCAGCCCCCCGAGCCAAACCGCGCCTGGTGCCCGGCCCAGCCCGGAGCTGCAGCGCTGCTGTCCCGGTGCCTGCCCGCTGCTCCGTGCCCAGCTGCCGGGCGGTTCCCAGTGCCCACAGGGGCACTGGGGAATTGTTTTCCAGGGGCTCCAGCTGCTGCTTGGCAGCGCCCAGAGACTCCGGGGCAGCCTCGCTCCTCCCGAGCCCCGGCAGCAACAATGGCGCCTTTGTCCGCAGCTCCCGACGGCTCCATGGCCGCTGCCAGTTCTGCGGGCAGGACACGGCTCCTGGGCCCGGACACACGGACAGCAGCTGCTGCTCCTCGAGGGAATATCCCTCTCCTTGCTGCTTCTCCGGCCCAGCTCAGAGCGGGCCCTGCTCGGCCCAGCCCCGCTGGGGACACGAATGGTGGCTCCCATCCTGCCTGAGGTGAATTTGGGTGAAACGCCCCGGGAACAGGCCCTGGGACACAGTGAGGGCTGTGCTGGGCGCGGGTAGCGCAGGGAGCCCTGACACCCAAAGCCGCTGCTGCAGAGAGCTCCTGGTCACAGCTCCCGACAAAATCCCCAGTGGGAACAGCTCCACATCCCAGCAGCACCGCAGGCAGCCCCGGGCAGCCCCGGGCAGCTGGGAACGGGAACAAACAAACACCCTCAGGGCATGTAAAGGCCTCTGTGCACAGCTGCAGTGTGGGGCTGGGGTGTGCGCGTACCGGGGCACGGGGAGCTCCTCTGCTGCCCGGGACAGTGCCAGGCAGGGCCCTGAGGGTGAGCTGTGCCCTGAGGGTGAGCCTGTGAGCCCTGCTGCCCGGGACAGTGCCAGGCCGTGCCCTGACCCTGAGGGATGGCCCTGCCCTGAGGGATGGCTCTGCTGCCCAGGGCCAGTGCCAGGCCGTGCCCTGACCCTGAGGGATGGCTCTGCCCTGAGGGGAGCCCTGCTGCCCAGGGACCACTGTGGCAGTGCCCTGAGGGATGGCTCTGCTGCCAGGCCCAGGGAGGAGCAGGTCCTGCTGTGGGACGTGCTGGAGGAGATGAGATGAGGGGAGAGCAGCTCTGCTGTGGAGGGCCAGGCTGTCGGGCCTGGAGAGGAGAAGGCCGTTCCCCCTTACCCTGTCACTCCAGGGCCTTGCCCAGAGTCCCTCCCCATCATTCCTGTAGCTCCTTCAGGCACTGGGAGGTCTCAGTGAAATCACCCCAAATTTTCTCTTTCCAGGCTGAACGATCCCGATTCTCTTTCCTTGCAGCAGAGCTGCTCCATCTCTCTGATCACCTTGGTGGCCCCATCTGGACTGGCTCCAAGAGATGGATGCTCAGAACTCTTACCCAATTCCAGCCACACTGGATGGAGGGGAGAGGAGCAGCCCAGGGGCTGAGGATTGCGGGGGCTGCTGGGGCTATGACCAGTTGTTCCCTGTGCAGAGTTGTGGCACCACTCCTGCTGCAACAGGAAAATGTCCAGGACCAAACTCATCCCCTCCACACACAAAACACCAGCTCTGCACCCAGGAGAGCCCCAAGCACAGCCCCAAATTCCCTTGTGCTCGCTCTGCCAGGGCAGACCCCACATTTCCTGGGACCCTGGTGATGCTGGGAGAGTTCCCATGAGCACAACATTCCCCCATGGACCTCAGCACTCGCCAGACTGGTTCAGTGGGTTTGGATCCTTTGTCGTGCTGCTTCCCAAAGCAGGGCTCTTATCCTGAACCTGCTTCCCAAAACAGGGCTCTGCCCCCCCAAAGCAGGGCTCTGCCCCCAAAGCACAGCTCAGCCCCACAAAGCACAGCACTGCCCCCAAAGCACAGCTCTGCCCCCCCAAAGCACAGCTCTGCCCCCAAAGCACAGCTCTGCCCCTCAGGTGTGTGCCAAGGGCTGCAGTGGGTGGGTGGTGGCAGTCGGGGACCTGCCTGGGCCCAGCTGTTCCTCTGGGAGTGCCCAGCCCTGGGAGGAGGAGGATGGTGGGAGGAGGAAGCAGGGCTGAAGCAGGGACAAACCCTAGCAGTGCTGGCACCTGCTGTTTATGGCATTGGCAGTGCCACCACAGGCAGGACTGTGGCTGCTCCCAGGGCACAGCCCAAAGCCTGGCACCTCCTGTGCCCTCTCCCAGGGCACAGCCACCTCCTGTGCCCAGAAAGGCTCCTTGGGGAGCCTCCACTGATCCGTGCTGCGTGTCACAGAGCCCTGATGTCACACGGGTCACACCCTGGGGCAGCTGCCAGGTGACCCTGGGTGCCAGCTCGGGATTCCCTTGTGGGGTTTCCTGAGCTGCCTGGGGCAGCAATGCCAGTGAGGAGGTGACAGAGACCAGCAGCACAGAGCTGGGGTTGTGCCCTCCCGTGGCACCTGGCAGGGGGTGGCAGGGGTTACCTGTGGGGTGTTTGCACCCACTGATCTCCCCCCACAGACCAGCCACCATCTCCTTCTCACCCTGCTCAATTCCTTCAGGGGAAACTGCCAGGACCCAGCCCCAGCATCCCCAGCAGGGTCCCACCTTCCTGTGCCACCAAAGGTGGTGGCAGGAGCCACCCCAAGGGGACAATCCTGAGTGGAGAGGGAGCTCCAGCAGAGTTCCACCCTGACTCCAGCAGCCCTGGGCCCCCTCCCCAATTGCCTGCCCTCCCCGGGCCTTAGCTGCTGTTGGGGTCATTCCTGTGGTGGCACAGCCATGGCCGTGTCCCCGTGGTGGCAGAGCCGTGGCCATGTGTGGCACAGGGATGTCCC
>JAHXMQ010000807.1:140642826-140661283 GCA_020466415.1 Ammodramus savannarum pratensis | reverse complement strand
CCCGTGGTGGCTGTGTCCCTGTGGTGGCACAGCTGTGGCCATGGCTGGCACAGAGATGTCCCACAGGCTGGGGGATTTCCCTCACAGAGCAAAAGAGAAAGAAGGAAAGGGCTCTTGGCCAGGTTCCTCTTGGCCTCCTTCCACTTTCTGCTTTTGATGTTGTTGTCCCTTTTTACAGCTCCTTGCCCGAGCCCCGGTGAACGTGGGGAGTTCATCCAGAGGCAGCAGCTGGGGAGGGAGAGCAGCACACACAGCCCTGGGCAGCGCTCCCGATGGGGCTGTGCCCCCCAGAGCAGCCAGAGCCCAGACAGACCCCTCTGGTGCCATCTCAGTGACATCCATCCCTTCTCCAGAGGTGCCCAAGGGACACCCCAGAGAGTGGCCCCGTGTGTAGGAGGTGACACTGAGGGGACAAGGCTGCATGAGACAAACAGGGGCCTGAAGGGCTGCCTGCCCCCACTGCCACCTGCACTCTGCCCCTCCAGGGGAGGGATTTGGGGTCAGGAAAACCCTGTCAGTGCCACCCCTGCCCACTGCCTCTGCTGCCTGGGCTTGGTGGCAGTGACAGATCTGATGGCACCAGTGCATCCAGCAGAGCCTGCTCCCCTCAGGAAGGAGAACTGGGGGGAAGCCATCATTGCTTCATGCTCTGTGCCACCCCAGATCCTCCTGTGCCACTGCATTTGAGCAGCCCCCAAAGGCCACCCTCAGAGTATAGAGGGACCCAGGGCCCAGCACAGGGACAGGGCCACCCAGGGCCACTGCCAGCCCCAGAGCTGGCACTGCACCTGCCGGAGCTTGGCTGGCCAGCAGGAGATCAGCTCCCCTTCAGCTCTGCCTGCATTTGGTGACCTCCAACAGGGACCTTGCACCCTGCCTGGCAAACCCCACTCCTTGCTGCTGCCCAGGATCCCTGGCACTGTCCCCTGGGCCTGTGGGGGGCTGGCACTGTCCCCTGGACCTGCCCCTGTGCAGCTGTGCCCAGAGGGAGCCCAGATGAGGACCAGGCTATGGCACAGCAGGATCACCCCATGCAGGAGGGGCTGTGGGCACTGGGGTGTGATGGAACCTGGGAATGTCCCTGTGGGAGCAGCCAGCACCCAGCCCCAGTCCCACAGAAACCCAGCTGGCAGCCTGGCCCCAGCCTGGCACCAACATTTCCAGGAATCTGGGGGCACTGCTGCCCACGCAGCAGCTCTGCAGGAGCCAGCTTGGCACTAAAGGCCACTGCCAGGACAAGAAGCCAAGGATTTTCTTAAAGCAGGTTCTGCCCAGCAAAGCCTCGTGAATCCCCCTCAGGAAACAATCCACTCATCGAGGTACAGCCAAGATTCAGCCCAGGCAATTCCTGCTGTGTCTTCTCCCTGCCAAACCCCTCAGCTCTGGGGAGAGGGGTCTCTCCCAGCCACTGCCTGACACACCTGGCAGCAGCACTTGCAAACCTGCAGGAGCTTGGCTTGTTGGGGAATTTTAGTGAATCTTACCTGATTGGAACCTCAGCCCAAAGCAGCAGCACTCAGGCCCTGCAGAGATCCTGCTTTGCCCTTTCCTGGGTCTCACCCCGTGCTCCTGCCTCCAGCTGGGACAATCCCTCCTGGCCCAGCAGAGCCTCAGATGGGGCAGCTTCACTGGACAAAAACCAGAGAAAATTCCAAGTTTGGGAGTCACAGGGGCTGGGCATATGCAGGGCAGGAATAGGGATTTGGGAACAGACTCCCAGAGGCCTGGGAAGAGCTGCTGGACAAAGAAAACAGAGGAGGCAAAAAGGCAAAGACAAGAAGGTTTGTTTGAGAAGATGCAAAAGGATTTAAAACAGAAAATTGCCTGGTTATGGCTAAAATCACATTTTGGCTGTTCTTAAGGAAGCCTGAACGCCCCTGAGGCAGCACTGGGGGATGCCCAACATCCACTGCCAACTCCCAAGGGAATGCAGGGGCTCCAGGAGCTGCTGGCCCTCTACAGCTGGCCTTTATTAGCCCCAAAGACAGAGCATGAGAGTCCTTTAGGCCACAAAGGTAACGGGGTATGGGAGGAAGCACCGAGCTCTGCAGCGTTCAGGAGCTGGGGGCTGAGGCTGATGAAGGTTTAAGCTGCTTTCAGCATCAGTTTTCAGGGTGACAGATGGAGGGAAGGGGGAAGGAAACCCCACCCCGTTCTCTGCTCGAGCCTCCCGAGGCTTTGGAGGCACCGTGCTGGATTTCCAGGGAAGCTTTTCACTCTGACCCCATTGTTGGCCTCCTGCTCGGCTGTGACTGGCCCCAGCAGGGATGGAGTGAGGGGAGCACACAGCTCTGGCACTCAGGGGGCTGCAGCCCCGATGGTGGAACCCCAGATGGTTTGGGTTCAAGGGACCTCAAAGCCCACCCAGTGCCCACCTCTGCCATGGCAGGGACACCTCCCAGTGTCCCAGGTGCTCCCACCTGGCCTTGGGCACTGCCAGGGATCCAGGGGCAGCCACAGCTGCTCTGGGAGTTTATCCTGGAAGCAGCAAGCAAAGACACAGAAAGCACCCAGCACCAGCCTGGGGTTCTGCCACCGTGAGCAAGCAGCTCATCCATGTCCTGTGCAAGGAGAGGTGCAGGCAGTAACTTGGGGTTTAGGACTTTATTCCCTGTGCCTACAGTTTTGAGTTTGGAACCTTTTGAGATCCCTCTCACACAGAACAAGGTGGGCAGGGACAGGGGGATCTCCTCTGCGCCCCTCTGGGGTTTCAGCCATTCCCAGTCCCTGCCCTGCTGGGACTCAGCCACATCACCCAGCCCAGACCCTGAGCAGCAGGAGGGTGGGACAGGGAGCAGAGCGAGGGAAGTGCAGCTGTGAACCAGGACTGCTGCCATGGTTGTGCTGCAGCTGAGTGACCTTGGAAAGGAGCAGCCTGAGCCAGGCCAGTGTCCATCTGCTCTTTCTGGTCAGGAGGAGGAGTTAAACATTCCCATGGAGCAACAGCTGGATGGCAGAGTGGGACTGAGAGATCCTGCCCAGCCCTTGTGGTGCTGAGCTGGTGCTTCACCCCTGGGCTGGGCCACAGGGCAGTCTGGGGCACTCAGTGACCTTTCCTGACTCTCCAGCACCCCAAATCCCCTTCCCAAGGCAATGGAAAAAAATTGTAACCATCACCTCTCATTTAAACATTTCATCATCTCCCCATTCAAGAGATTCAGCTCCGAGGGGAAACAGCAAATTCCAATTTTTTTTTTAAACAAGAAATAATTCCAAGTTTAATCCTCTTGGGAGCAAAAGGATTAACAGCAGGTTTTAAGAAATAGGTTTCAAAAAATAGCAAGTTAAAATTCCACATAAGGCACCCCCATTTCAGTATTTTTTGACATGGACACAACAAAGTGAACCAGGAAGTTCCCAGGCACATGGAGCTTCCCAGGAGCAGCAGTTTTCACCTGGAAGTTGGTGTGAGGAAGATGGATTTAGGAGTTGGGGCTGAAGTGACCCCAAAACCAGCAGCAAAGCAGCTTGGGATGGCAGAACTTCCTCAGCTGGGGGGGGGTCCAACACGGCTGAGGAAATTCTGCTTCCCCCACAGATAAATCCCACCTCCTACCTTTCCTGGCAGATGGAGAGGTGCCCACAGCCACCCCCAGGGAAGAGGTGTCAGAGTCAGAGCAGTTTCTGGGATCCCTCACAGGCAGGATCTGCTCTGGCAGCGTTTCAGGATAAGAACAACAACTCACAGGCTCAGAGGCAGCAGCGACACCACTGAGAATCCTGGGATCACCCAACTGCTGGACCCCCTCAGCTCCCAACTCTCCCTCCACCAAAACACCAACTCCTCCAGAAGCACCACAGACAGCCCATGAAATGAAACAGCCTGGAGCAAACGAGGTGAACGTGATGTTTATGAACAAGAAGCAGTTTCCCTCAGATGGGCTCCCAGAGCTTCCTGCAGTGCTGGCCCAAGTGGGAATCCTGAGCCATCGTGGGATATTTCCCATTTTCCTTCCCACAATGCTACACAGAACCAAAACCGCAGGTCATTGTGGAAAACAATGACCCCCACTCCCCCCCAGCAGGTTGCCCTGGAGCAGAAACAAGGTTTAAGTACAATCCAGATGATCCAACCGCAGCGGTATTGGCTTCATTTGACTGTATTTAAATAAAATTAAGCATTTAAAAAATTAACAGGCACTACAATTCCCTGGCAGTGCTGACACCGAGCCCAGCCCCACGAGGCTGTCCCCCACCCTTCCTGGGCGATCTGGGGGTGTCACACAACACAAGAAGCCACAACATTTTCACGAAGCAACGTAACCAAAAGAATCCCAAGGCAGCTCCCAGCCGGAATCTGGCTCATGGGGCTGAGGTCCAGGTGATCCCAGGGAGGAGACAGCCCAGGAACATGAGGCTGTCCCACTGCAGCCCCCAGGCTGGGCAGTCCTTGCAGGTCCCTGCAGCCCTCAGAGCTTCTTGAGCCGACTGTACATCTCCCTCTTGCTCTTCTCCCCGGCCCAGGTCCGGCTCTTGGTGCGGAACCTCTTCAGGTCCTCCTTGAAGTCCTTGTGGTGCATCGGGCGGTAGCTCTGGGGCTCGCAGAAGCTCTGGGGGAACAGGAGCTGGGGTCACCCCAGTGCCACCAGGGTGCTGGTCCCTGATCCCAGCACCAGGAGCAAACAGGGACTGACCCCCGTCCAGGCAGGAGCTGCGTGGCAGATACACAGAGCCCAGGGAGATTCAGGTTACAGCCATCAAAACAAGGGCTCTGTGTACAGGGCTCTCATCCCCAATTTCCTGGCACATAACACACAGGCTGAGCTGGCTGAGAGTTCACCTTGCAAGGCACAGACTGGGAGGATGTTCCAGCTCAGACGGTCAGAGCAGGGTGGCTGATCACGGCAAGGTCGTGCATTTAGGGAACAATGAGCACTGCGGGTCCCCTCCAGCCCCAGCATTCCATGATCCTGTGCCTCGGGCCAGCTCCCGGCTCCCACGGAGCTGCCCTCGGCTGTCCCGTGCTGCCACCTTGAGGCCTCAGTGCCCTCTCCTCAGGACAGCCCCAAGTCCCCGGGGACACCCCAAACCCCAGGGAGGCAGCAGATCTCAGGGACAGCCAAATCCCGGGCAGCACTGGCTGCCATCAGCTGTAGGGCTGGGAGAGCCAACATCCCACAGGGAAGGAGCCGACAGCCCCATGGACAGGCCAGGCATCTCCCACCTCCCAGGGATGAGGAGCTGAGGCCTGTGTGTGTCACAGCACCAGGACAGAGCCCAGGAGCGCTGGGACCACGGAAATGCTGCAGGAGTCAAGGACAGGAGAAACCCCAGCCCCGAAGTGCTGGGAGGTGGGTTTTAGTTTCCTTGTCTCAATTAGAGGCTGCAAACTCCAAGCTCAGGTTTTCAATTTTGCTGGTTT
The DNA here is from genome assembly GCA_020466415.1 of Ammodramus savannarum pratensis. Taxonomy (NCBI): domain Eukaryota; kingdom Metazoa; phylum Chordata; class Aves; order Passeriformes; family Passerellidae; genus Ammodramus; species Ammodramus savannarum. Next base: position 140,655,921 of record JAHXMQ010000807.1, on the reverse strand, counting down.
AGGACTGTACAAGATCTCAGGTTTCCATTTATTATCCAGCAATTACTGTCAAGCCTTGTCTTCCCCCCTGCTCTGAGCAGGCTGAAATCCTTTCTCTGAGTGACAGTTTGTTCTGAAGGGGCAGAAACCACTTCTATTTTACTTGAGACAAGAGGAAAAGCCCTTCAGCTATGGCAGGAAGACAGCTCCAAGACATGGAACAGGCTGAGCTGCTCTGGGACCAGCCCAATGAAAGAGAGAGAGAGGAGGAAAAGCCCCCCAGCCAAACCACTCTGCCCCAAGGAGAAGTTTGAGTAGGAAGAAATTAATATTATTTATCTGTGTGTGATAGAGACCATAGAAAGGCTTGGGTTGGAGGACTTAAAAGATTTTGTTCCACAATGTGCCATGGGCAGGGACACCTTCCACTGTCCCAGGCTGCTCCAAGCCCCTTCCCACCTGGCCCTGGACCCTTTCAGGGATGAGAAATCCTCATTACCCACCTGGCACCTCGAGAAGAAATCCTTGTAGCCCCCCTTGAGCACGTAGAGCTCTGGGTAGTGCAGGTTGGGGTACTCATTGCTCAGCCTGTCCTGCTCCCTCACAAACCGGCACCTGCAGGGAGAAAATCCTGTGTTAAATCCCACATTGACCCAGGAACTCCCAAAGCTGCACCCCAAACCCCCCATCCCTCAGAGGGGGGAGCTGGAGCTGCCCATCAGGGAGAGCCTGAGCAGCCCCACAGCTCACAGGCTTTTCCTTTCCCCTCTGAACACTGCAGTGCTCCAGCCCAGGCCCAGCACGGCTCCTCACCCCCCAGGCTGTGCCAGCCCTGCCAGAGGTGCCAACCACCCCGTGTGGAGCCAGCCCAGCCCCTGCCAGTGCTCCCAGTGCAGTGGGAGCCCTGCCCAGGGAGAGGAGCTCACATGCGCGGGCCCCGCTCCGAGGAGAACTCGCAGTGGAACACCACGATGACGCGCTTGTCCTCCGACGGCTGAATGGGCTTCTTCAGCAGGAAATTCTGCACCTCCTCCTCCATGTGCAGGTTTATGGCACCCTGCAGGGCAGAGTGCAAGCACTGAGTGCAGGGAACGGCCACAAACTCACCCCACTCCCTTGGGAACCAATGCCTCATCGGGGCTTGCTGGAGGAGCTCTGGAACCCTCCCCTAACACAGCTCTAATCCTCACCAGGGCACCATGGACAGTCTGGAACCCTCCCCAACACAGCTCCAAACCCCGACAGCCTGGAACCCTCCCCTAACACAGCTCTAATCCTCACCAGGGCACCATGGACAGTCTGGAACCTTCTCCCAGCACAGCTCCAAACCCCACCAGGGCACCATGGACAGCCTGGAACCCTCCCCTAACACATCTCCAAACCCCACCGACAGCCTGGAACCCTCCCCTAACACAGCTCTAATCCTCATCAGGACACCATGGACAGTCTGGAACTGGCTCTGTGTGATTCCTCAGCCAGGAATTACTTCCCAGTCTCCCATCCATCCCTGCCCTCTGGCAGTGGGAGCCATTCCCTGTGCCCTGTCCCTCCATGCCTTGTCCCCAGTCCCTCTGCAGCTCTGCTGGAGCCCCTCCAGGCCCTGAGAGGGGTTCAAACACCACAAGGTGTTTGGGTGACCTGTTCCTGGTTATGTTTTACACAGCCATTTTTCCTTTGAAGTCTGTCACTGAAATGAAGTTTAGCACTCCAATTTTAGCCTCCTGAGATATGAGGATGCTGAACACTGAGTGTCACATCCTCCTCAGGAACCTCTGTCACCCTGAGGGCCACAGGCCCCTCCTCTTACAGAGAGCAGAATGTCCCCTCTTCTGAGGGAACAGCCCCTTTGTGACCCACGTGTGGGCTCAGGGTCAAACCCAGGCAGTGGGGGAGCATGACAGGATCCCAGAGGGGCCCTCAGGAATAACATTTCCACAGGGCCTTGGATAAAAATCAGCCCCACAGGGATCCCAGAGACCCCAGGCTGCAGCTTCACCTGCCCTGCTCTTATGGGGCCAACATACCTTGATGTGGCCCCCTTCATACTCATAGGGGTATCTACAGTCAATTATCACACACTGCTTGATGAAGCTCTCAAACTTCCCAGTCAGCACAGACACAATCTGAGAAAAAAGAGCACAAAAAAACAGAGTTCAGTTGTTTAAAGTCATTTTTGTGCTGTTCCCCAGGCCCCACTAAAGAATTTTTCTTGTCCCTTGGAGCACTCACCATTTCGGAGTCGATGTATTTTAAATCTTGATGTTTCCCATCGACAGTGTCAAATAAATAACTCTGGAAGAGACAGGATTGAGAAAATTCCAGCTGTGAGTCATGTGGTGACAGCACAGCATCCAGCAGTTCACTCTCTGACAGACACTCTGCTGGCCAGAACCTCTGCAGGAGTTAGAGCTCCTAAGAATGCTAAAATCAGGCATAAAATTTCGTTTTTAGCTCCTACACTAGAGGATTTTATAGGGCTTTAACCACAAATGGATCAGTTTGTGTCCAGCCTGGGTCACCCCCTTCTCACCAACAGTCTCTCCTGGTTGTTTGAAGACCAAGGAATTGTTAAGGTTGGAAAAGACCTCCAAGACCAAGTCCAAAGAAGCAAGGCAGGTTTGTGAGGGAACAGAAGAGCCTCTCTAAAGGGAAGTGTTTTTCTGGGCTGGTTTGAGACATCTCCACCAAGAGAGGCCCTTAAAACACTTCATTCAAACACTTGGCCATGGAATCTCTGGAATTACCTTGGAGAAGTCCCCGATAAGGTCCCTCTGGTCACTGTCCAAAATGCTCTCAATCTCTGCTGTGGAGGGCTGGGTCCTCACCAGCTTCAGGCTCTGCAGGACACAGGTCAGAGATCCATGAGGACACACACATCCCATTCCCTGCTTCCCACAGCTGACAGCTTGGAATGTACTGCCAAGCCCTGAACTGCCCCCTCAGCTTCCCTGCTCAGGGCAGAGCTCAGGCTCAGCACTGTGGAATTGCTGCCCCAAAATCCACCTGGAAAAGCTCCCATCAACCTTCACAAACCAGACCCCAACTCTGCATCTCCCCTCCTCAATTCTGTGTCACAAACTGGATGCTGAGCCACCAACCGTGGAGTCCTCAGAAGTTCCTGGCAGGCTTTTCCTCTTCTTGCTTTTCCCTGGAGAATTCTCCTCCTGGGACCTCTCCATCCTCTTCTGGGTGGTTCTTCCTGCAATGCTTGACATGGATGAAGAGCCAAACAGCCGGCACCGCTTGGCCTGCGAGGGAGGAGAGGAGTTGAGTTGTCCAGCAAAGGTTTATAAAAGAAAATAAACACAACTCAGGCTTTCAGATTATTCCAATCCTGGCCTCATTTAAGGCACCACCACTGCAGAGCAACAGGGGGCTGTTAATCTGAATTATCCAGGCTTTGCATTTCCAGTAACACTTGTTACTGGGGGAGCTTGGGGCAGCATAAGCAAGATAAAGAGCCAGCAAAATGTTCTACATCAATTAGCAGCCAATTTATCAGCAGATTAAAGAGCTTTCTGCTGGAGCTCCTTTCCCAGTCTGTTATCAAAGCATCAGGTTACAGCATTCCAGGTGAGTCCCTGCAGAGTGAATTCCACATATGCCAAGATTCTGATAAGGGAAGTCAAGATCTTCTCACATTTATGAAGTGCAAGAAGAAATTCTATTCCTATAAACACCAATTGTTCCACACTGACAGAGTCTGCCAGGTGAACAGCCCCAGAGATAAGGGGATTGTGCAGGGGGTTGTGTCAGGGCTTGTTCTGCTCCCAGGGATGCAGGGGACAGGGGGTGACACATCCCTGTCCCTTGTGGGGACTCACCCTGCTGTCCGCTCTCCTCATGACCAGCGGCGCCGTCCAGAGGCTGGACACGTCTGAGGGCATCTCCTCATCGTTCTGCAAGAGAGGGAAATCCTACTCATCCCCACCAGACACACTGCAGGTACAGCTCCTGCCTGCCCCAGCTGCACAGCCCAGCTGGAACCAGCTCCAGGGATTAACTGCATCACCAGCACAATTCTTCAGGAAATAATGGAACTGGGCAGAAACACGTTGGACAAGGCGAGTTTATCAATTCACTGATTGATTAACAAAGATGAGCCTCCAGGGCTTTCAGCATTTCAAACTCCCTTGGAAACAGTTTTGCATCTAAGTGGCTCAAAGCAATCACCACCTCTGACTTTTTCAGCAAGTTTCTAAAGAAAAATGCCAACTGTTCAAATAATTCCCTCAGTCCTCAAACTAAAAATAATTCACTTGTTCAGAGCCCAAGCAAATCCCACTGGCTGCACTGGGAAAGAGCAGTTATAAGATAAAGGCACCCCAGTGGGAGTTAGAAAAGATGATGAGAACTAATTAATCTCCTTGTGGGACATGCCCATGTGAAGGGGATTGGAGCTGGATAAACTTTAAGGTCCCTTCCAACCCAGAGCAGTCTGGGCCTCTGTGATTGCCAAAACCCAGCGTGGTGCAGTCTGAGCACACCAGACACCTCAGGCAGAGCTGATTTGGGGATCTCCACCCCATCCCCTCTGCACACACCTTCAAGTCCTGGTCATCCAGCAGCTCCATGAAGCCATCATCATCCTCACTCTCCGAGGAGGGCAGGGAATGCTGCTGCAGGAAGGCTGCCCTGGAGCTCTCCTGTTCCCCAGAGGCTGTTTCCCCCACGGGCAGCTGAGGGGAGACAGAAGGAGTTTTAACAGCATTCCCTCTGCTCCCTGCAGGCTGCTGCAGCCAAGGAGGGGCCACCAGGGCTCCCTGCACTCCAGGAACACCGTGGTCATCATTCCCAGCCCTGAGCTGCAGCACAGGCAGGGATCAGCAGGATTCTGGAAGGGCTGCTGGATCCAGGCAGCTGAGACAAGGCTTGGCCCCCCAGCTCTGGTTCTGCACAATGATTTTTCAGTTGCTTTTTTTAAACAGGGTATGAATAAGGTAATTTTTCTCCCTGGATGCCACATCTGGACACAAAATCCAGCTGCATTTACAAAGTTTGGTTTGTTGTTCCAAATGTATCTGCCTGAACATTCAGTATCAGCTTTACTGATCATTTCAATCCAAATCAATGTCCACACTCCCTTCACTTACTGAGCAGAACCCCAGCTCTGTCCTGACTCATCTTTCCCAAAACGATGTTTCAAATTTTTCATGAGCCAAAGGTGAGAAGAATTCTCTTATCTGGCAGACAGAAAAACTTATTTATCTGACACCACCACTTCAGAACCCTGATTTGGTTATTTTGATGGCAGAGAATTAGGTGAGAATTAGTTGAGAAGAACCAAGTACCTGGGCTGGAGATGAATTTTGCCTTGCTGCAGGAACACCCCTCCCATCACGGAAGCCACGAGAAGCTGGTTTGGTTGGCTTCTTGAACTCAAATGATTCCTGAAATAAAAAACAGCAAAATTATCATTTTACCAAAATTACAAACTGTGTTCAGCTGCTTGGATCCTTTTATCTTTTCCATTTTGTTAAACTGCCTGACATTTTGGATTTAAGCTCCTTGCTGCCAACAGAATCGTCTGAAGGTGAATGTTTTTAAATTTAAGTTGTTACAGCAGTGCTTCACCTAACATAATCCAGCATTTATGCTCTTGGCATCACCTACAGGCTTCAGGGCTTCTCTATTCCTGTCAGTCAATTCTCTGCAGAATAAATAAATCATTCTTGGAGGCACCAAGCACTGAGACCTCATTGCCCACAGGATTCCCAGCAGCCAGGGCAGACCCAGGACATTGAACCCAAGAGGAACCAGGGCTCCCCATGGCAGCAGTGGGGACAGCCAGGGGTGACCCCCCCAGACCCCTTCTGGAGGCAGCTCCTGCCCAGAGCAAGCAGGGGAACAGATTTTCCTCTGCCACAGCCAGAAAGGAGCCAGGGTCAGTGGCACCAAGGCAGAACTGGGCAAAGTCTTCCCCATTTTTATTTTAACCTGCCAACAGCTCTGATCAGGGCTGCAAGTTCCCTTCAGAGAAGCTGAGCTAAAGGTGGCTGTGCCTGAAGAACAGCCTGGCAGGGAGGAACTGAAGCCTTTCCCATCACATTCCCTGTGCAGGGAAGTGCTAATCCAGCTGTCCCTCCCCTCCCACAGGCATCAGGAAACAGCACTCACATTTTCCTTATTTTCATCCTGATCCAAAGGCTGGAAAGCATCAGTGTCCAGAGAGTCAGAGTGGTTTCTCTTCAGAGCAGGGCTGGAGCCCAGCAGGCTTTGCTACAACACAAAAGGGACAGCTCAGGACTGTGCAGCAGTCCTTGCACAAGCACATTTCAAGCACTAAAGGGGTTAACAAAGGCTGGAAAGCCTCTGACTACAGATTTTGCACACTCTGTGCAGGAATCCTCTGCTGACATCTTGGTACAGGGACCAAAACGCTTCAGTGCAGCAGAGATGGAGCCACACCACAGAAATTTCACACTAAATTAAGTGAGATTGGGAATTTACAAACTGCAGTTCTGACATTAAGTACCCCAGCAGCTGGTGTTGAAGCCAGAAAATTAACAAGTATTCAACTAAATGCATTCAACCAAAACCATGCTAAACGCTTTAACATGTATAAAACATCAACCCCACTCTCACTTACTGGCAGGGAATGGATTCTTCTGAAAGGTATTCGAAGGCTACAATGAAAAAGAACCAAAATTTATTTCAACATTTTGCTTTAAAAGGCAGGGACATGAATAGAAATCACCCCCAATTCCATAATCTAAAAGAGACACCAAGGAAGAATTTAAAATAGAATTATACTTACTTCAGCCCGCTGGCTTTGATTGCTTTCTCAAACCTAAAAGCAAAAGATCACAGGTTGGACTTGAAGATCTTAGAGGTCTTTCCCAAATTAAATGTTTCTGTGGTTCTTAAGGCACAGACTCCAACCAAATGCTAAAAGGTGCAATTCAGACAGTCCTTGGTGCTGCCCCAGGCTGCAGGTGGGTGCCAGTGCCATGTGGCATTGCAGTGCCCTGGGCAGGGGCAGGGCCAAGCCCAGCATTCCAGCTCTGGAGCACAGGGAGAGGGGCAGCAGGGGAGCCCCAGGGCACTGTGCCAGCAGAGGACAGCCCTGCCCAGGCCTCATCAGCCCAGGTTTGTTGGTTAACCACGCCAGGTTTCACACAGGGGCACTCACGTGTCCTCCATGGCGTCGTGGGAGCTCGCAGGGCCAGGAGAATCCAAAGCCAAACCTGCACAGGAGACACAGATTTCCCACGGATTTACACCCAGGGATATCACACATTTCCCACTGATTTATACCCAGGGATATCACACATTTCCCACTGATTTATACCCAGGGACTATCACACATTTCCCACTGATCCATACCCAGGGATATCACAGATTTCCCACTGATCCATACCCAGGGATATCACAGATTTCCCACTGATTTGTACCCAGGGATATCACACATTTCCCACTGATTTGTACCCAGGGATATCACAGATTTCCCACTGATCCATACTCAGGGACTATCACACATTTCCCACTAATCCATACCCATGGATATCACAGATTTCCCACTGATTTATACCCAGGGAGTGCCACACACTGCTACACAGAAAGACCCAGGAAATTCATGTGCAAAGTCCCACCTGCAGCCTGACCTCAGTGCAGAATAAAAAAAGAGTTACAGCCACTCCTCACCATGGGTTTGGCTGTGGATCATCAAGTGCCAGTGCTTGAGAATTTAAAAAAGCCCCCCAAGCCCTGCCTAGGCTGTCACATGGAACACAGTGCTGGCACTCAGCACTCTGTTCATTCTCTCACACACACCTTAATAAACAATTCAGTCCTTTAGGGTTTTTTTAAGCCATGTTTTCAGTTACACCTACAAAGAAATTTGGGGCTCATTCCCAAAAATAAGCAGTCAAAAGGCCCTTCTGAATGTCCTGGGATTAACAGGAAGCACTTCAGAAGCACAAAGCAAGCCCAGCTTTACAGCCCCAGAGCATTTCAGACACACCCAGAGTCACTCCAGCACGGATTCCTGAGGAGCCACAGAAAGTGAGGATTTAGCAAGGCTGGTTGCTCTGTCCTGCTCCATGGTCTGTGAGCTGTACTCGTGCTTTAGCACTTCACAAAGTTCTTTTTTAGGCTGAAAGTGCCCTCAAAATGGGGCATAAATCCAGGTGGAAACAGTGATTTCCCTCAGCTGGAGCACTGAAGCACCAGAGGGAATCTACAAGTTATGGGGTGAGAGCTTATTTCATTTTCACCGATAGAACAACTCGTGTGAAAAACAGGAAATCCTCCCAGGAAGTAGCAGAACTGAGGGGTTTCAGATCATCAACCAGCTCTGGGTGACAGGAGAACACAGGACAGAGCCACTCACTGGCACAGTTTGGGTTTCAAGAGAGAAAACACAGTGAGGACTTGTTTTCCCTCCCTACTGCTCACAGTCTCCAGGACAATTATAGCCAAAAAAAAAATTATATATATATATCTATATCCACAGCCCAAACCCTGAGCTGCAGAGGTTTCCTGGGGATTTTCCACCTGCCTCCCTCCTTCCAAGGGCCAGTTCTCTCTAAAAAACCCCAAGTGCCATATAGAGGTGCATTGCTTTCCAATTCCTAATCAATGTTTGTTAATTGAGGCAGCCCCACCTGAGTCTGTGGACTCTGAAGAGGCTGATCTGTGCAATCCATTTTTGGTTCCCATGTCTTGGTCCAGGTTTTCACGCTGCCTGGAAAGGAAAGTTTGGGATTTGCTTTAAAAGCAAGAAACACAACACTGCAGCTAGGTACAGCACAGGTGGGCATCACCTGGACTCCTCCCAGAGCCCCGTTATCCTTCCTGGAACTGCAATCCTCTCTTTGGCAGCCACCCCTTTAATTCAAGTTTTGCATAGAGAAAATTGCCAAATTTCTAATTCAAACCCAATTTGATAAATAAATAGTTATCTCCCAAATTTTGTTTTATCTGCTAAACTTCAGTGCTGAGAGAGAATAGAATAATATGGAGCCCCACATATATAAGGGAAAAGCTATTGAGTGGGGCTCCAGCAAGTGGTTAATTAAAAAAAAAAGAAAGTAGCCAGGGCTACAAATTCAAAGGGCTGAATAACTTCCAAGGGGGGCACTGCCCATGGTCTGCAGGAATCCCAGGAATCTGAAGGAAGGAAGGACCATAAAGCAGGTGGTGGCAGAAATGAGAATGACAGAAAATCAACAAATAAAACCCAGGAGGGTCATTGAGATCTGAGTGGGCCAGGACAAAACAGGAGCCCCACAAGGGAGGAGCTGTGGGAATAATGGGATTAGAGGAGTTCAGAGAGCAGCAAAATGGAGCAGCTGTGGCTGCAGTTTAGGAACGGGAGCAGCTGCCGGCACAGGCTGCAGCACCTGGGCCACAGAGCAGAGAGCAGGAACGGGCTGGGATGGACAGGGCAGCCGGGGGGACACGGGAGGGACACAAAGGGGTTTGTGGGACAGAGGGAAGGGCTCAGGAGGGAGGGGTATGCCCGGAGCAGAAGCAGGGCAGGGGGAAGGTGTCCCAGCGCGGGGATCCATGCGGGATGAGGAGAGAACAGAGGGAAGCACCAGCAAAGGGGTGGGGGACACCAAGGGACATATGGAGGGAGGGCTACAACTGGGGCCTCGTGGGTGGCCGTGGGGAGAAAAACAGCTCCGGGAGGCGCCGTTTTGGGGGAAGGGCTGGGAGAAGGGGTGCTGCAGGCCTGGGCTGGAGGGAGAGCAGCAGCATGAGCCCCCAGTACCTCACTGCCGGGGGGAAAGGGCACCGAGAGACCCCCGAGGCCTCCACTGGGGATGGGGGAAAGGAAAAGGAGGAACCCACGAGGCCTCGCCGGGTTTTTTGGGGGGTGAGGGCAGAGGAGCACCCCGAGGCCTTCCTTGGGGAATGGGGGGACAGGGAAGGAAATGAGAGCTCTCCTGAGGGCAGGCAGGGCCGAGGAGGGAGCAGAGACATTCCGGAGGGCCTGGGGAAAGGGGTGGTAAACTGGGGCTTTGGGGCTTCAGAGGGGCATGGAGACATCCCAGGGGAGTTTGGGGTTTTTTTTCGGAGGGGCGGGCGGGAATTCCAAAAAGCTTCGCTGCGCGGGAGGGAATTACGGGGGTGGATGGGACGGCAGGAAAACGACTCCAGGAGGCCTTGGGGGTTTTATATATGGGGGAGCCTCCCTAGGCCTCGCTTCGGGTCCGGGAGGGGGAACAAAACGCTCTGGACAGGGGACAAAGTGCCCGGGAGGACTCGGAGGGATGGCGGAAAGGAGAAAGAAGCTCTCTTGGCGCAGGAGGAAGAAGCGGGCGGTAAAGCCTCCAAACCTCGCTTTTTGGGGGGATCAGGACAGCGGCGAGAAAAAGGAAAATGCCCGGGCCCCGACTCACCCGCGCCCCAGCTGCTCCATGGTGAGGCGGAGGTCCGAGACAGGCGAGAGCTCATCCTGAAAGAGCGCCTTGACCACGGCGGGGGACGCCGGCGAGAGAAGCAGGAGGCGGCGGCGATGCGAAGCGCTCGGGGTGGGATCCATCGGAGGGGGACCGGGAATCCAGCGCAGCCGTCCCGTCCCTGCCGACAGCGCGGCCGCCGCAGCGTTTTGACCCCAACCGGTACCCGTCGCCCGCTCCGAAGCTGGCGCCAAACCGCGGCTCAGCCAATCAGCGCGCGGAGCCCCGCGGGGGGCGGGTTGTTTTTTTTCAAACCTCCCCTCCCACCGCGCGCGCCCCGGCCAGTAGGAACGGCGGCGCCGCGGCCAGGCCCCGCCCACGGCGGTTGCTTGGCGTAGCTCTGGACCAATAGGAACGCGAGGAAGCCAGAAAGGGGGATGCGCGCCAGTGCGGGGAGAGGACTACATTTCCCAAAATCCTTAGCAGGCGCGCCACGTTATCACTCTGTGCGTTGCATGCTGGGGAGTGTAGTTCCCGCCTCACAGAGGCGCGTATTTACCGCCATGTTTCCGGCCGTCTCCCTTTAGCCTATGCGTGAGGGGAAAATTGGGAACATGAAGGAAAAAAGGCACAAATTCAGCAGATAACACCACCTCGCTGACACAAAGAGCCCTTCTCATATAATTTCTCCTCAAAGAGCCCTTCCCATATAATTTCTCTTCAAATAAGCTCTCCATGAGAACAAAAGCCACTTTATAAAAGCCACTTTATGGGGGTTTGGTGAGCGGCTGGGGAAATAAGGCAGTGCACAGGCCTATGACACGAGGATGGGGTTCACGGACAGACGAGCAGGAGAAGGGAGACTAACAGTCCCCCACTTGTACTCCACATAAACTCTTTAGGACACGCAGCTTCTCCTCAGCACAGGGTTGGCACATCTTGCTGTCCAGCCCCTGGCAAATCCTCTGCCATGTCTCTCTGGTGGTTCCAGAGGCTGCTGTGTCCAGCTGATCGCTTTGGATCCAGGAGATCTCCAGGACACGACCCACAAGCCGGGTTGCTCTGCCTGAGCCCTGCCAGTCACAAAATGCCAGTTCCTGGATTAAAATGTGGGGTGTTTGCTCTTTCCCCAAGCACGCCAAATCTCAGAGATCACCATCACAGACCGGCTCCTGCTGCTCTTCACTAACTCCTGCTATCGCTCCTTGCATTTTCCTTTCTACAAACTTTTTGAGCAGTTACCACCACTAATGGATAAGGCATCGGCTTCCTAAGCCAGGCACTGTGGTTTCTGTCCCATCTAGGATGCCAGACCTGAGGCCTTATGCAGATTGACCTACAACAGAGGCTAGATAGAGTTAAAGAATTAAGTAAGGATTTTGTAAAAGGCCTTAATGGCTACATCTTGGGCAGTAGCTGGCCAGGGCTACACCCAAGATAGACCCAAAGTAGGCACGAAATGGATGAGCCCTCACACTTTTTTAAGTGTGGTCTCATGCTTTTATGAGTTCTGCTCTATTTGCATATTGGAGTTAATTGACCAATTACAGCTTTAGGTTATGAAGTTCCATCCTCCGTGTTTCTCTCTCTTCAATTCTCAGTTGTTTTTATTTTTTGGGCCAGGACTTTGTATCCTTCGTCTCAAGCAAGAAAAGGATTGTTTTGTCTATCTACCCGGTGAAGAGAACTTCCTAACACTTACCATAAAGCTCAGAGCTATGCACCAAAGCAGCACAGAATCCAAAAAATATAAAAGCTAAAATTCAATTCATCATTACCAGCTGGGGGCTCCAGCCTGGCTTCCTCTGTGCAGGGTAGCTGCATCCTCCAGCCCAGCCCAGCCCAGCCCTGCAGTGCTGCCAAAGGCTGGCATGGACAATCAGAGCCTCTTCCCTCCTCCCCCCGATTATTCTGTGGCCTCAGTGCCCACAGGGAGAGGTAGGACACCATCCCCATGGCCCCCAGGCAGGACAGCAGCACGCAGACAGCCCCAGGCAGGACAGCACTTCTTTAATGCTCCAAAGGACTTGGCGGGAGGAGATGCAGAAAATTGCAGAGAGGGTCCAGGGCAGGCAGAGCTGCAGGGAGGCTGCAGAGTGATGCAGTGTCAATGCCACAGCTCCTCCCTCCTCAGCCAGCCAAGGGCATGGGCAGGGGCTGGGCAGCCATCCCATCCTGTCAGTCACACACCCGGATCTGGGAATCTTCTGAGCAGATCCAAAAGTACGGGAAGACATTCTCAGTAAAGGTGGCCTCCAACTGCAGGATCAGGTTCATGTCCTTTGCGTTATAGAAGGTCACTTGGCCCATTTCATAGTCCAGGCAGACCCTGATTCTCTGGAGTTTTTCCCTGAGTGCCAGAACCTCAGGAGTCACGCAGATTGTACTGTACTGCCCAGCCCAGTGCAGTCGTAGGGCCCAGACCTTCTCAGAGCTGAGCAGGCTGACTAGGTCCTTCCGCAGCACCGACCCAAGGGCCACCCCCACGGCCCAGCAGCCCTTTTCCCCAAACTCCACCTCCCAGTAATGCCTCCCAGATGTGAACCCCTGGGTGCCCAAGACACTGAGAGTGCGCGTGAACCTCTTGGGGGTATTAGGGAGGCTTTGTTCATGACTGGTGAACCGGACCAATTTGTTGTTTTCCAAGAGCATCAGGCAAGGATGCGCCGTCTGTGGGTCCAGCGCCACCTGTTCTAAAGGGTGACAGAAACATCAGTCAGTGCCTGCTGCTCCCAGAGCTGCTGGAGAGTGCAGCCCGTGGGGAGCA
>JAHXMQ010000807.1:140604057-140633985 GCA_020466415.1 Ammodramus savannarum pratensis | reverse complement strand
GCCCGCCGCCCGCCGCCCCCCCCCCGCCCGCCGCGGCCCCGACGGCGCGGCCCGTGAGCCCCGACGTGCGGCCCGCGAGCCGCGGGCGGGCGGTGCGCGCCGGGCCCGGCCCCGCGCCTGGCGGGCGCCCTTTACCTGAGCGGGGGCCCCCTCGGCCATGGCCCTTTGTTCCGTGCCCGGGGCCCCGGGGGCCGCGGCCGGGAGGATCCAGCGCCCGCTCGCTGCTTCACCTCCGCCCGCCGCCGGGCATCGGGCTGGGCGCGGGGCGGCGCGGCGGGGCGGGGGCGCGGCGCGGCGGGGGCGGGGCGGAGGCGGCGCGGGCCTAGCGGGCGGACGCGGCGGGGCGGGGGCGGCGGCGGCTCCGACACCGAGCGCGGCTCCGGGTCCGGGTCCGGGTCCGGCGCTCCGGCCGCGCCGCTGCCCCGCCGCGCCGCCAGGGGGCGCTGCCGCCGCCGGACCGCGCTCGGAGCGGGGCGGAGCGGGGCGGGCGCGCGCCGCACAGCGCCCCCTGGCGGCCCGACGGCATCAGCGCCCCGCCCCGTCGGGGCCCCCCCACGGCACCGCCCGCATCGCGAACCGCGGGCACCGGGGGGACTGCGGGCACCGGGGGGGATTGTGGGGACCGGGGGGACTGCGGGGACCGAGGGATTGGAGAACTGACGGGGCTGGGGCCGTTGGTGGTACTCGGGATTGCCCGAGGAGCTGGGCTGGCAGCGGGGAGCCAGGGGGGACGGGGGGACCGAGGAGTAACGGGGAAGGCGCCAGGGTGCGGTGCGAGGTGACGGGAGGGGCTCGCGAGAGGGTTTGACTGGGGCGAGCGAGAGAGTGCGGGGGGCTCGCTGCGACATGGCGGGGCAGGGGAGGGACCAGGGGGTCACTGTGGAGGCCCCGGGGCGGCTTTTCCGGCCCCGCCCGTCGGGTCCCCGCCGCCCATCCCTGCGGGCTCGGAAATGGCGGCCGGAGGCGGCGGCGCCGTGGAAATGGAGCGTCCCCTCCTCTGCCACCTCTCGGCCTCCCCGCCGGACCCGACCGCAGCATCCCATCGCATCCCATCGCACCCCATCCTGTCCCGTCCCATCGCATGCCATCCCGTCCTCTCCTGTGCCATCCCCTCCCGTCTCACGTCATCCATTCCTATTGTCTCCCATCCCAGTCCATCCTGTCCTGTCCTTCCCGATCTTGTCCTGTCCCATTCTATCTATCCATCCGTGCCCTCCTGTCCCACTAATCTTCGCTGTCTCTCCATGCCCCGGCCCATCCCATTCCGTACACCCTGGCTGATCCCATCCTGTCCCGTCCCATCCCATTCCATCCATGCTGTGACTCTTGTCCCAGCCAGTCCCACCCTGTCCATCCCACATCTTGTCCCATCCCATCCCATTCCATCCATATCTCATCCAGTTCCACCCCATCTCATTCCATTCATCCTGTCCCACTGTATCCTTCCTTATCCCATCTGCCCCATCCCACCCCATCTCACCATCCCTGCCTGCTCTGGCACAGCCCTGGCACACCTTGCGGGGGAAGTTGGTGACAGGGAAGGGCAGGAATCCCTTTGGTGTGTGGGAAAAGGGAGAGGACAAGTGGGATGGGTCACCCAAGCTTAGGGGGGCACAGGGGTGTGGCAGCAGGTGACCCCCAAGAAAAGAACCCCTGTCCAAGCCCCTCCTGGGCTGTCCCAGGGATCCACAACCCCTGTCCAGGGCTGATCCACTGGGAGGGGACACGAGGAGCAGCTCTGGAATTCAGGGGTGTCCCTGGCTGGGGTTTGTACATCCCAGTGCACAGGGAGTGCCTGACCCTGAGGGACTCCACGCTGTCCCTGTGAAGATGGGTGGGGATCACCAGGTGTGGTTATTGCCAGGAGTGGAGTGAGCAGGATTGGGATACAGCCATGTCCATGGAGAGCTGTGTGCCTGTGACCAGCCCTGTGTGACCACAGAGGGACACTCATGTGTCCTCTCAGTGTCCCTGTGTGCTCAGAGCTGTGCTCAGCCTCGCCCTTGGCAGCACCCACCCTCCCCAGCCTGGATCCCACGGGCTGCTCCTTCCCTGAGCTCTTTTCCCTGTCTCTCTTTCTCCCCATAATCCATCTCCAGCATCTTCATGTCCACGTGGGGCAGCCCCATTCCATGGAGGGGCTCCAGAGTGTGGGGGATTCATTGGGGTCACTCAGAGCATGGGGGATTCACTGGGGGGATTCACTGGGGTCACTCAGAGCATGGGGGGTTCACTGGGGTGATTCACTGGGGTCACTCAGAGCATGGGGGATTCACTGGGGGGGATTCACTGGGTCACTCACTCTATCCCCCCAGGCACCCAGCACGGGTTGGGGTGGCTGAGGGACTCTGGCACTCCCTGTTCTCTGTGGACCCCAAGTGCCACATCCCCATGGTGGCTGTGACCTCAGGGCTGCCCTCTCCCTTCCCACACCAGTCCCAGGCTGGAACAACCTCTGGGGCTCGCTAGAGCTCGGGGGGTCTCTGGTGGGGAGAGGGAACTCTCTGTGTGCTGGGCTCTGGCAGGGAAGAGCCTGAGGAATGCTGGGCTGAGAGAGAGCCTGGAAGGAAAAAACCCCAGTGTGTGGCACCAGCTGGGCACCCTATGAGGCCCCTTCCGACCCATCCCTTGATCCCATGATCCCAGCTCCAAGGTGGCCACAGCCACCAGCGCTTCTCCCTGTCCCAGCTCCATCCCACCATGGATCCAAGGATTCCTCAGCTGTCCACAGCCCCATTTGTGTGTGGCACAGGCACAAACCCAAATCAAGTTAAAACCATCAATCCCAGATGCAGCATCCTTTGCCAGGCCTGGCTCTCCAGCTCAGCTTGGTTTGTGCTGTTCACCTGCTCCACGATTACCTGGAGAAGCTCCTGAGTACCAGGATGAGGGAGCTCCACAATGACCTGGAGAAGCTCCTGAGTACCAGGATGAGGGAGCTCCACAATGACCTGGAGAAGCTCCAGCCAGGGGCAGGATGAGGGAGCTGCAGGTACTCACAAAGGGCTGACAAGGAATTCAGAATGGAAACACTGTATTGACAGACTTTACAAAAGTTATTACAAAACACGGTCACAAACCAGCAGCTGACAATACAGAGCGAAGAGACACCACGTACAGCCACCTCAGAACAACACCAACAGCTCCAGAAGTCATCCAATATTTACACAAACAGCTGGAAAACTCCGGGCAGTTATCGCATACATGGAAGTGTTTTAGAGCAACTGTGAAATATAGTGTCACACCTTTCCTTGTAGTATTATCATCATCATAATTAATAATAATAATAATAATTAATAATAATAAGACTACTTCTAGGTTAACTAAAAACCAAACAGCTCTTTACAGGGGTTAGGAGAAGCTGCTTTCACTCGTCTGACTTACCTGAGTGAGACCAAACCCAGTTAAAAAATAGAAATAAAATCACCTTCATTGTCAGGAGTCCGCGTGTCAGCCCAGCGGCGCCGTTCCCTCGGGCCAGAGGGGAATCAGCCCGGCTGGTGCCAGTGACACCTCCAGAAGCTCAGAGACGTGTCCTCCTCGTGTGAGCGACCCCAGCACGCCTCCACACGCTGCCCTTCCCGACTCCTCCTGCTCCAATGTCCTCAGCCCCTTCTCCTGCACCTGCTTTATCTCACCCCGCTCTTTGCCACGCTCTCCTCTCCGCTTTTCCACCTTCCACGAATCCCACGTTGCGCCCCGATCGCCTCTCTCTGCCTCGCCTCTCTCTGGCCTTCATCCCAGTCGTGGCCTCACAGCCTTGGGGACGCGGCGACGCAGCGGGAGCGGGCAGCCGGCCGGGAGCGGCGCCTTCCTTCCCTCCCTCCCTCCTCGCGCTTCCAGCCTTGCAGTGAAACGAGTGGAAAAAAGAAAGCGAAAGCTTGTCACTCCTGAATATGCACAAAGATAGGTGGGGGAACACCTGCTAAATACGGAGCCCAGAGAATCGCTCGGGATCGTTCTCTACGGGCAGAATCCAACCCTGCGTGGGGAACAGCGAGCGCGGGGCCTGCGCCGCGGTGGGAGCGCCACGGAACCCCGCGGGGTCCCAGAGCCGCCTGGGCCGGCCGAGCAGAGTCTTTAAGAGGAATTCCTTGGATGCTTCACCAAAGCGGGCTTCGTAGCATGACCACATGGATTAGCTGCGATACAAGTCACCTGCCATCATGCTGCACGTCCACCTGCCAGACCATCACGGTCACCGCGAGCCCTCCTGCCCCAGCCCCACCACGGCTACTGCTTAGTCTCTTTTTTCACACAGAAATGGTCGGTTTGGGTGCCCGCCGAGCCCAGGTTGTGCTGGGAATCCTCGCCAGGCCGTGGGTTGCGCGAGTGGATTTTCTGGTGGCAATTCAGGGACTCTTTGTAGCGGAAGTGCTTCCCGCAGACGGGGCACTGGTAGGGGGTCTCCCCGGTGTGCACCCGCCAGTGCTTGAGCAGGTGGTCCCGCCGGATGAAGCTCTTGCCGCACTCGGTGCACTGGTAGGGCCTCTCCCCGGTGTGGATGCGCTGGTGGCGGATGGCCTTGGAGAGGTCTCGGAAGTCCTTCCCGCAATAGGTGCACGTCAGCGGCCCGTCGCCCTTCCCCGTGTGCAGCTTCTGGTGCAGGATCAGACTCACTTCCAGGCTGAAGCTCTCCTTGCACTGGGAGCAGGTGTAGGGCCTCTCCACCATGTTGTTCACCTGGTGCCTGACGAAGCCGTACTTGAAGCCCGAGCTCTTCTCCCCGTCGGGGCGCTTGGAGGCTTTGGAGCGGGAGGGGCCCTGGCCCTTGGCTTTGGATTTCTGCCGGAAGCTCTCGCCGCGCTCCAGGGACGTGCAGGCCTCCTCGCTGGCGTGCGCCTTCTGGTGGGTGGCGAAGAGCTGCTTGTCCAGGAAGCTCTGGCCGCACTCACAGCAGATGTAGGGCCCCTTGTCAGCCGCCGCCTCCTCGGGATCCTTCCTGGCCAAGTCTCTCCCGCGGCGCACTGAGCGCCTCAGCCCGTTGCCCGTTGCCGTTCGCTGCGGCGGGGCCGACCCGCTCTGGCTCTTGCTGCTCGACTGCATCTCCTCCTCCTCTTCCCACTTTCCTGTCAACGACCTGGAAAGCTCCAGGCGCTCGGAGCCTTCCTCATCGCATGGCTGTTCGTCTGGTGGAGCAGAGACACCGGTGTCATTTGGGGAGTCAAGGATTGGGGGGTTACTCACTCAGCTCCCTTGGGACACAGGGGGTCTCTGCTGTGCACACCCAGCTCAGAGCCGGGCACTGACGGGGCTCTGAGGCCAGCTGGGAGCACCTACTCTGTCCAGAGGGATTGGACTTGGAATCTTGGAATTGTTGAGGTTGAAAAAGGCCTCGGAAATCATTAAGTCCAGCACTGGGAAGGCCACCCCTGACCATGTGCTTAAGTGCCACATCCACATGGATGTTACATCTCTCCAGCAATGGAGACTCCACCACTGCTCTGGGTGGTCCCAGCGTGCAACAGGCTCTTTTAGGGAAGAATTTTCCCAGTTTCCAACCTGACCCTCTCTGGCAACACTTGAGGCCCTTTCCTTTCCTCCAGTCCCTGTTCCCTGGGAGCAGAGCCTGACCCTCCTGGCTGTCTCCTCCTATCAGGGAATTGTGCAGAGCCAGAAGGTCCCCCCTGAGCTTCCTTTTCTCCAGGCTGAGCCCCTTTCCCAGATCCTTCAGCTGATCCTGGTGTTCCAGACCCTCCCCCAGCTCCATCTCCTTCTCTGGACACACTCCAGCAACTTCCTGCATTCAATTATATTGTAATATAATATTATATATATAATCTAGCTAAAGATAGGTAGCCAGAGGAAAAAAGAGGGTTCCTGAAGCAAGATGGGTCTTTAAGAACTTGTGCTTTAGGATAAGCCCAAAAAACAGAGGAAAAGGGAATAAAACTTCTTTTCTTTCATGGGCTTGGACAGTGCCTGAGGGTGAAGGATCTCCCATGATATAAACTGTGACTCAAACAACTTTCTGAAATTCTGGAAAAGCATCATCCAGAAAAACTGAGCTGCTCCTGGGAATTAGGCTAGGAAGCCAAAAGCACACCTAGGCAAGGGACACTTCCTAAAGCACTCACATGTACCAGGGACCTCCATGCTCTCCTCTTCCTCAGAGCCTTCGTGGCTTTCAGCCAGAGTCTCTTCATATTTACCCCACGAGCTGTCATCGGGCCCAGGAAAGAAAAACTCTGTGCAAGAGAAAAGAGCAGGAGTTACACTCCAACCTGCCACCTGCTTTAGAGGATTCCAGGAGAGATGGATGCATCAGGTGGGAGACAAGCAGGAAAGCAAATGCCCCCGGCACCTGAGGAGAGAGCTGACAAAACAGAACAGCCCCACATCTGCCTCCACCTCTCCGCTGAGTCCCAGGAACCTCGTGGCTCACCAGTGGTGGGGTCTGTGGGGGTCTCTCCTCCCTCAGAGTCCTCCTGATCCTCCGCGTTGGGATCCTCTCCCTGCTCAATCCGTGTCAGCAGGTCAGGCTTGGAAATGGCAGCGTCTGCACATGAAAAAGAGGATGAGGATGTTTCCCCTGCCCTGGTGGGAGAGAGACTCTGCAGCCTTTGCCCACCAACCTTCCTTCTCTGAGGAACGAACGAGAGAGGCTTGGGAAGCTGCTCTCAGCCCTCTGCCCCGCTCACCTGGCGTGGGCCCTGGATGCAGGAGCACACTCTGCTCAGGTGAGCAGCACCTCCCAGCCTGCAGCGTGAGGAGGACAGGAAGGAAAGGCACCCAGGCTTACCTGCAGGCTCTCCTGTCTCCTCCTCTGCGCTAAGGTCCGCGGATCCATTACAATGGGGGCGTCAGCTCGGGGCCAGCAGCAGAGCTGCCAGCACTGCCCTCCCCGTGCGGTTCCCTCCAGCCAGGACCGCTCCGTCCTACTCGTCCGAGTCCCGGGCTGCTCGCGGATTTTGGTGGGGGAAAGGGGACAATCACCATCTCTCCTGGGGCGGAGAGCAGAAAACTTCACTTCCAGACATGTGGGAGGGAGGGAGGCCCTGGGGGTTAAACTCCACCTCTGCTCCAGTGGATCCGTTTGCCTTACACAGGAGCCAAAGCCCTAAACCTCATTTCTCAAGGGAAACCTCAGGATGAAGCACAGATAGGTGCTCTAAGCTCCAGGCTCAGATCCCCAGATCCCCTGTGCCTCAGGAGCAGGACACAGGACTGGTTTGGAAACAGGAGACTGAGAGCTGTGGTTACCCTTCCCCTTTCTCCCTGGCACACAGGGACTGCAGGAAATTTCTGTTCAAAGAAATATATGGGGAGAAAAAAGCAGAAAAGGCCTGGATTGGGCAGAGCTGGATGTCAGGGAGGCAGATGAGCCTGGGCTCAGCACAGGGAAGTGTCTGGCTACCAGGGACGGCGTCTGTGCTCCCAGCCCCGGTCCAGCCAAGGCAAGATCATTTCTGGAACGTGCTGTGAAGGGAAGGCGTTCCCCAGAGGGAATTCCTGCAGCCAGGACTGGCAGGAACGAGCAGAGCGCGTTCCTTTGGCCGGGAATGCACTGCCCTGAGCTGCTGAGGGGAAAGCAGGAGGCAGAGCTCACCCCCAGCAGAGCCCGCAGCACCGCGAGCAGGACTGGCTCCCTGGGGCTGGACAGAGCACCCAGCAAACGTCCCTTCTCCCTCATGGGAAAGGAAAGGGAAGTGTGCACAACTCCCCACAGAAAGAAGGGCTGGAAGGAACCTCAGGGGCAGGGCACAGGGCACCCTCTGCTGCCCTAAGCAGCCAGCAGGCTGATGCACCCAGCGCAGTGGATCTGTGGACCTTGGCGTGATAAAGGAACTTCCCTCTTCCCCAGCTTTGCTTGGATTGAGGGTCCTCTCACTTGCCCTCCTCCTCCTCCTCACAATCCCAGCACTCACAGGCTGCAGGGACCATCAGGGAGCTTCTGTCCCTGCAGTGACACTCATGACATCCTTCCACCCTCAGCGTGGTGGCTGTGAGGGCTGAACTCGCAGCCTGGGCTGTGTGACACCTCCCCAGAGCACAGCACCCCTCCCTGACCCTGCAGGACACAGGTTCCATCCACCAGTTCCCAGGAAAACTCAGTGCCAGGAGGCTGAGGGCCAAGCCAGGCCTGCCATTACCCATGGAGATGACGGCCTCGTAGTTGCCTTTCATGATGTGCCTGTAGAGCTCCTTCTGCCACTCGTTGAGGCTCTTCCACTCCTCCTCAGAGAAGTTAAACGAGGCGTCGTTGAAGGCCACCGGGACCTGCAAGGAGCAGCACCACCACAGGGTTTGTTTCTCATTTAAGAAAACACCTGGGGATGTTTCATCATTCAATTTTCTCACTCAAACTCCTCAAGTGTCGTGCAGACAGGAACATCTGCTCCTTCCCATGTCCCTCATGCCTCAAGGGACATGACAGGGATTTCCCCTGTCACCTCCCCCTGCTCAGCCTCCTCCTGTCACTGCCCCGTGCACAGGGCCTGGCACAGACTCCTTTTCACTTCCTTTTTGACACAATTCTGCTGCTCATCACCTCTGAACAGCCCTGGGGATGCTCCCAAGCCTTCCCAGTTACACGGGGCCGAGTCACAAATTTCCACCTGATCCAAACACAGGAATTTGTGACATCCCTCTAAGATCACATGTGCATGAGCAGGGAATAACCAACACAGCAGGACCTGTGCTGGTGCTTCTGGGTACTGAAGGGAGGACAAGGCTGTGGGGGAGCCATGAACAGCTCTCAGCACTGCAGCTGTCCCAAAATGGGACTGTGAGTGCAGGGATCAGGCTGTCACTGCGGGAGATGGGGCTGACAGTGCAGGGATCAGGCTGTGAGTGCACAGGATATGGGGCTGACAGTGCAGGAGATGGGACTGTGAGTGCACAGGATATAGGGCTGACAGTGCAGGACATGAGACTGTAAGTGCACAGGAGATGGGGCTGTCAGTGCACAGGAGATGGGGCTGTGAGTGTACAGGAGACGAGGCTATACAAGGCATGGGGCTGTGAGCTCAGGATAAGGGGCTGTGAGCACAGGGCACGGGGTTCTGAGCCCAGCAGACGTGCAGAACAGCCCCGTTTTGCAGCGGGGAGCAGCAAACCCAAACCGTTACCTTGGGGACTTCCCCTTTTGCCCCCGGGGGCAGCCGCAGGATCCAGAAATTCCTGTTCTTCAGCAGGTTCTCCATGTTCTCCAGGCGCTTCTGCAGCTGCCCGTACTCCTGGATGAGGGTGCCCAGCGCCGTCCACTTGCTCTCCAGCTGGTTCCCGAACTCCACCGCCGTTTTCTCGCAGCCGATCAGCTTCGTCTCGGCCATCCTCATCCTGCCCTCCAGGTTCATCAGCTGCGCGGCCTGGGTGTCCACCTTCCTGTCCACGGCCTGGATCTCGGTGACCAGCGTCAGGGAGATCTCTGCGGCCGGCAGCTCGGCCTCACCGCCGGGGCCGTGCTCGGGGGCGGCCAGCGGCTGCTCCAGGCCCAGCTCCTGGGGCTCCATCATGCACTCCAGCTCCTGCGGGGGGAACGTGCGGCGCTGAGCGCGGGGACGCGCCCGCAGCCCGCGGGGGGGGCGGGACGCGGGGCCGGCCCGGGGGGCGGCGGCCGGCGGGGGAGGCGGGGGGCGGCGGCGGCGCTTACCTCAGCAGGGGCCCAGTCGGCCATGGCGCGGGGGGCGGCGCGGGCGGTGCGGGGCGGCGGCGCGGGCGGGCGGCGGCGGGGCCGGGCGGCGGCGGCGGCTCAGCAGCGGCGGGGCGGAGCGGCCATGCCGAGGGCGCGGGGCGCGCTGGGAGCGGCGGCGGCGGCGCCCGGCGCCACAGCGACCCCCGCCGGCGGGCGGACCGCGCGCCCATTGGGCGGCGGCGCGGCCAATAGGGGGGCGGAGCGCCGAGGGGGCGGGGCCTGGCGTCACGCGCGCTCCCGCCGCCGGTAGCGGGGCCGCGCGAGGAGGGGGCGGCGGCGGCGCCGGGCGGGACCGAGCGGGACCGAGCGGGCGGGAGGGGACGGGGACAGGTGCGGCAACGCCACCGCGGCCCACCGGGGCTCGGCGGCCCCACCACCGGCCCCGCGAGCGCCGCCGACGCCGCGTCCCGCCGCCCGGCCGCGCGTCGTCATCCCGGCGCGGCATCACTCAGGCACCGCCATCCCTCGCTGTGCTGAGGCCTCGGCGGGAGCAGCACCGGGAGCAGCTGCCGCCGCGTTTCCCGACGACCGGGACGGTGCCGGTGCCATGAAGGAGGACCGCCAGCATCCCGTCGACCTGGGTGAGGCACCGGGGCCATCCCGGCTCCTCTCCTGGCACTGCCGGTCGTGGCCTGGCCACGAGGGAGACCGGCACTCACCGGGTTGATACCGGGAGCAGGAGGTCACGGGGTGGCTCTGGGGTCAGCACGGGACCACACCGGCTGCCTGTACCCATCACCACGGGCAGCCAGCCCTGGCCTGTTGTGACCGATGTCATCTCTGGTGGCATGTCCTTTGGCATGGCCAGTGGCATCACCCGCTGTCCCTCCTCTTGTCTCTGTGACAGGTTACGCCATCACCAAGCCGGACATCCTGGCCGAGGTGGATCGAGGGGACGAGGGGGTGGCGGCGGCAGCGGGGCGCTACGGGGAGCGCCAGAGTCCCCGGCCACCCGCGGCACCCGCCGGTCCCTCCCAGGGTGAGCGGGACACGGGGACGGGCGGGATCGGGGCCGGGTGGCACCGGGAGCAGGAGTCGGGCACCGACCCCGATCCTGCCGAGCCGGGGGCTTGGGCCGCTCCCCAACGCGCTCCTGTGTCCGCAGGGGACTGGCAGGGCAAGGAGGTGAAGAGCGAGGACGGGGTGTCCCCACCGCCCCGCTCCCCCCCGTCCCTCCACGCCGGCCCCGCCGACTTCCTCGTCCCGCTGCGGGAGCGGGGCTGCAGCTACTGCGGCGTCCTCGAGCCGGAGGCGAACCCCGGTGCCGGTAACGGGGGGTTCATCGCCGCACCGCCCGCCTTCGAGAGCCGCCGCTGCCGGCCCGGGGAGCCGCCGCTGGATTGTGCCGAGTGCGGCCGAGGCGGCATCGGGCACAAACCGGACCTGGTGCGGCACCGGCTGGGGCGCGGCGCGGAGCTCGGCTACGCCTGCGGCCGCTGCGGGACAGGCCTCGCCGAACCGGCAGGGCTGGGGCCTACGGGCAGCCCCCACCGGCCGGGGCCCTGCACCGGGCGCTCCCCGGGCACGGCGGAGGGAGGCACGGCGGCGGCGCCGCGGAAGGAGCGGAAGGAGCTGTCGCTGACCGAGAAGGTGCGCGTGCTGGAGATGCTGGAGGGCCCCAAGGTGTCGCAGAGCGAGTTGGCCAAGCGCTTCGGGGTGTCGCAGCCCCAGATCTGCCGCATCATCAAGAACAAGGAGCGCATCCTGAGCGAGTGGCACCGCAACGGCGACCCCGAGCGCAAGCGCAAGCGGGAGGGGAAGGACGCGGCGCTGGAGGCCGCGCTGCTGCGCTGGGTGCAGGGTGCCCACGCTGCCGAGCTGCCCGTGGGCCGGCCGCTGCTGCAGCTCCGGGCCCGGCACCCGGCCCGGCCCGAGCCCGAGCCCAGCGGCGGCTGGCTGGCTCGCCTGGGCGCTCGCCACGGCAAGAAGCCGCCGGCGGAGAAAGGGGACGCGGAGCAGCCCACGGCGGAGCACTGGGCCGGCACAGTGCTGCCCGGGCTCCTCCGCAGCTACGCGCCCGCCGAGATCTTCGCCTGCGGGGAGACCGCGGTGCCGCTGCCGGCCGGCGCCCCCGGTAACGGCGAGAGCCCCGGCGAGCGGCTGACGCTGCTGCTGTGCGTCAACGCCAGCGGCTCGGAGAAGCTGCCGCTGCGGGCGGTGGGGGACAGCCCCCGGCCGCGCTGCCTGCGGGGCGTCAACCTGGAGCAGATGCCGTGGAGCTACCGCGCCGGCGGCCCGGCCGGGCTCAGCGCGCCGCTCTTCGCCGAGTGGCTGCGGGAGTTCAACGAGGGCATGCGGCGGCGGGGCAAGAGCGTCCTCCTCCTGCTGGCCAAGCACGAGGCGCACCCCTACCTCCAGCTGTCCAACGTCAGGATGGTTTTCATCCCGCCGGCCGCCGCCCTGGCCCAGCCCCTGGACCGCGGCATCGCCGGCGACCTCAAGGGCCACTACCGGCGCCGTTTGCTGCGGTGGCTGCCGGCCGAGCGCGGCGCGGGCCAGCCCAGCCTGCTGGACGTGCTGCACATGCTGGCACAAGCCTGGGGCGACGTCCACCCGGGGCTCATCGCCGGCTGCTTCCGCGCTGCCGGCTTCACCCCCGACGCGGGCACCGAGGCCGTGTCCCTGAGCTCGGCCCCTGGTCTGCTCCGGGAGCGGCCGGGGCGCGACGGGGACGCGGCGGAGGCGGACGGGGACGAGGGCACGGCGGAGGGCGAGGACGCGGGCGAGCTGGCGGCCGTGCCGCCCTGCCCCTCGGAACGGGAGGTCTGGAGGAGCCTGGCCACGCTGCGACGGTACCTGGAGTGCCAGGCCACCTCGCCGGACCTCTTCCAGGCCTTCTACGAGCTAGAGGACGCGGTGCACATGGTGTCAGCCGGCGCAGGGCGAGCCTTCCTCGGGGACAGCCCTCCCCAGCAGTGACCGGACAGAGGGGCCGGTGCTCTTTGGGGCTGTCACCGCCCGGTCTGGCCGCTGTTCCCTGCAGCTGAGCCGTGGGGTTTGCAGTGGCAGCGCTGGGGACACAAAGCTGCTGCCAGAACCTTCTCCCAGGGAGTGGCTGCTGCAGCCAGCAGGAAACGGTGTGGAGCTGCTGCCAGTGAGGATTTACCCTGAGTGGGGCAGTTGTGACTGCCGTGGGGGGATGTGGGCGGTGCTGGGGTGTCCCCGTGCTGGGGACAGCAGCTCCATCCCACGGGGGAGTCGTGTGTCTCCGGCTGCTGTCACCACGTGGTGCCTGGAGGATTGTTACAGGCATTAAAAAGTTGGAATTCAGCAAAATGAAGCACGGGTGGTTTTATTCTGCTGTCACATCTGCTGGGAGTGGGGCAGAGCTCCCCTAGGGTTCCAGGAGCAGCAGGGCCACCCCAAACCCCCCTGCCCCTCCTGAGGACACCGTGGCCCCCACAGCCACCCTGAGCTGTGCCATCCCCACCGGGGTACCAGGGCCGTGGCAGCACCTCTGGGCAGTGGGGACCTGGCTGATCACCCTGTGCTGGCTGTGCCAGCATTGGTAGCACCTTGGGGTCCCTTGCAGTGGGTCAGGGGCAGCTGGAGGCCACCAGGCAGGGACAGAGGTGTCCCCACAGGCCCAGGGGGGTACAGGGATGGGGGCCACAGGGGGATCCCCACATGGATACAGGGTCACGGGTAGGCATGAAGCACCCGGGGGAGGGGGGTGCAGCAGGCGGGACCCCCACAGGGATGCACAGCTACAGCTGGGAAAGGGGGGGAATACAGGGGCTCCTGCACTGGGGGTCCCCACGGGAACACTCCATCATGGGGGTACATGGGGTGCACGGGGGTGGGGCCCCCGTGGGATGCGCCTTCCCGGGGGTGCAGGGATGGGGAGCATGGCGGGATCCCCACGGGGACACAGCCCCACAGGGGTACCCAGGGTGCCCTCGGGAGTGGGGTACAGGGATTTATCACCCCGGGGCACTCCCACAGGGATGCATCCGCGGTGGGTACCCGCTGTTCCCTTAGGGTGGAATGCAGGGATGGCCCGTCCCTTTGGAATGTCCTGTCCAGGTGTGATGTCCGATGCCGGTAGGATGTCCGGTGCCGATGTGATGTCCGTCTCGGTGGGCTGTCCGGTCCCGGTGGGCTGTCCCCTCCCGTAGAGATGTCCCTCCCGCGGAGCTGGCTCTTCTCGCTGTGCTGTCCCCTCCCGGTGTGCTGCCTCTCCCGCTGTACTGTCCGGTCCCGGTAGGATGTCCCGGTGTGCTGTCCCTCCCGGGGCTGTCCCCTCCCGGTGTCCTCCCCTGTCCCGCTGTGCTGTCCGGTTTGCTGTCCCCTCCCGGTTCTCTGTCCCTCCCGAGGCTGTCCCGTCCCGTTGTGTTGTCCCCTCTCGGGGCTGTCCCCACCCTGTTCGCTGTCCCCTCCCGGTTCGCTGTCCCCTCCCGAGGCTGTCCCGGTTTGCTGTCCCCCCCGGTTCGCTGTCCCCCCCCGGTTCGCTGTCCCCCCCCGGTTCGCTGTGCCCTCCCGGTTCCCCGTCCCCTCCCGGGGCTGTCCCCGCTCTCGGTCCCGCCCCCGGCGGTTCGCGGCGGTGCCGCCAGGGGGAGTCCGCGGCCGCGGTGTCGCGCAGGGCCCGCGCCGGCGCTCGGAGGAAATGAAGGCGAGTTCCGCCGAGGCGGGAGCCATTACCCGCCGCCGGACCTGAGCCCCCCCTCCCGCCGCCGCCGGGGCCCCGCTCCGCGCCCCCCGCGCCCCGCACGCCCGTCCCGGCGCAGGTAAGCGCTGTCCCGGGGCCGGGGGGGCCGGCGGGCCGGGGGGAGCCGCGGGGCCGCGGCCGGTGCCTGCCCCGCGCACCCGCCCGCGGTGGGATCCCGAATGGGGGGGGGTCCGCGGGGCAGGCCCCGGCCCGGCCGCTTTGTCCCCGGCGAGAGGAGCGCGAACAAAGCCGGGGCAGGGCAGCGAGCGCCCCCCCGGGCCTGGCAAAGGGCGCCCCGAGGCCGCGGGTGCGGGCGCTGCCGGGGGCCCCGGGATGGGGAGGGGGCTCGGGGCACGGCGGGGGCACCGCGGGGCTGCGGGCTCTGCTCGAGGCCGCTGCGCTGCTCCTGGGGGTTCCTGCGGGTCCGGGGAGCGATGGTAGCCTGGGGTGGGCACGGTGGTCTCTGCTGTGCTCCCGTGGTGCTCGTGGGAGCTTGAGGTGTGCACACCTGGTCCAGGTGAGCACCATGGCCAAGGGCTTCTTCGTGGCCTTGGAGCACTCGCTACAGCCAGGGCTTTTGATGTGGTCCCAAGTTCCTCAGGAGGAGTTTGGGGTGTTCACTGTGGCCACGGTGTTTACCATGGCCAAGGTCTTTGCTGTGGCCTCAGGGTGCTCACTGGGAGCTCCAGGTGTAAACTATGCCCGAGGTCTTTGCTGTGTCCACAAGGTCCTCGCTGGGAGCTTGGGGTGTTCACCATAGTCAAGGTCTTTTCTGTGGCTCCTCACCCCTCATGGGTTCTTCAGGTGTTCCATCATGGCCAAGGTGTTCATTATGGCCTTGCAACACTTGCCATGGCCTTGGTCATTGTCTTGGTGCCATGGTGCTCCCTGCAAGCTTGAGCTGCTCACCATGGCCAAGGCCTTTCATGATGCCTTTGCCATAGCCTTGGGGCTCTCACTGTGGCCATGGGTTTCACCATGACTCCAAGGTCCTCAGTGGGCGCTTGAGGTGCTCACTGGGCTCTTAATGCTCCCACCATGGCTAAGACCCTTTCCAAGGCCTGTTTCTTGGCCAAGGTCTTCGCCATGGCTTTGAGGTGCTCATGTCCTTGGTCAGTGCTGTGGCCCCGAGGCCCTGGCTGGGAACCTGAAGTGCTCATCATGCCCAAGACTTTCCCCATCATGACTGGCATTGCCGTGAGCCCCTTGCCGTGGCCTTGAGGTGTCCCCATCACCCTCAGCCCGGCCCTGAGGTGCTCTGAGGCACCCCATGAGGCAGCTCTGTGGCCCCAGGGCAGGTGCCGTGCCCGAGGCGCTCACCACAACCCCTCACCGTGGTGCTGACGCTCAGCACGGCCACGTCCCCATCCACGGCACCCTGGGGGCTCTCCCGGGTGCCTCTGGCTGGAGAGAGCCGGGGGGCCCTCGCCGTCCCCCCGCGCTGCCACCAGCCACCGCTGCCCTTTCCTTTTCTCCCCTCCCAGGTGCCCTCGAGCCGGGCGAGGCGATGCGGTGCGCCCGTGCCGCGTGCTGTGCCGAAGCGGCTCTTTAGATCCTCCCCGGCCCAAGCCTCCCCTGCCATGGATGCCTCCGGGGCTCTTGCTTCGGCTCCCTCCTCCGCGGCTCCCTCGGGCTCCCGCAGCCCCATGTTCCCCCCAGGAGCCGAGAGAGAGGAGTGGGGACCGAGGTTCAATTGTGCCCCTTCCACCTCTGCCGCAGCCTCGCAGGCGATGCCAGCGTCTGGCCGGAAGAGGAAGGCCAACTTCTCCAATGACGAGACCGAGACGCTGGTCTGGAATGTGGTCCGGCATTTCAGCGCCCTGTACGGGTCCGAGGCCCTGCGGGCTCACCCCGTGCGACGGAAGCAGCTCTGGACGCAGATCCAAAGCCGCGTCAACTTCCTGGGCTACACCGAGCGCTCCATCGACGACCTCAAGCACAAGTGGCGCGACCTGCGGCTGGACGTCAAGAAGAAAATCACCTCCAAGAAGCACCTGCCCATGAACCGCGCCGGGGGGCCGCTCCACAAGCCGCGCCTCACGCCTCTTGAGAAGATGGTGGCTTCCACCTTCCTGCAGGCCAGCCACGACTCGGAGCCCGAGATCATCCTGGACCCAGGTGGGTGGTGGTGGCTCTGTGGGCAGGGGGTGTTTGGAGCTCTGGCTGCGCTCCCTGAGGGATGTCAGGCCGTGCTGGTGTTCTCAGCTGGCTGTTGTGCCTTGTGGAAAGAGACTCTGGGGTTTGTCTTGGGGTTGCAGCATCTGCCAAAGTCATGGTCCTGTTGTACCCAAGTGCCAGCCACTGGGTAGGGAACTGGGATTAGCAATTCTCCGTGGAAGTAACCTGGGATCAGTGAGTTATAGAAGTCCCACAGTGGTTTGAGTGGGAAGGGACCTTAAAGCTCATCCTGTTCCACCCTGTGCCATGGGCAGGAACACCTCCCACTATCCCAGGGTGCTCCAAGCCCTGTCCACCCTGGCGCTGGACACTTCCAGAGATCCAGGGGCAGCCCCACTTCTCTGGGAAAACTCTGCCAGATCAACAGTATTCATAGGAACACATCAGGCTTTGCAGGAGTGGGTGTTTTTTGTTCTTCTTTCTTCTTTCTTATTTTCTTTAATTTGATGCTTTTTGATCCCATAGTAATCTCTCTGGTTTCACTGGGGGCATCATAGGCCCCATCCATGTGGCCCAGACTCGGCTGTCATGTGCCAGGCACAGAGCTCTAGGCTGAAGGAAGAAATCCTGTGTAATGGCATGAAGATGTGCCAGGGGACGGTCAGGCGGGAAATCAGGGAAAAGTTCTTCCCCAGGGGGTGCTGGGCGCTGCCCAGGCTCCCCAGGGAATGGTCACAGCTCCAACCCTGCCAGAGCTCCAGGAGCATTTGGACAGCGCTCTCAGGCATGCACAGGGTGGGATTTTGGGGTGTCTGTGCAGAGCCAGGATGTGGATCAATGATCCCTGTGGGTCCCTCCCAGCTCAGGTTATTCCCCAACCCCATGACTCTCTGCCATTAGGGGCTGTCAGCCCCTGGGGGGCCCAGGATGGTGCTGGGTCAGGTGAGGCTGAGCAATGGCGCGGGATGCCCTTGCGGGAGCATCTGTACCTGGGGCCACCGTGTCCCCTCCAGCTGAGGCCACATCCTCTGTGTCCCGCAGATCTGTTCTTCCCCGGCGCCTCCAAGCAGCCCTTCATGCACCTGCAGCCCGGCGTGAGCCACCCCAGCATCTACATCGACACCAACGGGCAGCCCTCGGCCCTGCCTGACGTGGAGGGCTCGGCCGCGCCGCGCCTGCCGGGACAGAGCCCCGACCCCGCCGGCGGCTGCGAGTACCGGGGAGAGGGGCAGGGCGGCCCCGGTACGGCGGGAGCAGCACGGGGGGCTGGGGGTGCTGGGAGCAGGGTGGGATGGAGACGGGATGGGTCTGAATGGAGATCTGCTGGGAGTGGGGTCTGGGTGGAGATCCACTGGGTCAGGATGGAGATCCGCTGGCAAGTGTGGGATCTGGATGGAGATCCTCTGGCAGCAGGGTTTGGGTTAAGATGCAGTGGCAGTGGGGTTCTGAATGAGGTCTGCTGGGAGTGGAGTCAGGATGGAGATCCTCTCACTCAGGATGGAGATTCATTGGGTCAGGATGGAGATCTGCTGGGTCAGGATGGAGATCTGCTGGGTCAGGATAGAAATCCATTGGGTCAAGATGGAGGTCCTCCTTGTCAGGATGGAGATCCACTGGGTCAGCATGGAGGTCCTCTCATTCAGGATGGAGATACACTGGGTCAGGGTGGAGATGCACTGGGATCCCCGTGCTGGGGAGGGCCTGGGGCCAGGGCAGTGCTGTGGTTTCTCTCACCAGAGGTTTCTCTTCTCTCGCAGCCGAGTCGGGCCCGGAGCTGCGCACTCCAGAGGCGTCGGCCATCTCCCCGTCCCTGCGGAACGAGTCCCTGGTCTCCTACGCCTCCATGTCGGAGGAGGAGGAACGGGAAGGCCGGGAGGTGGAGAGGGGCCACGGAGGGGCCGCGGGGATGCAGCCGGGGCCCGAGGCCCCCATGTCCGCGGAGGAGGACATGAAGCTGTCCCGCCAGGCCATGCTGATCCGCCGGTGCAGCTCGCAGGGCTCCGTCACTTCCCTGCCCGAGGACTCCCTCAACCCCGCGGACGCTCACTCGGACTGGGGGCACGAGGGCGTGTCCGACCTGCCCGCCCTGGGCCGCGGGCTCGACTCGGCGCATCCCGAGGAGCAGGCGGGCGGCCCGGGCCCGGAGATGGGCGCCTTGCCCAGGGTACTGATGGGGCCCACCTGGGAGAAGGCTCCGGCCGAGGAGGAGCCCCCGGCGCGCTCCCCGCTGCACGGCGCCCTGACCGAGGAGTCGCTGCCCTCGTCGGCCTCCCCGCCCGGAGACGGCCCGGCCGCCGCCGGCCCCGCCCGCGGGCTGGGCTGCTCCCGCCTGCGCGAGGACCGCCGCGAGAGCTGGAGGACTAGCATCCATCACCTGCTCGACCTGGAGGAGCAGTGGGACCAGCTGTACCACCAGGAGCTGGCCATGTGGCAGGAGGAACGGGCCACCCAGCGCGAGGAGCGGGCCCGCGACCGGGAGCTGCAGTTCCGCCTGCTCGGCGTCCTCACGGACATCCGCGACGAGCTGCGCTACCTGCGCCAGGAGCGCGCCGCCGCCCGCCAGAGCCCGGCCCCGCCGCCCCCCGAGCCCCGCCGCGACCCCAGCCCGCTCCTCGAGCAGCCCAAAGCCGAGCCCGGCTTCCCCGAGCCGCCGCCGGCCGGGAGCGCCGCCTGGGCGGACACCGCCGTGCCCAGCCGGAGCCCCTTCGGTAACCGCGGCCGGGGCCGGCGCCGCGGGCGGCCGCGCGGCTCCGCTTCCCGACACAGACGCCTCTTCCTCACCAACAGCTAGGGACGGGCGGGAGCCGCTCCGCCACGGACACCGAGTGCCCGCGGCCGCCCCGGGGGACGGCGTGCGGTGACGCGGGCGGCACCCGGACGGATCCCCGCGGGAAGGGACGGACGGATGGACGGAGGGCGCGGGCGGGCGTGCGGCGCTGCCCCGGCAGGCTCGGAGCGCTCCGGGCGGGGCCCCGCGGGTCTGAGGCGCGGGGGCGCCCCGAGGTGACGCCGCCGTGCCCGCGGGGGACACGCGTGACAGCGCGGCCTGGCCTGACGGCGCCGGTCCAGTAGGATTTACTACCTGTCGGGGGGTGGGAGTTAGAAACACTTAGTCGCTGACGTGCGAACATTTTATGCAAATCATTTAATGACCTAATTTGCATATAACCATAAAACTTCTGTTTAAAAAAAAAAAACGCCTCCAAAAAAACCCAGAAACGATGGTTTTGTGTGTGATCTCTGTGTGGGGGCGGGAGCTGGGCCAGGGGAGCCGTTTGTCCCATGGCTCTGCAGCCCTGGATGGGGACAAGGCCATGGGACAAACGAGCTTCACCCCATTCCTTTGGGGCAGCCCAGCACCGTGGGATCAGGGCTGGGGAGCAGGAGCTCTGCTGTCCAGGCTTGGAAACAGCAGCTGTGCAGACCTGGAGAGGGGTGAGGGCATGCACATCCTGGGGGGAACGTGGAGGGGCCCCTGCCCAGGAGTGTTTGGGGTCCCCGGGCAGTGTGCAGTGTCACCAAGCAGTGTACAGTGTCCCCAGGCAGGGTACAGTGTCCCTGGGCAGTGTGAAAAGTCCCCAGGCAGTGTGAAATGTCCCTCGGCAGTGTGCAGTGTCCCTGGGCAGTGTGCAGTGTCCCCAGGCAGTGTGCAGTGTCCCCAGCAGGTTCAGAGGGTCCCCAGGAGCGTGCAGGGCCCAGGCAGCCTGACTCTTTCCAGGAGTGTGTCCAAGGTTCCCAGCACTGTCCAGTGTCCCCAGGGAGTGTGCATGCAAGACCCCTTGGGCAGCGTGCAGGGTCCCCAGGCAGTGTCCAAATTCCCCAGCAGTGTCCCCAGGGAGTGTGCAGGGTCCCCAAGCATTGTGCAGTGTTCCCAGAGCGTGTGCAGGACTCCCAGGAAGTGTCCAAGGTCCCCAGCAGCATTTGGGGTCTCCAGGCAAGGTGCGGTGTCCCCAGCAGTGCTTGGGGTCCCCAGCAGTGTGCAGGGTCCCCAGGGAATGTCTGAGGTCCCCATGGCAGGTGTAGTGTCCCCACAGCACGTGCAGTGCCCCCAGGGCACCTCAGCACTGTCTCCCCCCTCCATCTCCAGCCCACACCAGGATGCTGAGCCCTCTGTGCTGTGTCCCCTGTGCTGTCCCCTCTTCCAGTCCCCAGCATCCAGGACCCCTTGACTGCCACGTCCTGGGAGGGGACAGTGGGGCAGCAGGAGCCGTGGCATTTGCAGGGTCACCCAGCTCTGGTGGTGGCCTCCCAGAAGGATGGTGACACCCAGCTTGGGGACCCTGGCGTGCCTGAGGAAAGGCCCTGGATTCTGTGGGGAAAGAATTGTGTGAAATAACTCCTACCCCCAAATTAGTGCTAGGAGGGACCTGGGGATGGGGCAAGGACAGGGGACAGGAAGGACCCAGGGATGGGTTGGTGACAGGAGTGGGGGTCTCCACACAGCCCCACCGGCACGAGGCCACTGCAGCCGGTGACACGGGGACCTTCTGAGCCACCACACTCCCAAACCCATTCCCAGTACCCCGTGTCCCAGCAGGACATTCCCACTTTCACATCCTGCTGCCGCTGCCTTCCCAGGGCGCGGGACCCCGGGGACAGGGCATAGAGCACGGGGGACCCGCGGCGGGGGCGCTGAAGGCTCTGCAGCCCAGCACGACTTTATTCCGTATGTATCGCTTCGTCCATACAAAACTACACCCCAAGCACTGTACAGCGGGACGGCGCGGGGGGAGCAGTAAAAATAAGCAGCGGGGGCGAGGGGACAGAGCGGCAGGCGGGGGTGGCGCGGGGGGACACGGCGGGGGCTGCCCCCCGCCCCGAGCGGCGACATCGTCCGTGGGGGGAGCGCGGGGGGTGAAGCGTCCGTCGGTGGCGGGGGAGGCTCGGTCCCGCCCCGGGGCTCCCCGCCCGCCCCCGTCCCGGTGGGAAGCGGCGTGGCCGGGGCTGTCCCGGTGCCGGGGGGTGGCAGTCCGCGCCGGGGCGGCCCCTAGTCCCCGGGGGGCAGGATCCCGGGCGGCGGCAGCGGCGGCGGCCCCGCCTCGGCGCCGTGCACCCGCTGGTGATCCTTGAGCGATTCCTTGTAGCGGAAGCTGCGGCCGCAGGCGGGGCACTGGTACGGGCGCTCCCCGGTGTGGATGCGCTGGTGCTTGAGCAGGTTCTGCTTGCGGATGAAGCTCTTGCCGCACTGGGCGCAGGCGAAGGGGCGCTCCCCGGTGTGCAGGCGCTGGTGGTTCTGCAGGTGTTCCTTGCGGCTGTAGCACTTGCCGCACTCGGAGCACTTGTAGGGCCGCTCTCCGCGGTGGATCATCTGGTGCCGCACCAGCCCCGAGTGGCAATTGAAGCTCTTGCCGCACTCGGCGCACGGGTAGGGCCGCTCGGCCGCGTGGCTGCGCTGGTGGATCCGCAGGCTCTTCTTGCCGCTGAAGCTCTTCCCGCACTCGGCGCAGCCGTGCGGCCGCTCCTCGGCGGGGCCCGGCGGCGCCGCGGGGACGGCCCCGGCATCGGCCCCCGGGCCCGGCTCGGGGCCCGGAGCGTTGCCCAGTCTGTGCTGCGCCGGCAGAGCCACCGCGGCCGGCACCGCCGCCTGTCCCTCGGGGGTCCCGAAGGCCGTGCCGGGGAAGAGCAGCTCCCCGGAGCTGCCCGGCAAACCCACCTCCTCGGGGGGCTCGGCGTGCGGGCACCGCTCCTCCGTCTTCACCAGCAGCCCCTCGCTGGCTGCAGGGGACAGAGAGACCGTCAGTCCCACCGGGGACACTGGGCATGTCTCCAGGTCACAGCTCGTCCTGCGGGGTGCTCCCCCCACCCCAGCCCCATGGCGGGGATCGCTCACCAGGACCAGGCCCCGGGGGCAGCATCTCCCTCTCGGGCAGCTCCCAGGGCTCCCGGACACAGGGCTCTTCCTCCTGCTTGATCCACGACAAGAAGTCGTGCGCGGTGATCAGGGCGTCCGCGCCTGCGGGGAGGGACGGGGACGGGGACAGGGACTCAGGCCCTGCTCCGGGGGGCACGGGAGGAAGCGGCTCCGGTGGGGCAGGCTCAGCGCCGGGCTCACCTGCACAGGGGTCTGGCGGCATCCCCCGCTCCTCCGGGAACTGCTGCTCCCCCACGAAGGCCACCTCCTGCTTGATCCGGGACAGGATGTCGGAGGTGGAGATCAGCGACTCTGTTCACAAGGAGAGACTTGGCCGGGGCCGGGATGGAGCCACACGTGTGACCCACGGCCACCACACACCCGGGATGGAGCCACACGTGTGACCCACGGCCACCACACACACCCGGGATGGAGCCACACGTGTGATCCACAGCCACCACACACAGCCGGGATGGAGCCACACGTGTGACCCACAGCCACCACACTCGCAGTGTGACTCCTGGACCCTGGCCTCTGGGGACACCCCCATCCCACAGCAGTTATGGACATCCAACACCCCAGGGAGCTGTGGGGACAGGTGGCTGTGGGACAGCCCTTGGTGATGGGTGACCCTGAGATGGCCCATGGGGTTGGGGTGACCCTTGGGGACAGGCACAATCCCTGGGAACAGATGACTGTGGCAGAGCCCATTGGGGACAGGTGACAATGGCACGGCTGATGGGACTGGGTGACTGTGACACAGCCCATGGGCCCTGACACAAGGTGGTGGCAGCAGGGGACACGTGGATCTTCCAGTGATGGGTATCCAAGATCTCCAGCACAACAGCCATGGATTTTCTTGGGTCACTCACAGCAGCTCCCAGTCACAGCTGGAGAACTGGGCCCAGTGGGGATGGGACTGTTTGGGAGGGAGGAGGGGCGTCCCTGGGGTGAGGAGGGTGGGGACATTGGGGACACTGGGGACAGTGCGGACATTGGGGACATTGGGAGGGTCCTCCCGCGGTGTCTCACCCGCACAGGTGTCCGGTGGCAGCTCCCTCTGCTCCAGCTCCCGCTGCTCAGGGACACAGGGACCGTCCCCGCGCTCGCTGCGGGGCTGGGCTTCACTTCTGGAGAGGGCCCCATCTGCCAGGGACACAGACTGATGTCACCTCATGCCTGTCACCCCTCCCTGTCAGCCAGGCTTTGGGAGACCCTCTGGGGACACACCAGGCTGCCAGGACCTGGCATCCCTCCTGGCAGAGAAGGTGCCTAAATCCCACAGCACCTCTGTGCTGGAGGTAGTGCGGACACCCAGGTCCTGGGTTCTGGGGGACAGGGACCCTCTCCAGCCCCCTGGGCAGCATTGGCACTGGCATGGCATGGTGTGTCACCCTGTCCCTACACACAGCATGAACCATGGAGTGTTCTCTCTGGAACGGTCCCAGGACACAGCGAGTGCCACCACCGACCACTGGCAGGGGACCAGGCCACCACATTGGGGACCCACTGAGGAGACACAGCCATCGCTCCATCCTGCCAGGAGAGGGGCAAAAGGGACATTTACCCAGGGACAACAAAGCCTCATAGTTCTCCTTCACCAGGTTGTTGTACAGCTCTTTCTGCCACTCCTCCAGGTTCTTCCACTCCTCCGCTGAGAAGTAGACGGCGATGTCAACAAATGTCACCGGCACCTGTGGGGACAAGACCCTCTGGCTCAGCGGTGCCCACTCCCCAGGGACACCGAGGGTCCCCCCGCTGTCCTGCAGCCCCCAGGGACACCCTACCTTGGGGACCTCGCCCCGGGGGCCGGGGGGCAGCCGCAGCACCCAGAAGTTCCTGTTCTTCAGCAGGTTCTCCACGTTCTCCAGGCGCCGCTGGAGCAGCCCGTACTCCTGGATGAGGGTGCCCAGCACTGCCCACTTGCTCTCCAGCTGGTTCCCAAACTCCATGGCCGTCTTCTCGCAGTCCAGCAGCTTCTTCTCGGCCGTGCCGGAGCGGCCCTCCAGGCTGAGCAGGCGGGTGGCCAGGAGGTCGATCTTCCTCTCCATGGCCTGCACCGTGGCCACCACGGTCCAGAGCGAGGCCTCTGCAGAGTGCAGCTGCGCCTCCCGCACGTGCGCCCGCTCCGGCAGCAGCGGCGGCTGCAGCGGCATCAGGTGAGGGGCCTCCATGTTCCACTCCTGCACCTGGGCCACCGGGAGGGCACCAGTGGGAGGAGGCCCACGGGCAGCCCCTGGAGCCTCTGCTCCCTGTTTCCAGGGCTTTTGGCCACCAGCAGCCCCAGAACTGCAGGGGACCCCTGTGTGCGATGCCCACCGGGCTGAGGGGACAGTGAGTGGCAGTCCAGGGTGGCCATGGGGTCAGGGTCCATCTCTGTCCCCATGGAACACCTCCCAGAACAAGGCAGGTCACCATGGTCACCTTCCCAACTTGTCACCCCAATCCCCAATCCCTTGGGAGCCATTCCTGGGTCTGCCCGGGCTGGAACCCACCCGGGAGGAGGATGGGGCTGGGTGGGCAGGGAGCAGCCAGGGCAAGTGGGGACCAGGGAGCTCCAGGGACACCTTGGGGACATAAAGGGACATGTCAGGACAGAGGTGCCTGGGGCATTCCCGGGCTGAATCCTGCTCAGAGCATTCCGGGGCAC
This sequence comes from Ammodramus savannarum pratensis, assembly GCA_020466415.1. Taxonomy (NCBI): domain Eukaryota; kingdom Metazoa; phylum Chordata; class Aves; order Passeriformes; family Passerellidae; genus Ammodramus; species Ammodramus savannarum. The sequence continues at coordinate 140,609,081 of JAHXMQ010000807.1, read as the reverse complement.
CCTGGGGCATCCCAGGGCGTCCCGGGGCACGGGGATATCCCGGGCAGAGGTGCCTGGGGACACGCTGGGAACACCCGGGCATCCCGGGTCAGCGGGGCATCCCGGGAGCACCGGGGCCATGGCGGGTCGCGTCCCTGGGGACATCCCGGGGCACCCCGGGGCATCCCGCGGGCACGTGGACATCCCGGGCCAGCGGCGCCCGGCGGATCCCGGGGCCGCACGGACATCCCGGGGCGGGGGTGCCCAGCCACGTCCCGGGGCACCGGGGCCACCGCGGATCCGCTCCCCGGAGGCGGCGGGGCCCCGCGGGCCGGGGGTCCCGGAGGGTCCGGGCCGGGCAGCGGCGGGAGCGGGGCGGGCGGGGCGGCGCCGCCTACGGCCGGTTCCCGGTGCCGGTGCCCCGGGCCGCGCTTACCTGGGCGGGCGCCCACTCGGCCATGGCCCCGCGGAGCTGGGCCGGGCCCCGGCGGCCGCGGCCGGGACTGGGGCTGGGGCTGGGGCCGGGCGGCGGCGGCGGCGAGCGCGGAGCGGGGCCGGGCCGGGGCCGGGAGCGGGGCCGGGGCCGCTGTCGGTGCCTGCGCACGGGCCGGGCCCCGCCGCCCCGCCGAGCAGCCACGGGCAGCCGGGGAATCGCATCCGCCTCCTCCGGGCTGGGCGGCAGCGGGCGGGGAGCGGCGGCAGCGCGGAGCGCCGAGCACTGCCGCCTACCGGCACCGGGAGCGGCTCCGCCACCGGCGCGGCCCCGGTACCGCCACCGCCTGCCGGGAGCGGCCCCGCTACCGCCACCGGGACTGGCACCGGCACCCACACCAGCACCGGCGGCTGCTCTGCCACCGGCACCGGCACTGCCACAGTCCGCTGGCACCGGCAGCGGTTCCACCACGACAGCGGGCACCAGCACTGGCACCGGCACTGGCACCTCCACCGCTGCCACCGGCACCGGCACCACTGTGGGCGTCGGTATCGGCTCTGTCACCAGCACCAGCCTCTGCACGGCATCAGCACCGAGGCTGACACGAGCCTGGGTGACCTGGACTGGTTTGGGTGCAGGGAACACCGATTTGGTGGCACCGAGGGCCGGGAGCCGTGCGGGAGGAGGACGTGAGCACCCACACCAGGACCCCCGTCCTGGCCAGAGCACCCTCGTGGGGGGACATTCTGGGTTTGGGAGGAACCCCGTGTGCTCATCCTGACCCTGGAACCTTTTGTTTTACCAGTGCCGGGGCTGGGGCTGGTGCCAGGCCACAGAAAAGTGTTATAATCCCACCTTCTCGGGATTATCCCGGGAAAAGCTCCCCCGGTGCCTCGGTGTTCCAGGATCCCTACGGATGGGCCATGACGGGGCTCCCCGGGCTGGACAGGGAGCGGGATGATCCTGGCCCCGGAGGGAGGGCAGTGGTACAAGAAGGGTTAACGGGCTGAGCAGCACCACGGGAGCCTGAGCAGCCATTTCCCTGCAGGATGTCACTGCTCTCTGTCCCCTCCAGCACCCTGTGCCCCAGCTGGGACACCCCAAGCCCCCCAGAACACCCCAGGACCCCCAGGACCCCCAGGCCCTGCCCCATGACCCCAGGGCTGCACCATTTTCATGAAGATGTTTTCTCTAATATCCAATCCAATGTGAGTCCATTTCCAATTTTCCTGTCCCTGTTCCCTGGGAGCAGAGCCTGACCCCCCCTGGCTGTCCCCTCCTGTCAGGAGCTGTGCAGAGCCACAAAGTCCCCCCTGAGCCTCCCTTGCTCCAGGCTGAGCCCTTCCAGCTCCTTCAGCCTCTGAGGTTTCTTCATCTCAGCCATGGATTCATGGACTGCCAGCACAGACGTGGTTTGCTTGGTTTATTCCCCAAATTTTCCAAACACCTCTTCCCACACCAGTGATATTTCCCTGGGAGTATCAGTTCAGAAGCTTTGATCCCAGGACTGCAGCTGCTGGAGATCCCCCTCCTTGTGGCAGTGGGGAGTTGAAGCTGGGTCTGACCCAGCAGCTCTGCCCCCTCAGGAGTGAGGGGTGCAGGGGCCTGGAGCATCCCACGGGATCCAGGGCTCAGGAGACAGAGGAACCATCCCCCCTGTGGGAATGGAGCTGCATCCCAGCCCAGGACACCTTCCCTCCTCTGAGGGCTGGGAGAGTGCAGGATGTGCAGCTGGAAAACCACAGCCCAGCCTGGAGAGGGACTGGGGACAAGGCATGGAGGGACAGGACACAGGGAATGGCTCCCACTGCCAGAGGGCAGGGATGGATGGGGGATTGGGAATTCCTGGCTGGGATGGAATTCCCAGAGCAGCTGGGGCTGCCCCTGGATCCCTGGCAGTGCCCCAGGCCAGGCTGGACAGGGCTTGGAGCAGCCTGGGACATTGGAAGGTGTCCCTGCCATGGCAGGGGTGGCACTGGATGATCCTGAACATCCCTTCCAATCCAAACCATCCTGGGATTCTAGGAGGAATAAAAGCAAAGCCAACCCCAGGACTTCACTTGAAGCCAGTGCCAAAATGTTTTTGGGACATTATTCCTGTGCCTGGGATGGGCATGATGCTTTGGGGCCAAGTGTATTTTCCCAGTCCTGCTCAGAACTCCTGGAAGTGCAGCACGGCACCAGCTGGGTGCTCTCTGCTGCTCCTCAGGAGCCTGGAGACTTCATTCCAGCTGGAGCCTCTGGCTGAGGACACCCCTCCAACTGGAGGCAACACATTTTCCCTCTTGGCACGCAACTGGAATATTCAAAAATGCTGAAAACCACCAGCACGTGGGGAGAAAACACAAAATCTGCATGTGCTGCCTCCCGGCTTCTCTCCTCCACCCTTCTCCCTGCTGCATTTCCACTTCTCAGAGGAACATCACCAACATACTGTACACACATTTAGAATATACCCATGGGGTTTTTCCCCCAGAATTTCAGAAACCAAAGCAGCATCTCACCCCAGAGGAAAACATGAGGTCAATATAAAAATAGAATCCAAATCCAGAGTTAGTTCTGCAAGTCCAGGAATGGGAGAGCAGCTAAAGTGGGGAAATAATGCCCAGAATTAGTTGCTTCAAACATCAGTTCACAATCCCATTCCAAATTTTTCATTTTTCATCCCTGGAAACTTCCACTGTTTCTCTGTGGTACTCTGGATGCTCTCCAGCACGTGTTGTTTGGTTCACCAGGTTTTTTTAAATGTCCCCTTTGGTACAGAGAGTGCTGCTCTATCCTATTCCTGCTCCAAGGAGGAGCTGGATGGAGCATGGTAAGAATGGCAGGAATGATCCAGCCCCTGATCAGTGACAGGGCAGCAGCAAATTGAACCAGAACTCGATTCATGTCTTGGGTTGCAATGCAAGATGTAACCAAGTGTATTCTATCACCAGGTGTTAAAAAAACCAGGTGGGGCAGTGTTCCTTATCTCTTCCAGGGCCCATTCTCAGGTGTTAAAAAAACCAGGTGGGGCAGTGTTCCTTATCTCTTCCAGGGCCCATTCTCAGGTATTAAAAAAACCAGGTGGGGCAGTGGGGCAGTGTTTGTTATCTCCTCCAGGGCCCATCCTTTGTCCAGGGAGATCTCTTCTGTTAATGGCCCATTAAGTGTCCCTGCATGGCCGATCAAATTCCACCATCCCATTGGGAGATGCTCTGCCCAGGGGGCGGAGCCTAAGCATTCCTAACTGGATATAATCTGGGGTCTGGAACACCACAGCAGCATTTTCGTCTGGATTCCCAGAGGAGCAGCTTCTTTCTCCACTGCATTCCCAGAGGAAGACCGGGCTCATCTACACCACACAGGACTACCAAGCCCCACCTCTGGACAGAGCAGGGGTTTTGACAGCTGACTGCAAAGCTCTACCCTAGGCAGGCTGGCTGAGATGGTCCATGAGGAGGGGGCTGTGGAGAGTGGGTTTCTCCAGCACGCAGAGGGGTTTCTCCTGGAAGCAGAATGGCTTCTCCAGGAAGCACAAGGGCTTCTCCAGGAATCAGACGGGTTTTTCCAGGAAAAAGGAGCATTTCTTCAGGAAGTAGGAGAGTTTCTCCAGGAAGCAGGAGAGTTTCTCCAGGAAGCAGGAGACATTCTCCATGAAGAAGGATGGTTTCTTCAGGAAGCAGGATGTTTTTTTCAGGAAGCAGGAGAGTATCTTCAGGAAGAAGGAGAGTTTCTTGAGGAAATAGGTGGGTTTCTTGAGGAATAAGGAGGCTTTCTTCAAGAAGCAGGCGGGTTTCTCCAGGAATAAGGGGGGTTTCTTCAGGAAACCGGCGGGTTTCTCTGAGTATCAGGTGGGTTGCTCCAGGAATCAGGAGGGTTTCTCCATGAAGCACTTAGGTTTCTCCAGGAAGCAGTTGGGTTTCTCCAGGAAGGAGAAGGGTTTTTCCAGGAATCAGGAGTGTTTCTTCAGGAAGTAGGAGGGTTTCTCCAGGAATCAGGAAGGTTTCTCCAGGAAGCAGGCGCATTTCTTCAGGAATCAGGAAGGTTTCTTCAGGAATCAGAAAGGTTTCTCCAGGAAGGAGAAGGGTTTCTTCAGGAAGCAGTTGGGTTTCGCCAGGAAGGAGAAGGGTTTTTCCAGGAAGCAGGCGGGTTTCTCCAGGAAGCAGGAAGTTTTCTTTGGGAAGCAGCCATGTTTCTCCTCAGCTGCCCGGTGTGGGCGCGCCGGTGCCGCAGCAGGTACGCATGGCGGGCAAAGCTCCTGCCGCACTCGCTGCAGATAAACCACGGCACCGCCGCGTCCTCGAGCTGGCCCTGGTGGTACAGCAGGAACCGCCTGAACTCATCCAGCTCCTGCCCTGCCAGGACTCTGTTACCGCTCCTGATTGTCACTGGATTTGGTGCTGGACTGTGGTGGCTCCCTGATGTTTCTGCCAGGTCAGAGCAGTGGCCAGGCTGGGTTTGGGATGCTCCCGAGGATGATCCCTGGGTCATGGCACCACCACCATAGCCTGGAACAAGGAGATTCTAAACATTCCCTGTATGTGATGTGACAGAAAAATCTCCAAACAACAATTCCTGATTTGCTGCTTCTGGACAAAACCCTTAAGTTTTGGGTTAAAAAAAAACAAAA
>JAHXMQ010000807.1:140584358-140603957 GCA_020466415.1 Ammodramus savannarum pratensis | reverse complement strand
AATCCTACTAATTTCAAGGTGCTACCAGAGAATACCCACAACACCACACACCTGTGCTGAGGCTGGCAGGGATTTTCCTTTCCTCCAAATCTTGTGGATCCTTGACCCATGCTGCTCCTCCTTCTGGGATATGGTCTTTGGGAACAAGACAGTCTGAACAAGGAACAGAAAGAATATGGCAATGATGTCATTAATATTTTCCCCTGATGGTTTTCCAGCAAATCCCTGCATCACCCACTCTCTAAAGAGCATCTCTGTTATTCTAGGAAAAGATCCACTGGGGAGGGAGAAGCAGCAGTGTCTAAAGGGGTGTCTGGGATGAACAGGATTTGCGCTCCAACTTTTATAAAATATTCCAAAACTACACCCAGGAGGTTGGAGATTAAATGTTGAAAAGTGGAAGGTCTCGGATTTGAGCCTTAACCCCAGATTCAGCTGCCTGGTGCTGGATTTCATGGTTCAGTCCTGTCCCTAATTCCTCTTTGTGCAATCCTAATTTCAGCAGGATCTTCTAGGAATCAATCCAAGGAATTACCTGAATGCTGAGGAGCCAGGGAGGGCTCACAGCTTCAGAATTAAAACATCAGTGACTTCAAACAAACATATAGGTGGGCATTTAAAGCTAATTAATGAGATTTCTTCATTTTCTGGGCATCATTCAGGTTATTTCACTATTTCTCTATCAAAATAGTTCAATTCTCTTCAGTGAATCCCAAGCCCAGACATACATCACGGTCTGCGGATGAGGAAAACACAACTTCCCTGTAATTAATGTGGGTTTAGGATTAATGATCCCATGTGTTGTTGGAATCCTGGCTGCTGAGTATTTCACATTTCTGTGCTGCCAGGCACTGACACCCAAGAGAACACTGCACTGACCTGAGGCTGTGGAGAAGCTTCCAAAATGGAATGACAGAACTGGGATTGTGGGTGTGGAGTTTGGATAGAAGTGTGTGATATCACAGGGTGGGAAACTCAGAGTTTAAGGGTTTAGAATATAGCAATATATATAAAGATAAGATAGAAGTTTTTGGGGTGAAGACTAATCCTTCTTCCTCACCTTCTCCATGGGTTTGGGCAGCATTGTGTAATTAGACAAAGTCCACATTACAAGAAACGAGTGATTAATTATTAGGTTAAAAGTAAAAATAATTTAGGCATCATTTCTTAATTAGATTTTTTTCCTTAAAAGACCTTGTAGAGATAAACACAGGGCCATTTTATAACTTGTTGGTGAAATACTGTAGAACTCGATTTGTAAGACTGTAATATAGATAAGAAATAGTAAATATCTAAGGCCAAACACTAAATATTGTCTCTGCACATTTAATCCCAACCCTGACCAAGACAAGAAAAAAAAAAAATTGTGTCCCTGAAGCTCCTTTATTCAAACCTTTTCCATTCCTTATTCCTTGTTTTTTTTTTTTGCAGCTGCATTCCCTGGGATCCTAAACTGTCCTTCAACCTTTTAAAGGAAAAGTGTGGAGCTTTTTGTTTCTCCAAAGGTTCACAAGCTCTTGAAGATGAATTCTCAAAAAATCCAGGGATGTGAGGAGTGACAAGAGCCAGGCCAGACCCAATGTGTGTCCCTTTGGAGAGGGAAAACTGACCTTTTCCCAGTGTGATCAAAGGTCCAAATTTCTCCTTCAGCAATTGCTTATAAAATTCATTCTGCCAATCCTGCAGACGTGGCCACTGAGGAAGCATCTCAGGGACCTAGAAAGCAAAATGCTCCACAGTCAGGGGAGCTGAGAATCCCTGAAAACCCTCTTATCCCAACAGTTCAAACATGTTGGCACCTCCCAGCTGCTCCCAGCGATGTCTGTGCTATGTGTAAGCAGCATATTAATGAAGGATTTTACATAAGAACCTTCTACTGTTAATCCAGAATGAGAGAAAAGGCTTTAAAGTGATGTGACTCAGCCAGAACAATGATTTGCTCCAATAACTGGGTTAGAAATTAGTCATAAAAACAGATATCTGTGGTCAGCATCCACACCCAGCCCCCTCAGGGAATGTGGTTCTTCCTTCAATGAAAAATAAAATAATTCAGTGTTTTAAATAAACCCTGAGGCAGTACCATGATCTGTCAGACTGGCTGGAAAAGCTCCTCCCCGGTAATGAAAGCTTATTATTAGGGAATAACAATATTATTATTATTATTAATTAAACCCTCCAAGGGATATTTTTCCAAGCTGCTTCCAAGGCTTTACACACAGATCTCCCTTTAATTGAATTCATTCCCGCTACCCAGCCCCTCAATTACCCCACAGGGCTCAGAAATCCGGATCCTTTTTCGGGTTTTGTTGCTCATCACGTCCCCGCCAGCCTGGGGGGTGCCCACGAGCCAGGTGCCATCCAGGGCCTGGATGAACTTGCTGGGCACGGCCTCCTTCAGCAGGCGCCTCCTCTTGCGGGTTTTCAAGGGGTCCGCCTCGAAGGAGCTCTCCTCGAAGTGCTCCGAGCACAGGCAGTGGTACTTGGAGAGGGTCTCCATGTCCCTGCCCATGTTCTGGAGCCACTGCCTCAGCAGGGCTTGGTTTTGGAGGGGGAAGGCGTAAAAACTGACCGAGCTGTTCTTGTAGGCGCCGCTGGTGCCATTGCGGCAGTTCAGGGCCGCGCAGTATCCCATCCTCACGGGCCAGGAGTGGGGGAACACCCCAAAAAACACCCCAAAAAACACGCCAGGGAGAAAGCTCAGGAAGTTTCATCAACTTTAGTCCCAAACCGGTCTAAATTTCTTCAAAAACCCCATGGTTTTGGCAAAGAGGAGCTGAGGTGGCCGAGCGGGACTGAGCTTCCCACAGGAGCTCCCCACGGAGAGGAGCCAGGTCTGTCCCAGATGCTTCAAATCGACGATCTGATAAGGAAAAAAAGCTTTAAAATCAGCTTAATGATCCCTGAATATACAGATTTACACTTAATTAACCCTTGTGGTATGCACATAGAGTGAGCTTCGTTCATTTGTGTATCCACAAGAGACACCGAGCTCCAAAGGTTATCCGGCACACAGCACAGGGCTGAGAGAAAAATAATTCCCAAAAACTTAAAGTTTGGGGTGTACCAAGAGCTCTCCCATCATATCAGAGTCTCAGGGGTGTCAGTCAGTGAGGAGATCTTTGGACAGGAACACTGAAAAAGGGAATAAACCATCCAGGGATCCTGCTGCATCCTGCTCTGAAGAGATCCCAAGGTTTGAGGATGCCCAGGGTTAAAAAGAATCAAGGATCAGAAGGTCTAAAAAAACCTCACAGAGCCTGATTATTAAATTAAGCACTCAGCGTGGAAATTGGTACGTTTGCCCTTATCTTCTGAGAGAATGTAATGAGATAAATAAAAGAATAAAAGAAAAGAGGGAGATCAGGTGGGAGAGGCAAAGCACTAATCCTGTCCTGAGGGCACATTCTCACAGGTAAATTTTCCCCGCCCTGGAATTAAGTTTCTCCTTTTATATGTAAATGAGTGAGGATCACAGTCCCTTCTCCCAGAGCTTTCTGGAAAGGGGCTTTGGGGCTCTAGTTCACCTCTCCTGGACCAATCTCTGGCTCACACTCTGTGCCCCTTTCCCGACCCCTTTCCTTTTCCCACTGCCCTTATGGCCCTGGAGCAGAAGGGAAGCGGCCCCTGGAGGTGCAGCCCCACCTCCGTGTTCCTCCCTTCTCCAACCACATCCTTTTTAAACTGCTGGTTACGGGAGCGTGGGAAACAGCAGCACATCAGCTCCTTGGGGCCCAGGTGTCCCCAGGTCCCCAGCACGGGAAGGGCAGGGACACCTTGGGGTGAGGCCAGAAGGGGCCACAGAGCTGCTGCAGGGCTGGAACCGGGCTGGGAGAGCTGGGAATGTTCATCTGGAGAGGAGAAGCCCAGGGAGAGCTCAGAGCCCCTGGCAGGGCCTGAAGGGCTCCAGGAGACCTGGAGAGGGGCGGGGGACAAGGCATGGAGGGACAGGACACAGGGAATGGCTTTAAACTGAAAGAGAGATGGGATATTGGGAATTAGGAACTGTTCCCTGTGAGGGTGGGGAGGGGGTGGCACAGGGTGCCCAGAGAGCTGTGGATGATCCCTGGTAGTGTCCCAGGCCAGGCTGGATGGGGCTTGGAGCACCCTGGGACAGTGGAAGGTGTCCCTGCTCATGGCACTGGATGAGCTTCCAGGTCCCTTTCAACACCGCTCCAGGCCAGCACGGCTTTCACTGCCTGCACATGCCGGGGCTGTCTGTGCCTCCCTCGCCGTCCCACAGCCGAGGGGGAGCGGATAGCGGCGCTGCCATCGGGGGCCCTCGGGAAGGCGCCGCAGGGCGAGGCCGGGCACGGCTCTGCACCCGGGGAGTGCCGCGGGACCCCCGGCGGCCCCGCTCCCGCCACGCCGCGCCGCCATCTTCCTCCCCTCAGCCGCGCCGAGCCGCAGCAGCCAATCACAAGCGGCGCCCGGCAGCATCAGCCAATCGGAGCTCAGCCCTGACCATTTCCCTCACGCCATTGGTCCCCCGGGTCCGCCCAGCCCCCGGCGCGCCGTGGCCTTCACGAGGAGAAGGCGGGAGGAACGCTCATCCCCATTGGTCAGCGCGTGGGGAAAGCAGGGCGCTGATTGGACGAGACGGGAAGGGAGGCGGAGATTGGGACGGCGTCTACCCGTTGTCACGGCAACGGCAGCGCGGCGGAAACCGCGGGAGCCTCCTGCGAGCACCGGCCGCGGGTCGGGAGCGGAGCCCCGGGACTCCCTCTCTGAGCACCGGCCGCGGGTCGGGAGCGGAGCCCCGGGACTCCTCACCGAGCACCGGCCGCGGGTCGGGAGCGGAGCCCCGGGACTCTTCACCGGTAGGACGCGGGATTCGCAATCTCGGAGCGCGGTCCCGGGTCCCCGCCTGGACCGTAGGCGCACCCCGGGACCGGCCCCCGCCTCCCCGCCCGTTTCATCCTAATGCAAAGATGCCTCGAAACCTGGGATTTGTGGGGTGGCAGCCGCTCCGTTCCTCCTCTGGCTTCAGCCTCGCTCCTCCCTTCCCCTCCCGCTGCAGAACGACCCGTGGCACTTGACAATTTTAATTAAAACCCCTGAAATTTCCAGCCAACGAATCAAATATCCGGACAAAACTCAAGCAGAAACACGCACTCAAAAAAAGCTCCTTTAAGGAAGTTTCCTTAAAGTTAAAGGAGCTCTGACCACAAACAGGCTCTTCCCTGACTCTTTTTCTCTATTTTTTCCCCACGGTGCCACCGACATAGTGGCAGGTGACAAATGCAGACTCTTATTAGTAAAAGGAATAAATCGTGTCCTTACAAGGCCACGACACAACCTGAACACGAGCACTAGGGCTCGGAAGGAGGATGTTTAATGAGTGGTGCCGTGTCCCGCTCCAATGGGAGGGAAGTTCCTCAGGCATGGAGATGCCCCGGGTCCAAAAGGAATGACAGGCAGAGGGTCCCGAAAAAGCGACGAAGTTTGATTAGTAAATGATCGACTTGGCACGGAAATTGCGAGGAGTTAGAACCTGATCTTCTATTAGTAAATTAAAAAGGAAGGAGGGGCGAGGGAGAGGTGAGGGAACATCACCAGTCCTGGCTCCAGCGCCGATCCAGGGGTGTCCAAGGTGTGCAGGGTCCCGAGGGTGCTGTGGGGACACCTTCTTATGGGTAAATTTTCCCCGCCCCGGCATCAGGTTTCCCCCTTCCCATGCAAATGAGGCAGTGTGCGCAATCCCGCTGCTGCTGGACCGCTCTGGAATTGGGTCGGGGGGCTTTGAGGGGCTGTGGTGATCTCGATGCTCCCCTGCAGATCTCCCTGCTCACTCTCCCGCTGGCCGTGTCCCGTGTTTGTCGTGTCTCCGGGTCCCCAGGGGGATTTGGAACAACACTGGCCAATGTGCCGTGCCCTCCTCTCCAACCACATCCCTCCTCTCCAACCACATCCCGCTCCTTATCAGCGTTTAGGGCACAGCCTTAACTCCTTGGAGCCTTAGCTGCTACAAGTGCACAGATTAGAACGGGATGGGAACTCGGGGTGATGCCGAGAACCGAGGTAGGGTCATTCCTTACCTCCTGCAGCACCCCCCGAACCTCCTGGAGTCGGGAAATGGCTGATGAAAAGCGATCCCGCTCCATCAGAGCCAGGTTCATTTGCAAGATCATCCCGGGCGCTGGGGAGGGAAACAATCCGGAGCCAGGCTGGGAACTGCCCGAGCTTTGCATAACAAAGGGCACAGGGAGGGACACAGCAGGAGCCGCTCATCCCGCATTTTCTGTTTAGGCGGTGAGGTGAGAAAAGCCCGGAGAGGGGGTGGGATTCCTTTGTTTGGGTCCCAGCAAGGAGGCACCACCTTGAGCCGTTCCCCTGCCGTTGTATCAGGGTTAAATTATTGCGAGGATCCAGCTGGCCGAGGCTCTGCAATGGGAAATCTGGGATGGAGTCTGTGAGGAAACCTGGGTGAGATCAAACAGGGACCCATGGGCTCACAGGAGCCGGTCCCTGCTCAGGTAATGCTCAGCTGTGACTCCACAGTGGGTCCTGGATGGGCATGCAGGGAAATTTCCTTAATAGCCACACATCCAGCAAGGGGAATCTTACCCATTCAGCCAGAATAATGCCCTGGATATTCTCATTTCAGCTGGTTCTTGTCAACAATTAATAAAAATATTTAATAGACACGGGAGCACAATTTCCAGTATTAACATAGCAGCGTGCTGGTGTAGGACCCGGAGGGCAAAGAGTTAAAATCCCTGGAGCAAATCCCCCTGTGCCAAACTCAGGGTAATTTATGGCTCCTGGGTGAGAAGCAGGAATCTGCCAACCTTAACCCCAAAAGAATTCCAGAGACTACAGGGCACTGACTCCACACAGCACCTGCCCTCCTTTATTTAAAATTAAAGTACCACAATGGCAAATTCCTGATGTGGCAGGAATGGGAATTTCTGGAGCTGAGCTGGCCCCAGTAGGAGCTGTGGGTCCCAACACCGTGTGGGCAGTGCACCACCCCGGGCACCAAAGAGTTAAAGTGCTGCTGTGTCCCAAACCTGGGTAACAAGGGACAAACTGGAATAAGACATGGCTGCAGAGGGGGACCCTCTGAAATTTTCAGCCCCTCTAATATTTCCAGTTTTGGGCTTGTCTTCCTCATTTTCTTCCTTAACTCTTTCTGCAGTTGCTCAGTTTTCACTGACAGCAATAATTCAGCTCTTTTCCTCCCTTTCATTTCCTCTCTGGGCTATAATTTCTCTCTACCACACGTTTTCCTACCTAAATTCTCAAGTAATTCTCTTTCCCTGCATTCTGCTGAAGCAAGTGGAGTCCCAGGCTGGGCATTTTTCAGGCCCTGGTTTATCATTTTGGGTTCTGTAGAAGGCCAGGAGATAAAGAGCTGTGTCTCAGCTGTGGAGCCAGCCAAGGACTGTTGTGTGAGACACTGAATGGGGAAGGACGGGATGTGGCTGGAAAAGGGGGGCACATGGAGCAGGGACAGCTTTTTTTGGGACAAACACCCTTGTTCTGGCTTCTGGAGATAAGCACAGCATGCACAGCACAGGGCAGGGAGTGTCCAACAAAGGCTGATCAATCGAGGGGATCAAAACCACCAGAGACCCCCTGATCCATTTCTAAGAGATCCAGAGGGATGGGCTGTGTCTGCTGACTTGTTTGCATCAAAAGTGAAAAAAGCAGCCCCAGGGTGTGGAAAATGTGGCTGTAAAAGGGTGATCCAGGGCTCACAGGGCACCTCTGGGATCCTGAACACAGCTGGATTGATGCTGGAGCCAGGACTGGTGATGTCCTTCCCTCTTGTCTCTCTGATCTCCCTCTCTCTTCCCTCTTTTCTTTTACCTCTTTATTTCTCTTCTACCAGAGAGACCAATTCCCATGCTGAGAGTGCAATTTGCTGTTAGAACTTTTTGTGAGCTTTTCTGGACCCTTCTGACACCTGTCATTCCTTTTTGACCATGGGCTTGTACAAACCTTGAGTTTCTTTCCTCGTGGGAGTGGGGCACACAGAGCTGGGGGAGGAGGCTGCAGGAGCAGAGCTGCCCTTACCTCCACCCAGCAGATCCTGTTATCAGTGCTTGGGACACAGCAGCTCATTAACTCTGTGTTTCCCAGCTTTCTGCAGCATCTCCATGGTCTGCTTTCATAGGATTTGGAAAACTGAACAAACACAGAAGTCTGTGAACAATGTGGGAGAAGAAATGCAACACAACTTTAAGGCTATGCAGAATTAAAACCATATTCCAGGCTCCCTGGCCAACTTACAGCTCCCAGGAAGGATCTCAGCCTTCAGGAATTCTCCCTTGGGGTTCAGCAGCAAGGAGCCCCAGGATTTGAATGGGAATAAGCTGCCTCCCAGGCTCTGCAGCCTTCTTTCAGTTTGCCACAGAAGAAAGAGGCTTCCTCCTACAGCCACAGGGGCAACACTTCTTTTCCCAAAGCACCTCACCCAAGTGTGTGTTTCCTGACACGGTTTCACTCGTTAGTGGACAATTAATACCTTTAACTCACTTGTTACCAGCCCAGTCACTCGTTAGTGGACAATTAATACCTTTAACTCGTTCCCAGCCCAGCCCAAGGACTCCGGATTCCTGGGATAACATTTTGGAAACATTTTGGATCATTTCTCTCTATTCAGACAACTCTTCTTCGTAACACACATCACAAATTGTTCCATGTCAAGGTGGTTTCTCTCCCACACAGCCAGCAGTACCTCCAAACTGCACCTCCCCAAACCCGCAGGCACCGGGGAATGCTGTCTAACACAAAATAACCCCCAGCCAGCTCTCTTTTCCTGGGAGAGGCTCGGGATGGCTGCACCACAGCCTCCTCCTGCCATCAGGGTGTGCCACAGCGCTGGGGGATGTCCTATATGGAATGCATCACGGAGCCCCTGATGTTTCCGCAGGGCCAGCTGACCAGCGGCACATGGGTGTCCTGCATGTGACCCTCCTGGTGCTTCAGCAGGCTCCTCTTGAGCACAAACCTCTTGCTGCAGAGGGGACACTGGAAAAGCCTCTCCCCCGTGTGCCGGCGCTGGTGGTTCAGCAGGTAATCCTTCCTCCTGTAGGTTTTGTCACACTTGGAGCACTTGTAGGGCCTCTCTCCCGTGTGACTCGTCTGGTGCCTCACGAGCCACGAGTGGCACACAAAGTTTTTCCCGCAGTCGCTGCAAATGTAGGATTTGCCCCGGGCCTGGCTCTGCTGCTGGGCTGGGCTGCCCCGGGCCAGGGGCGGCTCCCAGCAGGGGCTGGACCCCGAGGTGTCCGTGGGGAAGCTCTCCTCGTTTTCAGCAGCCTCCTCTGTGCCCAGGCTGGGCCTGCCTGGGCCTGGGGGAGTCTCTCCATACTCGGAGCGGGGCCCTGGCCCCTCACAGGGCATGGGAGCAGTTCCAGGGCCCATTCCCTTCTCTCCAGGGCCCATTCCCTTCTCTCCAAGGCTCATTCCCTTCTCTCCAGGGCCCATTCCCTTCTCTCCAAGGTTCATTCCCTTCTCTCCCAGGCTCATTCCCTTCTCTCCCAGGCCCATTCCTGTCTCTCCTGGGTGTGGGTGCAGCAGAGGGAACATCCTCTCATACGTGGGGCCTGGAAACATGTCCCCTTCTCCCTGCAGGTCCTGCTGTGGGCAGATTCTCTCACACCTGTACATACAGGGCCTCTTCTCCAGGCTCTTTTCCTGAGCACTGAAGAAATCGTACTGAGCATCACCGCCAAGGCTGTTCCCATTCCCTGTGGTGGTTGTTTCCATCATTTCTGAATTCCACTGGCTGTCCCATGTCACTCCATGGCTGGGATCTTTGGGGAACATCTCTCCTGGCCTTCCTGGTACCTCTAAGTCACAGGTCTTGCTCTCCAAGGAATTTGCTGGATGGTCCCTCTTCACATTTTCATCTGAAACAGAGATTTCAGAGATTTTTAATTCAGGAGTCCCCTTAGGAATGTTCTTCCCAGCCTGAAGCCACATCTTTAATACTGAAGGAGGAACAAAGTACCAGCATCCACTGAAACAAAAATTCTATTTTAAGAAGGACTTTTTTCAACTGTATTTTTAAAATCTACATAAAACATGACTGCTGCAGTTTTAGATTCAGCCTCTTAGTCAGATAACAGAGCAGACACTGTCCTACCTCAGCATTCCCAACTGCTCTCCAGACACCCTGTGAGCATCTCCAGGAGCAGGGTCCAAGCAGGGCCCTGAGCTGGCTCAGCAAATCACAGAACTATGGGATCTCCTGAGCTGGGAGACACCCACAAGGATGGAGCCCAACCTCTGGCCCTGCATGGACACCCCAACAATCCCACCCCATGCCTGAGAGTGTTGTCCAAATGCTCCCTGAGCTCTGGCAGCCTTGGGGCTGTGCCCATTCCTTGGGGAGCCTGTTCAGTGCCCAAGCACCCTCTGGGGAAGAACTTTTTCCTGATATCCAACCTAAACCTCCCCTCCTGGGCTTATCAGAAGCACTCTCTGCTCCCAGGAACTTGTGCTGTCCAATGAGCATCTGGTTTTTAGTGAACAGCCTCAGAACCTATCTGTCTTGCCTGAATAACAACCCAAGTGGAGAAACATTTTTGTTATGGAACTTTCAAAGAAAGTCACTGACTCAAATTGCAGCCAGGATGGAAAATCACTGATTAAACCCCACCCTCCTGTGATCCTATAAACTGAGGTCCAAAGTGAGACCCACAGAGCTCCCAATTCCCAGAAAATCAAGGAGTGTGTGTCCCAAACACTGATAACTGGATGGCCATGGAGCCATGAGAAAGAACAAGATGTGCTGGAGAAGGGGGTGCCATGTGCAGACAGGGCAGCAATTTCTGGGACAAACACCCTTGTTGTAGCTCCTGGACACAAGCACAACACAGAGCAAAGGCAGGAACGAGGTCAGGAAGTGGGAACGGATTACAGGGGTGGGGATCAAGACCACCAAAAATCCCCAAAGCCTCCAAACCATTTCCAGAAATGCCTGGAAGAACTGACAGCATGGGAAGTGAGAAACTTGTCCTCAGGGCAGGGAATCCTGGCCATAAAAAGGAGTGAGGGTGCCCTCCCTCCCCTCATCCACACTGCTGACAAAGACATCAAACACAGTGGCCCCAGCATGTCCCCAACCCTGGGGACACCACTGGCCACCAGCTGATGTCCCTCCCTTGCCCAGCACGGGGCCCAGCCCTAAGCCAGGTTTTTATGCAGATAAAAGCAGCACAAACTTGATCCATGCAGCTCTGGGCTTGCCTCAGCACAAACCCAAGCCAGTGCCTCGGACAGTTTTGGCTGGCTCAAGAGGGAAGGAGCCTCTGCAGCTGACAGAACCCAAAATTTTTGTGACCAAATATTAACCAGCAGACTGAGGTTTGTCCCAGTTCTCTCATGGTTAACATTGTGAGGTTGTGACATTTCAAACAGTATTAAAAAATACTCTAAACTGGATTTACTGTCCCCAAAATCCCAGCTGAAATCCATTACTGACCTGTACTTGGATCTGCAGAGATTTCCTCTTTCTGCAAGTCCTGTTGTTCAGAGCAGGGTGGCTCCTCTTGTTTAATCCACGATGAAACACCCCTTGCATAAGTCTGAAACCCTGTTCGTTGGGGAGAATTTACACAACTGAGAAACACCCGGGGAAGGCACAAAGCCTGGATAATTTGGGAATGCACAAAGGTAACAAAGCAGCAAGGAAGGCACCACAGGAAGAGCCATTAAGGGGCAATTCCTGCAGTGGAGTTTTTGGCAGATCCTCACCTGTGGCAGGATCCCTCTGGAGGTGCTCACCCTCTGTGCCTGGCAGCTCCCTGGCATCCACCTCGCTGCCCTTCCTGGTCTGACTGGATGCCTCAGGCTCGTAAAATCCTCGCTCTGCTGAGGGAAGAAGTCCAGGAGAAGTGTATCATACCTGCCTAAACTCGGGATTTCACAAGGCTGAAAACCTGCTCTGGTAAGTACAATTC
This sequence comes from Ammodramus savannarum pratensis, assembly GCA_020466415.1. Classification (NCBI taxonomy): domain Eukaryota; kingdom Metazoa; phylum Chordata; class Aves; order Passeriformes; family Passerellidae; genus Ammodramus; species Ammodramus savannarum. Next base: position 140,592,042 of record JAHXMQ010000807.1, on the reverse strand, counting down.
TAGTGGAGCCAACAGGCAGCACCACTACCTTTGTAAAGAGTGAGGAAAATCTGCAAAGCAGAGCAGCTGATTTGTAAAACAAAGAGGTTCCAAGTGAGAGGGCAAAGAACAGGGCCCTGGGCTCTGCAGCCTTTCAGAGGAGTCTGTGGGCTCCTCCTTACCCAAAAAAGCCCCAGAAGGGAAGGGAGGAGGGGAAAAGCAACCTGAAGGAATTTAGGGAGAGCCACACTTGGATAAAAGCCACCCATGCAGCCACTAACTCCAAAATGTCTGAGAAGGGAAAGGGGCAACACCAGCCCTCATCTGGGGGATCTGCTGGCAAGTCTGCTCAGAACTTCTTAAAGATTTGGAATACATGAGCAGAGGTGGGGAATTTAATCATACAACTTGGAATTTAATCCCTCTGTTTCATTTTCCCTCTGAGGTATGCAGTTACTCACCTGGGCAGGGCTCTGCAGGAGCTTCTGCAGCCTCCTCCTTCCGATCTGCAGTGCACAACCCTTCCTCTTGCTTAATCTGGATTATGCTGTCCTCTGTTAACAGGAATCAGTGTTATTTTAACACCATAGAAAATTAATTCCAATTGTCAGCCCAGCCCAGGCAGATCTGCTCTGTTCTAGCTCACATTCCAGTTCTAGTTCCTGCTGACCAAGGCCTCTTGAACAGACCTGAAATGTTGGTTACAAAACCCTCAGCAGATGTTTGAACCTGAGAAATGCACAGAATTTTCATGCAAGTGAAAACACGTTCTCCATGGCCCCAGGAGAGGCCAGAGCCACTTGAATTCTTGTCCTTGAGTTTCGTTTCTCTCTTGGTGCTGCCAGAGTTTTGTTTTCTTTTCAATCCCTCTCAGTCACACAGTACTTCTCACCCATCAGAGAAACACTCATGAGAACAGAGTTCTTAAACAAATTCATTCAAGTAATGAGAAAAGAAAAAAGAAAACAAAAGTCTGTAGAGTAAATAAAGAAAAGCAGATGGGCCAGTGTTCTGCACCCTTACAGTGCAGACCTGGCCCAGGGACTGGAGGATTTCCCAGGAGAAGGAAGGGTGTGATGGAAGGTCCTGGAAAGGCTGGTGGGGATGGAATGCCTGACAGCAGCAGTTGGAAGACCAAACTCAGCACAGCAAGTGCCTTGGAGAGATGTTGGCCATAGAATTGTGAAATTGTTGAGGTTGGGAAAGCCCTTTAAGGTCACTGAGTCCAAACATTCCCCCACCACTGCCAAGGCCACAACTGACCATGTCCCCAAGTGCCACATCCACAGGGATTTTAAATCCCTCCAGCAATGGGGACTCCACCACTGCCCTGGGCAGCTGTGTCAGGGCTGGACAGACGTTTTGGGGAAGGAATTTTCCCAATATCCACCCTGAGCCTCCCCTGGCCCAGCCTGAGGCCGTTCCCTCTCCTCCTGTCCCTGTTCCCTGGGAGCACAGCCCAATGCCCCCTGGCTGTCCCCTCCTGTCAGGAGCTGTGCAGAGCCACAAGGTCACCCCTGAGCCCCCTTTTCTCCAGGCCAAAGCACCACCCACACCCCAGCTGTCCCCAGATCCTGGCAGGTGCTCACTGTCCCACATCCCTCTCCCACCATTGCCCTGACAGCACTCACCAGAGCCGGTCTCTGTGGGATTCCCTCTCACATCTTGCTCCTGGCAGCTCCGGGCCCCTAGCTGGTTCCCGCCCTCTGCCGGGGCCTGGGCCATGTGTCCAGCGGTGTCCGGCCCTGTGGGGAATGGCGGCTGAGGAGCGGCCGGGGGCACAATGGGGATCCTTCACTGCCCACCGTGACCCCGGCCACCCTTGTCCGCAGCACTGCATGAGGGAACAGGGTCCACCCAAAGCCATGAGGGGAGAGGGTCCCCCTCATAGCTGTGAGGGATCACGGTTCATCCAGAGCCATGAGGGAACAGGGTCCCCCTCAGAGCCATGAGGGATTAGGGTCTACACAGAGCCATAAGGGGACAGGATCCTCAGAGCCACCAGGGAATGGGATCCTCCCTCAGAGCTGTGGGAGATTGGGGTTCCACCCAGAGCCATGAGGGAACAGGATCCTCAGAGCTGTGAGGGATTGGGGCTCTACCCAGAGCCATGAGGGAACAGGGTCCCCCTCAGAGCCATGAGGGATTTGAGTCTACCCAGAGCCATAAGGGGACAGGATCCTCAGAGCCATGAGGGAACAGGATCCTCCCTCAGAGCTGTGGAAGACTGGGGTTCCACCCAGAGCCATGAGGGAACAGGATTCTCAGAGCTGAGAGGGAACAGGGTCCGCCCTGAGCCTTGAGGGAACAGAATCTCCCTCAGAGCCTTGAGGGATTTGGGTCCACCTGGAGCCATGTGGGAACAGGGTCCTCCCTCAGAGTTGTGAGGGACTGGGGTTCACCCAGAGCCATGAGGGAACAGGATCCTCTCTGATCCATGAGGGCCAATTCCCTCAGAGCAATGAGGAATCAGGGCTCCACCCAGAGCCATGACAGAACAAGGTCCTCAGAGCCATGAGGGGTCAGGGATCCTCTCAGAGCCATGAGGGATCAGGGATCCTCTCAGAGCCATGAGGGATCCTCTCAGAGCCATGAGGGAACGGGATCCTCCCTCAGAGCTGTGAGAGATTGGGGTTCCACCCAGAGCCATGAGGGAACAGGGTCCTCAGAGCCATGAGGGATCAGAATGCCACCCAGAGCCATGAAGGAAACAAGGTCATCTCTGATCCATGAGGGCCAATTCCCTCAGAGCAGTGAGGGATCTGGGCTCTACCCAGAGCCATGATGGAACAAGGTCATCAGAGCCATGAGGGATCAGGGATCCTCTCAGAGCCATGAGGGGTCAGGGATCCTCTCAGAGCCATGAGGGATCAGGGTCCCATCTGAGCTGTGAGGGGCTTGGGGATCCTCTCAGAGCTAAGAAGGATTGAGGATCCTCTCAGAGCCATGAGGGAACAGGGTCTCCTCACAGCAGTGAAGTGTCGCTTTCTGTGTCACTTCACATTTTGTCTTGAATTCAGGACTCTATTTTGCAATTCAAACAACAAAAATCCCGAAATAGCTCAGAGATTTGCTACAAATACATGTATTGTCTCTGAAATTCAGGAGAGCTGGGCTGGAACAGAGAAACTGACTGTAAAATATTGCATCACCTCTGATATCAAAGGCAGCTTCAAAAAGTGATGAAACATGGAGCATGTAAAATACAGAAACAGCCAAGAAAGGGCACCTCAGGTTGTTTGTAGAATAATCCAGAAGTGCTGCATGATCCCAAACAGAACTCAGGATATTCTGGTCACAAGGGAATCACAAATGTCCCTCCACTGCTTCACAGGGCCACAACTTTCCCTCTTTATCCACATCCTGCTCTTATGGAATCCTGGAATGGTTTGGGTGGGACCTTAAGGCTCATCCAGTGCCACTCCCTGCCATCGGCAGGGACACCTTCTACTGTCCCAGGCTGCTCCAAATCCTGTCCAACTTTTCCTTGAACACTTCCAGGGATCCAGGGACAGCCACAGCTTCTCTGGTCACCTGTGCCCAGCCAGGAATTCCTTCCCAAAAACCCACCTAACCCAGCCCTCTGCCAGCAGGAAGCTTTTGCCTCAATATTATCCTGCAATTTAGGGCACAAAGAATATTCTTAAAAATTAAGTTATAAAATGTTTTAATCCAAGTTCTAACTGGACCAAAACACAGAGTGTAATTTTCCCTCTTTCTGTACTAAACCAAAATTTTAGGGAGAGTTCTAAACTCATTTGTTCCTGAGTGAGGTCTGATCGAGCAGATTGTGACTGGAACTTGGTTTCTGTCTCCAATAATTAAATCCACAGGAGATGAAACGCAACAGGAACCCAACAGTTTCACTGTCATGACACCATTGAGTCAAGAGGTTTGATGTCTCCATGACATTTTTATATGAGATGAACTGTTGATTTAATGGATTTCCTTGGGAGGGAAAAACTCCATTCAAATTATCTGACAGTCCACAGAACCCATGGATTCTTGGATAAGAACAAACTAAAAATGCTCTTCACAACTGAACATTTTGACTGAAAGCCCAAATTTTATGCTGAACCAGAAAGCATAAACTTTTCCATGGGAAACTGATTTCTGTGTGACCTAAACAATAATGAGGTCATTATTATTTAGGTGTTTTGATTTGTTAGTTCTGTTTATTTTCAAGTTCTCTCCTCTCCACCCTCCATATTTGGGTCTCAATTTCTCTATAAATTGCAATGTTCTGCCACTCTTGTGACAGCACTCACAGAGACTCTGGAGGGCAACAACCCCCCTGAACTCATGCTCCAGGACAAACAGCTGCTGTCAAACACAAGTGAAATTCACCAAGAAATAAAAAAAAGAAAAACCAAACTCAAAACAAACCACAAACAAAACATTTTTTCTCTTCCTGGACTCAACCCATCACAACCACAACACTGAAAATTTTTGCCAGTTTTGTTGGCTGCAGGATTGACATGATCTGGGTGAGAATTGTACTGTGAGCTTATTTACACCCTATTTTTAGACATTTTTACACTTCAAGCCTGTTTGGATCTTGTATTCACACATGGAGAACCATTCTCCTGCTCAGGTTCCACCACAGCATTGAAAATATTAAAAACAATTGAACACCATGGGGTTTTTCTGATTTGAGAAAATACTGTCTCTCCATCCATAAGGCACAATACTACAAACTACCATTTACAACAGGAAGAATTATGTGAAAAATAAAAAAGATTGAAAGAAAGCATTTAGAACTTCACAGGCTTAATGCTATTTTTATTAAGGATCAAGTCTTTACTGCTGTAAATCTAATCAGCATTTTTCAAATAGACAGAAACAAGCTCCCTGCCCTGAATTATTCTCAAATTAATGATTCCTCATATTCTGAGGGATCCATTCCAGGTGTGCCAGAGTCCTCACCTGCAGTGCCTCATCCTCTCAGCTCTTTCACTTTCCCAAAAATAAAATTCTCCCCAGGTTTCCTGCCCACTCCCCACCTCAGCATGGCTCCTGCTGTCTCCCAGTGCCTCCCCTCAGCCCCCACATCCCAGCACACTGTCCCACAGCAGGAATGTCAGGGATTCCCACATCCCCAGCAGCACAGGACACTGTGGGATCGCTCACAACTCACCCACAGCAAGCTCAGAGAACTCCACACCCTCCATGGCTCCCTGCTTCTTTGCATGTGGCTCTTCCTCCTCTTCCTGCTTCACGGTGACAGCAAAGCTCCGCTCTGGAATGCTGCTGTCTGCTGAGGAAAAGAGGAAACTCCTTTACTGGCAAAGAGGAGACTCCTTTACTGGTTATCACAGCCCCACTGGACTCCTGCCTTGCTGCCCCAGAAGTCTGTGCCCACTCACCCACCCTGCTGCCACACATAACCTTCAGCACCTTCCATTCCTGCTCCTGGGAGCTCTGCTCTGCCCTGCAGGGAAGGGGTTCCCCCTTTTCCCCCAGTTCCAGAGGGTTCCCCACACCCTTGAGGCCAGGCCCTTCCACAACACTCACCATGGCCAGGTTCAGCCAGCCCTGCCCTTCCCTCCTGGTTTTCCTGCGCTTCTCTGCTGTCCCAGCTGCTGACGTTGAGTTCAAACAGCAGAGCCTCTGCCAATGCCAGAAATCATGGAATCAGATCAGAGAACCCCAGGAGGGTCTGGGTTAAACTTGTTGCACCCTTTGCCATGGACAGGGACACCTTCCCTTATCCCAGATTGCTCCAAGCCCTGTTCAACCTGGCCTTGGACACTTCCAGGATTCCAGGGGCAGCCACAGGGCAATCTGTGCCAAGGTCTCACCATCCTCACAGCCAAGAAGTGAGGATGTGACACAAGTCTTCCTTGTAATCCTAAAAATCAAACCTGTTACACTTTTTATCACCCTCTGTTACTCCCCTGAACCTGCTCCTTTTGAGATCCAAGAAGTTCCCTCAGAGCAAACCAGGACCATCATCTTGTGCCAGCCTCTGTGTGGTGACAGCACCACACGACCCTCACCCTCAGGATTAAAGCTTTGATTCATCCCTGGCCTGCACCTGGTTCTGCTGGGATCTCTCCAGGAGCCGCCTCCTCCTCACTGCAGGGCGCTTCTCCTCCCTGGAGCCGGGACAGGAGGGCAGGTTCGGAGATGACATCGTCTGACAGGGAACACAGAAAGGAATGAATGTTTCTGTGCTGCATCCACAGGGAGGAACACACCCAAAACCAGCTCCAGCAGCTACAACACACGGCTGGGCAGCACAGAGAGTCCTCAAACACAGGCAGCGGGCTCATTGTGTTCCCACAAATCTGCTTCCCACGTCTGGGAAAGATTCCCTGAGCAGAAAGTGCTGATAAGCGACGCAACAGCAACACTCACCCAGCAGGACCAGGGCTTCTCTCTTCCCTGTCAGCACCTTTCCATACAGCTCCCTCTGCCACTCCTCCAGGTTCTCCCACTCCTGAGTGGAAAAGCCGGTGGCATCATTTTCCAACGCCATAGCCGGGGCCTGCAATCCCAAAAGTGACATTCAGCACCGCTCCTGGAACACAGAGAATCCTACTCCCTACTTACCCTGCTACCAGGTGTCAGGGAGAGAAAATTCCTGCCTTGGGGCATCCTCTGGACACTGAGAGTAACACTTTGGAGCTTTGCTAAACTTTGGGAGATGAACTGTGTATTCTACGATATTCTTACTTCCCCCAGGAGCCTGATCCCATTGGGGACCTCAGAGTGGGGAAGAACTTCCCGCTGTTAGTAAAAAGTGACAGCCCATACTTTTGTAGGGAAAACCAGCTGAATCTAGCAATACACAGGGGTAATCACTTCCTGCTTCGTGCCTTGGCACGACAGGCGACAGAAGAAATCTTGGCAGAGATCGTGGAATGATTTCCATGGCAGAAGGCTGAGGTGAGGAGCAGAGGAACCTCTGCGCTGTCCCTGTCCCCCCCAGGCCCTTAAAGACCCATCCGATACCTTGGGGGCCTCCAGCCCGGGGGGCAGCCGCAGGATCCAGAGATTCCTGTTCTTCAGCAGGTTCTCCATGTTCTCCAGGCGCTTCTGGAGCCGCCCGTACTCCTGGACGAGGGTGCCCAGCGCCGCGCACTTGCTCTCCAGCTGGTTCCCGAACTCCCCGACCATTTTCTCGCAGTCCTGGTGCTTCTTCTCGCTGTTCCCGGCGCGGTGCTCCAGGCTGAAGAGTCGGGACGCGTGTGCGGCCACGCTGCGCTCCAGCGCCTGCACGGCCGCCACTACGGTCCACAGCGAGATGGTGCTGCCGCCCGCCAGCTCCATCCCCGCACCGGGAACGGCGGAGCGCAGGGACGGGCTGCGGCACCGGGGCTGCCCAAGGCACACGGCGGCCCGGAAGAGCCTCGCCTCGGCCGCTGCACACCAGGGCCAGCCCGCTCCTTCCCGTGCCTCCCGCACCGGAGCTGGAGCTCTCCGCTCCGCTCGGACCGGCCCTCGCCCGCCGCCGCTCCTGCGCTGCCCCGCCGCCGCCTTTCCTTCCCTTGCCGCCAAGAAGCGCCGCTTCCTCTTCCTCCTCCGCTTCCGCCGCCGCCACAGCGGCCCCCGCCGGCCGGCAGCCCCCGCAGTGATTGACAGCTGTCAGTCACCGGCAAGGGGCCGATGCTGGTCGCAGTGGCAGGAAACCCTCCCGGGGCTCCACCGCAGCGGCGCTTCCCCGCAGGACACAATCCCGGAATTCCTGAATGGAAGGGAC
>JAHXMQ010000807.1:140563550-140584258 GCA_020466415.1 Ammodramus savannarum pratensis | reverse complement strand
CGCTTTTGGGGCTGTTGGAAGGAGGGTTTGTGGCTGGGAGGGAGCCTGGGGATCGCCCGTGGGGCTCTGGAGGGCTGGGAGCGGTTTGGGGGCCCCCTGGGGGGGCTGCGGTGGGGTTCAGGAGACGGGATGGGAATCCAGTGGATTCCCGGCTGGCCGGGAGCAGCTCGGGTGGCTCCTCAGGGGGCAGCAGTGGGTATCGGGAAAGTGGGGATGAATCCAGTGGGCTGCTGGGAGCAGGCTGGTTTAAGAGACTGGGAATAAACAAGGGAGACTCCGTACGGGGGTTTGGGAGCTATTGAAGGGCTGGAGGGGGTCTGAGGGTCTGGGAGTTGTTCGGGGTCGCTGCCCCGTCCCCCATCCCAGCTGGTGCTGCAGGTCCCGGTGCGGTTCGAGGATGTGGCAGTGCGGTTCAGCCGGCAGGAGTGGGCAAGCCTGGACGAGGGACAGAAGGAAATGTACCGGAGCGTCATGGAAGGCAACTACGAGATGCTGGTGTCCCTGTGTAGGCTGCGTTTGCGCCGGTTTGGCAGCCCCAGGGAGCTCTCTTGGGGTCATTTCTCTGCCTCTTTGCCTTTTGCTGCAATCTCCAGCTCTCAGATAATCCTCCCTTTCCCCTGTCCCCTCCAGCAGCGTTTGGAGCGTGGCAGGGGCACGCAGGACAGGGTAGTAAGTGCTTGGTGTCTTTTCCTCGTGGAGAATAGGTACTTTGTTGGTGTTATCATCTCCCTGGGTTGTCACCTCCAAAATTCTCTGCCTGGGACACCCTTTTCCATGAGAATTTCCCCTACAATCCAACCTGAGCCTCCCCTTGAGGCTGTTTCCTCTTGTCCTGTTCCCTGGGAGCAGGTCCTGATTCCCTCCTGACTGTCCCCTCCTGTCAGGAGCTGTGCAGAGCCAGAAGGGCCCCCCTGAGCCTCCTTTTCTCCACGCTGAGCCTCCCAGCTCCTGGTGCTCTGTTCCCTTCCCTGGACACACTCCAGCCCCTCAAGGTCTTCCTTGGCATGAGGGGCCCAGAGTTGCCCCCAGGATTCAAGGTGGTCCCTCAGCAGTGCCCTCATGCAGTCAGGAGCCTCACAATTCCCTTCAGGGTAATTCAGGGTATTTTCCTATCGGCAAGGTGAATTTCTGGGAGAACAGGGAATTCTGTAGCAGGGCCAGAGCAAGGATGGGTTTTCTTGCAGTTGTTCCCAGGGGACTGTCAGAGGCTGTTTTCCATGTTCCCTGTCAGCTCTGCCTGCTGTTTCCTGTCTGTATCCATAACTCCCGTCGTGGCCGTGGGTGCAGATGAAGTTTCCTGGGTGGGGACTGGCTCTGTTGCCCAGCTGTGGGTGCAGAGTCCCTGTCCCATCATGTTCCTGATGTGTGTCCTGCTCTTGCCCAGACTCTGCCCTGTCCAAGCCCGAACTGTTACTGCAGCTGGAAAGTGAAGAGCTGAGCACGCCGCCAGAATCAGAGACAGAGGCAGAAGAGATGTCCCCAGAGGTGGCTGTAGGTGGGTGACACTGGGTTCCTTCTGTGCCACCAGCTTCTGGCTGCTCACTGGGACCGTGAATCCCAGAACTGTGGGTTTGGGTTGAGAGGAATCTTACAGCTCATCTCTTTCCAAGCCCCTGCCATGGGCAGGGACACCTTGCACTAGTGCAGGTTCCTCCAAGCCTTTTCCAGCCTGGGACACTCCCAGGGATTGGGAGGTGTCCACTGTGAGGGAACACCTGCTGGGACATGTGGATAGCCTGGAGCCCCTGCCCCATCAGCTGCTGGATGTGAGGGATCCTGACACCCTCTGGAATGGGATTTTTCACTGGCTGCTGGTGAATCCAAATGTCCTTGTCCTCCACAGAGCCAGCCCAACAGAACTGCACCAGCGATGGTGCACTGCTGGAGACAGAAACAATAGAGAGGGGCTGCAGGGAGCCAGAGGAGAACGGGAATGTGGCAGAGAAAAGCGAGAACCTGGTGGATGAAAGCTGGGGCCTAGTAGAGATAAGAGGGAACCTGATAAAGGAAATCTGGGATGTGGCAGAGGAAAACAGGAGCACGGCAGAGGAAAACAGGAGCATAGCAGAGGAAAACAAGAGCCAAGCAGAAGAGAACAGGAGCTCAGCAGAGGAAAACAAGAGCCAAGCAGAAGAGAACAGGAGCTCAGCAGAGGAAAACAAGAGCCAAGCAGAAGAGAACAGGAGCACAGCAGAGGAAAACAGGAGCTCAGCAGAGGAAAACAAGAGCACAGCAGAGGATAACAGGAGCCCAGCAAAAGAAAGCGGGAACCCAGCAGAGGAGAGTGGGAACCTGATGGAGGAAAGCAGTAGCCCAGTGGTCCCAGAGAACTGCAGCACATGTGAGTGCCTGGCAAATCCTGCTGCTGCTGTGAGGGGTCCTGGAGCCCTGCCTGGCTGTTCCTCACCCACCTTCATCTCTGCTCTTGCCCTCACAGCCCCTGTCCCTCCGGAAGGCGCCGCTGTCCCGGCGGATCTCAGCCAGCCAACCCCGTCCCCTCCCCGCCCGCTCTCTGTGCACTGCCAGGACGCCGTGGGTCAGAACTGTTCTCCCCCTGCAGCAGGTACTGGGGCAGAACCCTTCGTCCTCCTTGGTGGGGCCAGCAGCTTGGGGGGTCTGTTGGGCCTCTCTCCAGGCTTGGGGCTTCCAGGAAAGGGAAGCAAATCCTGTTACCAGCCCTGAAACCGTTTGGGATACGGCATGGCATGGGGGCACCTACCCAGACAAGCCCCAGGGTGGTTGTCAGAGTCCCCTGTACTCCTGGGTGATGTTTTCCACCTCAGACTGTTCAGGGGTGTCTACAGGGATCAGCTCTGGCTGTTCCTGGCTTTTACACAGTCCAGAGACTGAGCTGGAAGAGGAGAGTGGGCCTGGGATTTGTGCTGGCTGGGAACAGGGTGGGAAGGGAGGGAGAGAGGGTGGGAGCAAAGCCCTTTGCTGTTCATGCCTTAAAACCATGTTTAAAATGATGTTTGGATTCTAAAAAATTCCCAGGAGATGCTGAAGCGGGGATCCCAATGGAGGTGCCACAGGAGGAGGTTGCTGCAGAGAATCTGTCAATGCCCAAAACACCCTCCAAAGGTCTGGAAGAGGACAAGGGTCAGGAAGAGGAGGCTGTGAAAGATTCAGGGAATACTGGCCAAGATCTGGTGGCTGACATTCCTGAAGAACCAGGAAAGGAGGTGGCACCAGATATCCACAAGATGACAGAACAGGCAGATCCCAGCCCAGGGGAGCCAGAGAAGGACTCCTGCGTGGGCCGGCCCGTGCCCTGGCAGCGAAATTCCGCCCGGGAGTTTTACTCCTGCCCCATCTGCAGGAAAACCTTCCTGCTGAAGATCAACCTCCTGATCCACCAGCGTGGCCACACCAACTGGGTGCCCTATGTCTGCGTCCACTGCGACCGCAAGTTCATGTCCAAGAAGAAAATCAGGCGGCACCTGCGCGCCTGGGCAGCCAACGGGACGTGCCAGCCCTCGGAGCTGGAGGTGTGTCCCAGCCAGGTGCCATTCCCAGCGTCCCATCCCCAAACCTGGCCAGCTAATGGCATGTACCAGGCCTCAAAGCCAGAGGAGTGTCCCAGTAGGACACCGTGCCCAACATCCCAGCCCCAAACCTGGGCACCCAATGGCACCTGCCAGCCCTTGGATGCAAATGGATGTCCCAGCCAAGGGATGCCGTGCCCAACATCCCAGCCTCAAACTTGGGCACCCAATGGCCCCTGCCAGCCCTTGGATGCAAAGGCATGTCCCAGCCAGGGGCCATGCCCAGCATCTCAGTGCCCAACATCCCAGCCCCAAACCTGGGCAGCCAACGGCACCTACCAGGCCTCGAAGCCGGAGGAGTGTCCCAGCCAGAGCCTGTGCCCGTCCTCGCAGCCACAAGCCCCGAGCAGGGACTGTGGCACGGTGTGGCAGGAGCCCGGCCCCGCCAGGTGCTCGCTGCCACCTGGAAAAGTGATGTACACGTGCACCGAGTGCCGGGAAAGCTTCTCCAACCAGGTGTTCCTGACGGTGCACCAGCGCCGGCACTCAGGCCACCACCTCATCCTGTGTCCCTGCTGCAACCGCAGCTTCACCTGGGTCTCGGACTTCGTCCGGCAGCACTGGATGCTCATGGGCGTCCGGCCCCACCAGTGTGGCATCTGCCAGAAGACCTTCAAGAGGTTCTCCCACCTCAAGGCGCACCAGAGGATCCACAGGCGGCAGGAGCGGCCGTTCGCCTGTGCCAACCCGGGGCCCATGGTGGCGGCTCCGGCGGCAGGGGACGGGGTGGGAAGCCAGGCTGTGGCCCCCCAGGGATGGGGCCCTGCTGTGGAACCTTGAGGTGACCTCCCGGAATGGGAGGCTGCTGTTGGATCTCAGGGTGTACACACAGAGGTGGGAAGCTGCTGCTGAAATTTGAGGTGACCTCCCAGAGATGTGAGGTGACCTCCCACGATGCTGCTGATGGACTTTGAGGTGATGTCCTGGACACAGGGTGCTGCTGATGGACTTTCAGTTGACCTCCCTAGGACAGGAGGCTGCTGTCTGATCTTGAGGTGAAGAATGGGATGCTGCTGCTGGTGGGCATTAAGGTATCCTCTCAGGAATGGGGTACGTGATGAATTTTGAGTTGTCTTCCCAGAAATAAGATGCTGCTGTTGAACCTTGAGGTGTCCTCCCAAGAACAGGATGGTGCTACTAGACTGTGAAATGACTCCCAGGGATGCAATGCTGCTGCTGGATTTTGAAGTGACCTCCTGGGGACCAGAGGCCACTGTCGGACCTTCTCCCCTCTATCACTCTCCAGATGAAGACTGGGACATGAGCCACATTTTCTGGCTTCCCTGCTCTGTGTGGGGACAGGGGGCACCTGCCCAGCCCATCTGAGGGGGCTCCTTTTTCCCAAGCCCTGGTGGGGTGGGTGGGATGCTGGGAATGAGTCCCTTTTCTGGAGAGTGCCAATAGATGCTGTAGAAACCAGGATGCTGCACGTGGATTCCTTGAGGGGGCTCTGGGAGGGTCCTGCTGGGTGTGGCTGGGTGGGCAGCATCAGGAATGGGATCTGTGGGATGGAGTGATGGAAAAGTGAGAATGGAATGCTGGGTGGGGGGTGCCAGCTGCTGCTGGGGGCTGCAGTCCCAGTGTGAGATGAGGTGGGATGGGGTTGAGGGTCTGGATGGGCCTCTGGGAATGGCACTGGGGATTTGAGGGCTGGAGCTGTGATCCTCATGCAGGGCTGGGGATGGATGGGATGAGGGTGGAATAGGGGTAGGGTGGGATGGGGGTAAGAGGGGATATGGATGGATGGATGGATGGAATGGGGGTGGATGGGGATGTGGATGTAATAGAAACGAGGATGGGGATGGAGATAGCATGGAACTGATAGAGCTTGGCTCTTTGCTGTGGGACCTGGCAACAGGACAAGAGGAACAGGCAGGAAACTGATACCCAGGAAGTTCCACCTGGACAGGAGGAGAACTTCCATCCTGTGCAGCGACTAACCCCACGAACAGCTTGTCCAGAGAGGGTGTGGAGCCTCCCTCACTGGAGATATTCCAGAATGGTCTGGACACAATCCTGTGCCGTGTGCTCTGGGATAACCCTGACCGAGCAGGGAGGCGAGACCAGATGAGCCACTGTGGTCCCTTCCAGGCTGACCCATCCTGGGATGGGATGGGATGGGATGGGATGGGGATAGTGTGGGGTCGGGCTGTCGATGGCATGGGGATAGTGTGGGGTCGGGCTGTCGATGGGATGGGCTGGGGCTGTAACCGGCTGTAACGGGGCCGGGCCGGGCCGGGGTCTCTCGGTGCGGCGGCCGCGGGCGGGGCGGCGCGGTTGGCGCGGGGCCGGCAGGGGGCGCTGCGGCGGCGGCGGCGAGGGGCGGCCATGGCCCAGTGGGGCCGCGCTCAGGTACCGGCGGGACCCCCCCGGCACCGGCACCCCCGCACCCCCGGCGGGACCCCGGGCCCGGCCGCCCCTCACCGCCCTCTTCCCCCCGCAGCAGGACCCCGAGCGGGCGCCCGAGGCCTGGCCGGGCGCGGGCCCCGATCCCGGCGCGGGCCCCGGCGGGGCGGCCCCAGCGGAGCTGTCGCTGCGGGCGGTGGCGGTGGCGGAGCGGCGGCTGGAGCGGAGCGTGGAGGCGGCGGAGCGGCGGCTGGAGCGGCTGGAGCGGCGCGTGGCGGGGCTGGAGCGCACGGTGCGGGCCGGCGGGGCCCGCCTGGCCGCGCTCCTCAGGGACAACTCCCGCCGCCTCCGCCGCATCCAGCGCCAGCTCCGCCGCTGCCGCTGCGGGGGAAACCGCACCGGCACCGGCACCGCCCGGGAGCGGACACAGGTACCGGGACGGCGTCGGGGCCCAGGGAACCGGGACGGGCCCGCACGGGGACACGGTGGGCCCGGGGAACGGGGATGCGACCCGGGGAACGGGAACCAGCCCCGGGGAATGAGGAAAGGAACGGGCACCGGGGAATGGGGAGCGGGCTGAGCCCACGGGGACGGGGACAAGCTCCGAGGAATGGGGACGGGGACATGCCAGCGGTGACAGGGACAAGTTCTGGGTAACGGGATGGGGATGAGCCCGTGGTAATGGGGATGAGTCCCAGGGAACAGGGATGTGCCCTCAGTGACAGGGATGGGCTGTAGGTAATGGGGACAAACCCCAGATAACGGGGACATGCCAGCGGTGACAAACGGGGACAAGCGCCAGCCAATGGGAATGTGCCAAAGATGGACAGGGATAGCCGTGTCCCAGCTCTCAGTGTGACAGGGACAGGCCACAGGTGATGGAGATGTGCCCAAAGCAGTGGGAAAGTGTCCCAGGTGACCGTGTGGCCATGGGAAGAGCTGTTGGCTCTCAGGAGCTGCATGGAGCCAGAAGGACACGGCTCGTCTGGTGCTTGTCACTGTCCCCAGGGGAGAGGGGGAGCAGAACCACCTGCCCCAAGTGTCTCAGTCATATTTCAGGGCCCTACTGGGGTGATGTGGGATGGTGCCACTGTCCTGCTCCCACCTGAGGGGTCACTGCTCACCTGGCTGCCAGGATGGATCCTGGGAAGAACAGCTGAGCCTTGCTGGGATGTCTGGGGATGTCCCCCCTGACAGGGCTCTGTCCATGGGAGCTCTGGACCCCAGGGGCTGGGGAGGGGCTCAGTGGGGACCCCCAGGTGGAGCCTCCTGTACTTCCAGGTGCCAGCAGCGGGTGAGGGTGAGGAGGCCGCCCTGCCTGAGCAGGAGCTGGGGAGCAGCGTGGGCAGCCGGGAGCTCCGTGGGACTGCCAGGAAGGGGAGCTACGAGGCCATGGTCCCTCTCGGTGAGGATCACTCAGATCATGTCAGAAACATCATCATCCCCGGGCTGATGCAACTTCCAAACCTTCCCCATGTGGAACGTGGGGGCATTCCAGGTGACATGTCCTGCAGCTGGTGTTCCTGCACTGTTTTTTCCTGGGATGTGGGCTGTACATGGATCACCCTGCAGGGATTTGCTGCAGAGAGTCCTACGTTTTAGTAGTCATTAATTTTGGGCTGAAATTTTAGAGCTTGAGTGTCCATCAGGCACTTCTGGGATAAGCAAAAATCCTGTGCCTGGTTTGGCTGCCAGTGGCCTGTGTGATCAGATGTCCTGGAATTCCAGGACCCCTTTTTGGGTGGTCCCCACTGTCAGCAGTTCATCCCATTGCTCCCTCCTTCCCAGGCTCCGAGGATGCTGGTTCCAAAGCTGCACTGCTGCCACCAGCCGAGGACAGGGAGGATCCAGGGAGCCCCGGGCTGCCGGACAAGGGAGTGGTGCCAGGACAGCTTGGTGACAGTGAGTGACAGCGAGGGGGGCTGAGGATGGCACTGACAACCTGCCCAGACTGGGCAGCGTTCTTAAGGATGGAAAATGGGAAAACCTGGGGCAAGGCTCAGTGAGGGTGGCTCTGGAGCTGGGTACCTGTGGGTGGATGTTCCCTCCTGCTTTGGGGAGGCTTTGTTTTGATCCTTTACCCTGGATTCACACACTTAAACTCTGCCACTCCTGATGGGGTTCTTGCCAGGATGGAGGACTCTGCACCTCAGCTTTGCCTTCACATTCCCCCTGGTTTGATTTTTTTGTGAGGATTATATTGCCAGTCCATAGTGTCATTGAGTCCAGCATGCTCAGGGCAGTGGTGGAGTCTCCATTCCTGGAAGGATTTAAAAGCTATGGGGATGTGGCAGCTGGGGACATGGGACAGTGGTGGCCTTGGCAGTGCTTGGGTTTGGTTTTGAGGGCTTTGCAAACCTCACTAATTCTGTGATTCCATGATGTCCCTGAGGTCCCACAAGCTGCACCTCATCTCCTGGGAATCCCTTCCTGCTCCCTTTCGTTCTTTGCCAGTTCCTCTCACCTCTGCTCCCGCTCCCACTCTGGAGCTGCAGGCACGGAAAGCCTTCCCTTCCCGGGAATGAACTGCGGTGTCTCCACAGGTGAGATGATCGTGATCAAGACGGAAGAGCAGCAGCCGCAGGAGGACGGAGCCGAGCTCCTGGCGCTGCCGATGGTGCCCGCGGTCAGGCTGGACGAGGAGGTTCCCCTCGGCCAGGAGCAGCCGGTGTCCTGGGAGAGCCACGGCGTGGCGGGGCCCAAGGCGGCCGGGGAGGGCCTGGGGGAATTCTGCCTGGGGGAGTTCAAGCCGGTGGTGGTGCCGGTGGAGGCTCACCCCGCCCCGGGGCTGCCGTTCCCCGCGGAGCACGCCCTGGGCGCGGGCACGGAGCAGCCGTTCGCGCTCGCCCAGGGGATGCCGCTGGCAGAGGACCCCGCGGCCGAGGTGGCGTCGCCGCAGCCCGGCTGGGAGCAGCAGCAGAGCGCCCAGGACGATCCCCGGGCGCTGCCGCCGGGCTGGAAGAGCGTGCGGCTGACACGGAACCTGCTGGCGCGGCAGCAGAGCCGGGAGAGGAAGAGCAACGGCTCCTTCATCTGCACGTCCTGCGGCAAGAGCCTGGCGCACCACGCCGCGCTGCTGCGGCACCAGCGCCTGCACACGGGCGAGCGGCCCTTCCAGTGCCCGGCCTGCGGCAAGAGCTTCAACGAGAAGTCCAACCTCAACAAGCACTACCGCATCCACACCGGCGAGCGGCCGTACCGCTGCCCGGCCTGCGGCAAGGGCTTCGTGCAGAAGCACCACCTGCAGAAGCACCAGCGCATCCACGGCCCGCAGCTCCGCAGCGCTTGGCCGGGCCGGCCGGCGCGGGGCGGCGCCGCCGGGGAGCGGCTCTACCGCTGCATCGAGTGCGCCGAGAGCTTCCCGCAGAAAGCGTCGCTGGAGGAGCACCAGCGGCGGCACACGCAGCAGCGCCCCTTCCAGTGCCACGGCTGCACCAAGAGCTTCAGGCACCGCCAGTCGCTCAACCACCACCAGAAGGTGCACGCCGTGAGCGCCTCCCCGGCCGGCAGCGTGCCAGGACACGAGCCCGAGCTGGAGCCCTGCGAGGCTCTGAGCCAGGACAATCGGTAGCCAGAGGGATGGAGAAGGGAAGGGACGGCGGTTCTTCAGTGTGGGACACGCCGGGCAGCTGGGACTTGTGGCAGCACCGGGAGTTTGTATGCGGTGCTGTGGGACGCGGGGCAGCACCTGGGTCTCGGGAGGAGGAAGAGGAGGAGGGGGCCTGCTGTGCTGATGCTGTGGGACTTGTGGCACCACCTGGGTCTCGGGGGAGGAGGAGGAGCAGGAGCCTGCTGTGTTGTTCGGCAGGGAAGGGCCTAGGTGGGATGGGACTGGCCCCGAGGCAGCAGAGGAGGGTCAGTGGCTGGAGCTGACCCGGCGGTGCCGCTGCCCCCTGGATTCAGCAGAGGAGCGGCTCTGTCAGATCCCATGGTGGAATTCCACCGCTGTGCAGGGAGGGGGGCTGGGAGTGGTCAGTGGCCTGGGGGCAGCTGATAGCCCCACACGGCTCTGGGGGCTGGGAGTGGTCAGTGGCCTGGGGGCAGCTGATAGCCCCACACGGCTCTGGGGGCTGGGTGTGGGTGGCCGGACCAGCCCGGGAAGAGAATCAGATAAAAGACTGAGCTGACTGGTCTCCTGTTGTGCTCGGGGCAGCTGGGGGGTGACATCTCTGGCTCAATAGGGATGGGGCCATCGTGGGGGGAATGCAGAGCTACCTGCTGGGAATGTGGAGCAGTCCCACAGGAATCCCCCACAGGATTCTCAGTAGGATCTGGGCACTGTGGGACTCCCTGGCAGTGCTGAGGGACATGTCCCACCCATGGTGGCCAGGGCCACTCCATCCCCTGCCCTTCCCTGCTCATCCTTCCTGGGTGGCATTCCACAACTCTCCCAATGACCTGGGGCCTCTGGAGCTGCTGGCAGTGACCCCTAAACCCCTCCTGTTGAAAGCTGTCTTGGCCGATCCCAGTTCTGTGCCCACAGGCACCACTGCAGCCCCCAAAGCAGCCAGACATAGAGACAAATACTTTATTGATTCCACAGCCTGAGAAAGGGATCGGGAATGTCACAGGAAACTGCTCCCGGTCACAGCAGATTTAGAAATGCCAGGCTGGGGCTGCTGGCCCCTCTGCTGGCCTTCAGCATGGACACACCAGCTCAGCCATGCCTCTGGGATCAACTGGGGAGCACTGGGATCTCTGCTGGGCAGGGATACAGGGATAACCAGCCACTGGCTCACTGCCAGATCCACGGGCATGTGTCTGCCACTGGCACCCTCCCAGCTCCTGCTGCAGGCTGGGAACGCTCCACACTGCAGTCCCAGGGGCAGGAAGGGTGAGACACCAGCCCAGAGGAGCAGTGGGATGTGTGTATTCCTGTGGAGCAGGAGGTGGCTGAGGATCCCACCTGGATGTGGCACAGGCGTTCCCTCAGCTCCCAGAGCTTCCCACAGCAGCACCATCACACCTTGGGAGTGACTCGGAATGAAAGATGGGAAAAGCCTTCCAGTGCTCACTGCTCAGAGAGGGACAGAGATCTCAGGATGTCAAATAATTACATCAAACAGCTCAAAACAAAAAAACCTGAAAAACGAAACGCAAGAGTCCCAACAGCTGCTCCACCGTGTCCGTGTGGCGCTGGCTCCGGGCGGGAGGCACACCCAGCACGTGGGGCTCTGGCCATGGACACTGCTCTGGTGGCTCCAGGGGACACTGGGGCAGCACCAGGCCTGGCTTCCACTGGCTGCCTCTGGGCAGGTCCCCTCTCCCTGACTGAGGTAGCTGCAGAACTGCTTTCTCATAGGATTCATTAAGGTGGGATTTTGGGCAAAAGGGGATGAGCTGTGGTTGGGGAGTGGGAGTTTCCTCCAGAGCTGAGGGGCTGCTCTGTGCAGATCCACAGGATCAGGGTGCTGCTGCAGCATGGGGCTGGCTGACCCGTCAAGTATTCCTAAAATCACTCTGCAGCCGTGCAGGATGGTCCTGAGGGTGCCTGTGGCCTTCCTCATGGACCTGCCAGCATCCCTGGAATATGCCAGCACAGAATATTGGGGTTTGGTTTGTCCTATGGATCTTCCAGTGCCAAGCTCCAGTGTTCCCAACCTGCTGGAGGGGCTGTTGGCTGATCTCCTCCCCAGGGTGGCCAGGACGTGGTGGGGTCTCAGAGATGTCACTCTCCATCTGGTGTCTCAGTCAGGACACTTGTTCCATGGAGGAAAGGGCTGCATGGGAACGCTGCCAGCTCCATTCCCTTCTCCCTGCCCTCTTCAGTTGTGTTTCTGAATGCAAGGGGTCAGCTCCAACATCAAAGAATGTGAACGTTCTGCTCCTGTTTGACCAGGAGTCACCTGGTCATCTCCCAGGAACGTCAGCTTGGGAAAATTCCAAGTATCAGCCAACAGGAACAAGTCAGTGGAATGGTGAAGCATTATGGATCACTGGAGGCTTCTGCAATTTGCTCTCTGTTGTGGTCTCCAAGCTTCCCATTCTTTCCACAACCCAGGAAGCTCCTAAAACACAGCAGATTCCCATCCTTGGTGTCCCGCCAGGTGCAAACCCAACAGACTCACAGCTTCCTTCCAGGGACACGCACAGCTCAGATCTGTCCCAGGGTCTGTCATCTGTCATTTCTCTGTCATCTCCGAAGCCACTGCCCTGGATCCCAGCTGGACCACGGGCTGCACGGCTTTCCTGATGCACTCAGGGAGGGGGGAGCCTTTGCCCGGGAGCCCCAGTGCTGTTGTCCCCAGCAGCAGCACGTTGGGCAGGCTCGCTTTCGCAGCCTCAGGGCTCCCGTTCTCTTGGGAAGGGCTCCTCTGGGCCTCGGGAGCTGGGTGCTGCAGGGATGCCGGGATAGCAGCAGGGGGCTGGGCCGTGGCCTCCCGCTGGAGCGTGGCCAGAGCCCTCTCGTGGATCTTCTTGTGGCGCAGCAGGTGATTGCTGCGCGTGAAGCACTTGTTGCAGGAGCTGCAGCAGTAGGGCCGGTCCCGCGCGTGGGTCTTCAGGTGCCGCCGCATGGACGTGGAGAAGGCCAGGAACTTCTTGCACAGGGGGCACTTCTGCCTGGGGGCGGGCGGCTGCACGGGCCCCGCGCCAGCCAGGCCCTCTCTGTCGGGCTCCTCCTTGGGCTGGCCCAGGCAGGCCCCCGCGGCGAGGCCGGCGCCGCCACACAGGTCCCGGCGCGGGCGGATGCGCAGCTCGGGGTGCACGTTGCCCCAGACCTTGGCGCCGAAGGCTCTGTCCTTGACGTGGATGCTGCGGTGCAGATCCAGGTGCCGCTGGGTGCTGAAGCCGATCTCGCACACGGGGCACTCGTAGGGCCCCTCCTTGGCGTGGCTGCGCTGGTGGATGATGAGGTTGATCTTGAGGCGGAAGCGCTTCCCGCACTCCGTGCAGGGGTGGGACCATTCCCGCACGTACCCGCGCCGGCAGTTGCCCATTAGCAGCGTGCTGGCCTCGCGCCGGTTCGGCTTCTTCTTCATCTTGGCTTTCACCAGCTCGTTTTTGGGACACTTCTGCATCTCTGAGCCGGGAGAGGGGGTGGATTCCTCTGCCAGCAGCTCAGGCTCCTCTTCCTTCACCTTGATGTCCTCAGGAGAAGCCCCTTCGAAGGGTGTTTCATCTTCCATGGATAAAGCTTCCTCTGGAACAGAAAGGCATCGTGTTGGTGTCAGCACCGGTGTGACACAGGAACAGGGCCCTCCCTGTGCTGGCACTGCCGGGGCACCTCCAGTCCCAGGGGCAGCTCTGGGCTCCTCATGACAAGAAGGACATTGAGGGGCTGGAGTGTGTCCAGGGGAGGGAACAGAGCTGGGAAGAGTCTGGAGCCCCAGGAGCAGCTGAGGGAGCTGGTAAAGGGCTCAGTCTGAAGAAGAGGAGGCTCAGGGGGGACCTTGTGGCTCTACACAACTCCTGACAGCAGGGGACAGCCAGGGGGGTCAGGCTCTGCTGCCAGGGAACAGGGACAGGGCAAGGAGAAATGGCCTCAGGCTGTGCCAGGGGAGGTTCAGGTTGGATATTGGGAAAATTCCTTGCCCAAAAGGGTTGTCCATCCATGGCACAGTGGCCCAGGGCAGGGATGAGTGCCCATCCCTGGAGGGCTCCCAGGCTGAGCCCTCCATGGGTGCCATTGGGACCAGTGGGACAAGGGACCCACCTCTAAACCCACATGATGTTGCAGGAAAAAATAAAAGGAACCCCTGAAGCTTCATTTTCCCTTCCCATTTCAAGCCCATCAGCTCTGGAAGCTGCTTCCCACCCTCCTGGCAGCCCCATGTCCCCAGCACAGGGTGACTCACCAGTGTCAGGCTCTGCAGGGTCCTCCTCCATCTCCGCGTCCTCCTCTGCCGCCGGCCCCTGCTGATGGTCCCCCAGGGACATCACGTTCATCATCAGGATGGGGAGCTCTGTTTGCAGGGAACAGGGATTTCAAAGACCCATGGGGACCTCCCAGGTCCCTGCTCCAGCAATATGTACCAGGGATTGCTGGGAGTGTGTGGAAGAGCTGGAGAAAGCTGCGGCTCAAGAGGCAGGATGTGGATCAGCTATCAGGAAAATTCCCTCTGGAAAGAGCTGTGCAGCCCTGGAACAGGCAGTGCTGAGTCCCTGCTCCTGCAGGATGTGTGGTTGTGGCACCTGGGGACGTGGGGCCTTGGCAGTGCTGGGGGATGGCTGGACCCAGTGATCTCAGAGGGCTTTTCCAACCCCAGCAGTTCTGTGGAAGGGCTGGAAGGTGTCAGGAGGAACTGGGGTGAAGCCCCACATCGACCAAAAGCAGAGGGAGGGCTGGGAGGGAAGGACAGCAAGGTGCCACATGCCACCAGCTCACAGAGCAGCCTCACCCCACCACCTCCACAGGCTGCACTCCCATGTCCAGACCCTCTTCCACTGTGCTGTGACAACATCCCAGGGCTCCCTGGCAATGCCTCTCCAAGCACCAGGGCCATGCACCCCTACCCTGGAGAGCTGGGGAAGCACATCCTCCCTGGCATGCCTGGCACTCACCTGGGCCTGCTTCCGTGGGCATGGGATCCTCTCCCGAAGCCTCCTCCTGCTGCTCCATCTCTCCTGGTGTCTGTGGGGCCTTCTGAATGTTGGGGACACCTGTCTGGAGGGGGTTCTGACTGTCCCCAGTCTGTGTCTGAGGCAGGGTCTGGCTGTCCCCACTGTGTGCCTGTGGGGGTTTGGGGCTGTTCCCACTCTGTGTCCTTGGGGACTTTGGGCTGTTCCCACTCTGTGTCCTTGGGGACTTTGGGCTGTTCCCACTCCGTGTCCATGGGAACTCTGGGCTGTCTCCAGTCTCTGTCTGTGGGGGGTTCTGGCTGTCCCCACTGTGTGTCTGTGGGGTCTTCTGGCTGTTCCCACTTCGTGTCCATGAGGATTTTGGGCTTTCCCCACTCTGTATCTGTGGGATTTTCTGGCTGTTCCCACTCCGTGTCCGTGGGGATTTTGGGCTGTTCCCAATCTGTGTCTCTGGGGGTTCCTGGCTGTCCCCACTCTGTATCTGTGGGGTTTTTTGGCTGTCCCCAGTCTGTATCTGTGGGGTTTTCTGGCTGTCCCCACTCTGTGTCCATGAGGGCTCAAGACCCTTTCCATTGCAGGGCTCTTCATGCCTCTCGATGCAGGTCCGGCTGCTGGGGTTGGACTTGGCACCATCTGTTCCCAGGGCACAGAACAGGAGCTTTATTAGGATTTAACTGCACCTTTATCCTGGCAGATTCCCAAGGTGAGCCTTGTCCCCTCAACCAGCCCTGGCAGAGACACAAACACCTCCAACCCCAGTGGCAGAGCCGCCTCCTTGGCCCCGGGCAGGATCCACACAGGAGAGCAGCTCTGAGTAACAGAACCTGAACCCCAAAGGAGATGTCCCTCTGTGTCCCTTTTCCTGTCTCCAAACTCCCAGCTGGGCTCCAGGTGAGTGTTCCCATGGGACAGCACCTGCTCAGCTTCTCCTGGGGGGCCTTTAACCCCCAGAGCTCCTCAATCCTGCAGGAAAGAGCCCTCAACCACAGCTCTTCCCACATCTCTGCTGCTCCCAGCTCTGTCTGTCCCTTTCTAGCACCTCCCGCCTTCCTGCCCAGCCCTCCCACTCTAAATCCACGCCCCAGGGCTCCCCACACTCCTCTGTTCCCCCAGGACAAGCAGAGCAGCTCCAGCCTCCTCCTCCCAGTTTCCAGTTCCTCACTTCCCAGCACGTTTCCTGTCCCTCCACAGCAGGCAGGAAAGTCTCTGGAAGCCCCAATCCTAGAGGAGGCCTTTCCCACTGCTCCAGACCCTCCTGCAAGGCTTTGACTGCTCTTCTCCATGGGATTCATCCCACCAAGCACTGCCATTCCTCCTGGAATGAAGATTCACACTGCTCTGGGGTGCTTTAGTCCATGGAGAGAGCCCTTCCTTCCTCAGGGAGATCCCCAGGAACAGCCACCTCCTCCTGGCACCCACCTGGGGCAGCTCCCATGGGGCTTCCATCTCCTGCAGTCTCCTCTGCCTTGTTCCTCTCTTCTGCTGCCTGGAGGAGCTCCTGACCATCCCCAGTGTGTGTCCATGGGGACTCCTGACCCTCTTTGTAACAGAACTCTTCATCCCTCTCCAGCTGGGACAGGATCTCGGGCTTGGACACGGCGTAGTCTGCTCGTGGGGCAGAGCATGGGGGGTTGATTAGGATGTGGCTGTGGCTTTAGTCTGGCACATTCCAACAGTGACCCTTGTCCCCTGCCCCAGTCCTGGCGGAGACACAAACACCTCATCCCTACCCCAAACACTTCCCTGGCCCCAAGGCAAGGTCCAGCCCCAAGCACAGAGGCAGCTGAGGCAGAGAGGATCTTAACCAGCAGGACATGAACTAAAACCCCAAATGAGGGAAAAGCTTTGGCTGGAACATTTCCCTTTAGTGGAAGTCAGGGACACCTCCCACTATCCCAGGCTGCTCCAAGCCCCATCCAGCTTGGCTTTGGACACTGCCAGGGATGTGGGCAACCTGGGCCAGGGCCTCACCACCTCACAGCTTCCAAACCCATGATTCCATGAGCTCCAGCCCCCCAAGCCTTACCCAGGGACACCAAGGTCTCATAGTTGCCCCTCATCACGGCCCTGTACAGATCCTTCTGCCAGCGCTCCAGCCTCTCCCACTCCAGCTCGTTGAAATACACGGAGATATCATCGAAGGTGAGCGGCACCTGGAATCACAGGGAACTCCCTGGAACCACGCCTGGCCCGGGGCACGCAGGAGCTCAGCCCCCAGCCCTTGCACAGTCCCAGGGTCCCTGGGAATCACCACTGCTGCTACCTTGGGGATCTCCCCTCCGGAGGCGGGGGGCAGGCGCAGGATCCAGAAGTTCCTGTTCTTGAGGAGGTTCTCCAGGTTGAGCAGGCGCTGCTGCAGCTGCCCGTAGCCCTGCAGGAGGGTGCTGAGGGCGGCCAGGCCGCTGCCCAGCTCCCCGACCAGGTTCTCGCAGGCCAGCAGCCGCCGCTCGGCGCGCTCCGTGCGGCTCCGCAGCTCCTGCAGCTCCGACGGGGCCGTGCCCGGTGCCGCCCTCCGCCGGAGGCTGCCCGACACCTGCGGGGACGGACGGTCAGGGCCCGGCCACGCCCTGGCCACAGCATGGGCAGGCAATGAGGACCCCCGGTAGCCCTGAGGGATGTCCCCAGACCCCAATTCCGCAGGGATCTGCCACAGCCTGGCCGCCACCCCCGCTTCCTTCTGTCCCCCCCTCCCCACGGAGCAAAGGGGACCCCCTGAACAGACACCCCAGGGGAACCCACAGGGGCAGCACCTTTGGGGGGCTCCCCAGTTCCACCTCTCGCAGGAGCAGCGTGCCTGGGAGAGCCCCTCACCCCTGGGAGAGCCCCTCACCCCTGTGAGCCGATACCCCCGGGGCAGCCCCGTCCTCCCGAGCTGTCACCCAGGACCCAGAGGGACACCCCGGACCCAGACCCAGCACCCTGGGGGCTCCCCCAGCACCCCCTCCCTCCCCTGGGGACCCTCAACGCCCCAGACCCCCGGGCTGTCACCCCCCAGGACCGCCCCGTGCCACCTCTGTCCCCCCATTCCCCGGAGCCTGAGGGGCCCCCCTGACCCTCAGTGCCACTTCCCCCGTGGGACCCCCGCACCGCCGCGCCCCGCCCCGTCCCGTGTCCCGTCGCGCATGCCGGCCCGTGGCCCGTGGGCCGGGCGGGCCCTGACCTGTGTGGGCCCCCGGCGGGACATGGCCGCGGCCGCAACCGCCGCCTCGGGCCCCGCGCCCGCGCCGCCACCGGGCCCACAGAGGGCGCCGTCCGCCAGAGCGGCACCGTGCGGGGAGCGGCGCCCCCTGGCGGCCGGGAGGAGCAAGAGCCGGACGGGGCGGGGCCACGTCACGGGGCGGGGCCACGTCAGGGGGCGGGACCGGAACATGGGCGGGGCCGGGTAAAGGGGTGGGGTCAGGGGTGGGGGCGGGGCCGGGCCTCAGGGTCACCAAGGCCGGGGCCACCAAGGCCGGACCTGCGGGCACTCCCTGGGCCCTGAACGGGGGGCCCTGTGGGACCCCCGGACCAGACCCACGTCCTCTGAGAGCAGCATTCCTGGGGGATCTCCCCATCCCTGTGATCCAGCACTCCTGGGGGATCTCCCCATCCCTGTGGTCCAGCATTCCTGGGGATCCGCCATTCCTCTGAACTGGGAGCCCTGCGGGACCCCCAGGGCCGGCATTGCTGGGCGGTCCTCCAGTCTCACCTTCTCTAGGACTCCCACCTTCCTGGGGGATTTCCCCATCCCTGTGATCCAGCATTCTGGGGAACCTCCCATACCCTTGGACTGACATTCCTGAGGGGCCCCCAGGACCAGCACCCCTGGAGGGTCCCCCCGCAGTCCCCCTGTGCAGTCACCCCACGGGTTGGCTCCGACGCCCGGTGTCCCCACAGTGCCACCCAGCCCAGCCCAGCGCGGGGGGCTCTGTCGGGGGTCACCCACCCTGCGTCTGTCCCCCAAACGCATCCGCTCCCTCCGGTGTGCCGGCTTTATTTGGGGGCTTGGCAAGGCGGGGGCGGCTGCCCCAGAACATTTTGGGGGTGGGAAGGGCGGGGGGCTCAGCGCAGAGCAGGGTGCGGGTGCCTGAGCTCTCTGCTGCCGTGGGGCTCTCCCGGTGTCCCGCGGCATTCCCAGGCTCCGGCACCGCTCCCGCCGCGCTCTCGGCTGCTCGGTGACTCCTGCAAGGTCCCGCGGGGGCTGCCGGGGGGTCCTGCCGGGCCCGGGCTCCTGCCGGGCTCCGCTGTCACCTGTCACGGCAGCGGGATGTGCCCGGGGTGCCCGGCAGGCTGGGCCGGCTCCGGGCTCTCCCTCCGGGCTCTGCCCTGCGGGAATGAACGTGGCGTCACAAGGAGACAGGGACAGGGAGATCTCATCCCACCGCATCCCATCCCGATCAGACCCCATCCCATGCCCATGCCATCCCACCCCATCCCGTCCCTTTCCCATTCCACCCCCATCCATCCCGTTCCATCCCCATTCCCACCCCATTCCCGGGCAGCCCCGGGCACGCTCCGGTACCTCCGGTCCCTTCCCGCTCCGTGCCCGCATGCCCGGCTGAGCCGCCTCCTCCTCCCGGGAATTCCAGGGCATGGACTGCGACTCCTGCGGGACAGACGCGGCTGTGGGAGCGCCGTCCCCCGGCCCCATTCCCTCATTCCCGCATTCCCGCGTCCCGGCTCACCTCGCTCAGCACGGAGAAGCAGCCGGAGCAGGGTCTGTGCGGCCGCCGCCGGCCCTGCGGAGGGAAGGCTGGGATCGGCATCTCCCGGAGCGCCGCGGGGAGTGCGGGCAGGGCCGGCAATGCCGGTGATCCCCCCGGGATCTCCCGCGGCTCCGGGGGCCCGGGAGTGCCGGGCCCATCCCCGCAGGCACGGGAGGCTGGAAAAGCCTCACCCCGGGATTTGCCCGGGCTCGGTGCCGGGACAGCCCCGAGGGGAAGGAGGGGGCACAGGTAGCTGCCCGCCGAGCCAGGGCCGTGCCCAGCTCCGCCATTCCCGTTATTCCCGGTTTACTCCTCTCTGTACACACCGACCTCTCTCCTGTGTGCCGCCATCCCGGAGCCGCCGTGCTCAGCCCCGGCCAGCCCGGCCACGGCCACGGCCAGGGCACAGAGCAGCCACAGCCTCATGGTGTCCCCGCGGCTGTGCCGGGCCCGCCTGGACATTGACCCCGATGTCACCACAGTGACCCCGCAAAGGTCACTCGGGGCCGGAGCTGCCGGACACGGGGAGGGGAAAGGGCCGGGTCTGGTTAAGGGATGAGCTGGAGGAAACTTGTCCCCAAAACTCTGCCTTGGGGTCCTGCTCTGGCTGCACCCCCATCACAGAGCCCTGGAATTGTGGCATGGCCTGAGCTGGGAGGGGATTTAAGGATCACGCTGCCAACAGCAACTCCAGATCCTGCTGCTGTTGCTGCAATAACCCCACAATTCCAGGCTCTGGGATTGTTGTTAAACCAAACCAGGCTTGCTGTACCCGTTTAGTGACCAGCAATTAGTCCTGGCCACCCCTGAGGATCCCTAGGACACGATGGAACATGATTCATTCCAAATTTCTGGCTTTTGTGCAGATGTGAAGGGTCCAGGCAGGACAGAGGAATTCCATGAGGAATTCCAGGGGGTATGAAGACTACTACTAGCTGGAGACTGCTTTCAGGGGGTTGGTGGGAAGGGAATCTTGGACGAGCTGCACACGGGATTACAGAATTGACAGGAAATTTATTCAGGAGAAGAGGGAAATCTGGAGGAGGCGAATCCAGGAGGGATGTGCGGGCAGCGGGGAACACGAGTGCAGGCCTTGGGCAAGGCCATGGGAAATCCCAGAGGTGGGACCAGATCTGGGATATCTCCGGTGGAAAACCTGAGGATTCTCATGCTAAATTTGGGATTTCGGGAGAATCAGTGACTCTGGAGGCCAAACGGGATGGGAGCGGGCTGGATCCGGGAAGGGCTCAGCCTGCGCTTGCAGGGAACGGGGAGAGGACGGGAGGGAACGGCATTAGGGGAGGGCACGGGGACAATCCCTCCCGGGAAGGGCTGGGCCCCGTTCCCGTTCCTGTTCCCGTTCCCATTCCGGTTCCCGTTGGGATCTGACCCCTGCCCCGGCCCCGCCTCACGTGCCGGGGTCACGGCGGCGCTTCCGGGGCGCCGCTTCCGGCGGGGCCATGGCGGCGCTTCCGCCGTGGGCGGGGCCTGTGCCGGAAGCGCGTGCGGGAGAGGCGGCGGGAGGAGCCGGGACCCCCCCGGGCCCCCCGAGACCCGCGGGGCCCCCCGGCCGCCATGGCGGGGCAGGCGCAGGTAGGAGCCAGGAGATGCC
>JAHXMQ010000807.1:140508025-140520965 GCA_020466415.1 Ammodramus savannarum pratensis | reverse complement strand
TCATTATCATTATCATTATCAGTGTTTCCATGGGACATCCCCTGATGGACTCCCTGGATCTGCCCATCTCCCAGCAGAGCTGAGCTGGCTCCCTGCTGCAGCAGGAATGAGCAGGAAGCTCCCCGGGGTTGTTTTTTAACCTGTAAATGATCAAATGGGTGAAAATGCCCCTGTGTGAGTTGGATCTGTAACAAACAGGGAGTAATCACCTGGAACAATTCACAGATTTTATATCTCTGCTCTTGGATCTGACAGAATTAAGTAGAATGATCAGGAAAATGATATTTCTGCCAAGATCTCTTTTATTTACTTTAAACTTTTATTTTCCAGCTGTCCTCCCTCCGCTTTGCCACCAGGATGAACTGGGTGACAGCAGAGCCTGTCCCCAACGAGCCTTTCTACAGGGAGGTAGGGACAGCAGGGGCCTGGGGAACTGAAATGTTATCATTTTATCATTAATATCTAGGAAATAACCTGAAAAACCTGATGAAAATCAGGTGGTTTCATAAATAACCTTTCTTCAGCCAAG
The DNA here is from genome assembly GCA_020466415.1 of Ammodramus savannarum pratensis. NCBI lineage: Eukaryota > Metazoa > Chordata > Aves > Passeriformes > Passerellidae > Ammodramus > Ammodramus savannarum. The sequence goes on along the minus strand of JAHXMQ010000807.1, from coordinate 140,520,436 downwards.
CTGACTCTGCTGATTTTAGGTGGGTGATAAAATGGATCAATATTAAACCTTTTTATAGGTTTTTAATTACAGCTCCCAGTCTCAGTCACAGCCATGCAGGTGCTCACATCTTCCTGGGAATTCTTTCTCCTGCATATCCCACATTTTCCTGATGAGATTCAGCTCTCAGCAGAGAGATTTTATGGTGAATTATTGCCCTGACATGCAGGAAATCATCTCCAGTGCTCCTGCAGCTTCATCCCTGTTGCTGCTGGTAACAGAACAGCTTCTCCACAATTAGAAAACTTGGGTAATTAAGGAAATCATTTAAAGGAAGTGATCACAGGATATTAGAGTGCACTTTCAGAGTGAAAACCAAACTGGAGGAGCTGAAATTGGAAGGAAACTTTGTGGTTTGGTTCTCCAGAGGTCACTGCAAAGCAGCTCAGTGCTCACTTCTTCCTGAATCCCAAGATTTTTGTGCTCATCTTTCTGGAAACACATTTTAAAATGTGAATCCTTGAAGATATTCCATGATAGGGGGAAATCCAGTCAAATCCAGCACAGGAAAGTCTCTCCTTTGTCCCATTTACTGCCAGAGCTGCTGAGTTCAGGGCAGAGGTGAGCCCTGCATAATGCTTGGCTTCCAGGATAATATCCCAGATCCTGGAATTTGATGGTCCCTGCACTTCCAGACCAGGAAATCATCCCATGAAAAAGCAGTGATGCCTTGGGCAGGCTCTGCAGGCAGCACCCAGCACAACCTGTCCTGTAGGGGGTAATAATAAAATATAAAACATTAATCAAAGGGAAATCAAACTGATTTCCAGAGCCACTGATTCCCTGCTGCAGGCCCTGAGGGAGCTGGGATCCAGCTGGGATATTCTCCAGCAGCCAATTTCGTGCTGTTTTAGCAGTTTTTTTTTTTTTTTTCCAATATAATTTAGTGTTTTCTCACCCTTTTTTTCCCCTGTTAGCCATCAGTGAAGGCTCTGGAGGAGGAGATCCAGCTCCTGAAGCAAGAGCTGATCATGCAAGTCAACTTGGTGAGGAGCAGTGAACTCATTGCCCAGTGGGGTTGTGTCCTTCCCTGTGCTCCCAGCACCACCCTCTGGGGCTTAGGGAAACCTCTGAAGATCCCACACAGAGGGATGGTGCTGGAATTTCATTCCCCAGCCACTGGAGATGGGGTTTGGGTTTTATTTCCAGACTCTTCTGTTGGTGGGTTGCTGGAGATGATCCAGATCCCATCTCCTGCCAAGTCAGGTGATGAGAATGCCAAGCAGAAATGGGCACAGCAATTCCAGGTGTTTGCCAGGGCAGTGGAATCACAGAATTCCAGAATGGTTTGGGTTGGGAGGGACCTTAAAGCCCATCCCATTCCCACCCCTTTCATGGCAAGGACACCTCCCACTATCCCAGGGTGTTCCAAGCCCTGTCCAACCTGGCTTTGGGCACTTCCAGAGATCCAGGGGCAGCCACAGCTGCTCAGGGAATTCCATCCCAGGCCCTCCCCACCCTCCCTTCCTTAAATCCATCCTGAATCTCCCCTCTTTTAGTTTAAACCCAATCCCTCCTTGTCCCACCACAACAGGACCTGCCCAAAGCTTTGTCCCTGTTGTTCTCTCAGGCTCCCTCAGCTGTTTGCAACTCCCTGATTCTCAGTTTTCCAATATTTTGGGTTTTTTTTAGACAAGTCATTCCTTGATGACTTACAACCCCCTGACTACAGCTCAGAGAGCAGAAATCAGATCCCAAGTCCAGAAATACCTCAGAGGAGTCATTGAGGAAATCGATGTAAGTAGTGAAAAAAGGATTTAAACCCTGATTCCATCCTCTTCCTCCAAGAGAGCAGCAGTGACCATTTCTTTTGAAGAGGCTGTTTTTCACCCCAAACCCACTACAGAATTAGAATTTAATTTCTTTTTGCTTTGTTAAGTCTCTTGCATGTTTTTATTCAATTTTTGCTGATTTGGAGGCTCTGGAAGTATTTTCCTTAATCTTAAAACCCTTTAAACTGATTTATTTTGAACTCCTTTATATAAGTAATACCAAAATTGATGGCTTTGTACCTCTCATCCTCAGATTGTGAATGTCAGGCAGATCCAGGAGGTGTTTAGACAGTTCAAAGTGATTTTAAGGTAAGTCCAGAGATCCCAGAGTGGTTTGGGTTGGGAAGAACCTTAAGGATCATTCCATGGGCAGGGACATCTCCCACTATCCCAGGCTGCTCCAAACCCCTCCAGCCTGGATTAAAGGTTCAAACAAGGGGATGGGGCTGAGCAGAGTTAGCATGGTTTGATGTGGACCATCAAAAGGTGCTGGAAAGTATTAAAATAACCATCAAAAAGCTTTAATGTTAAACCTAAAGGAATGTCATGAGAAAGGAGAGGAAGAGAGTGGACAAAGGGTATCATGGGAAGCTTGGGAGGGATAAAACCACAGGTAAAAGGGGTTTTTCTTTATGAATCTGCCTTTGGCAGGGCTGACAGGTGGGAAAGGATTCCTAAAGGGCTGTTTTTTCCTTAGCCAACAGGAGGAAGAACTGGAAAACAGGCTCTGGAGCAAGTATGGGATGGGATTCATGGCCGGGACTGGCTCCATCTCCAGCTCTGATCTGCGTATGGAGGAGCAGGAGGAGGAGGAGGAGGCTGAGGAGGAGGCTGAGGAGGAGGTAATACCTGGGGCTTCACCTGGCCCAGACTCCACCTGAGAGCTGGCTCCTTTGTGCCAAAGTGGGAATTGTACAAAGCAGATTTTTCCCTGTTTAAATCAAACCCAGAAATGTCACTGGGGTGAGTTTGGCAAAAAACGCGTCCAGAACAGAGATGCACCATGAACAAAGAGGAATTCCTGGCAGCAGAGGGATTAATTGGGCCCTTTATCTGCACAGAATAATTTAGGAAATGGGAATTAGAATCCCAGAAAGGTTTGGCTTGGAAGGAACATTAAAGATCATCCCATTCCATGGGCAGGGACACCTCCCACTGTCCCAGGTTACTCCAAACCAAATCCAGCCTGGCCTTGGACATTTCCAGAGATCCAGGGGCAGCCACAGCTGCTCTGGGAATTCCTCCTCACCCTCCCAGCCAGGAATTCTTCCCAATATCCCATTTAAACAGTGCCCCTTTCAGTTTAAAGCCCCCTCAATGTCCTGTACAATGCCACCTCCAAAGTGACCTGTGTGTCACTGGGTTGGAGAAGGTGAGGTCCTGCCTCTGCTGAGATCCCTTTTTTAATCCTTATAATGTCTGGAGCCAAGTGAATAAATCCCACCTAATCCATAAATCCTCCTGTGGGCTCTCACAGAGTTTTTAATTCCCACATTAGGCTGTTCCAGGGGATGGAGGAGCTGCTGGGTGAGATCTGGAGAGCATCTATGGTGTGCACAAATGGGATATTCCTCTGTGTTTCCATGTTTCCTTTCTGTGCTTCCAGGGTGTGCACAAATGGGACATTCCTTTCTGTTTCCATGTTTCCTTTCTGTTCTTCCAGGGTGTGCACAAATGGAATATTCCTCTGTGTTTCCATGTTTCCTTTCTGTGCTCCCAGGCTGTGCACAAATGGGTTATTCCTTTGTGTTTCCATGGTGTGCACAAATGGGATATTCCTCTGTGTTTCCATATTTCCTTTCTGTGCTTCCAGGGTGTGGACAATTGGGATATTCCTTTCTGTTTTCATCTTTCCAGGGTGTGCACAAATGGGATATTCATCTGTGTTTCCATATTTCCATGGTGTGCACAAATGGGATATTCCTTTCTTTTCTGTGTTTCCTTTCTGTGCTTCCATGCTATGCACACATGGGATATTCCTTTCTTTTCCATGTTTCCATCTTTCTGTGCTTCCAGGCTGTGCACAAATGGGATATTCCTTTCTTTTCCAGGAAAGTACAGCTGACCAGGAGGAGGATGTGGAGGTTGATGCAGGGACTCTTGAGATTGGAATTCCTCCCACATCCCCCGTGTCTGATGGGGAGAAAGAAGCTGATGAGTGAGTGAAGCAGTCACACCCCTCTCCTTTACCTCTGATAATTGTGGAATCATGGAATTGTCAAGATTGGAAAAGCCCTCCCAGATAATCCAGCCCAGCCATCCCCCAGCACTGCCAAGGCCACCCCTGACCATGTCCCCAAGTGCCACATCCACAGGGATTTTATATCCCTGCAGGGATGGGGACTCCACCATGCCCTGGGCAGCTGTGCCAGGGCTGGACAGACTTTTTAGGGAAGGAATTTTCCCAATATCCAAATTGAACTCCCCTGGCCCAGCTTGGGGCTGCTTCCCCTTGTCCTGTCCCTGTTCCATGGCACCTCCTGTCCCTGTTCCCTGGCACCTCCTGTCCCCCTCAGGGCCTGTCCCAGCTGCTGTCCCCAATCCTTGTGGCACCCCACAGTTCCCAGTGCCCAGCTGTGGTCAGGCAGGAATGTGCAGCCCATGGAGGAAGGAGTGGAGGGAGCTGCCAGAGGAGCAGCAGAGGTTTGGAGAGGGAAGGGGGAAGCAGCCAGTGCTGAGCAGAGGAAGAGCCCTCAGTTCACAGACTAAACCCTGCTTGGTTCCTCCCTGGCACTTCCCCAAAGTTCTCCTGGAGGGAGCAGAGGAGCCACCAAGGCTTTGGTGTCCCTGTGACCCCTGGGCTCTGCTGGGCTGGTTTGGTTTCAGGAGATGTGGCAAACACTGTGAATGTGTTCCAAATCCCAAATCCCACTCTCCTGATCACAGCATTCCTTAGGAAGAAACCCCCTGGTAGGGTCCTGGCACAGGGTCACAGAGCAGCTGTGGCTGCCCATGGATCCCTGGCAGGATTGATTAAATTTGGAGCAGCCTGGGACACTGGGAGGTGTCCCTGCCATTGGGATGGGTTTTAAGGTCCCTTCCAACTAGACCCATTCCATGATTCCATGATGATTCTATTTCCATTCCCTGCAGTTGATGCTGGAGGGGTTTGTGGAGGGACAGGAGCAGGGAGCCAGGCTTGGTTTAACTCTGGGCTTGGATCAAATCCCTGGGGATTCCTTTTGGGAAGGGTTAACCTTGTCCAGGTGTGCCCAAAGCTGGGCAGGGTGGGACTGCTCTCCTTGGGATCCTTCTCAGGAGAGCTCCTCCAGCCTGGCCTGTGTCCCACAGTATCCAGGGCACTCTGAGAATGAGGGATTTGTGGGAACAAGGCTGGTTTCATTCCTTGTCAGGGGATATTCCTCTGGGAACTTTGGTGGAAGCTACCTCAGATGAGTTTTGATCTCAGCAAAGCCAAACCTGCAGTGTGTTTTGGTTCCAGATCCCTCTGGTAAAGCAATGAATGAATCTGGTTTGTCTTTCCCTCCCTGGCAGGAAGGAAAAAATTGGGAGCCCTTCTCCTGAGGCAGGTCAGGATGAAACCTCATCAACCAAAAGTCCCACCAAGGATCTGGAAGAGGAAGAGGAAGATGAAGAGAAAGAGAAAGAGAAAGAAGAAGAAGAAGAAGAGGAAGAAGAAGAAGAAGAAGAAGAAGAAGAAGACGAAGAAGATCAGGAAGAGGAAGAGGAAGGAGATGACCAGGACAGTGATGAAGAGTGCTCAATCGTGTCTTCTGAGGATGGCCAGGATGCTCCGAACCTCAAGTAGGTTTTCCCTGGGAGGGAGTAAATCCCCTTTTCCAGAGGGTGCTTTGCACTGGGTTGTGTTCCCTGAGTGCAGCTCCAAGGCCAAGGGGGGAGATTTGGGGATCTGCAGGAACACAGGACAGGAGAGGTGATGGGAACCCCACATGGTGGTGGTGGGGTCACCTCTGTGCTCCCAGCTCTGCCCTGGCCACTTGCTCTTGAATATTTAAAAACTTCAATTAATTTAATTTCTTTAATTTTATTTTATTTAAATTTGTTTAGTTCCTTAATCTCTGAAAACTGCAGCATCCCTTTGCTGAGTGGGAAAACTGCAGGGAGACTTCATGTGCAGCCAGAAATCCTCACAGTCATGGAAGTGGAGCTAAAGAATCCTGGAATTCCAGGCTGGCTTGGGTTGGAAGGGAATTCAGGGATCATCCCATTCCACCCCTGCCATGGCAGGGACACCTCCCACTGTCCCAGGGTGATCCAGCCTGGCCTTGGACATTCCAGGGATGCAGGGGCAGCCACAGCTGCTCTGGGAATTCCATCCCAGCCAGGAATTCCCAATTCCCAATCTCCCATCCATCCCTGCCCTCTGGCAGTGGGAGCCATTCCCTGTGTCCTGTCCCTCTGTCCTTGTCCCCAGTCCCTCTCCAGCTCTCCTGGAGCCCTCCAGGCCCTGCCAGGGGCTCTGAGCTCTCCCTGGAGCTTCTCCTCTCCAGATGAACATTCCCAGCTCTCCCAGCCTGGCTCCAGCTCCCTGTGCTGGTGGCTCTGGGGCAGCTCTGCAGTGGGGTCTCACCTGAGGGACAGAATCCCCATTTCCTGCAGCCCAGGCTGGGATCAGCCCAGGATGTGGATTCTGGCTTGCAGCAGGGCAGTGAAGCTGTTGCAGAATTCCCTCTTGGAGCTCCTCCATCCCCTCTGTGCCCTCCCCACGGGGTTTGTGTCCCTCTGGGGCTCCCAGGGCTGGCAGGAGCAGCTGCTGCAGCTGCAGGAGGCACATCCAGAGCCCTCCCAGCAGCTGGCAGCTGGAGCTGTGGCACTCTGCCCAGGGGCTGTTGTTTACAGCCCTGTGCCAGCTCTCACAGCCCTGCAGGAGCTGGAAAATGCCCTTAAGAGGGCACTCAGAGAAGGCAGGAGCTGCAGTTTGGAATGTGGAGACCTCTGGGCACCTGCCTTGGTACAAAATGAGCTTTAAGAACCCTTCCCATCCAAATAATTCCATGGTTTTCTGTCTGTACCTCCTGCTCCCAAAGCCATCCTGCTCTCCAGGAGTGTCACCAGCACAGAGCAGCATCTGTGCACTGTGACATTCTCACATTCTCCTTTTTTTTGCCTGGGGTGCCTCATACTGGAACAGCACCAGGTGTTCACTGGGACATGCTGGCATCAAAGCCACTTCACAGAAAAGCCAGGAATGGCACTTGGAATTCTGACCTGGAAAACAGGCAGCACTTCCAAGGCCTGGCAGCAGTGCAGAGGAGCTGGCCAGAGCTTGGAGCTGTGGGTTTGGCTCCAGAGGGGGCTGATCCTGCTGGGAATGCAGCATGGGCAGAGCACAGGCGTTTCTTTAACAATAGAGAGGAACAATATCCATTATTTTGGTGAAAATTCAGCCCATGAAAGGCTGGCTTTCCAGGGAATACTCAGTTGTGAGGCATCTCCTGAGGAATATGGTGTCTGTGGGTGTTGGGGTTGGCATGGGAGCAGTGCCAGGGACCCCAAAGGAACCCACAGAAATTCCATCAGAGCTTGGCTGTGGCTATTCCCAAGGACTGGGGAGGCCACACCTCAAATCCTGAGTGGAGTTCTGGGCCCCTCACCACACTGAGGGGCTGGAACATGTCCAGGGAATGGAGCTGGAGCCCCAGGAGAGGCTGAGGGAGCTGGGAAGGGGCTGGAGAATCCCTGAGGGAGCTGGGAAGGGGGTCAGCCTGGAGCAAAGGGGGCTCAGGGGGGACCTTGTGGCTCTGCACAGCTCCTGACAAGAGGGAACAGCCAGGGAGATTTGGGATCTTATCCCAGGGGACAGGGACAGGAGGAGAGGGAACAGCCTCAGGCTGGGACAGGGGAGGTTTGGGTTGGAAATTGGGAAAATTCTTTCCTGGAAAGGCTCTCCAGATGTGACTCAGCTGCCCAGGGCAGGGGTGGTTCCCCATCCCTGCAGGGATGTGACACCCATATGGATGTGGCACTTGGGGACATGGTCATGGGTGGCCTTGGCAGTGCTGGGGGATGCTTGGACTCAATCTTGGAGAGATTTTCCAACCTGAATCATTCACTGCACACTGCAGGGCAGCACAGAGTGAGCTCCTGTGTCTGTGTCTGCTTTCAGGCCCCTCCTGTCCAAGCAACAGGCCTTTGAGGTGTTCAAGAAGGAGACTGGACAGGAGATACACAGGATCTTCAGGGACAACAAGAGAATCTTCATTGCCAAGAAGAAGGCAATCCATTCTGTGGCCCAGAGGCTCAACAGCCTCAAGGAGGAGGTGGAGACAACCAAGGAGGCTCTGGAGGCTCAGAAGAAGAAGCGGAGGCAGGAGGGTGAGGAGGCAGCACGGGACAGGGGATGGAGCTCTCATGATCTCATCCAGATCTCATCCTTGATTGATTTCATTTAATTTAATAGAGGTGGTGGTTAAGGAATTGCCCTGGGATAGGGTTTTGCCTCTGGATTCCCAATATTTCCTGTGTCCCTATGTGATTCCCAGGTTCCAGAACAGTTTTGGGTGGTCACAGAATTCCAGAATATTTTGGGTTGAAAGGGATGTTAAGGATCATCCCACTCCACCCCTGCCATGGGCAGGGACACCTTCCACTGTCCCAGGTTGCTCCAAACCAAATCCAGCCTGGCTTTGGACACTGCCAGGGGTCCAAGAGCAGCCACAGCTTCTCTGGGCACCCTGTGGCTCCCAACCCTCCCAGCCAGGAATTCCTTCCCAATTTCCCATCTAAGCAATCCCATGGATTTTTTTTCCCCTGGGAGCCAAGTCAGACTCTCCATCAGATCAGGTGTGACATCTGCAGAGCCCTGTCCCTGCTCCCCACCCTCAGCAGAGGCTTCCCTTCCTTTTCTCCCTGTCCAGGAGATTACACGGATGAGAAAGGACAGGTGATCATCGATGAGAACGAGTTCTCCCTCATTGTGAAGCTGAAGGAGCTGAAGGAGGAGCACAGGGCTGGCTTTTCTGAGCTGAAGGACCTGAAGGCAGAGATCCAGTACTGCCAGCAGCTCGTGGATAAGTGCAGGAAAAGGCTCATCTCAGGTACAGAGCACCAGGGCTCAGCTGGGATAAATCCAGACTGGAGCACTCCTAAACATCTTGGGATCCCACAATGGTCTGGGATGGAAGGGACCTTAAAGTTCACCCAGTTCCAGCCCCCTCCCTCTGTCCCAGGGTGCTCCAATGCCCAGCCTGGCCCTGGACACTTCAGGGGACACACAGCTGCTCTGGGCACCCTGTGCCAGAACATCCCTACTGTCCCAGTCAGGAATTCCCAATTCCCAATGTCCCATCCATCCCTGTCCTCTGGCACTGGGAGCCATTCCCTGTGCCCTGTCCCTCCATCCCTTGTCAAATTACCATTCTCTGTTGTCCTTTGTCCTGTTGCCTTCCAGACTGGATTTCATCCATAATCAGGTGGGGTTTTCTGACCTCACCTTGAATTTCTGCAGATCCTCTCTCCCAGATAATGTCCCTCTGCTCCTTGGTCCCACCCCTACATGGAGGAAAAGCCTCCCACAAGGAATCTTACACTGCTGACCCCAATCTCATCCTTGATTTGATTTAATAGAGGTGGTGGTTAAGAGATTGCCCTGGGATAGGGCTTTGCCTCTGGATTCCCAATATTTCCACTGTCCCTCTGTGATTTCCAGCTTCTAGAGCTGCAGCTCTATCAGGAAAAAGAGCTTGGCCACAGCTCTGCCTGGGAAATCCCTACAAATTCCTGCTGGGAGTTGAAATCTGTGGGTTCCAACTGGCCCTGCTGTACCCCTGGATCTGCCCCTCTGAGGGAAGCCAGTCCCTGTAGGAATTCCAGAGCCCCAAACATTTGGAGGCAGCATTGCCAGGGGACAGCTTGGATCCATCAGAGCATCCCACGCAGGAAGAAATGGAATAATGATTCCCATCATTCCAGGGATAATCATTCCCATAATATTCCAGGGATGAGCAGGACCCAATTACAGCTGTGCCACTGCTTCCTCTTGCATCTGGCTTTGGCATTTTTGGGTGCTCCAGATGTTTGCTGTTTGCTCAAACATGCAGGACTCACCCAGATGAGGAGTGAAGTGCCCTGGGAAATGCCCAGGATTGATAAGGACACAATTCCCACCTGCTGTGTGTTCTCACTGCCTATTATGGGGTGGCAAATGGCTGTGTGGGATTGAAATCCGAGCCCCAGCCGTGCTGCCCATTCCAAAGGGATTCTGGGGACAGCCAAAACCTCCTTAAATTCACTTTTCCAATGGTTTAAACTCCAAATCCTGGAGTTCTGAGCTCCTGTCTGAGGGTTTAGGAGCACTGAGATGCTGCCTGATCCATAGGGACAAGCAATCCATGCTGGTTTTTGGGTGATGAATTACAGCCATGAATTGCCCCTCTTGGCTTTGCAGAGTTTGAGATCTGGTACAATGAAAATTATCGAATCCCTAAGGATGTGAAGGAAGCTCTGGTGCCTGGTGGGAACATCAGACCTGGAATGATTCCCATCAACAGAGTCATGTCCCTGGTGAGTTATCCCAGAGTTCTGCTGGTTCTCCTCAGGAGCCACGTGTGGGGTGTGAGGGAATGAGGGAGCCTGTGGAAGAAGGAGGAGGAGGAGAAAAAGGAGAAGGAGGAGAAGGAATGAGGCACAAAGGGGATATCTGCAGCCACATCCTGCTGTCACATTCCCTTCACTGTTAAAGGCTAAATCAGGACAGTGACTGAGGCACCTGGGCATCTGTGGGACACCAGGGACTGGGCAAAGTGCCTGGGGGTGCAGGGTTTGGATTGCCAGCCTGTGGGATCCCAGCTTTGCAGCCAAACTGGTCCTGTGGTAGGAGCCATGTGGGGACCTGGCTCTTTTCTCGTCCTGAAAAGCACATTTCTGTTCAACTCCCCATTCCCCAGAATTCTTGCATCTAAAAAAGTGTGACCAGAAGGGGGAATTGGGCACCTCTGAGGTGAGACCCCACCTGCAGAGCTGCCCCAGCCCCAGGGCCAGCAGCACAAGGACCTGGAGCTGCTGCAGGGCTGGAGCCAGGCTGGGAGAGCTGGGAATGATCATTTTTCCTGTGGGAAAATCCCAACCCTTGCAGGTTTTTGCCCAAAGCTGCTCCTCCAAGGTGTGGAAAGGGAACCTCTCACCTGCAGGGTTTCCCTAGTTGAGTTGGTGCTTGGTGCCACAAAAGGGATGGTTGTCCTGGGTGTGTGTTTTGCACATGGAATGGGGAATGCTTTTCCCTGGCAGGATGAAGATGAGCAGGACAAGTTTGAGCAGGTGCAGGAGAAGGTGCTGCCAGACTGGCCGGGCTCTGTGTCCTTCTACAGGGCCAGGATGAGGACAGATCAAAAGGTAACCCCAGGGAGAGTTCCAGAATGGACTGGGATGGAAGGAACCTTCAGGATCATCCAGTCCCAGCCCCTGCCACGGGCAGAGACACCTCCCACTACCCCAGGGTGCTCCAGGCCCTGTCCAACCTGGGCAGGACAAATTCACCCAGAGAGAGCTGGGAATGTTCACCTGGAGAAGGCTCCAGAGACACCTCAGAGCCCTTCCAGGCCCTGAGGAGCTGGAGAGGGACAAGGGATGGAGGGACAGGACACAGGGAATGGCTCCCACTGCCAGAGGGCAGGGATGGATGGGAGATTGGGAATTGGGAATTCCTGGCAGGGATGGAATTCCCAGAGCAGCTGTGGCTGCCCCTGGATCCCTGGCAGTGCCCAAGGCCAGGTTGGATTTGGTTTGGAGCAGCCTGGGACAGTGGAAGGTGTCTCTGTCCATGGAATGGGGTGAATTGGGATAAGCCTTAAGGTCCAACTGAAATAATTCTTGGATTCCATGAAAACATCTCAGACATCTTTTCAGTGCTCTGGAGAATTTCCTAGGGATTCCTGTCTCCTCCTTGGAGCCTGCTGGGATCTGCTCTCAGCAGAGCAATGCTGCTGTGATGGGGATCTCCCAGCCCTTTCCAGCACCCCTTGGAAAGTCTGAGAAGGAATTTGGTTTTATTTTTTCAGGAAAAAAAAAGTTTTTACAGGTGAGAACTGTGCTCTGAGAGCCAAGCTGAGCTCAGTGACCCCTTTGTGTTCCCTGTTCCCAGCAAACCTTCAGCAGCTCCCTGGATTCCCTCCAGAGCATGCACAGGAAACCCGGACTGCTCCCGGCTGATGACAAGAAGAAAGCCCTGACCTTCCTGTCCATCTCATAGCCTGCATCCCAGCACTGCCCAAGGAATGGCACCTCAGCAAGCGCCCCCTGCTCGCGTCCACCATCGATTTATAAAAATAAACAGCAGGAGAAGCAACCCACACAACCTCTGGGCAGGCAGGGAGTTACTGGGGATTGATGGCGCTCTTTGGACAGGACAGGAGCCAGAACACCACTGGTGTTCCTGAGCCTCTGGAAAAGGCAGGATCACAGCACAGAGGCTGCTGTGGGTAACCCAGAGCTGCTGCTGGAGCTGCAGCTCTCCTGGGCTTGCTCCCATTGGAGCTTGGCCTGTTGGATCTGCCTGGAGAAGGCAATGAAACAAAGATTCATTTCTGGGGAATCACAGAATGGTTTTGGTTGGAAAAGCCCTCCCAGATCTAGTCCAACCATTCCTCAGCACTGCCAAGGCCAGTCCTGACCATGCCCCAAG
>JAHXMQ010000807.1:140486624-140507925 GCA_020466415.1 Ammodramus savannarum pratensis | reverse complement strand
ACCCCTCCTCTGCCTCCCACCTCATCCCTGTGGGTCCCTCCTGCCCCCACCATGTCCCCAAATCTGGGAAAATCCCCGAAATCTCAATATTGGAATCTGTAAATGTGGTTTGGAAGATTCCATGCTGGGTCTCCTGAAGTGCTCCAGCACCATTCCATGGAGGAGCTCTCCCAGGGATTGGGAAGATGGGAAATGACCTGTGAAAGGAAAAAAAAAGGAGTTTTAGTGATTTTTAGGGCAAATGGGGCCTGGAACAGCCCCAGGGATCTGGTGCCAAGGGGTGCTGGTGTCCAGGTGTGATCCCAGGGTGAGATCCTGGGGGTGCTGCTCATCCTGGGGTGATCCCAGTGTGATGCTGAGAGATCCCAGGAAGTTCCTGCCTGTCCCATGAGCGATCCAGGTGTAGCCCTGCTGATCCTGGCAGTCCTGCAGCTCACCCAGGTGTGGCCCTGGCACTCTCCCATCTGCTCCTGGTGAGATCCTGAGGATCCCAGGGGTGATCCCAAGGAGATCCTGCAGCTATCCCTGGTGTGGCCCAGAGGAATCACGCTGAGATCCCGGGAATAGCGTGGCCAAACCTGATATGGCCCTGGTGATCCCAGGGGTGAGCCTGGTATGGCCCTGGTGATCCCATGGAGATTTAATGATCCCATGGCTGATCCTGGTGATCCTGGGAGTGACCCAGGCGTGATCCTGAGGAGATCCTGGAGGTGCAGTCCTGACCTGGAGGAGATCCTGGAGGTGCAGGGCTGACCTGAAGGGGATCCTGGTGGTGGAAGGGCTGACCTGAAGGGGATCCTGGTGGTGCAGGGCTGACCTGGAGGAGATCCCGGCAGTCCCGCGGCTGATCCCGGTGTGCCCCGCTGACCCTTTCTGGGTCCCGGTGGGATCCCAGTGACACCCAGGCTGATGCTGGCGTGCCCCGGCCATCCCTGCCATGATCCCAACACGGTCCCAAGAAAGTCCCGGCGGTGCTGCAGCCGATCCCGGTGGGATCCCGGTGGCACCGCGGCCGGTGCCGGTGCCCGCTGTGGCCTCGGCGGTCTCGGGGGCGATCCCGCTGTGTGCCGAGCAGATTCCCCCTGTGCCGCGGCTGCTCGCGGCCCCATGCCGGGCCCGATGCCGGCGTGTCCCGGGGCTCGGCGGCCGCTCCCGGAGGGCTCCGGGCGCTGCGCGGTGCCGCGGGAGGAGGAGCCGGCGGCCGGGGCGGATCGCGGCGGGGCCGGGCCGGGCTGGGCGCGGGTGGCGGGGGGGCCCCGCCGGACCATGTGAGGAGCCCCGACGGGGCGAGCGGGGCCTCCCCGGCCAGGGGGCACTTGCGGAGCCCCGCGCCCGCCCACCCACCATGGGGGATTTCTACGACCCGGAGCACCCCACGCCGGAGTAAGCGCGGGCCCTCCGCGGCCTCGGGCCCGCCGGCACCGCGCGACCGCCGGCGGCCGGGCCGCTGCCCCTTCCCCTTCTTCCCGTTCCCCTTCCCACTGCCGTTCTTTTGCCCCTGCCCTTTCCCCGTCCCGCCGCCCTTCCCCTTCCCGCCGTCCTCCCGCCGGTCCGGGGTAGGCCGCGCATCCCCGGCCTTGCGTGATGGCCGCGGCCGGGGCGGGCGCGGGGAGGGCGGGCAGGGAGCGCGGGGAGGGCGGAGAGCGGGTGGCGGGAGCGGCGGCAGCGGCCGCGCCGGGGGTGGCGGGTGGGCTTGGGGGCCGTGTCCCCCTTGTCCCTGGCCGTGTCCCTTTCCCTGTCCCGTCCCTGCCTGGGGTGCGCGGGGGGGAGCCGGGCGGAGCGTGCGGACGTGTCCCGGCCTCCCCGCGGGGCCATTTTTCTGTACCTTTTTTATTATTATTATTGTTATTAATGCTGTTTTTCCTAGTTACTGAGCCTCGTCTTGCTTTTACCCCTGGAATTCTCCCCCCCCGGGCGGCCCTTGCCCTGACCCCATTTTCTGCCAGGAGGAAGGAGCCAGGGAAGGGGGAGCAGCCTAATGGCCGGGAACTCTGGTTCTCCTTTGGATGGGGAATTTCACCAACCCACCCGCCTGATCCCGCCAGGGCCTCCGGCTTTATCGCCTCTCCTGAGAAGTCACTCCGTCCCTGCTGGCTTTCTCCCCCCACACCCGTTTCCCGCTGGTTCTCAACGCTATTTTTACATTTTTAGACTTCCTTGGCGAAGGATTCAGGGGCTCCATAAACTTTGCCAGCTCTGGGGTGGAAGGAGGAGACATCTGGCACGGAGCACCCCCCAAGCGACGGCCGGATTGGAGGCACAGCTAAACATGGTGGTTTTTTTGAGCAGGGACAACAGAGCAAACCTTTTTTGAGTGAGTTCTGCCTGTGCCCACCTGGAGCAGCTGAGGAACAGCTTCCCCTTGTTGCAGCTGAAACAGTTCTGGTGGCTGAGCCTTCTAAAATTAGCGAGGAATGGAGGATTTCCTTTGGAGTCCAGGTTGTGTTTTGTCAGATGTGGCTCCCAGGATGGAAGTAAATCCTGGTTTACTTCAGCTTAACCCTGGTGGGAAGATCCCTTCCCAGGAGACCCTCTGGGTCCAAAGGACTCTTGTTCATCCCAAAACTTTTAGGCTAATTCAGGTGTTTTACCTTTGTTGTTTGGAGCCTGTGGAGGGACTCTTGTGCCCAGGATTGATCTGGCACTTGGAATTTGGTGTCCAAAAGTGTCCAGGTTGTCTCATGTCGCTGTTTGTTATCTGAAAATATCCAATGGCACCAACCTGGGCTGTTGAAAGGAGCTGGAGCGGCTCCTCTAACGACTTTTTAATGGAATTATGGATTAACTGGCCTGATTTTGGGGTTTCCTTGGGGTGGGTGTTGTGTGTTGGGACTCAGGAGGTTTTTGGGAGGTGTCCTGGTGTTTTCAGAGTTGCTGTTTCCCCATCCCCACCTCAAATCCCGACGTTCCCTCCGCGTCCGAGTCGCGTTCGTTAGTGGCGTGCCTTAATTGGGATGTGCTTTCCCAGCACAGAGCTTTTACCTGGAGAAAAGGATTGTTTGGGATGATTGGCTGGAGGTTCTTAGGAACATCTGAGGATCCATTGGGTGTTTGGGATGAGTGGAATCCAAACAGAGCCGTGCTGGCTGTGGGGTGTTTGTGGCTTCTCCCATCCCGTACCCGCCATGGGCTGGGATGTGCAGGGTTGGTTTTGTGGGATGAGTTGTTTTTGTAGGTTGGAACATTGGGATTGTGCTGCTTGGAGAGGTTTGATCAGAGCCCTGTGAGTCCTCAGGCTCAGCCTGAGGAATTATTCACTGGATGGTTTGGGTGGGAAGGGGCCCTAAGGATCATCTCATTCCACCTCTGCTGTGTCAGGAACAACTTCACTGTCCCAGGGTGCTCCAAGCCTGGCCTTGGACACGTCCAGGGATGCTGCTGGAGCTCCAGGCTGGCTGGAGAAGGTGGATGCTGAGCTGGGAGCTGAACGATGGCGCGTCCATGACGATGGCTTTGACTGGAATTTTCCTGTGGAAAGGGACTCTGGCTCACTTTTACCTTGTGGGTCACTCCATGTCCATTTGTCAACCAGATCTCACCTTCCTGGGAGCTTCAGTGTCCTGCAGAACCAGGTCTCCTGGACTCTTTGGATGCTTAAATTTGGAACAACCCAATTCCCAGAGCTCAGAGCTGCCACCACATTCCACATGGAGCTTCTCCATGGAGCTGCCCATGCCAGCATGGACCTGCTTACAATCCCAGACTGGTTTGGGTTGGAAGGGACCTCAAAGTTCATCCAGTGCCACCCCTGTCATGGCAGAGACACCTCCCACTGTCCCAAGTGCTCCAAGCCCTGTCCAGCCTGGCCTGGGACACTTCCAAGGGGATCCAGGGGCAGCCATGGATTCTCTGGACAATCTGTTCCTGATGGACATGGATGGATGTTTGTGTCCTGCTGTGAGCAGCAGCCACTTCATCAATTGGTGCTGCTGTTTCCTGGAAGAAGATTCCAAGATCCTCCCCATCCTGAGGGTGCAGGAACCTCTTGGACCAATGACACCTCCATGATAGGATGGAGTTGAGACTCCAAGGATTTCTGTTCCTATGCCCTTCTGTCATCGTGGAAACTCCATTTATCCATCTGCTTCTGGAGGCCTCCCCAGCAGGAATTCAGCTCCCCTTTGGGGGAAGAAGCTTCTCCAGCCATCCTGGTGATCCTGGTGGGGCTTGCTGGGAGGTTTGGAGGGTTGGGATTTAGGATCAGGGTATGGAATATCCCATTGGTTTTGTTAACGTGACCCCATGTGGACTCAGACAGGAACTCCAGGGTTTTGGTTGTGGCTGTTCCCAAGGTATTTTTTTTTGTGTTCATTGGAGCTGTAGAATCTCCCAGGCTGTTCCATGTTGGTGTCACTTTGGGATGGTATTTTCTGGGAATCTGGATTCTATTTTCTGCCTTTCCCTAAAGAAACCATCCATGAGGTTGGTTCCCTCAGCACAAGCTCCTGGTGAATGTGCTGTGGATCCACATTTGGATCCTGGAGCCCGTTCCAATCCGATGGGAGATGATGAGGGGAGGGAAAAGGTGAATTTTCCACCTGCATTTCCCTTGGAATGCTCCTCCCCTTTGTTATGGAGGTTAATGATGGTGCCATGGGCTGTGGGATGGGGAGAGGAAAGGGAGAAGCTTGACTCTCATTTCCTGAGCATACCCATGGATTTTCCAGCTATAATGTGTCTGGAAATTTGGATTATTTAAGGAAAATTCACTTTACGTGTTTGGCTTTGGGAGCCTGAATGGGGAATTTGGGATTCTGACCTGGGACATTTCCAGGAATGGGGCAGCTGGAGCTCCTTGGGGCAGCCTGTTCCCAGATCTGCTGATCTGGGAATTCTAAATATGATTTGTTTGGATGTTTAGAAGGGAAGAGAGGATTCATCCACACCTGTTTTTAATGGGCATTTTTCCTTCCAGAATTTTAGAACTCCTCGAGGAAAAGTCTTGAGGACATCCAAGTGTGGCTCTGGTTGATGGAGTGTTGGTAGAACAGGTTATTTTCTTTTTCCTTAATTTTTTTCCTGACTTTTCCAATTTTTTGGAGATAAAATTCCCTAAAAATGCTCCATCCCTGCAGCCTCACCTCTCTTGTGAGTTTCAGCTTTTTGGGATCCCCCCCAGAGGCTGCAATCCCTGGGAATGATGTGGAGCTGGACCCAAAATTCAGGAGAATGTGAGCCAAGAGTTAAAATTTGATCCCAAAATATTGATGTGAGGAAGAGGCTGGATCAGGAAGGAGCTGGAAGCTCCTTGTGGAGCCTCATTTCCAGTGGATTCCCTCTGGATTGCTCCAAGATTTTACAGCTTCCCCAGCATCTTTGTAATTCAATTTTTCCCTTCCTGTTTGAAATGCACCTGTGGAAGTTTTCCAGCTGGAAATCCACAGTGTGTCATTCCCTGGTAGCAGGAAATAATTACAATTTCCAGCTTTTTGCAGCTGGAAATCCACCAGGGAGAATCTCCAGAGCCTGGTGCTTGGTGTTTACCTGCACAACCCATTCCCAGTTTGGAATTTTATGGCAAATTTCTGGTGTAAGGGAGCATGAAAGGGATTTATTCTCCCCTGTGGAATTGAGAGCAATTCCCAAGGTGTCCCTGCTCCTGCTGGGCAAAATCCCAGGACATTAAATTTCAGCTATAATTAGGTAAGAAATAAATCCTGTGAGAATTTCTATTTATTTCTATTTATTTTTATTTATTTCTATTTATTTCTATTTATTTCTATTTATTTCTATTTATTTCTATCAAAGGAGTGACTCTGAGCTCAGCCAGGGCCTTGCAATGTTCTGTTTGATATTTTTTGGGTTGCAGGTTGCAGCTGCTCCCTTTTGGAATGGGATTTTAGGGTCACCTCATGATTGGGAATTGCCTTCCTGTTAAATTTGGGATGAGTTTGGGCTCAGAATGGGATATTTGGGCCTTTGATCTGGTGAATTTTGGGAATATCCTGTTAAATTTGGGATGAGTTTGGGCTCAGAATGGGATATTTGAGCCTTTGATCTGATGAATTTTGGGAATATTTGGTGTTGTGTGAAGTAGGAGTTGGTGACACTAAATTTAATGTTTTTTCCTCAGTGTGAATTTTGGGATGAGGGGACAGGATGGCTTCTGTTTTTTGGGGATGTTGGGAATGGTGCCAGCATCCATCTGTGTCCCAAAGAGAGAATTCCTTGTTTTCCAGGCATTTTGGGAGACAAAGGTGCCGTGCAGTGCCTGGGGGGGGGGTGATGTCATTCAGGCTCCATAAAATCCCAGTTGGAATTTGCTGCCCCATTCAGGGACAATCCCCCTATACCTGATAGGTCAGGGAGGGGATGGAGGGCTGGAAATCCTGGATTTCCCTGGATTTCCCTGGATTTCCCAGAAAAGCACCAAGTGCTGGGTGCTGGGGGCCATTTCTGAACCCTCCCCTCTGAGGGAGGTGCTTGCTCTGCTGCTCCTCCAGTTCTATCCCTGATTTTTAGCACAAATCCCAAATCCTTGGATCAGCTCAGGTGGAGCCTCAGCACCTCTGCATGTCCAGGTGCTGGGGATGAATCCCAGTCCCTGGGAATCAATCCTCATCCTTGGGAATCAATCCTCATCCTTGGGAATCAATCCCTGGTAGCAACAATTGTAAGTAAACTGGAATTTTTCCTGATTATTTATTTTATTTTAAAATCCTGAAATTCCTCAAGTTTTCAGGTTCCAGGATTCCCTCCTGAAATCCTTTTCCTTCTCAAACCTGTTAAAACTTAACTTGAGGAATTTACAAAGAGCAACTTAAAAAAGGCAACTTAAACAGAGGAACTTTATCTGGGCACAGATAATTTTGGGATTTGAGCAAAATGATAAAAATTGGGTTTTTTTTCCCCTACTATTCCTACTAATTCCTGCATTTTCAGTCCTGGCTTTGTGCTGGTAGTGGGAAATGTTTTGGTGGTGGAGCTGAGCCTGAGCTTTGAATCTGGCCTAACTTTGACTTTAGGACAGTTTTAATTTGTATTAGGAATTGTTAATAAGGGGGAAAAATCTGGAGTGAAATTGTGCCCTTGGCTGCTCTGATCCCAGAAATTCCCCACACCTGTGTCTAAAGTTTCCATGGAATTTTGGATGTAATGTGGATTTGGGGTTCTTTGTACAGCTGGGTTTTAATGTGAATTTTGGGGTTCTTTGTACAGCTGGGTTTTAATGTGGATTTTGTTTTTTTTTACAGCTGGGTTTTAATGTGGATTTTGGGGTTCTTTGTACAGTTGGGTGTTAATGTGAATTTTAGGGTTTTTTTTATAGCTGGGTTTCAATGTGAATTTTGGGGTTCCTGATGCAATTCCTGTCTGTCCATCCCTCCCACAGGGAGAGATCCATGGGAACCCACCCTGGAGCAGCTGAGCTGCATTTATTTATTTGTGTGTGGATCCAGGCACCCTGCATGGGCTCAGGGATGTGCTCAGATTTTGGGATTTAAGTTGGGACAATGCACTTCCATCTCCCTTTTCCCTTTTTGTGGGATTTTTCCTTGGAAGTCTCTTTGTGCCCCAGGGGGATTTGGGGCAGAGATTACCTGGGAATTCACCCCATGGCCATGAGATTTATGGGAAGGTGCTGCTGACTCCCAAAGCTCTGCTGGAATCTCCCAGAGGAGGAGGGGAAACTTTTCCCAGAGCCATGCTTGGAATTCCAGTGGGGATTTGTGCCTCTATTTCGGGTCCCATCCCACTTCCACCCCCATCCTCATCCTCATCCTCATCCTCATCCTCACCCTTCCATCCTCCTCCTCTCCCTGCCTGTGCCAGGTGAATCCCTTTCCCTTCCTCCATGGGAGCAGCTTTGTTTTTCCTGATTCCTGTCAGGATTTCAAGTGGAATTTCTTCCTTAGGTGTGCCCTGAGCAGAAAGGGAAAAGCAGGATTTGAGGGGAATTTTGGGATTTTCAGGCATTTGGGAGAAGGAGCAGAGAAACTGGATATTTTTTTTCTTTACTGGATTTTTTTCCTGGAGCACATTTTGGCTCCTCTAAAATCCTAGAATTATTCCATAATTCCATTATGGAATAAATCCTAGATAAATTAGGGCATAATTAATAAATGAAGTCACTCAGCCCTTCCTCATTTTTATAAATGAAGGGATAAATCTCTATTTTCAATATATTTGTCTCTTTCTTTCCCTGGAATATCCAATCCTCCCTGTTCTTTCCTGTTCCAGCACAGGAGGAGCAGTTTCACTTCCCTTGCTCCAAACTTCCAGCTCCAAACCCTCACTGGGAATGTCTAAACCAGGAAATGGGGATTTTGGGAAGCAGGACAGCTGAATTTGGGGATTTTGGGAGTTACCTTGACCTCATCTCCCAGAAAACTCAGCTTGGATTCCACCTCCTTTAAATAAATAAGATTTTTTCCAGGGATTTTCCCTCCTCACTTGACTGCTTTTGCCTTTCCATTTTCCATGTTTTTTTTGGGAAGGAGCAGGATTGCCTGGTACCCTCTCAGCTTTTTTTCCTGCTGTCCATTCTCCATTTGCAGCGTGGTGTTTTTGGGATATTAAAAGCCCAGTGCTTCCTTCCCAGGAATTCCTCCCAGTTTTCCATTAATATTCCATTAAACACAGGGACAGCTGCACTCCTGCCCTTGGTTTTTATCCCACCTTGGGGATTCATAAACAAAGGAGCAGAAGCACTTCAGGCCTGGGAGTGTTCCAGCAAATCCTTTGGTCTGGAGGATGGAAATTGAGGGGAAAATGGGAATAAAGATGTGGAAGGAATTCCTGGCTGTGGGGGGAGTGAGGCACTGGAGCAGTTTTCCCAGAGAAACTCTGGATGTTCCATCCCTGGAGGTGTCCAAGGGCTGGGAACAGCCTGGGGCAGTGGAAGGAGCTCCTGGGATGAGCTTGGGGGTCCCTTCCATTCTGGATTCTGGGATTCTGTTCCTCAGAGCAGCAGAGAGAGAATTTCCTCCCCAATTTACAGAGAATTGCATTCCCATGGGTGCAGCTCTCCATCAGCAGCCAGGAAAAATGATAAAAAATCCCTTTTGGGCTCCAGGATCCTGTTGGAATCCCAAATTTCCACCTGAAATTTGGTTTGGTGTTGTTGCCTCCCAGTTTCCTTGGCCCTGCTGTGGATGAGGGTGATGATCCATGGAATTGCAGCTGCATCCAGGAAATTTCTGCCTAACCCAGCCTGAACAAAACAGGTTAAACCCCAATTTCCTGAGCTGAGCTTCCCTTTCTTTGGACATTGTGGTGGCTTTCAGGTGGATCTCAGTGAATTCCTGAGCTGAATTCCTGCTGGGAATGGCCCTTTTCAGCCCCCTGGGCTGTCTGGCTGCTGATACTCAGATAAGAAAAGCCCCAAGCTTCCAGATTTTCCTCTTTTAAAGGGAAGGAAAGCAAAAAAACTCAGGATTTAGGGGAGATGAGGCTCCTAAAATTTTGTCTTTTAGACTTTAGAAGCCTGAGGGCATTTTTTTGCTCCTTTTGCACAAGGAAAACCAGGATAAAATTCCAATTATTGTGTGGGTTGCACTTAAAAAAGAGAAAAATCTTCAGCTCAACCTGTTGAAGCACCATGAAATGAACCCTGGAATTAAAATAAAATTTTACTTTTTATCACCATTCCTGTGATAAAAAAAATTGGGATGTTTCCATCAGGAGAGAAGCTGATAAAGTTTAAATATAAAAAGTTTTGGTCAAAATAGATGTAAGATCAAAATACATGTAAGGAAAATTCCATGTAAGGAATTTTGGAGGAAATGTGGCCTCAGATAAATAATTTGGGTTGAAATGTGGGTCCATATAAAAAAAAATTGACAGAAATGTGACCTTTGTAAAGAATTTTGGTGTAAATGTGGTTTTGTAGCCTTATAAAAGCTTTTCCTGGGATTTAATTGGTGCTTAATTTTTGTTTTCTAACAAAATTAGTGCATCAAGCTGCTGGAAACAGATCAAAGGTGCTGAAGCTTCCTGGTGGTGGGGTTATTTTTTTGTTCTTTGCTTGATTTTGTGGTTCTTTAGGTTATTTTTAAAATTTATTCAGCACTTCTCAGGGTGTTCAGTTTTATTTTGGGTTTTACCAACTCTTTTCTCCTGACTTTCCCAGGAAGGAGCCACAGAAGTGCAGGAATTCCGTGTTCACTTTGATCCCAGTTGTGTTTTTGGTGCCTGCAGGGAGCAAGGTGCAGCTGAGGGAATCGTTCCAACCCTGTGGAGCTGGAGAAGCCCTGGGTGCTGTGTTGGGATGGATCCCAAGCTTGGAGCAGGGGGATTTTATGTAACCTCATCCCAGCGTGGGAGGAATTTGGCACAAGGTTCCTGAGGGAGCAGCAGCGCCTTCCCTAAGTTTGGAATTCTATTTTTATGTTTTTGTTGGTTTTTTTTTTTATTTTATTTGGGGAGAAGGAAGAGGCTGGGAAGGAAATGGGATTCATAACCCTGCTTTTAGGAAGGTCAACAGCTTTTATTTTAATTGATGGAATCTCAGAATCTCAAATGGTTTGGGTTGGATTGGGATCATCCTGTCCCATCCAGGGACACCTTCCACTATCCCAGGGTGCTCCAAACCCTGTCCAAGCTTGGACACTTCCATGGATGGGATCACCTGTTTCCTCTCTTCTTCCTGTGGGATTTTTCTGGGATTTGAAGGATCCAGACTCTCTTTTCTCCTTGTCATTAATTATCCTTGTTATTAACTATAAACACGAAATTTAATTTAATTACCTCTCTCCCAATATACAGCTGATTTAAGATGGATTTTTGTGTATAAAGAGAGTTATTTTTGCCTTAGAACCCTCAGCTTCCACTTGGTGGTCATAATCTCTGCTGCATCTGTTTGGGATATCTGGAAGATCTCCCTGGAATCACCAAGGTTGGGAAAGACCCTAAAATCACCAAATGCAATCACCAAACCCCACAAAACCTCAAACCAAACCATGTGGTTCTTCCTGAAAGTCCCAAACTCCTTTTTTGGTGATCCTGAAACTGAAAGCTCCTTTTGGGCCTTAATTCCAGTGGAAATGGTGCTCTTGGGGAGCTCCTGAACCTGTGGGGTTTGGAATTCCTGCCTTGACTGATCCCCTTGAATCGGAACTCCTTCCTTGGGTTTCCCTGATGGAGTCAAACCCCGTTGGTGCTGCTCTGGGATTAATTTATGGTTTTAACAAGCTGGATCAATTTGATAGGAGCCTTTGGAGGGGCAGGAGGATATTCCTGAGGGGAAAGTTGTTCCCAGCACTTCCCTTTGCTCCCAGTTCCCAGCTGGGGATGGTTTCAGTGGGGACCTGGGTGGTTCTTGTGCCGTCACCGCGTCCGCGTTGCTCCGAAATGAAAATTTTGACTTTTTCTTCCAGAATTGGGTATTTCTCATTGAGCTGAAGCTTGAGGTGGAATCTGTGAACTTTTCCGTGGGAAATCTTTGGCTTTGTCACCACAACAGTGCTGAATAAAAGCTGGTGAAATGTAGGAGAATTCCAGCTCTGGGCTGTGTCGGAGCACTGGAGAGGAGTTTGGGATCTTGGGTAGATCCTTGACAGAGGAACTGTTGATGTCTTGGCTGAGATGTGTTGGTAGGGCCAAAAAATTCCCTGATACTCTCCAAGGATTGGGCAGATCAAGGAGAGGGAGTTGTGTTCCTGTTCCTTCTCCTTCCCTGAGGAGAAACGACTTTGCTGTGGGATCAGAGCAGAGAATTTGGGAAGAGTGGAAAGCTGGGAAAACCCAACTTACCTGTTGGCTCAGCATGGAGGAGAATGATTCTAATTAATTCATTTTCAAGCTGCCAAAATAGGGATTAATTATGCAAATAGCCAGGGCAGATGCACAGCAGTCAGACCTTCGTTAATATCTTTAATTTCTGTTAATGAGAGGCAGAAACTTGCGGTTATTCAGGGAAGTATTCAGATGGAAGGAATCCCAAATCCACCTTTTTCAGAGACATTTTTGAGGTTTTTATTCCTGCAGTGTGTTGGAATAACTGGAGACAGCACCAAGCCAGCAATTCTCTCCAAAAAGGTTTGCTCTGTCCTGATCCATGTGGGATTTTCCAGGGAATTTTGGAGCCTCCAAACTGTGCTATGGCTGGGTTTGTGTCCAGGTGCCATCAGTGTTTCCCTCACTCCGTGTCCCAAGTCCTTCCCATCCCAAATCCAGATGTCCAATATTCCATTTCTTGTTCCTACCTGCTGTTCACACCTTCTTTTCCTGTTTTTTTTTTTTCCATGTTTCCCTGGCTGGATTGCAATAGAGAAGAAGAAAATGAGGTGAGTAAAACCAATTCTAACATTCCTGGATCTCCTGTGAGCCCAGCTTGGGTTGGTTTGACTGAGGCATTCCATGAATCCAGAGCCACTGAGGGGCTGGATAACACAAATGGGTGCTTTTCTGGGATCCCTCTGGTTCAGTTTGGGAAGAAGGGGCAATAATTCTCATTAAATTTGGGAATAGGGGCAAAAATTCTCATTTAATTTGGGAAGGAAGGGCAATAATTCCCATTAAATTTGGGAAGGAAGGGTAGTAATTCCCATTAAATTTAGGAATGAGGGGCAGTAATTCTCACTAAATTTGGGAAGGAAGGGCAGTAATTCTTACTAAATTTGGGAAGGAAGGGCCATTATTCCCATTAAATTTGGGAAAAAGTGGCAATAATTCCAGTAGCACTCGTGCCACAACCGCACAGGAGGTGATGGCACAGCTTGGTGTGGGTTGGTGCTGATTATTTAAAGACTTAATTTGTAAAAATAATGAGTTTTGCTGCCTGTGACTCAATGAATTTGTTGGGAAAAGAGAAAACTTGGAGGCCTGGGATATATTTTAATCTCCTGGCTTTGGAATGAGAGCTGTTAATCATTTTGGATGTGCTTTTTTTTTTCCATTTTGGGTAGTGTTCCTTTTCTGTAAAGCAGGAGAGGAAGGAGAATTCCTCTTTTCCTGGGGAACTTTTCTGTAATTCCCACCTTTTACATTTACCAAGTTACCTGTGGAGTGTGTTTCAAATTCTGGGAATTGTGTTTTGTTCAAGTTGCTGTTATTTAAGGAAAAAAATCCTGGAAGGGTGAACTCATGAGGGGAAATATCCTGGATTGTGTCAGCTCTGCTGAATTTGCTGTGGGAAGGGGAGGAATGGAAATGTGGCAGCTTTTTTTGCCTGTAGATCCCATATTTGGGAAAAGGTGGATCTATCCAAACCCCCTAATTCCCATTATTTCAAAGCTGTTGTGCTTGAAGTTAGAAGGATTTTGATCAAAACGTTGACACTTAAAATAATGGCACCAAAGTTGTAGCAAGAAGGAAAACTCTGAAATGCTGATTCCCCGAATTTCCACTGTTTTTACATCTATATTTATTAATTTATTATTTATAGTTCATGTGATTAAAAAATCCTATCCCTGATAAGAATTTGGGTTCAGACCTGCGGAGATCTTTCAGGGTATGGTTGAAGAGGGACCTGCTCCCTTCTCTTGTCCCAGGTTGGAGTAAAACAATTGGGAATTTCTGGTTGTGAGGATAACAATGGATGCAGGAATCCTCCAAAATGCTGTTCCCTCACTCTTCAGGAGGCTGAACTCCTACAGGAGGGTGGTCTCAGTAGTGTTCATTTTGTCCTTCATTCTTCCATTAATTAATGTGGATTAATTCACACTTGTGATGTGTGGATTCTGTGGAAAGCAGAGATTTCAATTCCAGCAGGACTTTGTGGAGATGGTTGTGAGTTGTGGTAAGAGGAGCCCATTTCAGAGCTGGAGATTCTCCTTTTTTCCAAAGTCAAGTTTTGGGTTCCCTTTTAGCCATGAAACTCCATTAAAATTGCCCCTGAAATGTCCCCTCATAAAAAACCATGGATTTCAAGGGAATGCTTTTGGGTTTTGCTCCCAGTTTTCCCACAGTGAAGGGAATTTGCTGCTGCAGATCCAGATCCAGATGCTGGATTGGGTCACCAGGATGAGTCATGGGTAGACCATTAACAGGTGCTCACAATGAACCCTCCAGTGTGTTGAAAAAGAGGAATTTTTGGGATATGGGATGTCTCAGGGTGCAGAAAACACAGGATTTCCAACCCACCAATGTCTCATTTAATCATTTACAGTGGTGCCTTGATCCAGGGCAGCTCCATGTTGTTTCATGAGTTAAAGGATAACAAAATCCTTAATAATTCACAGAGGGCTGCAGGAAACTGCTGCTCCTGCCAGAAATGTGCTCGTGGCACAGCTACAGCAGCAAAACCCGGCTCTGGACAATTTGGAAACGACTCTTTCCATTGGAATTAGGGTTAACACAAAAAATGTAATTTTCAGAGCAGCTGTGGCTGCCCCTGGATCCCTGGAAGTGTCCAAGGCCAGGTTGGACAGGGCTTGGAGCAACCTGGGACAGTGGAAGATGTCCCTGCCCACGACAGGATTGAAGCAGGATAATCCTGAGGGTCCCTTCAACCCAAACCATTCTGGAATTCCATGATTCTGATGCAATTTGGATTTTTGGAGAGAGGGACTTTGGACAACAAAAAGCCGTTTTCCGATTTTATCTTCTCCAGGATTTTATTTCTGGGACACAGATGAGCTCTAAGACTTAAAACAGAGGGAGAAATGCTCAAAATGGATGAATATAGGGTGCTGTGTGCTCTGAAAATTCCTGGGTTTGGGATTGGAAGGTGCTGAGTGAGCTCCTGGGCAGGAGGCAGCCAGAAGCTGTTGGTGGGAAAGACATGGAGCTTGGAATGGTTGGTTGATCCAGAGGTGACAGAGTCATCATGCACCGCTGGCTCCTGATGGGAATTCCTGGGGAGTTGTTAATTAATGCTGGTCTAGGCCTGAGCCTGGGAACTTGCAGGAATTAGTGATGACCAGGAGAAGGCTGTTGGGGGGAGGTGGGAAAGGATGCGGTTTAAATTCCTGATGTAATTGTTGTTGGTCTGTTGAACCCAAATTCCATAATCCCAGAAGGATTTAGGTGGGAAGGGACCCTCAGGATCATCCAGTGCCACCCCTGCCATGGCAGGGTCACCTTCCACTGTCCCAGGCTGCTCCAAGCCCCAATGTCCAACCTATCCTGCGACACTGCCAGGGATCCAGGGGCAGCCACAGCTGCTCTGGGAATTCCATCCCAGCCAGGAATTCCCAATTCCCAATCTCCCATCCATCCCTGCCCTCTGGCACTGGGAGCTATTCCCTGTGTCCTGTCCCTCCATCCTTGTCCCCAGTCCCTCTCCAGCTCTCCTGGAGCCCCTCCAGGCCCTGCCAGGGGCTCTGAGCTCTCCCTGGAGCCTTCTCCAGTACTGGAAGGCTGCATCCAGGTGGATTTACATAAACAGATGCACTTTGAGCTTAAAACCCAGGATCTTTTGTAGCCTGGGACCACAGAAACAGCATTAAAAAAACAGATTTTTGCCCTCAATTAACTTTGTGAGCTGAACTCTATTTTTTAAAAAATAAGAATTAAATGATAAAAGGACTTTGAGCTTGGTCATTAATAAGTCAGATAAAAAGCCTCAGCCCAAACCTCAGAGGAGGCTTAATTTCAAGCTGGAGAAGTCTGAGGAATTGATTTTTTCAGGACAGAGCCAGGCAATAAAGACAGACCTAGGATATGCATTTCTCTTTTATCATCATGAAAAATTCACCAGGTGTAAGAAAATGCTGCAGAACTGAGTTCAAACCCCCCAAAATCCAATTCCTCCAACTCCATCTTCTTTTTCTTCCGCAGGGCAAACCTGAAACGGTGCCGAGAGCCGGTTTTGTCAAAGGCCCTGTGTTCAAAGGCGTCGCCTCGAGTCGCTTCTTGCCCAAAGGCACCAAAACCAAGGTTAACCTTGAGGAGCAGGGAAGACAAAAAGTGTCTTTCAGCTTTAGTTTAACCAAGAAAACTTTACCCAATCGATTCCTGGCTGCTCTGGGAAACGAGAAACAAAATGAAACTCCCACCCCTCCGGCGGTTCCCCTTCCGACTGATTTCAACCCCAAAAATAAACTGGACCTGGGGGACACCGCCAGCTCAGCCGAGGAATCTTCACCTCCAAAACCGAAGGTAGAATTGGGGAAGATTCATTTCAAAAAACATTTGCTGAATGTCACAGCAAAGCCTCCCCCGGCTCCGGCGGCACCGGTGACGGATCCGGTGGCCTTGGCCGTGGATTTGCCCCCCACGCCGCCGCCTCCTCCGCCCCCGCCGCCACCGCCGGCGTCACCGATGCCGGTTCCTGGAGCCACGGCCCCGCCGCCGCCGCCGGTGACGCCGATGCCGGCACTGCTGCTGTCGCCGCCCGGCGAGGCCGAGGCCCCCGTGCCCAGGGAGCCGAGCCAGGCGCTGCCCTTGGAGCCGGACGCCGCCAAGCAGGATCCGGCGTCGCGCGGCTCGGAGGAACGCGGGGCTCAACCCGCGCCCGAGCAGACGGAGATTACCCCGCCGAAGGAGGATTCCCATATTGGGAAGGAGGATGAGGTTTCCGACAGCTCGAAGGGCGCTCCCGTGTGCTCCCGGAGGCAGGGGGCCAAGAGGAAGTTCTCCCAGTCGGACGGCGCGCCGCAGGGCTCTGAATCTGACGAGGATTCCGTGAGGACCTCCTCCAGCCAGCGGTCGCATGAGCAGAAGATCTCCAGCACGGAAAAGGAGAGAGACTCCAGACGGAGCTCCACGTCCCTCCGCGGTGATGACCTGGGCAAGTCCTCGTCGCGCTCCAGGTCGGACAGGGATGACAAGTACTCGAGCTATTCCAAATCGGAGAGAGACTCGCGGTACTCGTCCTCCCGCTCCCGCTCGGACAGAGAGAGGAGGCGAAGCCGGTCTCATTCCCGTTCCCGCTCCGATCGCAGCTCCCGAACCAGCTCCTCCTACTCGAGGTCGGAGCGCTCGCATTACTACGACTCCGACCGCCGGTACCACCGGAGCTCCCCGTACCGGGAGCGGTCGCGCTACTCCCGGTCGTACGCGGACAGCCGGGCGCGGGAGAGCTCGGACTCGGAGGATGAGTACAGGAGGACACATTCCAGGTCCAGCGACTCCCGGCGTACGTCCTCCCATTCCTCCTCCTCCTACAGAGACTCGAGATCCTCTTACTCCAAGTCGGACAGGGACAGCAAAGTGGAGTCGTCTCACGCCGACGTGGACAGGCGAGGGAGGTCGTCTTCGAAAGCGGATCGAGATTCCAAAAGGACTTCTGAAAGTGAAGTATCCAAAAGGTGCTCTCCCCTCGATGAACTGGGCTATCGGAAGGGGACGTCCCATTCCAAGCCCGACAGTAATGTGAATTCCTCCCGCTATAAATCCACCCCTTCCAAGGCCCCCGCACCAAAGCCTGATAAATTTAAGAGTTCTTTCTGTTGTACAGAATCGATTGAAGAAATCAAGTCCAAGTCTAATTCTCTAGATTTAGAGACCTCTTGTGTAAAGAACAATGAGATCAGGGTGTCCAGTGTGAAAAAGTTGGAAAGGGAAAAGACACTTTCTCCGTTAAATCAGTTCAACGATTCTCCCGCTTTGCCGAAGGCTGACGACTCCAAGGCAGGTTTGGCAAACTCAAAATCCGAGGAACTTGCAGCAAACGAAGGCCACGACAGTGTTAAGGAGCAAGAAACGTTCTTAAAGGCAAAGCACGATCCCTTAAGAGCGTGTTTCCCCACGGAATCGAGCGTGAACGGCTCCCCGGAGGGTCAGGACGAGGGTCTGGCAACCTCCAGTGCCTGCAAAGCAGAGGATGTCGCTGCATCCTCCGAGCACGGCCCGGCTCCGTCGGAAGCATCGCCTGCCGTCAAGACCAGCCCGTCATATCCATTGCCATCCAATGGGTTTGAGAGCACGGATGTGTGCCAAGAACAAGAGCTGGATGATTCCCGGGTGCAGTCCAGCGAGTGCAACAGCCTGTTCCAGGAGGCGGAGGCTCCGGAGTCTCAGCAGCCGGAGGAAGCCGCCCCTCTCCCTGCCGTGAATGTAGATGCCACTAACACTGTCCTTAAGAAGCTGGATGAGGAGGTGACTCTGTGTGACAAAACCAAAGAGCCTGTTTTTTGCTACATTTCCGATGATGCCACCCCTGGTTTGTACCACTCAGAAGTGGAAATCGAAGCAGAACCTGCGGATTTGAAGGTGACATCCGAGACTTTCCTGGACGTGCAGGTGGAGCCGCAGACGGTGACGTGCGATTACGAGAGCACGGAGGATTCCCATTCCAAGTCTGCTGGGGAGGATGAACACGGCCATTCTTCCCATAAAATCAGCCTGGCAGCAGAAAGCTCGAGCAGGGATTCCTCCCAGGATGGCTGTTCCCAGAGGCTCCAGTCGGATCATCCCATGCCGGAGGAAAGCGTCTCTTCCAAATGGGACGTGCCCCCGCCGGGTGTGTGCCAGGAGCCGCTCCAGCATTCGGAAGCTGAAGAGATGCTGGAGTTGGATGCTCAGCACGTTGATCTTGGCTCAGCAAAAGGCAAGTCGTCGTTCCAGAACGAACATTCCTACTATTCGGAAGTGCCGCTGGAGCACCGCGGCAGAGAGGTTGTGGAAGAAGGTGCTGTTTCCACCGAGGGAGCTGAGCTGGATGAGCTGAGGGTTCAATGTCTCAGCGTATCAGCCGAGAGGGATGAGGGAGGCGAGCCCTTGGTGGCCTCGGCTTTTGCAGACGCTTTGTATCCCTCCTCTGATGTCATTGTCACCGCAGAGGACACGGAGACGGTGACCCAAGCCCCAACATGCGACAGCAGCGGCAACACCTCGGAATTCATTCCCGCTGGCCACGACGATTATTCCGACATGGGGGACAGTGACAGCGAGGGGGGCAGCGAGGACAGCGACACGGAGGACTCAGATTCCGATGATGGGACGCCGCGGAAGAAGCTCCAGTCGGTCGTGGTGGTTCCCAAGAACTCCACCATAGCCATGGAGGAGAGCAGCCCGGGCTCCTCCCGGAGCAACCGGCGCTTCTCCGACCACTGGGATGATGAGCGGCCCGAGCCCAGCAGGACCTACTATGAGGAGAGGTCAGAAAATATGGGGAGTAAAGGTGGTCCCCAGGTGGAGAGCAGATGTTCTCCCCGAGGGATGGAGAAGAGTCTGGCAACCTCCACGGAGCTGAGCAGGAAGGAGCCGGAGGAGCTGCGGGCGGATCCGTGCCAGGCCCAGAGCGACGGCGTGGACAGCACGAGCCAGGCAGACCTGACGGCCGATTGCCACGGCAAAGCCGGCACGGAGGAGAGGATGGTGCTGCCGGACGTGGTGGCCATGGGGAGGCCCATGGGCCGGCCAGAGGAGCAGCCCTTCTGTGTCCCAGAGAGCTTGGAGAGCACCGACACATCCCGGCACCAGATGAGCTCTTCCAAGCCTGACAGTCGGCAAGGGCAGGGCGGGCTGAACCAGTCCGGCCTCGGAGACTACTCCAGGCTGGATGGTTTCCGTGCCCCCGAGGAGATGGGTGCTGCGGGCTGGGAGTTCTCCCAGACAGAGAAGCCCAGCAGCACCTACCAGCAGCCAGACAGCAGCTTTGGGATGTACTCAGGCTATGTTTACCAGCCAGGACCAGGAGCCTATCCCAGCTCCCAGAGCTACTGGCAAGGCAACGGTTACTGGGATGCAAGGGCAGCCAGCAGAGCCTCCGTGGTCAACTACGAACGTGGCCAAGGGCAGGTGCCCGATTCCCTCACGGAAGACCACGAGGAGTATGAGGAGGATGAGCGTTGGGATGAGGAGTGCAAGCCCCGCTTCCCCAGCCCCTCTGGAAAATCCCAGATGCCCGGGCAGAAGGAGAAGGGCTCGGTGCAGGCACACGAAATCAGCAGCAATTCCACCAAGGAGCCGGTGCCGGGCGGGGAGAAGAAGGACGAGGTGAAAACTTTGGAGAAAAACGACATGAAGGAACGAGGCCCACCAAAAAAGAGGCGGCCAGAGCTGGAGAGTGACTCAGAGAGCGATGGGGACTCTGGGGAGAAGAGGAAGGGGAAGCTGGAGGGGGAGCAGGTGGAGCCAGCGCCGCAGGATTCCTCCATGGTGGGCAGGTTGTGCATCATGGATGACTTCAGGGACCCCCAGCGCTGGAAGGAGTTTGCCAAGCAGGGGAAGATGCCCTGTTACTTCGACCTCATCGAGGAGAACGTCTACTTGACAGAGAGGTAACTGCTGCTCTATCCTTGTTTTAATTGGGATTTAACTTCCATTTGGTTCCAGGCTGGTTGGGTTTTTATGGCCCAAATTGGAGGGAGGGGTAGGGATGTTGCATTCCCCACATTTGGCAAAGCCACCCCAGGCTCTTTTCTCCTAAAAAGAATCACCCAGTTTGGCCCAGACAGTCCCAAGTGCTGAGAAGAATTTGAAAATGAGAGGATCAGAGGGAAAGGTTGATTTATTTGTACCCTTTTTTATAGCTTTACCAGATCCTGCCTGTTTAATGTCCCCAAATGCCAGCTCGCTCCCTTTCTGTTGGCACAGGGAATTCTGTCTGGGTGTGGAAAAGCTTTTGGACAAACAAGGCGCTTTTCCAAAGGCTTTGGTTACTTCCATGTCTTCATTTATCATCTCAGAGGAGCTCTGTAAAATTTAATGGCATAATTTAATTTTTTTCTTATAGTTTTTTTTGCCTTGTTGGGATCCATGCTCCAGAGCATTCCCCAAATCCTTCATGGAAGCTAAAATATGAATTAGTGGAGGCCCTGCTTTTTGTCTAACTTTAATTTTCTCCTCTTTTTCATCGTCTCACTTGACAGCAAAGATGAAGCTGAAGTAACCAAACCCTCCAATTTGCCTTATTAAAATATGGGTCTCCAAATAAACATAGACAGGGAGGAAAAAGGAAAAACAGCAAAGTATCCTGGGAATTCTCTTTAAGAAATCACCTTTTGTCATCACAGTCATCCCCAAGCCAAGTGTCCTTGGGTGTTCCTGTCCCTAGGTCTATCAATCCATACCTTGAGACAATTATTTTCCATTTTTTCCAAAAACCACTGATAAGGATTGAGGAGTAGTTTCTCCACCTGGCTGCCGTCTCACCTGTATTTCCATGCCTTGGCTTCCCAGGAAGAAGAACAAATCCCACCGGGACATCAAGCGGATGCTGTGCGAGTGTCCCCCGCTGTCCAAGGAGGAGCGGGCGCAGGGCGAGGTGGCCTGTGGGGAGGATTGTCTCAATCGCCTGCTCATGATCGAGTGGTGAGCTGGGGTCCATGCACTGGCCTGGAAATGTCCTGGGAATCCCTCAGATAACCTGGGAATTCCTGGGAGGTGGCAGTGAAGTGTGGTGGGGTTCACGAGGGAAGAGACGAGAATCTTGACTCCGTGTTTCAGAAGGCTGAATTATTATTTTATGATATATAATATATTAAAAATTTAATAAAATAATAGAAGAAAGGATTTCATCAGAAGGCTTGAA
>JAHXMQ010000807.1:140437195-140447321 GCA_020466415.1 Ammodramus savannarum pratensis | reverse complement strand
CATTCCATGGTCCTCATCCCTTTCTCCATCCCCATCCCATCCCAACCCAACACCTTCATCCCTTTCTCCATCCCCATTCTCATCCCAATATCCTCATCCCCTTCTTCATCCCCATCCCATCCCAAGATCCTCATCCTCTTCTCCATCCCCATCTCCTCTCAGTTTCTCATCCCATTCTTCCTCATCATTGCTTCCCAGATACTCATCTGCTTCTCCTTCCCCATTTCCACCCTCATCCCCTTCCAGATCCTCATCCTCCTCTCCATCCCAATCCCCTTCCCAAAACTCTTTATCCAACCCCATCTTCATCCACTTCTCTATCACCATCTCCTTCCAGACCCTCATCCTCTTCCCCATTCCCATTCCCATTCCCATTCCCATTCCCATTCTCATCCCGGTGCTCCTCAGCTCTGGAGGGAACACACTAATGTCCCCACCCAGGGGACACCCAGGGGACACTGAGCCATGTCCTTGTCCCACCCAGCCCTGGCTGGGGTCCCGCTCACCTCCGCGGGCTGCCCGGCGCCCACCACGATGAGTTTTCCATCCTCCAGCCCCACCAGGATGTGGCTCTTCTCCTTGGTGACGGACACGCTGTGCACGGGCACCCGCATGGGCACGGGGGGCACGGCCGCCCTCAGGCTGGGGACACGAGGCATTGTGTGGGACATGAGGCATGGCATGGGACACGAGGCATGGCACGGGACACCACGGCATGGATATCATGGCATGGGACACCACAGAATGGGACACAAACCATGGCATGGGACACCACGGCATGGGACACAAACCATGGCATGGGACACAAGCCATGGCATGGGACACCATGGCACGTGACACCATGGTAAGGGACATCACAACATGGGACATCATGGAATGGGACACAAACCATGACATGGGACACCATGGCATGGACACCATGGCATAGGACACCATGGCATGGGGCACAAACAGTGGCATGGGACACCATGGCATGGGACACAAGCCATGGCACGGGACACCATGGAACAGGACACAAACCACGGCATGGGACACAAACCATGGCATGGGACACAAACCATGGCATGGACATCATGGCACAGGACACAAGCCATGGCATGGGACATGAAGCATGGCACAGGACACCACAGCATGGGACACAAACCATGGCATGGGACACTCTGAGGGTGTGTTGGGGACAGGACAGGGCACAGCCATCGCTCACCTCTGGAGCTCACGGATCTCCAGGCCACACTCCGAGGTCCCCAGCACCACGAAGTCCTCAGTCAGGCACATGGCTGTCACCTCCCGGTCCAGCGGGACGGAGGACAGGAGCTTCCCGTTCACCGAGTACAGGTGCAGCGCGAACCTCTCCTGCAAGGAGCACACGGGGAGCATGGGGCGGTGCTGGTGGCCGGGAGGGGACCATGGGGACACCTGGACGTACCTTGGAGCAGGAGGGCTGTCCCACGGAGGTTTGGGCCACCACCTGTCCCTCGGGCCCCACGGCCAGGTGGGACAGGACGGCGGGGGGACAGCTCTCGCCGGGCGGCCGCAGGGAGCGGATGAAGAGACCCCGGCGCACGGTGTGGGTGATGATGGTGCCGTCCTGGGGGAGGAAGGGGACGCAGGGTGACAATGGTGGTGGTGGCACTGCCCATCCCATACCTACCCCACGGTGTCACCAGCTCACCTTGGAGCCGGACACGGCCATGTCCAGCTCGGTGCTGATGGCCACACACGTCACCTCGGCGTCGTGGCCGTACAGCACCTGAACGGGTTTGGGAGCCAAGCCGCTGGAAAAGCCACCCTGGTGGTGGGGACACGGGGACATCAGTGACCTGCTGGCAGTGCCCACCACGAGCTCCCCCTGCTTCTCGAGCCCTTACCTGCTGTAGGACCTGCCACACCATGCAGGTGGTGTCCCGTGAGCCAGAAATGAGGTAGATGCCACACAGGTCGAGTGACAGGCAGGTGACAACATCTGTGACAGCCAGAGGGACACCATGAGGTGTCGGTCCCCTCCCACCACACTCATCCCTCTGAACTCATGGCACCACGATGTGTTTTTGGATGTGGAATTGCTGCCAATCCCATTCCAAGATGTATTTGGAATACATCTCCAGCTCTGTAGATGAAACCTGGACTGTCCCCAGGAGATGGAGACACTGGGAGATGCCCCTCATGGTGTCACCTGCCTCCCATCATGGCCCTACAGCCCCATCAGGGCATCATCATCATCATCACCACGGGAGGAGGACGTACCAATGTGCCGGGTGATGTGCCCCACCACCTTGCCTTTGGCCAGCGAGGTGACACGGAGGCTGTTGTCCCAGTGTCCCCCGCTGAAGAGCAGCTTCCCATCAGGGGACACGGCCAGCGTGCGCGAGCTCAGGTCGGCCCCGGGGGCGAAGGGGCCCTGCAGGAACCGCTGGGTCCTGTGGGGAGGACGTGGCATGGTGGTGGTGGTGGATTGGTGGCACCCCCAGGGACCATCCCTGGAGACCCTGTGCCCCAGTGACTCACTTGGCGTTGGTGACAGTGGGGTCTTTGGTGAAGCTGAAGTAGTTGGAGATGTTCTTGTCATAGGGCAGCCAGTTATGGGTCCCCAACAAGCCGTTGGCACTCACGGTGACCTGGGCAGGGGAGGTGACACCAGTCTCACTGTTGGGATCCTCCTTGGTTTGGTGCTGGATCCCCTTGGACCAGCAAAACGTCCCCAGTGTGCCTCAGTTTCCCCACACTCACCAGGATGTCAGGGGATCCCTGAGTGATGAAGGAATGTGCCTGGTTCTTGGGGACCACAGCCTGCACCAGAGCCACCCCGTCACTGATTCCCTGTGGGGACACAGCAGCTGCTGGGCACCCTGCTGGCCACCCCACCCTTCCCAGGGCTGCCCAGGGGGTGTCCTCACCTCCACAAAGAAGGACTTGAGCTGGCCCAGGTTCTCGAAGACGTTGGGGGAGCGGGTGTCGAGGGTGGCCAGCCTGCGGGCGGCACTCTCTGCCGACAGCCGGGCGGGGTGCGGCTCCTGGGGGCGCAGGGCACCCGTCAGAAATGGGGGGAACCCCCCAAAAGGGGCTGGTTTTGGGGGGTGGGGGTCTGAGCTACCTTGAGCAGCTGGCAGGGCGTCTGCCCAAAGTTACTGATGATGCCCTCCAGAGCCTTGCGCTGCGTCTCGTCGGTGATGGCGTCCAGGTCCACGGCCCCTGCGGGTGGGGATGGTCACAGTCACAGGGGGACACACCCCTGGCAGTGTCCCCCTCCCTCTGCCCCACAGCTCACCCTCGTAGGTGCAGTAGTAGAAGACATTGAGGGCCTCCACAGCGGCCGGGCCGCGCTGCTTGTACCCAAAAATGAGGTCGATCCACTCGTGGAGGTGGGCAGAGACATATTCTGACTCCTGTCCAAGGATGGGGGGTCAGGGTGGGGTGGGAATGGCCCTGGACACCCCCAGGGCTGGAGGGGCTCCCCATCTCACCAGGGCTTTGCGGTGCTGCTGGATGAAGTCCTCGCGGGAGCGCGCCCACCGCGGCAGCACCACGTCCCCAACCTTCTCATTGGAGAGCTGGAGGCAGCCCAGGTCAAAGCCTGCGGGCAGGATGAGGATGATGAGGGACAGACACAGACCCTGCTGTGTCCCCTGGTGGTGACAATGGTGTCCCTTACCGTTCTGGTTCTCCAGGAACTCCGGGAAGTAGAAGAACTCTGGGATGAGCTCCTTGACATCCACCGGGTTCTCCATGCGGGCTTGCCACGCCGCCGGCACCGAGTGGAACTGCCGGTCCGAGCAGTCAAACCTGGAGGCACAGCACACCTGGCTGCAGCCTGGCTGTCCCCACGATGATGTCCCCTCTGCAGGACCCACCTGCCGGGTGCCCACCTGCCGCTCTGCAGCTGGATGTGGAGCGTGGTGAAGGGCTCGGTGCGGATCAGGTAGTGCATGACCCCGGCGGCGTTGGAGTAGTGAGTGCCGTAGTGGAACTTGTCCACTGTGCCCGTGGGGTCCTCGAAGCTCTCGTACCTGCAGGCCAGGTGGGATGGGGTCCACCAGGAGCTGGCCAGGTGCTCCCTGCACCCCCCGTCCGTGGTTTGTGGGGTACTCACTTCTCCTTGACATCGCAGGCGTGCCGCTCGTTGGCCACGCCGATGGGCTTGGACAGGTCCCGGAACACGGCCGGGTTGGTGAGGTCCAGGGTCTCCGAGACATAATCCCGCAGGATCCAGGGGAACTGGGTGGGGGCGGGAGGTGGGTGAGGTGTGGGGGCACCGGGTCAGGGTGGGAACAGGGGGAGGACACAGGGGCTCACCACGGGGTACTGGGACAGGTCGTTGTAGGTGCGGCCTGCGATGGTGTTCAGCTGCATGAGGTACTCGAAGTTGGAGATCTCCCGCAGGACCCATTTCTGGAGAGAAGGTAGAGGGAGAAGATGGGCTTGGGGGGAGAGGAGACAGGGCAGACACCCCCCACCACATGGCAGTGCCTGTCCCTTGGTTCCAAAGTTGTCCCCATTCTTACGGCCATCACTGGCTCTGCAGTTGTCCCCAGAACTGTGGCCACATCCATCCCACAGCCATCCCTGGTTCTACAGTCAACTCTGGTCCAATGGCCACCCCCATCCCACAGGCATCCCCTGTTCCACAGCCATCCCTGCTCTCAGACCATCCCATGTGCCAGAGTTGTCCTTTGTCCCTTGACTGTCCCACCCCATTGCCATCCTCAGTCCCATGTCCACTCCCAACAGACATCCTTCATCCTCTGTCCAAGTCTACGTCCATGTCCATGTCCATCCCTGGTCCCATGGGCACTCCCAGATCCACAGCCATGCCTGATGCCCCATCCATGTCCACGACCATCCCTGGTCCCATGGCCACTTCCAGATCCACAGCCATCCCTGATCCCCTGTCCATGGCCATCCCTGGTCCCATGGGTATTGCCACATTGTCACCCTCCCTTTTCCACCTGGGAAGGGGACACACAGAACATGGACAGGCGTGGTGGGGCCGGTACCTGTGTGAGCCCCGAGGCTTTGAGCAGCTCCTGGGGGGACCGGCTGCCGAAGTAGGTCTGGTTGGGGGGCCGCAGGCCAAGGATGCTGGAATACACCTTGTTCCTCACCTGGAGGGGACAGAAGGATGAGGAGCTGCTGGAGCTCGGGCAGAGCCGAGGCCCTGGGAGGGAGCTGGGAGGGGATGAGGGGGTCCCCACCTTCTTTCTGAAGTTGAGGAAGTAGTTGGCCTGGTCGATGAAGAAGAGTTCGAGGGCGGAGCGGCGCAGGTTGTAGCGGCGCAGGTGGACCTCGCGCAGGTGGGACAAGGGGCGCTTGAAGTCGTAGCCGATCCCTGCCGAGGGTGGGGGCACGCAGAGCCCCCCAGGGGTCACCATCCCGCCATTCCCGAGGCAGAGATGGGGCTGGGCGGGGGTTCCTCACACCCCACAAGGAGCTCCCGCCGTTACCTCCCTCCGTCTCCTCCTTCTCGCTGCTGCCGTCGTAGAAATAAACGTGCTGGGTTGTCACCTCCAGGCGCCCAGGGACCACGGCCACCGTCGTGATGAGCTCGCAGTCCTCCGACACCACCAGCTTCTCCCGCTGGTTCTGCTCCTTGGGCTCAGCCCTGATGGCACAGTGGGGTGAGGACACTCTGGTGACACCCCCAGCCCGGGTCAGCCCGTGCTGTGGCAGGGGTGGGGTCACTCACTGGTTGTCCAGGACAGGGAGGTCCTCCTCGGCCAGCTGGTCATCCTCCAGCTCGCTCACCTTGGCCTCCTTGGCCATGGCGAGTGGGAGGGACTCGGCGGGGTTCTGGAGGTGGTCAGCTCCTGAAATGGGGAGGGGGTCAGCAGGACCCTGAGCTGGGAGCAACTCCTGTGAAGGGCTCCCAAATTCAGCGCTGTCCATGCCATCTCTCAGCCCAACCCCACCAGTGACATCCTTGCCCGTGGCACGGGAGGACCCACGGGTGCCCCAGTGCCACCACCTCACCCAGATTGTCCCGCAGGGCGCTGGCCTCCAAGTGTTGGTCGAAATTGAGGTTGGGCACCAGCTTCAGCCTCATCCTGGAGTAGGTCTCGGCACTTGACAGCTTCCAGCGAACCTCGGGTGGGTTCCTGGGGACATCTGGGGGTGAGGCACCCTGGGGACCCCCTGGCTGTGCCACCCCTCCCTGGGTCAGGGTGGGCACTCACCGGTCGGCCCAGGCGGAGCGGGGTGAGGTGAGCAGGCGGCACAGGGAGCGCCACTGCTTGAGCACGGTGCTGTGCTGGTTGTTGGCCTGCTTGAGCACGTTGGCGTGCCGCGCGTTCTCCGCCTTGCAGCGCTTGGCCGCCGGCTCCAGCACCAGCTCCTGCCAGGGGGCACAGAGTGAGGTGACAACAGGGCTGGGAATTGGGGACATCCATAGGGTGACGTCCTCAGGGTAAGGAGAACATCGCCAGGATGATGTGGTTGGGATGAGGAGTGCATCCCTGGGATGAGATCCCCAGGATGAGGAGCACAGCCCAGGGATGATGTGCCTGGAACAAGGAGCACAACCCCAGGACAATGTCCCTACGAGGAGGAGCACTTCCTGAAGGCAATGTCCCCATGGGGTGAAGAGCACAACCCCAGGATTAATACCCCAGGGAGAGGAGCACATTCCTAGAATGACATCCCTGGGGTGAGGAGCACATTCCCTGCATGACATCCTTGGGGTGAGGGCACGTCGCCTGGATTACATCCTTGGGATGAGAAGCATGACCCCAGGATAAGGAGCTTATCCCCTGGATGACACCCTTGGGGTGAGGAGCATGCCCTCAAACTATGGAACACATCCCCTGGATAGCATCCTGGGGGTGAGGAGCATGTGCCCAGGATAAAGAACACATCCCCTGGATGACATCCTTGGGATGAGGAGCATGTCCCCAGGCTGAGGAGCACATCCCCTGGATGGCACTCCTGGGGTGACAAACATGTCTCCAGAGTGAGGAGCACATTCCTGGATGACATCCTGGCGTGAAGAACATATCCCCAGGATGAGGAGCACCCAGAGTGACACCACAGGGGTGAGCAGAGTGTCCCCAGGATGAAGAGAACCCCCCAGGGTGACATCCTGGGGACAAGGAGGTGGCAGTACCTGGAACAACTTGCGGCTGGCCGCCTTCTCCTGCTCCCGGCGCTGCGAGCTGCTCATCATGGCATCGTAACAGGCGTTCCAGAAATTGGACATCAGGTCGTGGCTCCTGGCAAACGTGTCCATCTCAAACTGGGCCATGGTGGGCTGCACCTGCACAGGCAGAGAGGCATTCCCAGGGCTTGGCACCCACCACCCCTCATCCAGGCAACCCCACAGCGACCATCCCGCCCCACGGCACCCACGTGCTTCTCGATGAAGCCCCTCCACTCCGGGGTGGTACAGAAGAGCTGGAAGTCCTCGTAGAAGGTGGGGCTGCCGTTGGTGGGGGGCAGCGAGGGCAGGAACTGCTGCAGCTGCAGGGTCTCGTAGCACTGATCCATCAGCGTGCGGATGATGGGCACCAGCCAGGAGAAGGCCTCTGACCTGGAGTCCAGGGAGCGCCGCAGGGGCGTCTCCAGCTTGCCCAGCAGGTAACAGGCCTCGTCCCTGCGCGGGGCCGACGTGGTCTGCAGGAGGCTGTGCAGCTTCACGTAGGCCAGGGAGTGCAGCTGGGGGGACAGGGGGACAGGGGACATCAGGCGGGGCCACCTTTTGCTTCTTTCCAATAGAAGCAAATTTCTTAAAAGAAGGGAGGTCTTAAGAGTTGAAGCCGTAATTAGAGGTAAATTGCTGTCCTAAGGGAAGATTTGTTCCACTTCCTCATTCATGTTCAGTAACATGGAAGAGTTAGCAAAGTGTTCTAAGTACACTACACGTTATGCCAGTTTGTATTCATTTGTTTTGTGCCTCCCAAGTAACGTGATGAAGGCTAACCCAATTTATTATGACAAACTACGCAGGTAATTAGAACCATGTTTAGATCAAATCTATTACTCCATTAAATCTGCATTTAAAACGAGCGGCAAATGGACCTCATGGGGTGTTCAATGCACCAGAGAGGGTGCCCAGGGAGGGTGACCCACCTGGGGGTCCTGCAGCAGGATGTACCCCACGAGCACCCGCAGCCCCGTCTGCGCCATCTCCTTCAGGTCCGAGGTGCCGTTGGCCAGGTGGTGCCACACGCCCAGCTTGTCCAGCAGGCTGCTGACCCCCTCGTAGATCTGGGGGGACACCGTGAGCCCCCAGCCCGGGCAGGAACCCCAGCCCTGCCGAGCCAGCAGCCCCACCACCCAGCCCTGCTCGGATTCGGATTTGGGTTCAGGATTAGGGTAGAACACAACTCGGGACAAACTGGGTTTGAAATGAGGTTGGGGCTCAGGATTCATGGTCAGGGGTCAGATTTAGGGGTATAGGACTGGAGTTAAGATTCAGCTTTAGGACAGAGGTATAGCAGTAAGGTTTAGGATTAGGATGTTGGAAGTACAGTGAGATTACAGGCTGTGAGTTAAGGTTAGGGTTTAGGTTTACAGAAAGAGTTAGCGTTAAGATTAGGATTAAGGGTTGGGCTTTATGACAAAGGTGTGGAGTTAAGGTTTAGGCTCATGATCTAGGAGGAACAATTAAATTGAGAATTAGGGGTTAGGATTAAGGTTTAAGGATTAGGATTGGGGTTCAATTTACGATTACAAATAAGGCAGAGGTTATTTCCTAAAATTAGGATTAGGCTTTGAATTAAATCAATTAAATTGAGGCTGACGTTATTTCACAAGGTTAGGATTAAGCTTTGATTTCAATTTTGGAATAAGCCTGTCCCTAAACCAGGACAGGTTATGTTCAAGTTCGGCAGGTGGGGCTGGTTTTAGGGCCAGGGCTGACATTGGGGATTAGCACAGGAATCCCCGCTCACTCCCATCCACCTTCTCACTCCACAGGGCCTGGTTGTTGTGTCCCTCGGAGAAGAGGAAATCCTGGAGCAGCCGCAGCAGCTTCAGGGCATTGTGGGTGAGCCCGGGCAGCGCGGCCGGGCCCGACTCCTTCAGGTCGGTCAGTGCTGACTCCAGCATCATCTCCAGCAGGCTGTGGGACAGCAGCAGCTCCAGAGGGTGCCCTTCCCTCAGGATCCACCCCGGGACGCGGGCGGGCCTCACCTGCGCTTGATCTCGTC
This sequence comes from Ammodramus savannarum pratensis, assembly GCA_020466415.1. Lineage (NCBI taxonomy): Eukaryota > Metazoa > Chordata > Aves > Passeriformes > Passerellidae > Ammodramus > Ammodramus savannarum. Next base: position 140,438,184 of record JAHXMQ010000807.1, on the reverse strand, counting down.
CGGGGGCCGCACCAGCTCGCAGGCCGTGCCCAGCTTGGTGAGCACGGAGAAGACCTGGCCCCGCTCCCTCCAGGCCGCCTCGTCCCAGCCCTCCACCCCGCGCCACGTCACCGAGAAGATGATGTTGGTCAGGAGGTTGCACAGCTCCTCCTCGGGGGTTTGCTGCCAGCAGAGAGCGAGGTGAGGGGCGCCCACAGCGCCCTGGGATGGTGGGGATGAGGGTTTGGGGCTCACCTGGGGGTTGCTGGTGTTGGAGACGTTGTCGCTGGGCAGCGCGTCCTGGTAGCTGCTCTCGTCCAGGACGTTGGACAGGCTGGAGCTCTTGCGCGCTCGCATTCCCGGGAAGGGCTTGAAGCTCTCCAGGGGTGAGGGGGTGCCGGGGCCGCTGGCCGGGGTCTGGGTGCCACTCTCGGCCGTGGCCATGGAGCTGGTGCTGGCCAGGTCCAGCCCCAGGTCGAAGGGCGACGTGGAGAAGGGGGACAGCGGGTGGTAGACGCCGTCGAAGGCGGGACCGTCACCGGGGTTGGAGGACGAGCGGCTGGCCCGGTCCGAGGAGTCGAAGGACTTGAAGTTGTAGGAGTGGAAGGACTTGGTGCGGCCGCTCGGGGAGATGGAGAGGTCGGAGAAGCCCTCAGAGAGCTCCTGGTCCGAGGCCTCGTAGCCCAGCGGGAGGAAGACATCGAGCTCCTGGAGCTCGGCGGGCGGTGGGCTCGTCCCTGAGGGCTCGGAGAGGCGCAGCAGCTCCGGGCAGCCCGTGGGGCTCAGGCTGGGCTGGCGGCACTCGTACGACTCCTTCACGTAGAGCTTGGTGAGCGTATCCTGCCAGCCAGCCAGCCTGGCCAGCTGCTTCACCAGGTCCTGCTGCGCATAGATCAGGTGGAAGAGCTGCAGGAGAAGGAAAAGGAGATGGGAAATGAAGGACACTGGATGCTGCTGCCCCAGCTCTTCCTCTCCCAGGAACAGGAGCGCCCCAGATCCTCCAAAACCAC
>JAHXMQ010000807.1:140426585-140436964 GCA_020466415.1 Ammodramus savannarum pratensis | reverse complement strand
CTGGCTGATCTATGTCACCATCATCTCCACAGCCACCATTTTTGGGCACAGCTGGGTGTCCAAGGAGCTCAAACCCAGGGTGACACCTCTGTCCCCTCCCTCTGTGTCCTGCCCCGCTCACCTTGCGGCAGATGTCGAGTCGGATGCTCAGCTCAGCCCGGTGGGACAGGTACACCACGGCCACCAGGTCCTTGTAGTTGGGAGGGTCTGTGGACAAGGAGAGTCAGCACAGTGCTGGGACACTTCCTGCTGTCCCCAAAAGCCACCAGAGACCCAGCCCAGCTGGGAAGCCACCAGCGATGATGCCATGGCACGCGGCTGGGATGGTGGCCTGGTCTCTCTGGCACACGGTACCTGCCCCCAGGACCTGCTCCGAGAGGCAGCGGAAGAGCAGCATGGAGCCGGGAATGTCACTGAGGTAGGAGATGAGCCCCTGGTACCCAATGTCCTTCAGCTTCAGGCGGCTCTTGCTGCGCTCGGGGACCTTCTCGTACTTCAGCATCTTGTAGAGGACCTGGTGGGACAGTGACAGGGATGTCACACCTGGCTGTGACATCCCTGGTGGGTGCAGCAGGCGGTAGGCGCTGGGGACCTGCCCTACCTTGAAGACCCTTTCCCTCACTTCATCCGAGAACCTCTTCTGCACCAGCAGGGAGAAGAGCAGCTCCACGTGGCCCGGCTCGAAGAGGAAGGCGAAGAGCTGCTCCTGGGCTGGGGAGCCCTTCAGCAGGCTGTGGATCACCTCCAGCGCCCCACACACCTGCAGGACACCCGGATGGTTGTCCACTGCCCTCCAAGTGTCCCACTGGGATCTCAAAGCCTTCTCCCCATCCCATGATTCACTGAGGGGTTTGGGGACCACGGCGTGGACGGTGACACACCTGCTGCTCATCCTGTGCCCCTGCCAGGTAGTTCAGCAAGCTCTGCATCTCCTCCCCGGAGAAGCTCCTGCAGAAGAAATCTTTCACCAGGCTGAAGAGGGACGTCTGCACCGTCCTGATGTCATCGGTGGCCGTGGTCTTCTCCCTGGAGGTGTTGATCAGTAGACATGCATGGGGATGTGTCCCTTGTCACCCACCACCCACTGCCAGCATCGTCCCAAATCCCAACACAAAGCCCAAGGAGCTCCAGGGATATCCTACCCCTGGGACATGTCCGCCCCACACATTTGGGTCTGCTTGTTGCAGAAGCCATCACACTCTTGGTGGCTGCTGGGATGGGACAGGGAATGTCCTGCACCCACCACAACGCTCCCACTCTGGTAGGAGAGACGTTATCCCACAAAAATGGTGTTCAGCCAAACCACAGCTCCCAGGGGTGAAGCCCATCCCCAGTCCCACCCCGGGATTCCAAGCATTCCAGGAACCCTGGAATTCCAGGATTCCAGCCCTGTGGGGCAGCTGACCCGTAGTAGGTCCGGATGGAGTCCAGGATGAACTGCACCCCGTACTTCTTGCGGATGCGCTGCTTGTGGTCCTTGACCACGCTGGCCAGATACTGGATGTGACCTGCAGGGAGAAGGTGTCAGAACCCATGGAGCCAGCGTGGGATGGACATTCCCAGGTGGTCCCTGCTCCCACCTAAGCGCACGGCGAAGTCGCTGTTGCTCCAGATGCGGAAATCAAAGAGCAGGTGCTGGTAGAGGAGGTGCAGCAGGAATCCGCTGCCCTCAGAAGCCACCTGCTCCATGAGGATCTGTGAGGCCACCAGGGTGCTCATGTCCAGCAGCGTGGCAGGGACCTGTCAGGGGTGACAGGGGACACTTCCAGCCCCTTGGGAATGGCAAGGACGGTGGGATGGGGTTTTGGGAGCCTCCCAGACCTTGTGCAGCAGCGCTCCGATGATGGCCGGCCCGTGGCACTGCACCAGGCTCTCCTGGTTCACGGCGTGGTTCCGCAGGAAGTTCTTCACCAGCAGCAGGAAGGCGGCCACGCTGTTCCTCTCCAGCCTGCTTTCTGCAGGGCACCGGGAGCTGTGAGCCCCAGCCCCAGCCAAACCCAAACTGCCTGGAGATCTCAGCTGCTGTCTCTCCAAACTTTTCACCCTGTTCTCCTGCCTTCTCCAGATTTAAGGAGATGGAAGCCTCTGCTGCTTTCAGCTTGGGAATGAGCAGCTGGATGTCAGGAGAAAGCACATTCCACCCATGCCAAAGGTTCCTGGAGCCACCCTCACCATCCCAGAACTGTTTGTTTGTGACTAACTGGGTCATAACAACATCCCAAGGGGTTCTCCATCACCCCGTAACTCCTGGAGCCTCAGGCAAGACCTGTCCTGCCCGTGGTGGACACCTGCCAGGTCCAGGAACCCCTCTGTGGTCACCTCCAGCCCTGCCCACCTCCAGCTCCTGCTTCCCATCCCCTGAACTCCTCACCTGAGGACTTTCCCAGCGGGATGAGCATGCCCTGGGCGTTCCTGGAGGACGTCAGCTCCGGCCCCACCAGGTCGTTGGTCTCCTGCTCATCCTTGGGCTCCTCCGTCTTGGACACCACCTGCTCGAGCAGGGGCAGGAGCACCCCCATCCCACCCACGCAGTTGACCACGTCCTGGGGGAGGGAGGAAAGGGAGAGGCTTTGCTGGGTGGTGACACTGGTGTGGAAGAGGAGGTCCATGACACCTGGGGTCCCCAAAAGTCACCTGTTCCCCTGCACCACCCACAGTGTCCACCCTGGATGATGAGGACCCATGGGACAGATGGGTCACGGTGGACACAATATCACAGGGAGAGTCCCTGCAGGGTCCAGGGGACCTCTGGGGGTCCTGCCCTGGGACAGTGACCCAGGAAGGACCTCCTTCCTCCAGGCCATGGGGTGGACAGGTCCCCCTGTGCCCAGCCTACCTTGATGTCCCAGTTGACCACCTTGTGTCCCGTCAGCCTCCCGTCCAAGCTGTGGCTGGGAGAGAGATCCAGGCAGATGTTGTTCCTGCAGGCCTGGAAAAGAACACCAGGGGAGCATCCTCATGCTCCTGGACATGTCCCTGGTGGCACAGGGTCCACCACCACTGTCCCTGTCCCCAGGGGGGTGGGACACCTCTGCTCACCTGGGGGGTGTAGTACAACAAGAGTTTACTGCTGAGCTCCACCAGGTCCCCTTCCAGTGTGAACGGGGATGTGACATTTGGTCCTGGAGGAGAGGGCTGGGGTGAGCTGGGATGTGGTGAAGGAGACCCCGGACACCACCAGCACCCTGGGGACATCCTCCATGCCCCACCCTGACACACCTGCACAGAAGAGAGCCTTGACCTGGGCTTGCTGCAGAGCCTCACAGAAAATGGCCACGGAGCCCAGGTGACCCTCCAGCGAGGTGGGGCTGCCCCACTCCGTGTCCTGGCTCCCGGCTGCCGTGGTGGCCACCACCCCCTCCGTGGGCAGCTGGGTGGGGGTCCAGAAGTGGGGACCGAGGGTGGCAGGGACGGACTGGGAGCGCCCCAGCACGGGGTGTTGGGTGAAGACCAGTTCTGGCCCGTGGGGTGCCGGAGGGTGGCTGGCAGCGGTGGCAGCCGTCGTGGTGGTCCGGTGGCCCGCAGAGCCAATGCAGCAGGAGGTGAAGGACTGGGAGGGAGAAGGGAGCACACTCAGCCCCCAGTGAGGCCATGCTGAAGGGTCTGGGGGGTGCTGGGAGGATCCCCCACCTCGTGGAGGGAGGGGAAGCGGAGCTGTGCCGTTTTCCGCAGGTGTCCGTCGGCGTAGATGCTGACGATGTTCTGGCCGAAGGGCCGGCGGCCGGCAACGTGGACGATGTCAACGCAGTGCTGGGGGGACAGAGAGGGACATCAGGGCATTGTGGTGTCCCTGATGGGGACAGGGACAGGGATGGGGATGATCCTCACCCAAGCAGAGTCGTTGAAGGCAAACTCGGGCAGTGCCACCGTCATGTAATCCTTCTTGGTGCACACGGCCACCACCAGCACGCCGCCCGCAGTGAAGAACGCCTCGAAGCCCGTCCCGCCCGCCGTGAAGAAGCTGGTGGAGAAAACCATGGAGAAAACCACGGTGGGGATGGTGCTGCCGCCCCTCCCCACCCTCCCCTCACCTCTCCAGCGAGCATCACCTGTAGAGCTGCCTCCTCTTGGGCCTCGCCGGCGGCTCCGGCTCCTCCTCGCTCAGGCACAGCCAGGCGTGGAAGGCGAAGGCGCCGCCGGGCCACTTCTGGATGGTGGGCACCATGATGCCAGCCATGCCAGGGCTCAGGTCGAAGCTCTGCAGTGCCCGGGGAGGCCCCTCACCCCTGGCCATGCCGGACAGCGCCCGGATGACCGGAGCCACGTAGGGATGCGGGCCCTGGCCCCGCTCGCGCCGCAGCAGCCGCAGCAGCTGCCGCAGCTCCCCGGGCCGGATGGAGAGGCTGCCCAGGGAGCGCAGCAGCTCCAGCAGGTTTTGGGAGCAGGCGCTGGGAAGCGCTGGCTCGGCGGCCAAGGCGGCCAGCAGGGAGCCCACCATGCCCGCCTTGACGCAGGTGAGGCGGCTGGGCAGGGAGGCCTCGCAGAGGCGCCGCAGCCACGCCGACAGGAACTGCTGGAGATCCCGGCACTCCAGCACCGGCAGCCAGGCCAGCAGGATCAGCAGGGGCTGCTCGTTGCGGATGGGACGCACTGGGAAGGAGCTGTGGTCGCCCTCCACTGCCTGCAGGGACACAAGAAGGGGTTGGTGCAGCTCCAGTGCTTGGAGAGGGATGGATCCATCCCAGGCAGAGCCCTTGCGCAGGCCCTTGCGCATCCAGAATCTTGGAGACTCCCATGCAGCCAGAATCTGGAGACCACAGACATCAAGGGGTCTCATGGACTAAAGAACGTGGAGACCCTCGTGCATCAAGTATGTCAGAGACCTTTATGCATCATCCAGCGCATGAAGAGTTCTGGAGACTCCATGCATCAAGAGTCTTAGGTACCTCCATGCATCAAGGATCTTGGAGATCCTCATGGATTAAGGGTCTTGGAGACTCCCATGCATTAAGAGTTTTGGAGATACTGTGCATACAGAATTTTGGGGGACCCCAAGCATCAAGGATCTTGGAGACCTCCATGTATCAAGGATCTTGGAGGCCCTCATGCACCAAGCATTCTGAGGATTCTTGTGCATCCAGAATCTTGGAGCATTAAGAATCTCTGTGCATGAAGTGCCTTGGAGGCCTCCACGAATCAAGGATCTCAGAGACCCTCATGCATGAAGCACCTTGGAGACCCTCCTGTGTCCAGCAGCACCAGAGTGAGCAGCTCCACATCCAACAGGGCTCAAAACTCCCAAACCCAAGCACAACTCCAAGTGAAAGATGGACCCAGGACCCGTTGGGAGGAAGCTGCTGAGAAAGCAGCAGAGTGGAGAGGATGGGGGGCTCAGAATGGGAGCTGAGATCCACAGGAACCCCCAGTGCTGAGAGCTTTGCACGGAGTCAGGAGAAGTGGAAATGCTCACCATGTTGAGGAGCTCCTGGAGCAGACGCTGGGTGGGCTGGCCCTGGCTCCTCAGCACCTCGTAGAGGTGGGTGTAGCCAATGCGCTCCTTGAACACCTCCTGGAGGCACAGGGACAGTGCCAGCTGTCACCTTGGGCTGAGCCACCTCAACCTGGGTGAAAACACCCAAATCCCTCTGGTTTTGGGGTGTCCTCCTCAGGGGAGGTCCCCTGCCCACCTTGGCCGAGGGCGAGTTGCTCATGATGGCCGTGAGCACCCTGAGGGCGTGGACAGCGATGGCATCGGAGCTGCTGGCACTGACCTGTGGGGACACAGGAATGGGGGAGATGCTGGGATGTGGGGATGAGGGGACACAGCCCACCAGGGGTGGTGGTTGGGTCATGGGTATCTGCTGGGACATGGGAATGAGGGGACACAGCCCACCAGGAGTGGTGGTTGGGTCATGGGTACCTGCTGGAGTCCATCCCCGTTCCATGTGGGAACCTCGTCCTGGGCTTCACCCGCCTCCTGCGAGCTGCCGAGGTAGAGCTGTGGGACACGGGTGGGCGTGGGACACTGGGAGGGGCTCTGGAGGGTCCCCACCCCAGGGATGTGTCCCAGGATTGTTCAGAGCCAGGAATGGTGAGGATGGAGATGCCCAACCCTGGTGTCACCAAAAGGGACACACCGCCCTGTCCCATGGTCAGTTTAGAGCTGGGGAGGGTGAGGATGGAGATGAAGGTGCCCAACCCTGGTGTCACCAAATGCCAGTCCCAGGGTCATTTAAAGAGGAAAGGGGAAAGGAAAGAGGGGAGGGAAAGAAAAAGGGAAAGGGAAAGGAAAAGGGAAAGGGAAAGGGTGAGGATGGAGATGAATGTGTCCAAACTTGGTGTCACCCTATCTCAGGTTTGTTTAGCATCAGAAAGGTGACAAGGATGAAAATGAGGATAGGGATGATGACAGAGATGAAGATGGAGATGAGGACAGGGATGAGGATGGAGGATGGACATGAGGATGGAGGAGGGAGATGAGGACAGGGATGAGGATGAGGAACAGGGGATGGGGATGAGGACACTGCGGTGCCACGCCATACCTTGCTGTTCTGGAGCAGGCGGATGATGTGCTCGAAGCAGTTGTTGCTGAGGAACACGGCCTGGAGCACCGGCCGGTCCTGGCAGCTCAGCATGGCGGGGATGGCATCTACAGACACACAGACAGACAGACAGGCTGTCTCAGCCCCATCCCAGCCCCCATCCCCACACCCGCCCTGCTCCCCACCTACCCAGCATGAGGACCCGCAGGGCGATGAGGCCGCCGGGCGGTGCGGGCAGGTGGGAGTTGAGCACCCTGAAGAAGCCATCCAGGAGGCTCCGCAGGGACACGGGGCCGGCGCCGGGGCTGGAGCCGTGCAGGACGTGCACCACGGCCACCACGGAGCGCAGCGTCACCTCCAGCAGCGCCGGGGACACCGCGGCCCCGCTGCCACCGCGCTGCAGAACCCCCAGGAGAACATCCAGAGCCGCAGGCGTGATGGCCTGGAGTGCGTTGGGCTGCGGGATGGGAGCGGGTGGGAATTCTGTCACTCACGGGACTGAGCCCTGCACTGAGCCCTGCACTGATCCCGTTATTTACTGACCCCACACCCCCAGCACTGCGGATTTTACCCCGGGGGTGTGAATTGTTTTAAAGCCAATTTTGGAGTTATTGATTGAATTGATTTTTGGTTGCCGCGGAAGTTAAAACTGATTTTGGGTCAAAATATTTATATTATATTAATTATATTATATTATATTACATTACATTATATTATAGTATACTATATTACATTATATTACATTATATTGCATTATATTATATTACATTATATTATATTACATTACATTACATTGCATTACATTACATTATATTATATTATATTCCAAGGAGTTTCCAGCCCAGAGCTGAACTGGACTGGAAGCAGCAGCTTCAGCTTAAAAGCTTCCCATAACTTAATTATTTAATTAATTTTAACAATTTAATGTGATAGTCCAAGAAAATAATTTAATTCAGTAATTTAATTATTATATTTAACTATTTCATAATTAAGTTTAAGTATGATAAAGTTTTAAATCTATTTAAGTTTTAAAATAACTTCATTTAATACTTTAACTATTCAATAATTTAATTATTTAACTTAATTATTTACATATTTTGGTTTCTTTTATTATTTCTTTTATTTCATTAATTGTATTATATTTAATTTTTTAGTTTTATTTTATTATTTTATTTGTTCTACTTCATTCTTTAATTCCTAATTTAGTAAGTGTTTAAAATAATTTTATTTAATTTTTAATTATTTTGTCTTGTTTCATTATTTTGTTTTATTTTATTTTAATACTTTAATTTTATTTAATTTTTAATTATTTTGTCCTGTTTCATTATTTTGTTTTATTTTTTTTTAATACTTTAATTTTATTTAATTCTTAATTATTTTGTCTTGATTTATTATTTTGTTTTATTTTATTTTATTATTTATTTTAATACTTTAATTTACTTCCTCAATTTAATGACTTAATTTAACGTTTCTGAGCTGATCCCACTGAATTTAAGGCTGGAAAATTAAAGGATTTTTAAAAGCTTTGGAAAATTCAGTGACCTAATTCCAGCCTTGGAATGAACAAAACTTTGGGGTTTATCCCTGGAATGAGGAGGATACCTTGGATCCAGAGAGGATGGCTCCAAAAAGATGGATAATCCGGAGCTGGATTGTTTCTGGGAGCTGCTTCCCACCTTGGAAACTCTCTGTGAGGATGAGGAGGGAAGGATTTCATCACAGGAGCAAACAGCAAAACAAAAAAACCCAAAACCACACAGAAAAAGGTAATTTTCTAGATAAAAATAGGGAAAAATCATTTTTTCACCCAAAAAACAGGGAAAAATCCCTTTCCTACCCAAATCCACCCCATGGGGGTGCTGGACCCTGCTGCTGATGGAGAGGATGAGGATGCTCCAGGTTTTCCAGCTCTGATTGTGCCAGGAATGGGGTTTTGGCCCCAAAAAAGGGGATTTCTGCCAAACTCAGGTTCAGCTGGGGGTTTATGGGGCGGAGTTCTGGGGGATTTTTGCAACGGTGCTGCCTCTAAATGGGGATTTTTGGGGCTTCCCTGATAAAAATCCCCCTTTGTGTTGATTTTTGTGGGTTCTGCAGGTGGTGCTGGGTGTCCTGTTCCTCTGCCCAGGACATGGGAGCAGGTACAGGATCCTAAATTTCTGGGGCAGGCATAGGGTAACCTGGAACAGCATCCTGTATTTGCCTTGGAATCCTATAATAATCCTGGGATAGGTACAGGATAACCTGGAGCACGTGTGGGATAATACAGGATAACCTGGAGCAGGTGTGGGATCCCATATCTGTGGGATAATACAGAATAACCTGGAGCAGGTGTGGGATCCCATATCTGTGGGATAATACATGATAACCTGGAGCAGGTGTGGGATTCTTTAAGGTCTTTGGATCAATACCTACCCCTGGATACAACATTCCTCCACGGATCCTATAAATATTCCCTGATCCCAATCCCCCATCCCTGGACACTCTCCCCATTTAGGGATCCCACACCAACCCTCCCCTTTCCCAAATCCCAATTTTACCTTGGAAAAAGGCACCGAACTCAGGGGGCAGCGGGGCGGGGGCGAACTTGTATTTGCTCTTCTCCTTGGCACTGATGGATTCCCTGGAAAGGGAGAGGGGTGAGGGGGGATCCAGGATGGGAGAGGGATTTTGGGATGCAGGGGGGGGTCTCTCACCCGCTCAGCTGCCGCCGCCAGGTCTGGTAGGGGTCGAGGAAGCACTCGCAGAGGTGCAGAGCGTGCAGCATCCCGTTCTCCAGCTGTGCCCGGCTCTCCAGCTGTGCCCCATTTTCTGGCCATGTTCCCTTCTCCAGCTGTGCCCCATTTTCCAGCTGTGCCCCATTTCCCCGGCTCTCCAGCTGTGTGCCGTTTTCCAGCCGTGTCCCCTTCTCCAGCCGTGTTACCTTCTCCAGCTGTGCCCCATTTTCCAGCTGTGTCCCCTTCTCTGGCTGTGCCTGGCTCCGCTCGTCCCCCGGGAGGCTCCGCAGCTGCCGGGAAAGCCGAGCTTTAATCCCTGACACACTCCAAAAATGGGATGAGCTTTCTGGGGGAGGAAATTCCGCTTTGTGGGGAGAATGAGATCATCAATCAATCAATCAATCAATATACCAATCACAGCCCAGAGCAGCACAAGCTTGGATGCGCTGACCAATCAGCAACCAGAGTCACACAACCTGTAGGGCTCTTGACCAATCAGAACCCAGAGCTGCACTGACCAATCAGCACCTGGCACTGCAAGGCTCTTGGCCAATCAGCACCAGCTGCGGAACATGAACCAATCAAATTACAGAGCAACACAACCTGTACAGCTCTCAACCAATCAACATCAAGAATCATACAAGGCATGGACTCATGGACCAATCGCCTACCAGAAAAACACAACCTAGAGACCTGCTGACCAATCAGAACTCAGTCACACAGCCTGTGGACTCACTGACCAATCAAATCCCAGCACAGCATGACCTGTAGAGCTCCTGACCAATCACAGCCCAGACTCACATAATGTGCGGACTCAGTGACCAATCAGTGCTGAGCTCCTCCCCAGCCAGTCAAGCCCTGCCCATTCCCATTCCCAGGACTGTTCCCATGACAGTTTCCATGAGTGTTCCCACTCCCAGCCCTGTTCCTATTCCCTTTCCCATTCTCATTCCCATGTGCGTTCCCATTCCCATTTCTGTTCCCACTCCCATGATTGTTCCGATTCCTGTCCCCATTCAGATTTCCATGACCCTTCCCATTCCCGTTGCCCTTCCCACTCCCCATTCCCATTACTGCTCCCATTCCCACTCCCCATTCCCATTCCTGTGCCCATTCCCATTCCCACTCTCATTCCCATTCCCACTCCCACTCCTGTTCCCATGGCTGTTCCCATTCCCATTCC
>JAHXMQ010000807.1:140322416-140335345 GCA_020466415.1 Ammodramus savannarum pratensis | reverse complement strand
AGGTGGAATGGGATGATCCTCAAGACCCCATCCAACACAACAATTCCATGATTCCATGATTCCAATGGTTTCATGCAGCACACCTTCTCCAAGATATTTCCTCCCTTCCTTCACATCAAGGAAAGGTGGAGCAGGAGTCAGGCTCCAACAGTTTCTCCCAGAAAATCCCTGGATGGGTTGGAAGCTCTGGTAAATTCAAGAGAGCTGCTGCACGAAGCAGAGAAATGCTAAAATTTAGGATTATGCTTCCAAAATACCCAGCCAAAGGTTCATTCCCAAAGGAACCATCCTGATTTCAGCACAGCTACCCCAGGCCATCATCTTTTCCCTATGAAACGTGGAAAAAAATTCCCCAATATCCAAATGCAACCTTGTATTTATTTTTCTTTAGGGTCCAGTTATTTGTACAACCGAGTCCCCTACTGGCTTCCCTTAAAAAGCAGGATCCAATCCACAGTAGCTTCCACAAATTTGGGAAGAATGACCCCTTTCAGGTGGAGAAAAAAAATTATTAAAAAATAAATAAAGGCGACATTTATCAGCGGGGACTGTGAAGAGGCTGTTCCCAGTCTAAGCTCGCTGGGGCTCGGGGATAAGCCCAGGCTTAACTTTCAGCATGCACTTAAGTCTCATTAGGGTGCTTAAAGGTTTTCCTGACCACGGGGTGTGGAGCAGGGACGGCTGTGTCCCAAACCCAGGGACAACGGGGCCCTTATCCAGCCTGGGAGCTGGGAATGCCGAGGTAATATAAGAAAGCATAAATAATTAAACACAGAGCCTCACTCAGGCCCAGCGCTCCTACAAAGCCACATTTATAAGGAATTCAGCCTGCTCCACAATTCCCTGTGCTGCTGGCACTGGGAGGAAAATCCTTGACCTGTCACACTGGACAGAGGGAAGGGAGGGCTCGGGGAAGGTGACAGGCAGCAGATCTTTCCTCCTCCCTGCCATCCACCCATTCCAGGCTCTGGAAAATCATCCAAGGTTTAAATGGATTGAATTTTTTTGGTGCTCTTTCAGTTTATATCCACTGAGGAGCTGCCGTGTTGGAAGGCTGCCCATGGAATATTGGATATTCCCACTACAGTGAAGCTCTAAGTGCAAAGGATGGGGTTTTTGGGAGATTTGGATATACTTGACAGGAATCTGTTCCTCTCTTGCCTGTCCTGAGCTTCATAAGAGACACAATTCCCATTCTTGCTAATCCTGGGCTGACTTTGAGCTGCCAACCAACAAAAAAATATCCAGGAGAAAACAGTTCTCCCTAAAAATCCCAGCATGTGCATGGATGGATGGATGGATGATGGATATGGATGGATGGATGGATGGATGGATGGATGGATGGATGGATGGATGGTGGATGGATGGTGGATGGATATGGATGGATGGATGGATGGATGGATGGATGGATGGATGGATGATGGATGGATGATGGATGATGGATGGATGGAAGGACAGAGGGATGGATGATGGATGGATGGATGGATGGATGGATGGATGGTGGATGGATGGTGGATGGATATGGATGGATGGATGATGGATGGATGGATGGATGGATGGATGGATGGATGGATGGATGGTGGATGGATGGTGGATGGATATGGATGGATGGATGATGGATGGATGGATGGATGGATGGATGGATGATGGATGGCGGATGGATATGGATGGATGGATGGATATGGATGGATGGATGGATGGACGGATGGATGGATGGATGGATGGATGGATGGACGGATCCATGGATGGATGGATAGATGGATACATGAATACATGGATGGATAGATGGATGGAGTGATGGATGATGGATGGATGGATACATGGGTACATGAATACATGGATGGATACACGGACACATGGATACATGGATGGATGTGCTCCCTGCCTCCAGCCCAGCCCCTCCGTGCCGTGAGCGACTTGTACAGAATCCACATTGTATGCGCTGTGCATTTCCAGCCACACACACAGTGTGTACAATGCAGGTGCTATAAAGTCAGGAATCTCCCCAGCAGCCGGAAAATGGGAAAGCTCTGCTGGCCACCCCACCCCACCACCTCGAGGGCTTTTCCTGTGTCCGTGTCCCCAGCAGCTGGAAAAATGCGTTTCATGCGTGTGGAGTGAGGGAGCGACTGCTGGAAAGGGGTTTGGGAATAAAGACCTGGGGTAGGTCTGGGAATTGTGGTCTCAATTCCCTGGGATTTAAAAGCTTCTCTGAGGAACAATGCCTGTGTTTTATGAGTCCCTCTGTGTCCCTTTTTCCTGATGTTTAATGGGAATAACAAGAATACTTTTAAGGCCTCTGGTCCTGCTTGGTACATATTTTTCAGGGCAGGATTATTCCTGCTTGGATAAACAGGCGGGGCTCAGCATCACAGATTTTTGGGGCACCTCCCACCATCCTTTTTATCTTTCCCAGGTGTCCCTGCAATCCCCAATTTGCTGAAATCCAGGGCAGCCCAGCCGTGTGTGTGGGAATTAACGTGGTGTGAAGGGAAAACGCCAATGGGATCAGCTTGGCTTTCCTGGCTATTGGTCATGGTTCCTAAACTTCCTTCAAAAAACAGCTACAGGGAGCTGGGAGACTCCCAAGGGATTTATTGTTGCCCATAATGTCATTATTTATTCATTTTGGGTGGGTGCTGGCACGGAACGAGTTCCTTTCCATCAGCAGGGTCTCCCTTGGAAGAAGGGAATTGAGGACTTTGATGGAGCTTGTGCCAGTGAGGTTGTGGATTGAAAATACTGGACAGAAATCCACGGAGATGACATCAAAGAATTGCTCTTTGTCCTGCTTTTCCCAGAAATAAGATGTTTCAGGGTGATTTTCGCTCCCTGTTTCCACCTTGGAGATTTCCAGGCAGGACAAATCCAATGCTGATTACTGCCAGGATATTCCAGTTTTGGGGGCAAATTTGTCTTTTCTGTGGAATAACAATTTATCCCTGATTCCCCGTCACTCATTGCTGCGGTGTGGGCAGGATCCAGTGCCCGCTGTAGGGAACTGGAATTTTTCCACTGTCTCCAGTGGCTCCTGGATTGGTTTGCCCTTTGCAGTGCCCAGAAATTATCCAAACAATCCGCCCGAGCGGGTTCCTGTGTGGACATTATCATCCCAATCCAAACAAAGCAATCCGGGCTGCCCCCGGCGGGATCATCGTGTGTTCTCATTCCAGAGGAATTTCCACGGGGCAGCCTCAGGCTCCTGGAAGCCCAGGGATGCTGGCTGTTGTGACAGGTGTGACTCCAGCTCCGTGGTCACTCCGATAAAATGATTATTCCCTGGCAGAGCCTGGGAGAGCTAACCAGAGCAATCCCTGCCTGTCCCAACTTTTTGCCCTTTGGTTTTGCTCGTTAAACACAAGGAATTATTTTTCAGCTGCTTCCCTCTCCTCCCGAATTCCTTCTGGGGAATTGCTTCTTTAGATCTGCTCTTTGCAGTTTAATGTTATTTTTTGAGAGGGAATTTTTATGGAGCCTGAAGGTTTGGAGGAAGATGAGTTTATTTCTCTTTTCTAATTTAATTTAGTTGGGGTTTTGTTCATTTGCTTTAGCAAGGAGGTGCCATCCAGAGCCCTCTACGGCCCTCAGCAGCTGAGATAAGAAATGCCAAATCCCCAAAATAGAATCCCAGAACGATCGGGGTGACAAGGGACCTTAAATCCCATCTCATTCCACCCCCTGCCAAGGGCAGGGAAAACTTCCATTATCCCAGGTTGCTCCAAGCCCCATCAAATATCTCTTAATTTATTGATTTTCCCAAAATTTTTCCAGCTGTCCAGGACCAGGCTTTTCCTGGGAGATGGATTCCCACTTTGGAATATTTCTATATTTACACTTCCCATCTTTATCATCTGTCAGCACAAGCAGTTTCTGACCTATGGAGTAGCTGAACAGGAGATTTGGGAGCAGCTTCTTCCTCATTTGGGAAGGAGGGAGGCTGGAGAGAGCCCTACCCTGGAGTATTGAATCCCAAAAATCTGCAATCCTTCATGAACTCAGTTCTGGGTTCCCTGCCTTGCTCTGAGCTCCACCATTAGGGACAGCCACCAACTTTTTTCCATAAAAGTCTCATTTTGGAATGGCAGTGGGGGTGGCACACCCCTCAACCTTGCCCTAAAAATGCAGTCAGGATGTGGCCAGGTGGATTTGGGATCTGGAATTTGGGAAGTGGGGCTGTGCCAGGTAACCACAGCCCCCCTGGACCCCCGGACAGGTTTTCCTGCTGTAATTCCTGTTTAAACCCACACCCCATTATCCTTCCTTCCATCCTCAAGGATCATCGGAAACATTCCCTGTTCTCCTCCCAACCTCCAGGCTCCGAGACAACTGTGGGCAGTTGTTTTATTGTCCCAGCACCTCGTAACTCCTGGGAAGCCAAAATTAAAGCCAGGAGTGAACAGAAATCCCATTCTCCTCCGAAATGTGCGTGCCCAAAACGTCTTCTCCTAATGAGCCCCTTCCCTGCACCCACATCCCGCCCCTTTCTCGTTACTCAGGGAAAAGATGCCCAAGTTGAAAGAAAAGGAAAATAAAGAACTCTTCCCCACAAATTGCAGGTTTCCAGTGGTGTTCCAAGGCTCAGGAGACCTCAAGGATTTGAACCAGCTGAGGTTTGAGGGAGGAAATCAGAGCTTGGGGCTCTCATTGGGAGCAGATGCTCAAAACCTCCCACAGATTTCTGCCCCTCCAGCTCAGCACTGGTTTCTCAGCAGGAGATCCTGGGAAGAGGTGGGGATAAATCCCTGAAATTGGCTCTCTCATCCCAAATTTAGCTCTCTCACCCTGGAAGGGTGGCAAAATGTGGGGGTGATGAGGCACCACCAGAGATTTGGGGCTGCCCCTGGATCCCTGGAAGTGTCCAAAGCCAGGTTGGACATTGGGGCTTGGAGCAACCTGGGATAATGGGAGGTGTCCCTGCCATGGCAGGGGTGGCACTGGATGGGATTTGAGGTCCCTCCTACCTCAACCCATCCTGGGATTCTCTGGCTCTTTGTGCTGCCTCTCCAAGCCTGGGCTGAGCCTTCTGGAGAGCCTGGAAGGGCCACAGGGAGAACACCCCAATTCCAGAATGATAACACCCCAATTCCAGAATTATGACACCCCAATTCCAGAATGATAACACCCCAATTCCAGAATTATGACACCCCAATTCCAGAATGAAAACACCACAGTTCCAGAATGATAACACCACAGTTCTGGAATGATAGCATCACAATTCTGGAATTATAACACCCCAATTCCGGAATGTTAACACCACAATTCCAGAATGATAACGCCACAATTCCAGAATGATAACGCCACAATTCTGGAATGATAACACCACAATTCCAGAATGATAATGCCACAGTTCTGGAATGATAATGCCACAATGCCAGAATGATAACATCACAATTCCAGAATGATAACACCACAATTCCAGAATTATATTGTCACAATGCCAGAATGATAACACCCCAATTCCAGAATGAAAACACCCCAATTCCAGAATGAAAACACCCCAATTCCAGAATGATAACACCACAATTCCAGAATGGTAACACCACAATTCCGGAATGAAAACACCACAATTCCAGAATGAAAACACCACGATTCCAGAATGGTAACACCACAATTCCAGAATGGTAACACCCCAATTCCGGAATGATAACACCCCAATTCCAGAATGGTAACACCACAATTCCAGAATGTTAACACCACAATTCCAGAATGAAAACACCCCAATTCCAGAATGTTAAGACCACAATTCCAGAATGATAACACCACAATTCCAGAATGATAAAGGCTTCCCAGTGTTGGAATTTGAAATATCAGGAATTCTTAGAATTTTGAATTTGTAACTCAAAGTTTAGATTTAAACACGGGATTTGATTTAAGACTTTGGAAAAAGCTTTTAAATTTAGGTATTAAAAATGAAATGTGGATTTATAGTTTAAAGTAAAGTCATGTTAAAGTAAGTAAAATAAAGTTTAGAGTTTTAGAGTTTAAGATATAGAAAAAATGAAAGTAGTTATAGAAGTAAACAAAAATATCAGAATATAGTATTATAAGTTTGTGTATTATAATAGAATTAACTAAGAAAGTTTATACTGTATTATAAGTCAAAATATTTAAAGATTACGTTAAAAATATAAATATCTTTAT
Organism: Ammodramus savannarum pratensis; assembly: GCA_020466415.1. NCBI lineage: Eukaryota > Metazoa > Chordata > Aves > Passeriformes > Passerellidae > Ammodramus > Ammodramus savannarum. The sequence goes on along the minus strand of JAHXMQ010000807.1, from coordinate 140,329,204 downwards.
TAATAGTGTTTTATTAATCAATAACTGTTTCAAAATTCTTATAATTAAAGACCTTGTGATTTTTTTTAAGTTCTATTTTTTAAAACTCAAAAGTCCCATCTCTAACTTATTCAAAACTCCTCCCAAAAAAAAAAAAAATCACATCCCAGGATGGAAAGCCTGTGCTTGCAAGAGTTTCTCATCCTGCCTCCATTCCCTCTCCCACATTTCTGTACATCCACAGTTTCCTTCAGGAACCACCTCCAAGAGGCTCTTCCAGGAGCAGCCATGACTTACCCCAGCCAAATAATGTGAATCCCCAGAGATATTTCTTCTCTGAGAAAAATGCCATGAAGATGAGGCTGTGGAGATAGAGCCCTTCCACCAGGATCCAGTAGTAATTGGTAGCCAGGAAGTAGAGGAAGAAGGTGACAGCTACTTTACAGCCCACCTGCAGCGACCACAGAAGGACAGAGAAGGAACACGGGGTGAAATTCTTGCGCTGCGCAAACACATTGAGGTGGGGTGGGGAACAAGGTGGACAAAGGAATTAAATCAGAAAATTCTGTTTCAGGGTTTTTTGTGAGGGGGAAAACCTGTGGAAGAGCAGGAAAGATGAACTGCTGGGAAAAAACTCCTGAGCCAAAGATGGTTTTTCCTACAGCAGGTAAGTTGGGAAGTAGAGAAAGAGATGATGGCCTCATGCTGCTCTCTCCCAACCTGGTGATGAGGGGCTCACACACTTCCTAGAGCAGTTGGGGTTAATCTTTCCCTGTGTTTTATCTTTGTTTCATCTTTTCCCCATGTTTCATCTTTTCCCCATGTTCCTTGTCCATGCTGGAGGCCAAGGGGCCTTGGCCAAGTTGTCCCAGTCTGGGTGTCCTGCTGAAGTCACAGCACCTGCAATTACAACTCCTTCCTCAGCTCATGGAGAGACCAAGGTGGGATGGAGTCACCCCATCCTGTCATGGATGTCCACACCAGGATCCTCCAGGGCTGTTTGTCTATCCCCAACAACTGGGAACTGTTGGGAAGGCTCCTGCTGCCTTTGGAGCCGGGTGTTCCAAGGGCAAACAGGACCTGGAGGATTTTCCCTGGAAACCCCACGGTGTCCCACCTGAGCTGCAAGGTGGGAGATCTGGGAGAGACTTCCAGGACATTGTGGAGTTAAATGAAGTCCTAAGCTGAGCTCTTGCTCCACGCTGAGCTGAAATCCTTTAATTTTTTGGGAGCAAAACCCTGACTGTGGCCCAACATTCCCTTTGGACAAAGCCACCCTTCTTCCCAATTTCTCAGCTGCAGTAGAGACAGGCTGCAGAATATTGGTGCCACTTTGGGGTGAATCAGTACAAAGCCAGATCTTGTCAATGTGGATATCCTTGGAGTCTGGGAAGTTGGATTTCCCAGGAATTCTGTGGCTGCCACATCCCTTGGTCCATCTTTGTGCTGTCCCTTCCTTTAAGAGGAATGAAAAGGACTGACAGAAAATGCCAATAATAATATCTTGGAAATAAAAAGAGGTTTTTTTTTAATCCTGCCACAGTTCTTATGCTAATTTTTTGTCCATCAATATATACATCTATACATATATTTGCATATTGATAAGATATGCATGCATGACACTAATTTTCTTTCATAGATAAAGGGAGTTAAAATAGATTAATTAAAATTCTCCCTAAATTAATGAATCTTTTTTATATTTATGAAAAAAATCCCCATCTAGGTTTGATAATATTTTCTATATTTATTTTTTATATTTATTGCCTCATGCAGGGAATGTGAGGCACTAATTGCAAAGTTCCCACTTTGTTTGGAAACAAAAGAAATCCATTGTCGCCTTCACTGCTTGTTTGCCTTGCAATTCCAAAGAAATGCCATTAAATGCTAATATCCAAAGATTGCCATAGATTATCCTAATTATTCCTTATAATGAGCCCAGCAAGAGGAGAAACACCAAACAATGCAGTGAAGCATTTTGTGTTCTTTCCAAAAAAAATGAGAGTTTTGGAGCGTGTTGAGCGAGACTCTGTGAATTAATGACACGGATGTCCAGGGTGGGAAAGGAACACAATGACAAAGTCCCAGTTGGGACACTTGGAGGTGGGACATTCCCAAGCCCTCTGATTTTTCACAGGGTGTTTGTTGCTGGTCCCTGGTTGTAGCACAAGCTGGGAAAGACTTGAGAAGCCAAGCAAATCCACAGGCAGGAAGTCGATCCCAGAATCCTTGAGGTTGGAAAAGACCTCCATGACCATCGAGTCCAAGCTGTGCCTGATCCTCACCAGAGCTCCAAGTGCCACATCCAGGAATTCCTTGGACAACTCCAGGGATGGGGACTCCAAACCTCCCCGGGCAGTTCCAAGGCCTGAGCGCCCTTTCCATGGGGAAATTCCTGCTGATGTCCAACCTGAGCCTGCCCTGGCCCAGCCTGAGGCCGTTCCCTCTGCTCCTGTCCCTGTTCCCTGGAGCAGAGCCCGACCCCCCTGGTTGTCTCCTCCTGGCAGGGAGCTGTGGGAAGTGAGAAGGTGAGAAGGATCTGCGCAGCATGCAGAGCCCAGATCCTTTGGGAATCCTGTCCTTTTGGCAGCTTGGGAAACAGGGTTTGTGTTCCTTGAGGTGGGGAGGTGGGATTTACCGATGGGATTTATGGTGGAGTTGGAGTCATTCCATATCTGGGAGTTTTGCGACATTTTCATCTCAAAGGAACCCAAAGTGGTTCCAACAAACCAACGAACTCCTGGCCCAGTTCAGGGATCACTTGGGAATTTTCACCTGGACAAAATGCCTGCTCAGCTGGGAATCTTGCCAAGGCATTAACAATGGAGTGGGGTTAATCCCATGCCTGGGAGTTTTGTGACATTTTCATCCCAAGGGAACCTGAAGTGCTTTACAAACTCCTGGGTTTCCATGGGAAATCTGAGATGGGACCAATAACCAAGACATTCAGGATGTGGGAAATGTGAGGATGGGCTTCATCCCCCCAGGCACATGGACAATGGAGATATTGCCACTCTATTCTATTGAGTCCATTGTCACTCTATTCTACAGAGTGAAATCCACATGGAATTTTAGAGAAGAGTCCAACTGGCCTTACTTCCATTTTTATTTTGGGATGTTGACTTGTCTGCCTGGGTTGACTGCATTGACTCAACCCACCATAAATGGAGCCTGAGGTTCAGGTTGGACACCAGGAGGAACTTCTCCATGGAAAGGCCTCGGAAGAGGCTGCCAGGGAGGTTTGGAGTTGCCATCACCGGAGTTGTCCAAGGAATTCCTGGATGTGGCACTCAGTGCTCTGGACCGGGGACAATGCTGGGATTGCGGACCCACCAGCAATTCCAAGGTTGGATGACCTTGGAATTCTTTTCCAACTCAATTCTTTTCTGTCTGAGGTCCCTCTCATGGACACCACCTCCTCTTTTTAGATGAGCGCCACCCTTTTGTCACCATCCTCCCCCATTTTCCCTTCCAAAATGTCTTTTTGGGAGAAAAGTCATTCCCCATCTGTGGAAATGTTGTGAGCCAGGCTGGATGTTCCTCTGGATGTGCTGGGATGGTCAGGAATGCTTCCACAGCCATAAATTCCAGGGGAATGTAGATGGGAATCAAACCATCAACCTTGACTGCCATGGGAACAGCTTTTCCTTATCCCAGGAATTGGGAATCCCTCTGAACCAATGGACTGAGAATGGGAAAGGACGGGAAGTGGCTGTCAAAGATGAGTAGGGTGGAAAACTCCCCAAAAGAGGGTAAGTGTTGAACAGAGAGGACAAAGACATGAATCCTGGGAAACCACTGCTCTGGGAATACTCACAAACTGCGATTTATCCGCTGGAGGTGCTTCCGTGATGGATTTCAAGTCCTCCTCGGAGATGCGCTCCATCTCCTCCAGGGCTGACCCGGAGTACAGGACCGCGTCCTTCACGAAGATGCTGACGGCCCTCAGCATGAAGGACACAAACAGGTGCATGTGGATGTAGTTCCTAGTGCAGTGCAAACGTCTGGAAGAGGAGAGGAAGGATTGGGAAGTTCAGTCCAGCTGTTGGATGGAGCCGGGGTCACTTTAGTCCCTGTAGAGCCCCAGCTCCTCCCACCGGCACCTCATGGGGAGCAGAGGGAGGGTCACGGCTCCCTGCTCTCCCATAGGGTTGGGAAATGGATTAATACCTTCTCCAGGGGCTTCAGGGAATCATGGAATGGTTTGGGATGGATGGGATTTAAAGCCCATCCAATCCCACCCCCTGCCATGGGCAGGAACACTTCCCACTGTCCCAGGGTGCTCCAAGCCCTGTCCAACCTGGCCTTGGGCACTGCCAGGGATCCAGGGGCAGCCACAGCTGCTCTGGGCACTCTGTGACAGGGTCTCCCCACCCTCCCAGCCAGGAATTCCTTCCTAAAATCTTCTCTAACTCTGCCCTGTGGCATTGGGAAGCCATTCCTGCTATTCTATCCACTCCTGCCCTTGGATTCGAGAGGCTCCAGAACTTGGGGCCACTGGAAACCTCGCAGAGCTTCCTGTAAACCATTAAATTTTTTGTCCAGCTCAATTTAGGAGCAACTCCAGCAGTAACTCAGGTTTGCTGGGCTGTTGTCCCTGTTTTCCCCGCTGTAAATGTCATCCTTTGGAGCATTTGTGGGCTCCACCCCAGCAATGGCAGCAGCGACCCCACAAATCCCAGTTGTAAAGCGCTTTAAGGTCCTTTTTGGAGGAAAAGCTTTTTTGGGGATGGTGAGAGGTGAATGGGTCAGAGCCTGGAGGAAGAGGTGTATTTTGGAATCGGGAATCAGGATTTTGGGAGGAAGGAACTGACCTCTTGGGGTCCCCTCTGTCCTCTGGAGCTCTGGTGCCATGCCTGGATTTATGAATGGATTTATATTCCTCTTAAATCCCAATAATCTGCACTAATTAGAGGCTGTGTTTTTATCCCTTTTGCAGGATGTTATGATAACAACACCAGCTGTTCTCTGCGCTTTTATAATCCAAATTATACCAAGTGGAACTGATGAGGTTTATTGAATGAGGACTGGCTTTGTTCCCTGCATTTGAAAGGGAGTCAATGAATCTCTGGATTATTGAGGATAAAATCTGGCTTGATCCCTGCTGCTGCTCTGATCCTTGGGATAAAGATGCTCCTGCACAGCTGCCCAGGTGGTCTGGGCTGGAAATGAAGTGGGATAAAGAAAAAACAGGAATTCTGTTGCACTCATGGACATGGAATATTTTAACAACCTCGCCAGTGTCCAGTGGGAAATGAGGTGGAGGGAAAAGGTTGGGAGAACAAGAGTGTGGTGGAGGGATGGGGTCTGCAGTGCCCTTTGGATTGGGTTTGTCATGGATTTGGGATTTACTGCCCAAGCAAACCCCCCTGACACATTTTGCTATCTGCTGAGAGCTCTGAGCACTTTCAGAGCCCAAAGCCACACATTTCATTCCCAGTGTTCCGTGTCCAGGGCTTGGCTCAAGTTCCCAAATCCCTCTGCAGACACCACGTGGTTGTTTTGGCCACCACCAGCTCCTGTCCAGGTCCTGCTGGTTTTTTAGGAGAAGACACGAGCAGACATCGAAGGGAAGCAAATCTGGGGCTCAGGGTTTGGGGTCACCCTGCTCTATGGGGTCACCAGATTGAACACTCCCAAGGGACAAATCCCTGGATATGGGTGACACGTTTCATATCTTCCATCCCATGCTGTTTGTTCCAGCAAGAATCCCAGAATCCCAGAATGGTTTGGGCTGGAAGGACCTTAAATATCATCCCATTCCAACCCCAGCACCTTCCACTGTCCCAGGCTGCTTCAAGCCCTGTCCAACCTAGCCTTGGACACTTCCAGAGATGGAAGCTGCAACAGTGGATGGATTATGAGGGTTCAAAGTGGTATTTAGGGGTCTAAATTCCTTGGCAAGGATGGTGGGAAGGGAGGGGACACAATGGAGTCAGGAGGGTCAGTTCTGGATCCCTGGGAAGACCAGCAGTGTGGGGAGATAGGGGGAATCAGCCTGGGAGTTTGCCATCCCTTTCAACTGATTTATCCTTCATGAACATTCAGACTTAGGGATTTCCCTCAGGGAATCTTATTTCTCTGCAAATCAGCCATCTAAGGCTAAGCCAGTCACCTGCAGGGACAACAGGGACAGAAAATCCTGGACAGTATTCCAAGGGATTCCTGGAGATGCTCCTCTTCCCATTTACTACAAAGAGGGCCTGGAAAACTCCACCTGAGGGAAGCGGAAGGAATTCCAAAATCCCACCCACCATCCCCCAGGAAGTTTGCCTGGGGATACCCTAAAACTGCCCAAATCAGAGATGCCACCACCACTGGTGGCTTCCTGAACTGCGCCACCCCAATTTTTATCCTTCTGGAAAAACCCGCGGCTTCTCCGGTGTCGCTTAGGTAAAAACAGAGCCGCCTACCTGAAGTATCCCAGGATAAGGACAGCAACTGTGAGGGATCCCAGGGAGATGGAGTATCCAACAGTATAAATCAAATAGAGGCGATCAAAGACCTCCTGCAGCAGAAACGATGGAGAAAACAGCGTCACACGGGGAACGCGGCCCTCCTGCGCCACACAACCCTGGCAGCACGCAGAGCCCAGATCCTTCGGGAATCCCGTCTTTTTTTGGCAGTTTGGGATGTGGGGTTTGTGTTCCCTGAGGTGGGGAGGTGGGATTTTCCCAAGGGATTCATGATGGAGTGGGGTTGATCTTATACCTGGGAATTTCGCGGCATTTTTATCCCAAAAGAACCCAAAGTGGTTCCAACAAACCAAAAAACTCCTGGCCCAATTCAGGGATGACTTGGGAATTTTCACC
>JAHXMQ010000807.1:139913081-139942385 GCA_020466415.1 Ammodramus savannarum pratensis | reverse complement strand
TCCCTGCTTTATTCTTTAGCTCTGTCTAGTCTCTGTTCTAGGGCAGCCTGCACAAGGCATCACTTTGACAGAGATTCCTGCTCCTCCTGCACCACCCTAGGAGTGTCACAGAGTCCTTCACCAGTGTCACTTTCCCATCTGGGTAACCCTGAGGCCATCAGGTGTTGTTCATTGGAAAATAGGCTCCTAAATCCTCCCTTTTTCCCTCTTTTCCTGCCCTCCCTGCTTCTCTGGGCCCCTTTTCAAGCCATCCCAAATCTGTGTCTCTTTCCCATATCTCTGGGCATCCACAGCATCCACATTCTCTTGCTCTCTTGTTTCATCCACATCCCTCTGTTGGCTGCAGTTGTAATCCAGCGGGTAGGAACAGGAGAGGCTGTGGCTTGGAATTCTTTGGCTCCTCTCTCCCACTGCTTGGTTACCCCTTGCCAGGGCATCTTTCACTCTGGAAAGTGACAGCCCTGAGGATGGTGATCTGCCCAAGCAAAAAGCACAAAAATGATTTTGTGCAGATCAGATCTTCCAGCAGTTCTGGAAGATCTCCTGAGGAATGACACCCCACACATGCCCACAGCTCACATGAACTTTGTTATCCCTGGGGGAATTCATTTTGTGGCCACTCCTGTGGCTCCTGAAAGCCAAATTCATTTCTGATTGCCATGGTTGCTGTCTCAAATTATGTTTTTGCTGATTAAGAGTCTCAAATCTTCCCATTAAGGCAGGAGATAGAATTGGTTTGGGAGAGAGGGGGAAGGAGCAGGAAAACAAACAAATGATGCAGCTTCTTGTGGGCTGGTGGAAAATGATTCATTTGGCCCTACAAACACCTCACACCCCAGGTGTTTTATGCAGGATTTACTGGTGAAAAAAAATGTCATGGAATCATAGAATAGTTTGGGTTGGAAGGGACTGGAAAGATCATCTCATTCCAAACTTCCTGCCATGGGCAGGGACACCTTCCACTGTCCCAGGGTGCTCCAAGCTTCATCCAACCTGGCCTTGGATAATTCCAGGGATCCAGGGGCAGCCACAGATGCTCTGGGAATCCATTTCAGGGCCTCAGCACCTTCAGAGGGAACAATTCCTTCCCAATCTCCCATCCATCCCTGCCCTCTGGCAGTGGGAGCCATTCCCTGTGTCCTCCTCCTCCATCCTTTAGGAATTGTCTCTCTCCATCTTTCCTGCTGACTCCTTCAGGTCCTGGAAGGTCACACTGAGGTCACCCCAAAGCTTGTGGGACCTCACTCCTCTCCAGGTGAACAATCCCAATTCTCTCAGACTTTCCATCCCTTGGGATCACCTTGGTGGCCCTCATGAGTGCCTCCCCCTCCAGGTTCCCTTTTCCATCCATCAGGTGGAAACTCCACCCTGATGTTGACATGCAGCTCATTCTCAGGTCATGAACTGTATTAATAATAAAACGGGAATTATTGAGGAATTCTTAACACTCTGCCTGCCCCAGTCATTTTTCCTCACCTTGTACTGATCAAAAACTGCTCCAGAATTCCCCAAATTTCCCAGCTGCTGAGCAGGTGTCTGAGTTTATGGCATCGCAGAAACATCCAACCCCCCCAGACTCTCCAGGACTCATTTAGAATAATATGAAAATAATTTAATCAGCTTCAACATGCCAGGAAAGCAATACCCTGTCTGAGGGTGAATTCCACCATTCCAGCTGTCAGGAGGCTCTGCATTTCGAACACAGTAAAACTTTTACAGCCAAACCCCAGAGCCAAATTCCTCCCATCATTAATTTTTTCAAGGAAGCAACCAGTAGTGGAGTCTGAGGCAGAGATTTATTGAGAAAAGTATAAAAAAGATAAGTGCTTTAATAAATCTGGTTCGTTTATTAGGTCAGGAATATTATGGATGTGATTCCCCAGGGAGCCTGAAATGAAGAATTTTAATGAAGAATTAATTATTCTTAATTAATATTAAGAATATCTCTGTATGCTGGGACTTTGGGATATTCAACCCATATTCCCTAAGCCTGAACAGCTGCAAGTTGTTCCCTGGAAAGCTGAGGTGGCCAATGTTCCTTTTGCTAGGAAAGGAGTTGTGGAATTAGGGGAAAAATTATTCTAGAGGATTTTTCTTGAAGTCATGGCATATTTGGAGACAGGTTGTAACAGCAATGACGAGGATCCCTGCTATTCCATGAGTAACAGCTGAAAAATATCTGGAATTGGAGTCTTTTAGGGCAATTAAAGATATTGCATGGGAAAAAATCTTATTAATTTCTCTAAGTGCTGTGTTTATTAAACTCCTGTTTTGGGAATACTGAAGTGTAATTCCCTCATGGGCAGTTTTAGCTGGAATTCTTATTTCCATTGTTTTCCTCTAACTCTGAATGGTTGGTTCACCCCTTTTTCCTGAAATGTGGAGGCCAACACTGAATTCACTGAAACCTTCGCCCCGTCCTCATTTTCTCCCAAATGAAATCTTATTTAACTAATGCACAGCAAAGTTTTAGAGCTTTTATTGATAATGTCTATGGCTCTACATTCTTTAAAAATAATCTCATTTTCAATAGTTTGATTATATTTATTTGTATGTGTCTGTACAGGCATTTCTTCTGTGTTTAATCTGATCAGAAAAAGACATTTAGGGGTTTTTTGGGGGGATAGTTTCAGTCTGTAAAATGTCTCAGGACTAATCCAACAGTTCCATATCCTCACAAATAATCCCATTTTCAAGTGATCACTCTGAATGCCGTGAGACATGACCCTAACGACCAATTCAATTAACTGTGTAATTATACAAGTGGAAAACTCATGGAAAATTGGGATTTTTCCGTGTCTCTGGAAGGGGAAGCCTCTGTTTGTGTGATTGTTAAATGAGATCTTCAGCTCAGTTCAGAATCCATGAGAGAAAAACTTCCCCATCCATGGCTGATGTGGGCATCAATGAAAGAGGTGGGGAATAAATCCATGCACAGCATCAAGGAGAGGGGAAATAGTAAATATTAATCACATCAAATAGAATTTAAATACTTTAATATTTAAATTAAAATATTTTAATATTTTAAATATTATTGTAATATAATAATATTTAAAAATATTAAAATATTTTAAATATTAGAATCCATTTCACTCTTTTCCACTGAGGTAGGATTTTTCCCTGTATCCCTTTCCCACCACGTTATTATTTTATTTAACTTCCAACACACCTCACAATGATTTGCTGATGATTCTCTCACAAAGAAAAAAAATGAAACAAAACCAACTTCCTTTGAAGAAGGCTGAGAATTTATATTTTTTTCTTAGTGCAAACATCAGAAATCCAAGTTTTCATGTGTTGGGACTTGAATTTTGGAATTCTGGTGGACAGAGGGGCTGATGGGCCAGATCATCTCCCACTCCTAATATATAAAAGGTCCCTGAAAATCTTAATTTTCAGTGTCTTAATGAAGCATGGAGCACTCCCAACTGCAAATCAAGGGAAACGTCCTCAAATAAATAAATAATCTGGGATTAATCTGTTTTAGAGAGGAATTTATCTTATCCCAAGGTGCTCATCTAAGACATTTGAGATGAAGCGCCTCTGAATGTGCTCTTTTCTCCCCAGAGCAAATGAGTAGCTCAGAAAAAGAAATTATTTCTAGGCAGATAAAGTTGGAGGAAGATTAATAAGGTAAAAGTGCTGAAAGCTTTGCCAAAGCAGGAATTCCAAGCTCAGCCTGGACACCAAAATAATTGGATATTTTCACATTAATCTCAATTATTTATCAGCTTCCCATTGATAAAATCAGGATAATGTTCCCATCTCAAAGGGATTTTCCAAAGATGATTAACGCTGGAAAACCATTCAGGAATGCTAAAAAAAATAAATTTAATAAAGCCTGGGAGGAAATGGACTGTTCTGTCTTTGGAGCAGCCTTTGAACTAGGGGGAGAAAATACTTCTGGAAGCAACTTCTGCAGAATAAATTTCAATTTTAAACGGAATTTGCTGCTATCTGGGTATGGTTCTCACCATGGGAGGTTCCCATTTAAATAGAGGAGGCTGCTGGATCATTAAGCACGAAGATAATGTGCAATAAAAAGGAGAAAGGTGAGGTTTCATCAGCTGGTTTCATTCTGGCTTATCTTAATTGCTGAGAAATTCACTTTGCACCTGGAAGTCCATTGGGGTTTTATCACCCAAATTTGCGCTGGGCTGTGTGTGCATTGTGGGAAAAAATGTAATAATGAAAATTAGACAAGAAGAGACAAGAATTAGACAAGAATGGAGAGCAATAAATGTTCTGAATTCTTTCATGTTCTGGTTATTTTTCTTCCTTCTCAGGAATAAAATCCAAAATATGCTCCATTTTCCAAAATGAGGAAAACAAAGCAAAAATAAAAGTGAAGTCAACTGTGGTTGGAACCCTCCAGAAGAACGACTTTAAATATTGGTAATAAAGGAGGTTTGAAGTATTTTAAGGTCCTCCATCACATCTGAAAATGCTTTTCATTGTCATGGTGGAGATTTGTGGTTCTGAGTGTCTCATTTGATATAGATATGATATACATTATTACTGATGTGATATTTATGTATTGTATAAATATGAGTGTTCAAGATATAATTATATATTTATAAAAATACATATATTAATATATTATATCTATAAATTTTATTTATATTAATATTTTAATGTTTATATATTGTAAAAATATATATTTATATTTGTGTGTATATTTATATTTATATTTTAATGTTTATATATTGTATCAATATATATTTATATTTGTGTGTGTATTGTATGACGTATAATCAATATAGTTAATACTATCTCATATTAATTATATTAATATTATAATTAATAATACTATAAAATATATTGTCTATATTTTATAAATAGATGTAATTTTTATATTTATATATTTTATTTTATATTCATCATTCCATTAATATTTATATATTAATCTTTTATATATACTAATATAATAGTTCTATTATTAATTATATACTGATATATAATATAATATGTAATATATAATATTATTTAAGTCACATTTACATATATATTTTTATATTTATTTATATATATTTTTGTATTGTTTGATTTATTTTTTCTGTATTTTATTTAATTTGCATGTTTATATATTTTATTTAATTTGTATGTTTATATGTTTATATGCTGATATACTTATTTATGTATTTATATAAAATATATACATTTCTTTACATATACTTTTAGATATAAATATAAATATAAATATATTTATATAGGTGTATATTTATATATGTATATAGGTATATATACATATATTTTTATATATATTTATTTATATATTTGTATATTTGTATATTTGTATTTATCCCTAACAAGTTCAGGTTCATATATACAATACCTATAGACTTCCTGGAATTCCTAAGCAATCAGGAATTACCTTCCCCAAATGCTGGGAATGAAGACTCAGCAATACCCCAGGAATCAATGGCGGGTGCCCCCATTGCCATGGAAACGCCGCCAACCCAAACAGCGCCAGGCCGCCATTCCAGGAGCCCTCAGGTGCCAATCCCAGCCCGACCTCCCTCCGCTGCCTTCCCACCTCAGTGAGCTCATTTGGGCTGCAGGATTAATAACAGCATCCATCCAGATTGGGAGCAGGAGGGCCACGGGAGCAGCCTGGGTGGGAACGCGGCGATTTCAGTTTGTTTTGTGCCGTTTCCAGGCTCGGCCCCGTATTTGTCTGGCATTGCCTGGGTGTTGCCATAGTGACCTTTGATAAATCCATGTTATGGATGCTGTGAAACATAAAGCAGGGAGGGGAAGTCCATGGAATCAAGCAGGGGGCTGGGAGCTTCAAAGGCATTTGGGTCAGATTTAGTGCTCTCATCCGTTCTAATAAATGCTTTGCTCTTAATTAAAAACTGCGTGTCTGCGAGCCTGGAAATTCATTCCACTTTGGAGGAGTTTCTATGGGAAAATTCAGATTGTCCAAAGCAGTTGGCTGGATTTGATCAGTCTGTGTAATTTATAGTTATTTAATGGGGGTAAAGTTCTACCTTTGCCTCACCGTTACCGTTCTTTCTAAACATTTCTTAAATCAGGAGAGAAAACAAGAAGTTCAGGTCATTCTTCATCTTCAAAGGCAAAGACTTCATTTTTTTATGGGTGGCCACCTAAAAATTGGGGAGAAATGAATGTTGGGAAAAGGGTTTTCACAAGCTCCTCAGGGAATGGCCACATTTCCAAGGCTGCCAGAATTCCAGGAGCATTTGGACACCTTCCCTTAGGGTGGGATTGTTGGGGTGTCTGTGCAGGGCAGGGAGTGGGACTTGCTGATTCCTGTGGGTCTCTTACAAATCAGGATATTCTGGTTCCATGATTCCCTGAAGCACGAGCAGATTGAGGTACTTTGAGAGAGCTTATTCTACTCTAAGTCTTAGACATTTAATCCAGGATACAATTCAATGTTTAAATTTTAAATGGCAAACCCCAAACCAAGTGCATCTATAGCTGTTGCTACCATCAGGAATGAACACCCCATTTTATCCCTAAAAACTGGGGACATCCAAAATTTCACAGCATGATAAAGGCAGGACCCAAGTGCAGCTCTTGACAAATCTCGGGGCCTCTGTTCCAAAGAATTTGAAGCCTGTGTAATTTATATTTATTTAGTGAGGGTAAAATTCTACCTCTGCCTTGCTGTTACCGTTCTTTCTAAACATTATTTAAGTCAGGAGAGAAAATAATATGTTCAGGTCATTTCTCATCCTGAAGGGCAAAGACTTCACTTTTTTTTATTCCATCAGGAATGAACGCCTCATTTTAACCCCAAAAATTAGGGACATCCAAAATTTCACAGCGTGTCAAAGGCAGAACCCAAGTGCAGCTCTTGAGAAATCTCTGGGCCTCTGTTCCAAAAGAATTTAAAGCCTGTGTTCATCCTGCTCAATTCTTTAAGAAACTCACTGGAACACCTCTCTGATGAGCTCCTTTATTCCTCCTGGGAGCACAGTTTATCCCAGCAATCACAAATCACCACCCAAAAATGGGGTGAATGCTCCACATGTCTTCACAGAGCTGCCAGCCAGGGCTGTGCTGATTAACTCAGCCGAGTGCTGAGGGGAGAATTAATCTCCCTTAACTGCAGCCATTTCAGATGTAAGCCCCTGCTTTAAGCCAGGTTTCCTGCTTTTATCAGGGAAAGGTCACTCAGGAGGGCACTCATCCCATCTATTTTGGGCAATTAGCTAAGGATGGATGAATCCCACAGAGGGGTCTGTGGCAGCAGAGTAAATTTTGGGTGATGATCTCCCTCCCAAAGACCAGCAGCAGTGTCATGTTCTCCTCATTATTTATATTATCAGGCAGTGCTCTCCAGCTTTGCTGTCCTCTGCCTGGCACTGCTTCCTCATCCAGTGCTGGATTCAGCTGAGACCAGTTCCCAATGTTGTGTTTTGGGTTTGTTTGTTTGTTTTGTTTTAATTGTAGAAACACAGAATGATTTGGGACTTTTAAATCTCATCAAATTCAACCCTTCTTGCCATAGACAGGGACATTTTTTGCTAGACCAAGTTTTTTAAAACTTGATCGTAAATACTTCCACAAATTTTCCGGACAACTTCTTCCAGTGCTTCACCATCCTCATCGTAAAAAGAATTCTTCTTTTCAATGGCTAATTTAAACCCAACCTCTCCCAGTTTTTGACTTCTGACCCTTTTCCTGTCAATACAGACCTTGGAAAAAGTCTTAGGATGGTGGAATGGTCCTGTAAGGGCAGTTCCCTACTGGATGCCAGAAAAGCAGCTAAAAGCAGGAGTCATCTCGCACACCTCAAATGCACAAAATCTTCCCCTGGAAATTCCTTGTCCTCTGTCATAAATCAGGTTTTACTGCCGTGCTGGTGGCAAAGCAGGGATCTGAGGGTGGGATGGAAATGAATCCAAGAGTGGCTGGAAGAATTCAGAAAGCCTGGAAATCCCACACTGCAATGGGAAACACAGAAAATTCCACTGTTTACCAAAGAACTGAGATTAGGATGGGTCTGAGTCACTGGCTCTCAGGGCTTCCACAGGACACAAATCTCTCATGATGGAGAGGTTGTTAGACTTTGAAAAATGTTCTTTGGCTTGAGAAGAGAAGCTTCAGGGAGAACTCAGAGCCCCTTCCAGAGCCTAAAGGGGCTCCAGGAGAGCTGGAGAGGGATTGGGAACAAGGGATGGAGGGGACAGGAAAAGGGGAATGGCTTTGAAGTGAAAGAGAGGAGATTTAGAGTGGGATATTGGGAAGGAATTCCTGGCTGTGAGGGTGATGAGGCTCTGACACAGGGTGCCCAGAGAAGCTGTGGCTGCCTCTGGATCCCTGGAAGTGTCCAAGGCCGGGTGGGACACTGGGGCTTGGAGCAACCTGGCATAGTGGAAAGTATCCCAAGATGAATTTTAAGGTTTCTTCCAACCCAAACCATTCCATAATCCTACAACCTCATTCTGCCAGGCTGGAAAAATCAACAACAACAAAACCCCAACCGCCCCAAAATCCTAAATTCTGTGTAGCAGAGGTAACAAGAAATGGAGATGCCAACAAGGGAAATGATGGATTTCCCAATGGGAATGGGGTTTCAACAGAGACCAAATTCTATGGAGGAGTCTCCAAGTGAAGCAGCAGACAAGAGCGAGGTGCACCAAACCCTGGCTCTCTTTGTCCCATTTTGTGCCAACAGAGGCGATCGAATTGGGATTTTTGGTGGGGTTTTTTTTGCTTTCCAAGCTGTCCCACCAGGAGTGAGGAGCAAACCCTTGGTGCAGTCGCCAGCAGGACACTAGGTGGCCCACAAGCCCCACAGAGGCCGTCCCACACACTCCCACTGCCCCTGCCGCCCCCAGGACCCCGGGGAAGGGCTGGAGCACCCAGCAGCTGCGTGGTACTGCCAGGGATATTGCCCATTACACGATTTGTACATATTTAGGCTTAGCCACCCTAAGCTGATTGCAGGTACTTAAAATTGCTTTTGTGCCATGAGCACTTAACGCTAAACCTCTTTTAATTTGCGCCGTGCTACTCAGAGAGATCATATCATTCTTCTGCTCCACGCAAATTCCCAATCTGGCAATCCTAGCCTGCTCAGGTTTTTTTCTTTTTTTTTAATAATAATTAAAAAAAAGAATTTAATAAGGATTTGAGTTTCTTTATTGAGCTTTTATTGTCCAGTCTTGTAATTGAATCACTCTGCTGTGACAGAGAGACTGAGGCTGTTATTAGCAAATTCTATAAACAATGGGCTTGATCCCTTTATGAAAAAGCATTGTAGGGGGAATAGTTAATCTGGGCTCAAAAAAAAAAAAAAAAAAAAAAAAAAGAAGCTCTGGGAGGGGAAGGAGGGGGAAATACAATTGCAGATTCCAAATATTTAAAACTGTTTCTGCACTTTGCCACTCCAGCCCCCTCCTCCCTCCACTTCCCTTCTCCCACCACCTGGCTGCTCAAATCCCTTTTTGTTCTTTGTGCCCTGAGTCTCTGAGGCAGAACTTGTTTGCAACACGATCACCAGGGAGGAAATTTTGTCTCCAGAGCAAAGAGAGGGCCACATTGGTGCTGCTTTCCTGGGCAGCTCTGGGTTTGTGATGGCAAATTCCAGCACAAATGGAAAGCTGGGACTGCAAGCAGATCCCAAGGAGGGGCAAGTTGTGCTCATCAGATATTTAATTTGGACATCTCCATTGAAATTGGCCATTCTGGTCTCCCTTGGTAGCCAGTAGAGTTCTAGTCAGAAATATTGGTGGCAGTGGATGCACTCCATCCCATTCCAAAGTAGAAAATAGGACAAATCTGTGGATATTCCCTAATCATGCTATGCTTGAGCATAATATCCATGAGCTATGAAAGATCCAAGGGTCTGCTCTTCAGGCAGTGTGTTAGTGGTAAATGTGCTTGAAATGAGCATGGAGTTTCTACTGGCATCGAGTTTTCCAACCGGAACCTCGTGTGAATTTCTACTGGCATCAATTTTCCAACCGGAACCTCGTGTGAATTTCTACTGGCATCAAGTTTTCCAACTGGTGCCTCTTTATGCGTGTAAATAATAAATGAGAATTTCTGTTGGAACAACAGCTCCGAGCTCCGATATTCCAGGGCACATTCAAGGTACACAGGGAGCCAGACAAAGCCCTGGCTGTAAAGTTGGTTTTGCCAGCGCTGGAAAAAGGTCACTATTTCATTGTCTGAGCCCTCTGCTCCGTTCATAACTTCTCCAGGGCAAAGTCTGCCCCTTGCTTTGCTTTCCCACAGGTCACTCCAGGACCTGGATCTTGTCTGTGGTCACGTAGCACCGCTGTTGAACAGCAAGTATTAATGATAATAAAGAACTGATCAGGTCTGGGGTGATAATGAGGTAAAAGAAATGTTGATCAATACGTTATCATGAGAGTTCTAGATGTGAACTTTAACCCAGAGCCTGCAGAGATTGGTGGAGCTCTCCGTGACATTTAGACCAACTTCCAATGACCTTGTTTAAGCAAAACTAAAACCTTTTTTTCTTCTTTGAGGCATAAAAAGTAAGGCTGAATATTCAATTATGGAAGAAAGGAGATGATTGTGTGAAAAATAAGCATGAAAATAAAAAAGGAGGCAGAAATATGAACATCTTGATGAAGCTGGAAGACAAGCAGTTGTATTTTTGTGTTAAATAGGAAGACTATTTGAGCAAGGCATGGAAGCTGGGACATCATCAAATTTGGGATAGATGGAGGATTGGATGAGGGTTAAGAAACTGGGAACAGTTGGTACAAAGGATTCATTCTAGGGACAGCAGTGAAAAATCAGATTTGAGGGTTTTATTTTTGATGGAGAGGGAACCATATTCCTATTTTATCTTGGTGCATCTCTTGTGATGCATCAAATATGAAAGCAGAAGTGTCAAGGGGTATAAAAAGCCTCTGGTAGCTGTGACAGAAGCAAGGGGAGGAGAAGGAAGTTATTTCTATCAAATATTGACAAAATAAATAGTTTGAGTTTAGCAATTCTGGCCTTATTTGAGTCAGATTTCCATTGCAGAAATGAGGTTGGTGATGGGGATGCAGCTGCTCAGAGGTGCAGCTCGAGGATGGGCAGTCACAAGTTGTACAAAGGGAAATTACAGCTGGATTAATGAAAAATATCCTCAAAACTCAGCTAGATGAGGGCAAAATCTTTGTATGGAGAGCTGGGAAAGTGAATGGGAAAAATTCAATAAGAGTGGGAAGCAAATCTGTGAATGCAGCCCTAAAACAGGAATGGGTGGAAAACTTCACTGACAAAAGAGTTTTTTGCTCTGCATTCTACTTGTATATCAATGAGCTACTAAAGCCTGGATGGAGAGAAAAATTGGCATTTCACACCAGGAAAAGTGACCTGATTTGTGAGTTCCATCCAAATTTTGAACCCTAATACATAGGTTTGGACAATACATAAATCTGAACACACGGGCCAGGCATTTTTCCTGTCTAATGTATAGAAAAAATAAAAAATTAAGCCAATTATTTTACTGTGATGAAATTGAAAAGTTGATCAGGGGGTTTCTATGGTCACAGACCTGTTTATAGGTTTGGTGCTCCCCCAGCAGTTAAAGGGGAGCCTGGTGACCAATAGGAAAGCAAGAGCTCATTCTCCACATTCCATTAGCTTCAGAATTCCACATTAAACAATGGCTTTAGTGCCATGTGGGGAAGTCTGATATGAAGAAGAACAGGGGAAAAAATTAATATATACACAGGTGTGCACTTGCACACACATTTATGTGTGAAATATCCGTGTACCCACATATATTTTGCACAATTAACCTGTCTGGTTTCCTTTAGGAAATAACAAATGTTGATGAAGTGAAGCAAAAATTTGGAAACGTTTTCACTGCTAAGGTTTGGTTCAGTTTGGATTTGGGGTTGGGATTTTTGTTTTAAATTGAACTCCATGGATGGCCTTGCTGCAATTCTAATTTTCTGGAGTCAGCCTGGAAACCACAAAGTGGAATTCTTTCCAGGCACTGTGACTTCCAACACGTAACCTAAATAACAATGCTGTTTTAACCTAATGGTCTAAACATCTTAAGTATTAAATGAGGGATAAATTTGCCATGAGGTCAAGAGTTAAAAACTCTGAAATAAAAGAGCGTTGAGAAATGTGAAAGACAGCAGTAATATGATTTCCATGCGTCAATTTTCTTTTCAGATTACAATTCCACCAGCAAAAATTCCCTGGATTTACATTATGGCCGTTTCAAGTTTGTCTTAAAACCACAAACTAGAAAGGTTCTGGTGTTCATGTGCTCCGCCTTCACCTGGTTCTTCTGACCGAGCCAAACTGAACTTTTTTAGGCAGAATAGGTCAAAAAATTGTCTCCTCAGTATCAATAACCAAAAGTGGAGGGAGTTTAAAAAAAAATCCTGATTGAGCTTTCTCACGTTGGAAAAAAAATTCTAAAAGACATATTTTGCTACAGAAAAAGAGTGAGAAAAATTAATTTTTTTGGTTATAAGGAGGATGGAAAGCTTCAAAGCTCTGGGTGAAATAAAGAATTTCTAAAATTATATAAAGATCTTGGAATACTTTGCTTTGGTGAGGGCATGGACATTGACGCCTGCATGGCTCAAATTAAAAAGTTCATTAACATTTATATACAAATGGATTATTGCTCCCAGGGATGAATTCTACTTTTCCCATGATTTCTGCTCACACTAAAACTTTCTGCTAAGGAAGCACACCCTACAAACTGTCTAAAATTAACTCCAGGGTCCTGTTTTTGGGGAAGTTTCAGACTTACATTCGGTCTAAGGTTTTGATCCAGCTGTGAAGGGAAAAACACAGCTTTGAACAATCCTTATTTCTTTTTCCTTGAACAATCCTTATTTCTTTTTTTTTCTATTTCTTTTTCTAGCACTGACTTTCTCTATCCTTTAACCATTCCACATCAACTCTGAGGCCATTGCTGGGCCCCAACACACTTAGACTGGAAATCTCCAATAATTGGGATTGTTTTGGTTATCCAGAGTGATCCTGGCTGGAATACCTCCATGCTTCCCCAATTTCAGCAATTTCAGGTTGATCTGATTGGGTTTGGCACACAAAGATGGGGACAGGCTGAGTCAGAGTTTGGCTGGAAGGTGACACTTTTCCCTACCAGACCCGACCGCCGCCGCTCCGGGATGTGGTGCGGGTAATTCCAGAGGTGTTTTGCTTTTTTTCCAGTGCCTTTATTTTTCCCCTCAAGTTCCCTGCTCTGGCCTGGACACATCAATGTGAGCTCTCACAGCTGGGAAGTCACTCAGTGTTGAACAGCCCTGAAGCCCAGGCGGTGTGGTGGGGAGGAGGAATGAAGGATGGTTTCCAAAGGAGGTCGGAGGACCACAATCCATGCTCTCATCCGTTTTTCCACGGGACCAGCATTGACAATTCCTCTGCCTTCTCTTGCAATGCCTCAGCTGATCAAAGGAGGGAACGTTGGGAGCAGAGCTTCCATTGGAATATTGCATTTATTGGAATAAAAGATTTATTGGAATAAAGGATTTATCTCAGAGAATCATATTCTCAAATTCATAATTCCACGCGGATGTTTTTGAAGCTGCTCCCTTCTTGTCTTCCTTAGTAAAGATTCCAACTCCCACTGAGGTATGACCAACTCTCCAATGAGGAGAACTTCAAGAGTTCCACTGACACTGGGAAGTTCATTCCAAAACCATTCCAAGAGCAGAAATGAGGAAAAACGAGAAAAAATTGTTTAGAAGAAAAAAAGGTTGAAATTTTTGCCAAAGATGCCAGAAGTTGCATCTCTTTGGCAGGGAAGACAAATCAATGTTTGCTGGTTTCCAAAATTCAGCATATTCTGACAGAAATGTTTCTGCTTCAAAATACAAAGGATTTCCTATGATCCAAGAAAATGAAATTTTGCCTCATGTGTTTTACATAAAATAATGAAACAAAAAAATAATTCTGCTCGGGCACCTCCTACAATATTCTGAATTCATTGTTGCTACATCTTTAATTTATTTGGAAGAAAAAAGGCATTTTGCAAAGGAAGCAAGCTGTAGAAATATTCTCCAGCAGAAATTGGTGGTGAAAGCTCAGTGAAGAAGATCCATTGAGGCAAGAACCATGGGAGCTGCATTGATGGGAATTCACTGATGGAGAGTAAATCTCAAGAATTAAGTAGGAACGTGAAGCTTCCATGGTTTGAAACAAAAAATCCACCATTTTCAACAAGTTTTGCCTGCAGTCCCAGATGTTATCCTTGGTACACAAAACTTTTCTTATCCTGTCATTGTTATCCAAATTATCTTATCCAAATCATTGTTTGATGTAGGAATTTTCTCTTTAAATTGGAAATAATGGAGGACAAAGGAGAACCTGGTGAAAGTATCTGCTGGAGAGCACAAGGACAGAAGAGGAAATGGCAAAATTCCTGAAGTGGTGTGTGAAGTAAATTAAGCTACAGGGGGAACTTTAATTAATCAAATGGGTTTTGGATAGCAACTGTAGCCAAATATATCCAAAATATCGCCTGTGGGAAAAAAAGAATCAGCCAGAAAAGATCTGAATTTGAAAGCTTTGGGTGTTTTCTGCCTGAGCTGTAAATCTGGCATGGCTGATAAACATCTCCATGTTCAGGTGGGAAGAAAAGATGCCACCTGTCTAAGGTTCACCCATCTCAGGGAAATAATTTAAGCAGAAGATGACTGGGATGAAAATCTGAGATGCGACCAACCAGAGAAGAAGGTTTGGCGTTGTTTTATAATTTTCCTAAGGAAGCAATCACAGGATGTCAGCTCCAAAAACATTGGAAGAAAAATATTTTGTTCATGTTAAGAGCATTTCATCAATGCCACAGGATTTTTGTCGACCCATTGTGTGGTCTGGGCACAGAGTTCCTGGAAAATCACTGGAGACAAGCACATCTCCAAGGGATGATTCTTTTTGGTTATGGTAGATACCTACTGGAATTTGGGATCATCTTCCAGAAGTGTTTATTTCTCCCTAGGCTATCCAAAAAACTTGGCATGGATTTTTTTTCATTCTTTGATAGTCCAGCTTTAAAAAAAAAAAAAAAAAGGTGTAGAAGAAAGAGATATTGCATGTTTCTGAATCAACTTGCTAAAATAATTTATTTGCAACTTCTATAACAAAAGTTAAGAAATTAACTCATTTGCCTTTCCCTTAATCCCAACTTTATTTTCCTAAGAAACAGCTACATAAAATAACGTAGAATTTTTTGGTCAGGTTGATTGAGTCTACCACCGCATCTTCAGCCAAAATATATCATAAGTTAGTTTTAAAAAGTTGAAATCTCTGGAAAAAAAAAAAGAAAAAAAGAAAAAAAAAGAAAAAAAAAAAGTATTTTGAAACAAATCTTCTCCGACAGACATATTATTTATGCCCGAAACGCAGGAAATTATAGGAAAAACCCATCATGGATGTCTGGGAAGCTTTGGCAGCTCAACTGGCAGTAATTTTAGTGGCTGTGGAAGTGTCTGGTTGAGCATCTCCAGGCTGTGCTAATCCTGGAGGTCAGAAAACAGCCAGACTTTCCACGTTCAGGTGGCAACATCCATGAGTCATGAAAAACACATTTGCACGTTGAGGATCAAAGAGGGGAACATTCCAATTTTCCCCTGAATCCCGTGGTTCTTGTCAAGTTCAGAAGCTGAAGGACCAGAAGGAGAAGTTTGGAGACCAGAAGGTCTGTGCTGGTTCTGTGGGATGTTCAGGGAACAGAGGGGAGGAGCTCACATCACTCACTAGGAGTGGAGGGAGGCCCAGGTCCATTCCCAGGTGGATGGATGGAAGAACTCTGTGATTTGAGTCAGGGAAGAGGAATGGCAGAGGTGGTGTCAGGTCAGCTGGGGAGAGTGGAAAATCCAGCAGCACCATGGGAAAATCTAATCTGGGTTATCTGAGGAGGAAATTTTTCATCTTCAGTTCCCCTTTGCGTTGTCACGATGAAACCAGGACAAAACTCCATGAACGGCTGGAGCTCCCTGAGTGTTTGGGGATCGCTGCTCATTGGAACAGTGTGGGTTTAATCTGAATGGAACCGAGAGCCACGACCTTTGAGTTTGACTTGGCAGAGCCAGGAGGGCTATCAGTGTTCTGGGAAATCAGCTTGGATTCAATTGCAGCTCTAATCTAAAAAACCCGTGCCCGACCCGTTTTATTGCACTGAGCTCAGCACCAGCCTGGAGCTCCGGGGGAAAATGCGTTGGAGCTCTCACGTAGCCCAAGGAGACATCTGGTTCAGCAGATTTCCTCCTCATCTTGGGGATGAATTCCATCACAAAGAGCCTGGGAAGAAATTAGATTGGAATTAAGGTGAATTCTCACCTAACCTGATCCATCAGAGGGTTGGATGTCTATTCAAAACCAACCATCCACAAGTCTCCAGACAATGGAAAGACTGGGATGTCCAGAGGAAGGTTCTTCCCATATATTTTAGGTTCAGATTAATACTTTTTAGCTTTTTCCATTGGATATATGTGATGCAGAGAGTTCTGTTGACTAAACATGTAAATTTTATATTACTGTAGTTAGGTGAGATAATAAATCTATTTTAGGGCCATGCAAATCTCTTTTTCTGAAACACTCAAAGTGTTTTTGGTCACGTTTTCAGGTGTTCCTGATCAAAAACACTTTATATATAATTAAGATGAATAATCTTAATGAAGATAAATAATCTTATGTAATTGCAAGGGAATGGAGACTTCAGGTAAAATTCCCCGTGTCACCACACAAACATTTAATGTATCCATGGTGATGACACTGCTGAGCAGAACTTACCAAATGCTTCTGTTGCTGTGGGAAGGAGGGACAGATTCCGTCTTTCTGCAGCTTCATGTGACTCTGGAATCACGTTTCTGGATGCTGGATGCAATTAAATCCATCAGCTATAGAGATCTCAGTGCCCCTAACCACACGCTGACACATTTTCAACCGTCAGGTTTTACCCAGCCTTTCCCCAAGAAATGACTAATTTTGAAAACGTTTTCATTTTTGCCCTTAAGGTACCAATGGTTTCCATTTATCCTCATTCACTGGAGCTGGATGCAAACTCCTGTGCTCATTTTGTCACTGATTACTGCACAAGGTCTGATAAAATATGAGGGAAAATTTCTTTACTTGGAGGGTGAAGAGCACTGGGACAGGCTGGAACAAAGATGTTGTAGAGTCTCCTCTGGAGAGTTAAAACACAACTGGACACGATCCTGTGGAACCTACTCTTTGGAATTTGCTTTAGGATGAAGGTTGGCCTATGTGTTCTCCAAAGATCCCTTCCAATTCCAACCATGCTGGGATTGGGATTCTGGGGAAACAGCTGAAATTTCTCTGACGTTGCTGAGAATCAGTCAAAAATGGGCAGGATACACTCTAGAATATATCAAAGGAAGAAGAACCCACATTCTCTGTAAAAGGTTTGGTTTATGGGTTCATTTAGTCACCAACAAACTCCCTCCAGTTTCATCCCAAATTTCTTTGATATAAGATAATGTTCAACAATCCTTTGGCTCTCAGACACAGATTGTCCATGGAGGAGGTGCCCCCAGGATCTCAGGTAAAGGTGACCATCATCCAAACACATATTCAGTCATGATCTGAGTCAGGGCAGCCTGCTCACATCATGACTTGTGAGTTAAAGGGAATATAATGGGACGAGGAGCCCAGAGAAGCTGTGGCTGCCCCTTGATCCCTGGAAGTGTCCAAGGCCAGGTTGGACAGGGCTTGGAGCACCCTGGAACAGTGGAAGGTATCCCTGCCCATGGCAGGGATGGAACTGGATGATCTTTGAGGTTCCTTCCAACACAAACCATTCCTGATTCCATGATGTGGTGCTGGGTAATGCTGATAAGTGAAGGATCTATCACCCCATTGTCATCCCAAGTCACCTCAGGTAAAATACGAGACAAAATATTTTCTCCATCCCAAACAAAATGGAGATTTCGGGCTGAATTCCTTTTTACAAGGGTGGGACTCTACTGCTCTTTGGAAAACCTTCCATTTCTGGATTTAACTTTCAAAGTCCCTTTCAAAACTTCTAAGGAATAAGTATTTGAAGGTACTTTACAATATTTGCCTGGCTGTGTGTCTTCCCCTTCCCAGATGACACTGAGCACCTGTGTGGGGTCATGAATTGTCTTGCAGACCAAGCTGCCCACATTTATTTGTGTCTCCAGCATCGGGTTGGGTGTCTAAGCTGCCATCAAAACAGAGCTTGGCTGGGGCAGGAGATCTGCTCCAAAACCCCCTCTCACCAGCATCCCTCTCCATCGTCCATTTTCCCACACCAGGACTGGCTCCTCTTCCTCCTCACCTTGCCAAATCCCCAGAGAATTCGCCTACAACCTGTAACAGGCAATTCTCTCTCCCTGTTGAGCAGACCGTTGCAGACCTGCCAGCCTCAGCACTCGCTTGCAGGGTGTCTGTCCTTCCCACACCTCCCAAGCACCCATTCCCAGCATTGTTTCCTAATTGTGTGCAGATTTCTGACCAACAGCCCCCCCTCTCTTCCACTCCTCTTCCTCAACTCATAATTGATCAGACGCTGAACAGCTGCTGGCTATTTTCTCTTCCCGAGAAGCACACAGTAATTGTATGTATGGGCTCCAAATCCCTAAACATTTGGAAAGGACAAGGGCTTGAACAGGAGCCAGTTCTTTTTTCAGTGCTGGTACCAGCAGCAGTGGCAGGCATTTCAATCAGACCAGGAGGGGTGGTGAGGCTGGGGCGTGTTGGGGTTGTCACATTTGCTGAGATTCACTTGGAGAGGAAAGGAAAAGAAGGGGGAAAATGCTCAAGAGAGAAAAAACTGAAACCAGCAATCAACAAACCGGGGCAGCTCGCACAGTTGGAGTCTGTCCCAGCTGCAGAGCACTGAGATTACTCCCTAAACCAAAGGGCATTTTTTGTGTCCATGCTCACCCCCATTTCCCAAAGTGTGGATTGCTCCATGCCAAACGGGCCAGCTTGATCCCAGTTTGATCCCAGTTTAACCTCAGGGTGCTCCATTGGGAGCTTTTCCATCTTCAGGTCCTGTTCTAACCCCTCTGGAGAGGAAGAGGCCTCAGCAGAGGCAGCTCTCACCTGTGCTGGAGGTGTTTCTCCTGCTTTATTTTGCTGTGAAAGCCATCACCCTCCTCATCAGGACGTCTCAGCTTTGGGACAGGAGTTGAAGGGATGAATTCAAGTGACTTGTGTGTGACAAAGCAAATTGAGAATGCCAGAAGCAGAGCAACCGAGCCAAAAGCAAAAATTGCATTTCAGAAATATTCCTGAGCTGTCTTAAAATAATTTTAATTCGCATGGGTAAAGCCACCTCTTCACAGTATTGTTTTCCCAGCCACTGTTTTCCCAGTATTGACATGGAAATCTATGGAAGAATCAGGGCTACCATGGCAATGGGATACTCTTCCACCCCTGCCACTATCCCAGGGTGCTCCAAGCCCCATCCAACCTGTCCTTGGACAACCCAGGGATCCAGGGGCAGCCACAGCTTCTCTGGGCACCCTGAGCCAGGGTATCCACACCCTCAAATATTAGGAAAAAATGCCTAATATTTAATCTAAACCTACTCTCCTTCAATTTGAAGTTATGCCACCTTGTCCTGTCCCTCCATCCCTTTTCCCCAGTCCCTCTCCAGCTCTTCTGGAGCTCCTTCAGGCCCTGGAAGGGGCTCCAAGTTCTCCTTCAAGCCTTCCCTTCTCCAGGTGAGCATTCCCAGCTCTCCCAGCCTGGCTCCAGAGCTGAAGGGGCTCCAGCCCTTGGAGCAACTCCTGGACCTGCTCTGGACTCATTCCAAAAAGTCAGCATTTTTCTTGTGTCGTCTTCATTTGATCTGAAATGTAAGGGTGAGCCACAATAGGACTAATATCTCTCATTTCACACTCTTTACAAAGATGGGTAAAGCAGAGGAGGTTTTGATTTGATTTGATTTGATTTGATTTGATTTTCTGGGGTTGTGTAGAATCCTGGAATCAGCCAAAAATGCCACCCTTGAAACACCTCACCCTTGAAATGCCTTTAGCATATTTAATTTCTTCATTACATTGGGCAGGCCCATGAACAGTATGTTAAAGGATTAAATTAATGAAAATTAAATTAATTAAATAAGGAAAATTAAAAGTTAAGGCAAGAAATGGCACAACAATGAGAGGTATTTTGTGGGCCTCTGTAAACTTTTACTTTCCTAAAGTGGTGAAGTAAAACCTGGGGCCCATCTGCTCTGAGCCTTCACTCTCCTGAGAGCTGCTCCATGAAACATCTCACTGACACTGACAACGTCCTCAGTCTGTCCTGATCTCTTCCTCCAGCTCAGACTTGTGGGAGAATCTTTTTTTTTCCCCAAAAAGAACCATAATCATTACTGAACTTTGATTTTTAGAAAGAAATAGTCAGCTCTATCAACAAGAAAAAAGAAAAAAAATTATTTTCCACCACCCAAACCTTTCCCTGTAATTCTGTCATCTTTGTAAAATTTGAACTCCTGGGGAAAAGAACACAGCCCCTGATGTGAAAATTGACACCTGAGCTGCTGCCATTTAGGTTCAAATAGTAAAAAAAAAAAGACAAAACAATATTGTAATTCCAGGAATAGCTGCTAAAATCTGATAATTTTTTTTTTTTTTTTTTTTTTTTTTTTTTTTTTTTTTTTTTTTTTTTTTTTTTTGCGTGGGTCCAGTAACCTTACACTGGACGTTTGTGGCTACTTCCTAGAGAAAGAGGAGAAAGCAAAGAAAATTCCTCCTGGACAAACAGCACATGTAATACGACAATTGGCTCCGTTCCTGAGGGGTTCTCCATGCCAGCCATACAAAGAGTGAAACCTTAGAAGGGAGATGTGATTTCTGCCTTGGACCGAGCTCGCAGCGTGCTTAGACCTGGCTCAGGTGTGGCTGCCGCCCCAGGTAAGGCACAGCACTCCTGGAATCACAGAACTGGAGAAGGGGATTAAGAAATCAGCTCTGCTGGGAATACAAACCGTGCCCACACGGCAGCTTAGCTTTCCTCCCAGAAAGTGCCCTCAACCACACCATTGTGACCACACAGAAGGGTTTATCTGCCACGGTTTGTGTCCTTGAGGGGGTTTAAACCCTGTTTGAGGCCACTGCTGAGGGTTCCTCCTCACTCCTGATGGGCTGAAAAGCAGCCAAGCCACAAATCCTGAGCAGAAATCTTTCCTTGCGCCGCTGGGTTCGTGCGAAATGGAGGTTGACAGATACAGCCTGACATTTGATTTTGGACAGAATTGTAATGCTGCAAATGCTGGGCTCCCTCCCCCAGTGCTGGGCGTCTGAATAAATGAGCAAAATGAGGAAAAATGCTTACAAAAAGCACATTTTTACAGCAGAGAGAGACACGTCCCCTACTAAAACACTGCAACCTAATTTCTGCCTGCACGTGTGCATTGGATTTTGAAAACATTTACATTTTTTTGAAAACATTTACATTTTTTAGCATATTTACTCTCTTCATTTCATTGAGCAGGCTCATCAACAGTTTGTTGAGGAGTTGTAAGAATTAAGGAAAATTAAAAGTTAAGGCAAGCCAATCAGTGGGCCTGCGCATTCTCTCTGCAGAGGATTCATGATTTTCCCTCCTGTGTGTGGTGAAGCGTTCTTGCACTTGACATCAGCCAAATAAAGTCATGTTTGCAAATTCAGCCCAAATGATCACTGGGAATTAAGAGAAAGAGAGATCATGGGAAAGACAGTATGAATTTTGGGAAGTCAAATCAGTATTAGGGTGACTTGAAAGACCTGTCACCTTGGGCAGTGGCAGCAAACAAGAGGAAGCCCCGATAAAGACCTTGGAAAGAATTTTGAGCCCTTCTAAACTGGAAGGCCAACAAGCAGCTGGAAAATGAGGCTGGAAAGTCCTGATTATCCTCCTCTGGGAATAAACCCCACCCAGAGGGAAGCAGGATGGAAAACACCAGATGTGGCTGATGTGAGAGGAATCCAGATTAGGTAAAGCTCTGCCGTGACTGGCGTGGAACTTGGTCCAAAGCAAAGGACAAGGTTGTTAACATCAGCTCTTCCCTCTAATTCTGGAGCTCTGGAAACCTTTCTTGAAGGATGGGAAAGATGAAATGGAAGGAGAAACTGGTACATTATTGGCAAAAGAAGAAATTTATCTCAACTCACACTAAAATCTTGACATTTGTGCCCTCAACTCCCTTAATATTCCCTTTATTCCCACCAGGATTTTTTGAAGATGAATCCTTGGATCTATTGCAGGATTCCTCTAAATGATGAGATTAATTCAGTGCTAGAGGCCTTTGGTGAGAGTGATTTTAAAGAGAGACTGAAACAAAGATCTCAGGTCCTGGAATCATAGAATTTTCTGGATTGGAAGGGACCCTCCAGGACTGTCAGGTCAAAGAAATTGTTCTTGTTTTTCAAGGTCAGGTTGGTTGATTTTGAGGATGAAGTTAATTTTTTTTGGAGGCTGATTTTTTTTTGCTCCATCTGGGACTACAAAGACGCTTCCTGTCGTTTTGTCACCACGTGTGAATTCTCTGGTCTCAACAAAAGGTTGAAATCCAACTGCAGCCCTGCAGCCTTTGCCTCAGTGAAGAAACCAACAGGAAAATTCCCTCTTCTTCCAAGCTGATGGATTTCATCTGCTTTAGAGGTACTCAATATCATCATGTTTTGTACCCCTTAATTAATCTTGGGTGTTATTGACGTTTTAATTCAAAACAAGAAGAAAGAGATGATTGTTTATTTGCATTTCTGACATCCAGGATTCCAATTCCAGTGTCCAGAAACAGACTCAAAATGGATCTGGTTCTTCAACTCATCAGGCCTTGCATATAAATGGGGAGTTACAGTAAGGCTGCAAACAAAAAGTCACATTAATTAATTAATCTGATTGTCACAGATTAAGCGTTGTTTTACTTTGATCTGATTTCTCCTACCTTATCACTTTCTTCTCATTCCATTTATTTGATGTTTCGTTCCACAAAACACATGGACAGGTTCCCCTCTGCTGCACCCCCAGCTTCTGCCCCAAAAATCCAAAGCAAATTTCTAAGCTAAACAAAGTTAAAAATAGGTTAAAAACAGGTTAAAAACAGGTTAAAAACAGGCCAGTCCTGAAGGGCACCGGCGCATGTTTACACGGCTACAATGATTTTCCTTTCCATTGAGGCCACAGTTTCCAGCTCTGGCTTGTCAGGAGTTTCTTCAGGGTAATTATCCCATCCCCACAGCCCCTGGCAGCTGGAGGCACTCTCACCCTCCCAAATTGCACATTAATTTGGGAGCGGAGAGGACGTCACAGGGAAGCCGAGGCCAAGGGCAAATCCAAACACCTTGGATGCACCACTTCATCACGGAGCTGGCCAGAAACCTCCCCAAAGTTGCCAGAGAGGGATGAGGCCATGGAATGAGCTTCCCACAGATGGATAACGTGGGAGTGAAAGCGCTTACGAAAGGACCTGTTTGAACCTTCCCCAAAAACACAGCAGCAGAGCCACCACAGCAGGTTGAGGGGGAATTTGGGGTTGAACCTTCCCCAAAAACACAGCAGCAGAATCACCACAGCAGGTTGAGGGGGAATTTGGGGAATATTTGTGCTACAGCTGATAGGAATTCGCTGCTCTGGGGGTGCAGAAAGGAATTTTTTTGGGGCACAAGTCCAAGCTGTGCCAGTGAGGGACTTGAAGTTGATTCTGCTGCATCCCATGGGGTCGTGTTGACCCCAGTTTCTGCATGAGAGGGGACACGATTCATTCTCCCTCTTTGGTCACTTCATTGTCCACTGCAGAAGAGTTTCCCACTGAAAATTTCATGGACACTGGAACATTTCTGGAGAGGGAAAAAAAAAATCTTCCTTGTTAAACATTTAAATGAAATAAAACAAGGAATTTGATCAGTAGCTCTTGTCTAAATGTCTTATACAAAAAGACCAAAATCAACCTTAAATCCCATCATGTTTTGAGAGGATTCAACTGTATTCACCTGATAAATGGGAAGGAAAAATATTTTATTGTGAAAATATGGTGTGGGGTTTTTTCCTGAATTTTTTGTGCCCACAGATCCTGAATATGAATAGCCATGGAACTTTAAAAACTTTCCTTGATACTCATAACCTACACAGGGTTTTCCTGTAGAGTCCACCTGTGCATCTCCAAGGAAGGGAGAGGAGTATTTTAAATAAACTGACAAATCAGGGACAAGGATTGAGGTCACCTTGTGGGAAGAGCTGACCTTCACCTTCTGGAGTCCTTTTGAATTCCCAGCCAAGAGCCATTTCCAGCCTTGAGTTGTGATCCATAATTTGGTTTTCCCACCAGCAGAGCAGCGAAGCACTGGCTGCTCTGCTACAGAGGATGCTCCCAAAGGGCTCCCAATGCCCCTGCAATTATAATAATTGTGTTGTGAATAAATGACAAGCATCATGTCCTTCTTTTTCTGCTGGCCACGGGCAGCTTCTGTGGCCACTTATGTTTGACAACCCTTTCCATAAAACCTTTCCTAATTTCCAATCTAAACCTCTCCTGGCACAGCTTGAGGTCATTTCCTCTGCTCCTGTCCCTGTTCCCTGGAGCAGAGCCCTTTCCCTCCGGCTGTTCCCTCCTGTCAGGAGCTGTGCAGAGCCACAAGGGCCCCCTGAGCCTCCTTTTCTCCAGGCTGAGCCCCTTCCCAGCTCCCTTCTTGTCCTCCAGCCCCTTCCCAGCTCTATTCCCTTCTCTGGACATGCTCCAGGCCCTCAATGTCCTTGTGCTCATGAGAGGTCCCAAAGTGACCCCAAGATTTGAGGTGTGGCCTCAGCTGTGCCCAGCACAGGAAAATGATCCCTTCCCTGACCCTGTTAGCCACATAATTGCTTGTACAAGCCAATTATCACTTCCCAGCACTTATCAGTGAATCCATAAAGTTGAGGAAAGAAGGGAGAAGAAAAACCTTTAGTTCCCTTCCCTTTAAACATCATTTCCTATGCATGCAAGTAACATGAACACTGCAATTACACGGCCAAGCAGGCTGAAGACAGAACAAGGAGGGGGGGGAGAAAACAGGAGGAAAGATTTACAGCTCTTCCAAAAAGATGGAGTTGAAATATGTAAAAGAGGGCAGAGCCAATTGCCAAAATACTGGAGGTTTTCTTTTCCTTCCACCGAGCATTGTGAGCGGTGCTTGGAAGGGGGAGGAGAGCGGGGAAGCGTTGGAATCTCAGGGTTTTCATTTCACCATGAAACTTTAGCACGAGAAATTTTAATTGTGGATCCTTGTGGACAAGACCTTGAAATCCTACCCAGCCAAAGCTTTCTGGTCCCGGAGTGTTCTTGGAACTGGCCGTGGCTCCCAGTCACTCACTTGGGTGCTTTGTCCAAGTTTGCTCCCTCGGCCCGTCAGCGGGACGCGCGATGGCTTTGGGGTTAACTGTTTGTTGGGACACCCCTTGTTGGTCAGGGGCTGTTCCAGTGCCCCTCCTGCAGGCAGAGCCTTTCTGAGGATATCTCTGTGGGAATTGCTCTTTTCCCCGTTGGAAAGCAGCGGGCTTTGAACGCTGTTGGCACCTAATCAAGAAACTCCAGAGGAGGAACGCGAGCGCAGCCGCCCCCAGTAATTGATTGTGGCTACTGGTTGACTGCAGCAGGATTTGTGATAGTGTGAAATCCTATATCTTGGAGGGCCTCAGAATTATCAGGGTATTTAATCACGGGCTGGGCATGTCTGGGCTGTATTTATGTGTATCACCATCAGAGGGTCACTTGGGCAAGGCGCTGAGATAATGGAAAGAAAAAGGACTCGGAAAATAAGGCAATAAATCCTCGTGCTGAGCTTTTAAATGTACAGAACTCCTTGGGAAGCACCAGTAGCCAACTAATGCACCTCCCCATGATTAATCTGCATTTTAGAGGGCGAGTATTTTGGTTCAGGTAGAAGCTGGAGGTGCCTCTGTGACATTGATACAGACCAGATGAAAAGTTGGCTTAGTTGCACTGAAAGGTGGGTCAGGAATCCGCAGGAGAAATCCGCATGAGCTCACATTATTTGGAGATTTCTATTTCCCAAGCCCAAATATATTATAAAAACAGTCCCTCCTGCAGAATTGTCCTGGTTCCAGATCCCCCAGAAAACCTGCTGAAAGCTTTCAGAAGCCTGAAATCAAAAGGTGTTTTAGTTAAACATTTAGCAAAACCTTGTTTGTATTGTAAGGAGATTTTTTAAACCATTCTTGAAAAAATACCAACATTTCCCAGGCCTCAATGTAGATTATTTTTAATTCTTTTCTATATTTTCACACAATTCTTTTCTTTGCTTTTTCTGGGGGGGACCTGTTTTTCTTTTTAATAAATGCAGTGATTAATTTCACTTCTCCAAACTATTTTTGTCACGAAGTTTCAATAAATCCAAATTTCAGGAAGCAAAACACCTTGATAACTACTTGGAGAACATTTTTAATAGCATTGCTAACAAGGTTATAAAAGTTTTACAGAGATGAATTTTTCCTGCCATCCCTCATCCACCTTCCTTCTGCCAATAGTTACAAATTTGAGTTGCAAAATCATGCAGGGATAAAAAACATCAGGGCCAAAGACAAAAAGCAGATGGCACATTTCAATATTTGCTAATCCCGTATATTTATTGGATGTTCTGGTTGGGATTCACCTGCCCTATTTTTGTATCCCCAGAATTCCAAGTTTGGAACTGATTGTAGAAGTTTAGAGAGAATATGTCAGGCTTGGACGTGTAAAAGAAGGAGAAACTCAAACTTTGGGTATTTTAGCATCCCATGGAGAAATAAATGAAAAACTTACCCTTGATTGGGTCAAATGTTTTTAAACATGTAAAATAAAATAAAGTACTAAAATTTTTTTCCCAGTGGTTCCTACTTCCACAAACATCTTCTTTGCTGACCTAGGACTTGGCCCATCTGGTGGCTGGAATGTTGCTGTTCCTCTGAACAAACCCCTTGGAGAATTTGCCCCTGACTGATAAACCAGTGGGATTTAGGAGCAGGGACTGGCTGGGGGAGATAATCCTGATATGCGAAAGAATAATTTTTTTTGTCACCAAAAATTTAGGCTTCAATTCCTACCCCAGTCCTGAGGATTTGGAGCTGCAGTCCTACACCAGGTCTGGACAAAAGGCACAGGAACAAACTAATTTTTTGTGCCTTCATTTTGGGATATAGATGAGCAAGGAAAAGAAGGAAAGGGTGCCTGAGGCAAGAAAAAAGAGGCAGAATCTTTAATGGAATGCTGAGAGAATTCACCTGAAAATCCAGAGCAAGGAAAGAGCTGGAGACTCCTTGGCTTCCACAGTAAACAGCTCATCAGTGTCAGCTCATCGTGTTTGTTTCAAACTGACAAAAATTCAACTGATTTAGGACAGAGAAATGTTCCAGTCTCTGTCAGCCAAAGCTGACACATCTGATTTCCCCCATATTATCTGTCTTTCTTTCTGTCTGCCTCCCATGTGCTGAGTCATTCCTTTTTCACAGAAAGCAGCATTTTCTCCTTGAAACTTGCACTCTCTGCTGAAAAAAAAATTAAAAAAAAAAAATTAAAAAGTCATGGAAAATGTAGCCGTAGTAACTGGGAACTGCCGTGCCAGATTCCCACTTGGCCTGGATCTCTATACCTCTGCTGACCTCAATAATAATTTCACTTGAGGGCAAGCAGAGAACTTGGTGTTCAGTCCCAGAGTGACTGCAGCTGATCTGCTGAATAAATCAGAGCACACCAAGCAGTTCCTCCCTAAATTCCCAGTAGCCCATGGCCACTGGATTGCTCCCATGCAGTGGCACAGCAGTTTAATTGGAATCTTGTATTATTATTGGTGGAGCTGTTATTTTTAAAGGCTTTGGCTTTTTTCCAGGGGTCTTTGCCAAGTTGCTCAATACCATCACTGGCATCAACCCGAAGCTATTAAATTTTTCCCAATGTGAGCATGGGCTACAAATGTGGATTATTTCAGGGGGAAAGAAAAGTGAAAACCCGATTCCTTTACAGGCTCTTGGTTTTCAGCAGGGACAGCTTGGAATTTATCCTATCACTGAGAAGTCCACCAGATTTAATGATATCCCAAATTTATGCCCCCAGATGCGTCCACGACTTTGCTGAAGATCCCAAATGAGCTTTGCAGAGTTTTGTCTTCTCTCAGGTACCCAAGAACCTTTCAGTTCTTCGTTAATTGAAGTTAACAGAAAGTTTGTCTTTATTTTCCACAGCCAGGTGCCATTTTCCAAAGAGAGGGGAAATAGCAGAGCACCTTCAAGGCCCTTCTTTCATGAAGGCACAGGAAAAGAGGTGGCATCACTCCCCGGCCTTGCCCAGCTTTTCCATGGTTTCTCTAATCCTTAGGATAGTGGTGCTGGGCAGGCTGAGCTTGGAAACACTAATAAATATTCAGCTTGTCTGCTTTTTGCTGAATAATGGAATATTTCACGTTCAGTTGGAGTCAGGAGCGGATTTGGGGCAGAGAGGGAGGCAGAGGGGGTGTGGGATTGAATTGCTTTCCCTGCTGGGACTGGGGTTTAGCTTTGTGGGGTTTTTGCTGTCACAGCTCTGAAAGACAGAGGAAGGAGAAATGAGGAGTGGGGCAATGTGAGGGAAAGACAAGAAATATTTCTGTGCTGATGCTGACTAGCTGATACACAGAGGAGAGAGAGAGAGAGGGGAGCACGTTAACAAATCTCTATTTAAATCCCAACTTCCAAGTGAAAATGTGTTGGCTCCTTCTAAATCCCTGCAGAGATTTGGAGCCATCGAAGCCAGCAGACACCCTACGATCATCCACCCTGACCTTTCTTAACTCAGCCTGGAAACCTTACCCAGGGATTCCTGGAATGGAAGGAATTATCCCCACTATGTGCGTGCATTTCTAAGATGCAGCTTTAATAAACTGATGATGGGGATCAGATTCCCGGTGATGCCATGGGCTGGTTCCTGTGTTCCCCTGCAGGAATGCGACCAATGGCTTGTGGTTGAGTTAAAGCACATTTATCCCTTCTTCCTGCAGCTCCTCCTAATTCTGCTGCTGCTGACAGAGCTGCCTGCTCCTCGCAGGCACGGGGAGATTCATACCCCCATGAATCACCCAAAGATTTCCCACTTCTTCCCCTGAGCTGAGCAGGTCAAGGTTGACCAATTTTTCTCTTGTCAAAACTCAAGCTTCAGCCCCAGGAATTCCGTGCTGCAGATCCCCTGGGATGCCATGCCTTGAATATGTGAGGATTTGCATTCTGGAGTGTTTTAAAGCCCCTGGTAATCTTGGCTCGTGAGCCAAAGACAAAGGTGGGCCTGTGGATATCCTGAAAGAGGATGCAGGGATGCAGGTGGGTCAAAAGGCACAACCCTCACCCCATGCAGCAGTTTTACAGAACACTTACTCCCTGTCTTATCCATTC
>JAHXMQ010000807.1:139831021-139844160 GCA_020466415.1 Ammodramus savannarum pratensis | reverse complement strand
ATAATAATAATAATAATAATTAATAATAATAATAATGCACATAAATTGCGGCCCATCCTTTAATTAAGAACAGATTTAAAATAAAAAAAAAAAAAAAAGAAAGAATGGAGCCAGAAATAGTAATTCAGACCCCAAAGTTCCTGTTTTGAGCAGGTTTGATCTGGCTTGACTTTGAAGGGGAAGAGCTATTCTAGAACACACAAAAATGTAACAGTGAGTTTGCACATATGTGTGAGAGAGAGAGACAGAGAGAGAAAGAGAATTTAACATAATACCACATTGAAACCATAAGAAGGTCCTTCTGAAGGGCTTTACAATAAATAAATGTTCAATATTTATATATATATATATATATTTATGTGTCAAGGTGTGCATATATATCTATATATACACACTGAATAATAGGTTTCTAGGCAATTTATTTTTTAAACCATTAGATAAACTGCTCAGGGGTGACTTTCCCAAAAGCTGTGAGACCTTCCTGGTGCTTTGCCGGGGTGGAAGGTGGGAATTCCACATGTGGATTCCACTTTCACTCCTCCAGCATTATCCCAACCTCCAGAATTGTACAGCAAATAAGGAAACACCAAAAAAAGAGACATTTTGCTTCACTCTGCAGAGCCATGGTGCTATTAAACAGCGACACCCTGTCCCTCCCCTTGCCCCCTCCTCAAGATTTGATACCAACAAGCCAGGCTGGACTGCAGGTATTTTTTACTAAGAAAATCCCAAATCTATCTTTTCTCTTCCCAGTAGATGCATATGAACAGCTTAAATATTAGTGGCTACAATTTGGGGGAAAAAAATTAAATAAGGAAAAAACTACTTGGAAAAATAACGGTTCATTTTGGGAAATTGCTCTCTTTTTTTTTACTAATTTTTACTAATGTTTGAGAATCTCCTCTTTTGAACACCAGATCAATGGCTTATAGAAACTCGGTGGAAATTGCTGCTATTGGACAATCAAAAATTGCTACCAAAAATCAAACAAAACACCCTCTACTCCCCAATTTTTCCTTAGAAAGCTTCATTCAGGCAATTCACTGGCTGCCTCCAATTCACTTTTATACGAAGAATATTGGCACACCAAGTCCTGGATTGTAAATCTCCTCTTCCAAGCAAAAAGAAATGCTGGAGGTTGTCATGTGTTTCACAGCGTTGGAGTGATCAACCCCTGCAGTCAAATCTGTGGCTTGTCTCAGGTTGTCTCTGTGTCGATTGGTTATTCCAAATCCATGAGTTTGTTAGGATTTAGCAGGTGTGTTTTTAAAGTACAGTTCTCGATCTAGTGGTTAAAAAAAAAAAAAACAAAATCATCTAAAGGTCATAAGGTTTACATACAGCTTGTGTCATGTACCACTGCCATGGTTTAGAGTAAATGGAATGATGACCTAGGAAAGAAAAGTCAGCTCCTCCAGAGGTCTGATCCAGGCCAAAACGGCCGCTCCACAAGGCAAGACAGCCCCGGGTTCCAAGAGGCACTGGGATTCCTCTTGTCCTACTCAAGAGAAACACGTCCAAATTCAACTCAACGAGTTCCAGTTGGGATTTCTGAAGCAGTTACCACAGGTTGACCTCCATCAGCAAGAGGTGGGAAGAGGAGATAAAAATAAATCATGTGCCAAGTGAAAATGAAACAAAAGTATCTAGTGGTTAAAAAAAAAAATTAAATTTAAGACAGCGATAGTGCTAAAGAGCCTGCATGGGATTGGACTGAAGGGGACAGGCACATCTGGTGTTCTGCTGTCTTCCCAACCTCTTTCTTGGATCTATTTCTGTCTGCAGCGTGGTGGACCCAATGTTTCCAAGCTGTACTGGTGACGATGCACACGGACACGGAGCTGTCATTAAAGAGCTGATGCTCCCAGTGGGTCTCTTTGTCAGAGCCTGGTTTGCTCCATGTGCAGAAACTCCACTGGAAGAACCCATCATTCCCTAAAAATCCCTCTTGAGTTTTAGGAGAAATAAATGTCCGCTTCCGGCACCACTGCACTCGAAGCAGAAAGATCTTTTGTATCTGCTCAGCTCTCTGAGCATTTGGGTGAGCTCCAGGAATAAAGAAGTACAGGATATTCATGCCAAAGGGAATCTCTTAGCCCAGGAGTTCATGGAGGATGGCTGAAACAACGTTCCAAGGAGAAATGATCCGTCAAACTACATAGACAACGAAGGTGAAGGTCAACTGGTGTCTAACCCCAGTGTGACAGGCACTTATTTCCACATGGTTGGACCTCATGAAAATTCAGTCTACAGGATAAACAAAACAAAAAAAAACCAAAACAAAAAAACCCCCAAAACAAAACAGCAACACAGCTGGGTCACCTGTACCCTACAAAGTGCTTATGTCTCAACATAGCTTCCAGATGCCAGAAGGTCAATCAAACCCTGTTTGTCTCCATAGGCAGTTCTCCAAGCTGGCCCAAGTGCAGCAGAAGCCGCGGGTCGTGTCAGTCCTTGCAGGTGTAAACCTCCTCCCTCTGGGTGCACTGCTTGCACTCCACGTAGCAGCACCACCGCACCTGGCACTGGCACGGGCGCGTCACCACCCGGCTCTGCGTGTTGTGGCCCCGGCCGCAGCAGATGCTGTCGCAGTTCTTGTCCTTGTAACACTTCCGTCCCGACGTGCCGGGGGAATAGCGACTCATCAGGCAGAAGCTCGGGGAGTCGTCAATGTAGACGAGGTCCGTAGTCCTTGGGATTTGATCGCTGTGGCCGGGGATGGATTTTTTAGGGGGGGAAATGTCGCCTTCCCCCGTGGCCTCGTTGGTGGTGCTGCCCACCTTGAGCGAGGTCTCGTACTTCTGCTTCAGCTGCTTGCCGATCTCGTGGAAGGGGGAGAGCTGCCTCCAGCACGTCCGGACGGTGCAGGAGCCGGACACGCCATGGCATTTGCAGGTGGTCTCCACGCCGGCTTTGATGACCTGCAGACACACACACGGCCCCAAAGAGAATCAATCATCAAAGCATCAAGTAAAACATGATATTTTCTAGAAGATGCTTCAGGGACACAAAGTTGAAGACAATGCCAAAAAATATCTCTTGGAAGCAGACAGAAAATGCATCCTACAAGAAATACTTCAAAAAGATCTCAGTTCCCAGAGTATGACATTCACCTGCAGAAACTTTGCTTAATTGGCTAATTAAAGATATCGAAAAGATGCAGAAAGATTGACCAGTGCTGCCACTCATTGTGTAGATAGAGATCTGAAATTGTGATACAACTAAGAGATTAATACATATTTTAACACCTATTTATCTTTGTAAATAATAAGTAGATAAGATTTTAAAGTGGAAGAAATGGAAAGAGGTGGGTTGGCAAATGCTCCAGAACAGGAGTGTGGACAATAGGAACCTTCTCCATACCCCAGGACCCCAAACCCAAGTACAAGAAGCAGCAATCTTAGTTTAGCACCATGAACTGACTGATGCTAAGCAAAGGATCCCATTCTTTTCAAATCAGCTGCAATAAAGAAGTTTCATGGCACAAAGCCACATCCTTCTACTTAGAAACAGCACTGGAATGTTCCAGCTCTGCTTCTCCAGAGAGAGATTTACACCTGGGCTACCTCCATGGGCAGCACATGAGCAGAGATGTTATTCGGACAGCCACAGATACCCCACGTTTTGCCCATAGATATAAACACAAATTTGTATTTCTAATTCTCCCACCCTGCCCCTTCCCCAAAATTAGGTTCTGTTGACTTTAATTGGGTAAGGTACAACCACCCCTTAAAACAGCAGGTGAGGACAGAGTTTGTTTGACAGAGCTGAGTCCTGACAAGGTACCAAAGTACTGTAGAAAGTGCCCTTCCTTTGGGCATCTACGGTACCTAAAAAAGAAGAAAACAACCTCCCCCCGTGCCCATGATGGCATCTGGCTCTGCTGTGGCCTCCTGACAGCAGAGGACTGGCTGCAGTCCATTTCCTGACCATCCGGTTCTTAATTATTTGGCTGCACAAATCCTGCTGAGCCCCATGTGCAACCGTGCAATAGGTCATGGACTCGGAATTGGGGCCTGGCCCAATTGTGATATTCCAGAAACATTTTTAGAAAGACAATATGCATAATGCAGCCTTCAGCAGAGCCTGTCCAATGGTCACACTTCATTCCTGTGACAGCCAAAGACCTTTGCG
The DNA here is from genome assembly GCA_020466415.1 of Ammodramus savannarum pratensis. Lineage (NCBI taxonomy): Eukaryota > Metazoa > Chordata > Aves > Passeriformes > Passerellidae > Ammodramus > Ammodramus savannarum. Next base: position 139,840,026 of record JAHXMQ010000807.1, on the reverse strand, counting down.
AGTGCAATCCAATAATACACAGTAGCATTCAGAGCGGTGACGGGTTACAGGGGGAGATGTGTTGCTGGTTATAGCGCTCAGCTGGGATGGCTTGGGTAAGGGCTGTCACGCTTTGTGTGCCAAAGTGTCTCGCCAAGTCCACAAGAAATCCCACAATGTCAGACAAGAGCGTGCAGAACACATTTCAACACCGAGGGGGAGGGGGGAAAACCCCAACCCTCACCCGTTCCCTCCCTGGTGTAAAGTCCCGTTTCGCTGCTTGTCCACAAGTGAGAGCTGAGTTCGTGTGAAACAAAGCTCCTCCACCTGATTTCACACCCACACCATCAGCAAAGCGGGCAGACATTGCTGGGATACTTGGGAAAGGGCTGCACACTGCAGTCATTCATCACTTCAGGCTTTCCTCAACCTTTCCTCCTCCCCCAGCGCATTTGCATCTGCTCCACCTGGAAAAGGAGACAACCCCCATTGCCCAGGAGTTGGGAAAGCAAGAAACCAACAGGAACTGGCTCAGCTTGCAGTCCTGCTCCTGGGCTTGGAGCTGATTGAACAAGACAGGGTCATGAAACTCAGGAAGGGAACCTGGAGTCGGGGCTGTTCTTGTCAGGAGCCACCTCTCTGGAGCTCTGTGGGAGTGCTGACGTTGCAGGAGCGCTGCAGCCAAGGCGTCCACGTGGGGCTGGTGGATACAGCCCAACACGTGTTGGAAAACCTGATCCTGATGGATTGGCAGCTGGCTGATGGCACAGGACCTTCAGTCAGGTGTAAGCATGTAGGTTTAGGCATTTGAATCACATCAGCCAGCCAGGGTTGACCTCACCGAGGCAAACACTCAAGTTTAAACACCTCGGTCTGAGAAACACCTCAGAACTCTCATCGCAGTCAGGGCAGCCAGAGCAGGGCAGGACCCTGCAGTGAGGCAAACACCTGCTCCACTGAACAGCTCTCCAGGCTCCCTCTGACAGCTGAGCACATCTCTATCACCAACAGGAGCCTGGGGACCCAGCCCACACAGAGGCACCTCAGCTCAGGGGAGTCTGTGAGCAGAACCCTGCCCTCTGGGCCAAACTCAGGTGTTTAAATATCTCCACCTAGCACTAACTGAGGTGCTTTAAAACATTCTCATCACACTAGCTGTCCCTGCAGCAGCATAAAGGTCCCTGAAGGGGTACTAATAAGTGCATTTGGGTGGATTAATTCTATTCCCTCATCTGGGCTCAAAGAAAGTTCCACATGAACCCCAGTCTGGATTTTCCTGACTCGCTTCTAGCTCCTTGTTAAGCAGTGGCTGGGACAGCTCTGGTGGACCAAAGCATAAAAGGTTTCCATTGTCCCTGTCCCCATGAAGGCAGCAGTTCATGAAATCCATGTGGATTTTCCTGTGGCTGCTGTGCAAGCACGGTGCATCCCGGCCGCCCCGTAAAGCTTCTCCTGGAAGGACCGGGAAGGGCTCAAGAATGTTACGAGGCAGCAAGAGTGAAAATCCTAGAAAAATTCCCTGCCCAGGCAGCCTCCCCTGCTGCTGTCAGTCACGCTGCAGCTCCTCGAGGCGCTGCATGATGGGGAACTGCTGCCTGCAGCCCCAGCCACCCACGAGCCAAAATGAATCTTGGCAAAGCCCTTCTGGTTCCCGTCCCGCTCCCCAGCTTCCACAACGACCTTTCCTCCTCTTGGTGCAAGCTCCTGTCAGAGACACTTAAATCCACCTCATTTCTTCAGGAAGCAGAGCAAGACTGATCCAAGTCAGCAGGTTGCCTGGAGAAAGCTTTGCTGGCTGGATCCTGGGACAAATGTCTGGATCGTGCTTTTAAACCTGAAGGTCTTCTATCCTTCTTCCAGGATAGAAAAACACAGTTTTTATTGCCAAAGAACTCTTAGTTAGATGAGGAAGAGTAAGGTTTTACCACATAAAATCATATTTCAGGAGCTGTAGCAGCTCCTGCTTTCTTTTCAATACTCATCACAGTTCAGAGCCTGATTTACCTCCATCCTATACAGACCTGAACCTGTTCTGAGCTCACCACTGAATAATGACTTCATCCACACCAAGGATGTGGCCACCTGCACCTTTGTCACAGATGTGAAGCAGAATGGCTCAGCTTCCATCCAAGACACAAAATATTTCATGCTGCCCATGGCCCCAACTCCACAGATACCACACAGCAGCAGGGTTGTAGTAACTCAGGAGTAGTAGCAACAAGGAGCATCCTTTTTGTATTGCTGTAGAGTGCTCCTACCATAAAAACAAAGCCAAACAAAGACAAGTGGTGGGTCAGGGATGGCATCACACATGGGAATTCTGTCCTCCCACTCTCCTCTGAACAACCACCTGGTCTGGCAGTATCAAACAGAACAGTTTGGGAGGACAATAAGGATTTTTAGTTTGACTTAGGAACACAAATTCCCACTGATCTTGCCATGAGAACACCCAATACTGACAAATGCAGAATGAGGGAAACACAAAGCAAGACAGAACCGTTTTTTCCTGGGGTTTTCCAGCTCAGTGGAAACCAGATAGCTCTGCTGGACTGCCTTCCCAACTGGCTTTACATGGGGAAAAGGGATCACAGCAGAGCATTGCTATGCAACATGTAATCCTTCCTCCCAACAATGGTGCGCTGCGAAGCTCAGACTGAGTGCCCCTGTCATGATCAGTCTCAGACATGCTGCAACACACAATTTCTCAGTGTTTTAGCTGAAACGCCGAGGACAGGATTCCCATTCATTCCCAGCTGGGTCACGGGGCTCTGGCAGTGGGGCTTTTTTTTTTTGGTTGTTTTTTTTTTTTCCAGACAACTCTTGTCGGGGCAGCAGCAGCCCAGGGCGGACACCCGGCCGTGGGAATTCCGCGCTCATTGCTCCGCTGTCGTCATGGCTGGGCTGCGGCTCCAGGGCTTCAAACCATTCGCTATGGTTTGGGGGAGAGGAGGCAGCAAAGCCTCCTCGCAGGCAGCTCATCCAGGGAAAAGCCTTGCCTGGCTTTGGGAAGGGCTTTGGGATGCCTCCCCACAAATCCAATCCCCTCTGTCCCCTCTCCAATTTAAATAGGCTTAGTCATTCTCTCAGCTCAAGTATTAACGTTTGTTTGGACAGCAGCCACGGTCCCCACACACAACCAGTGGACCAGACTTGTCCCTTCACACTGGCCAGTGCCACTGGCTGAACTATAAAAGTTTCACAGAGTGTTAGTTGTCATCCTTTCTTTTTTCTTCTACCTTGTTAAAAAAACCCTTCTTTTCAGCCTGTTCTCAACCTGCTTTTTCAGAACAGCTTTCCCCTCCCACTACCCTTCCCTCTATGAAAAATAGGAACATTCATATTTCAGTGACATAGGTATTAAAACACAAACATTTAAGCATAGAACAACATAACCCTACTTAAAACTGAGAACTTCAGAAGTATTTTCCCCATGCTCAGTATTCCTAGCATGCTTCCCATGCTAAAAAAGCTCCACATAAACAACCAACTGCAATCACTTATGGGACACAGCAAGCAATTTTTTTTTCCAGAGTATTGATTTCCAGGCCTAAGAAAGGCTATGGCTGAGCCATTTTCAGCCTGAAATGAGAAGAAAATCCAGAGAGCACGCCTGGGCATTCCTACCTGTCATAACCTGCAGCAATTAATACCAGTGGTGGCCCTGAAAACTGATCTGTACATTAAGAGCTCTTCTCAGGCTGTTATTTGCTGGGTTTGATTTGTACCTTGGTAAACATGTGATGCCCCATTTCTCACTGCAAACACATCCCTACAAAACTGCCAAGAAGAATGCTTTATGTCTTTTGGGGTATTTTTTGCATGCACCAAGTGGATTAAGCTCCAAAATAGCAATTATTACACACCATGAGGGTGCAGCAAAGCCTGGAGCTGGACTGGAACTGTGTTAATGAGCAGGAGCTGTGTGAGACTGGATGGTCAGTGCTTGTAAACACTGTCTCTGCAACAGGAGAGTTGTGCCTCCCTCCGCCTGTGTGTGACCTTTAGTGAGTCACTTAATCTTTCTGGGTCTCAATTTCCCCCCTCTGCCCAACGGAGCTCCAGAAATGAAGAGGGTGGCATGCTCTGATAACGTGTTATGTGATAGCTCATGAAGTTCCTCAGACAGATGATAGCTGGGCAAACATCTCCCTGATATGGAGAGTGCATCTCCAGCCCTCCAGAGAGATCCCTGCCAGTGCTGCCTGGGGGGGAAAAGCCATTCCTCAGATGGAATTCCAAAATAAGCAAGTCAACAGCAAGGGAAAGTCCAGGCACCTCCCTCTATCCTCTCCAGAGCATCCCAGATGGTTCCAGGTGTGGCTGTCTCAGGGTGGGTCTGGACTTGAAGCCCACAAGGGTGACAAGGACCATGACAGGGACTTGGGACAAGGTAAACTTTAAGGTCCCTTCCAACCCAAGACATTCCAGGATTCTGTGGTCCTTCAGAAACACTTGCTCTGCACACACCAAAGCATCTTAAGCAAAAAACAATGAAGCCTCATGAAAGGAACCAGTTTCAAAGCAGGAAACTGCTTGAAGAGACATCTTTCCTTCTTCTTCTTCTTCTTCATCTCAACCTCCCCATAATTTTGTATTAAACATTCACAGCTCTCAAGACATGAACTTCAGGCAAAGGTTTGTGGAAGGATGAAGGAAAAAGGCAGTGAGAACATGATAATTTTTTTTCCTAGGGTAACAGCAGCCCCTTTTAATTGTGCCCCTTGGATCTGTAAGACATGCTTGACCAGACATACCTCTGGAAGAGGTCAGCACTCCTGGGATTAAGAAACTTAGCAACGCTCCAGAGAGGGAGTTGGAAAGTCATGTTTAATGATACTTGGCTGAGAAACTGGGCAAATTTAATTAAAACATCACTTACTCAAGCCCAGTGGAACTAATTGAGTGCTCTAATATTCCGCCTTTTCATTAATGGGTTACAAAAGAGGGCTGCACTTGTGTGTACAAGGGGGAAAAGGGGGGAGGACGGAGAGAAGATGAGAGCTTTAGCAAGGCTGCCTGGGCTTCATTTAATATAACTCAGGAACTTCATTGCTGGCAATGGAGCTTTAATACAGTTGACTTCTCCCCCCAAAACACCCTCTCCACCCAAGACCCCTCGGAAAGAATGGCTGAATGAGGGAGAGTAGATCTGGCAAAGGAAGGGAAATTGCTTTTTTAATAAGTGGTCTATTCAGAGCTCCTGCTTTTCAATAAAGAGAAGGCTGGAGAAGTCCTGGTCTAATTACCTCATCCTCACACTAGACAAGCTCACCCTTTCATTAACCACTGAGGTCATATCATATAACTTGGTGAGCCACCACGGGCACAACATGTTCAGTGATTATTTCACTGGTGGCAGCAAAATTACAGGCAGCCCATCAAGGTTGTAAAAAAGCAGAAGTGAATTCATAATTAAATGAGAACGTCTACCAAGAGACACTAAAACTAGGCGGGATAGGATCATGTCACCCTTGCAGAAATACAGGGATTGTTTGCTGGTGTGACACCATGGAGAAACTGGTGTGGTGACCAGGAGGGGAGAGGGTTGCTTGCCAAATTAGTCAATCCAGCACAGGTCCTTTTTTTTTTTTTTTTGCTGGGTCTCAAGAGACTATTTGTATGTTTTGCCATGGTTGGGAGTAATGAGATGGGAGAAATGACACGTAAAGAATCAGTGAGAGACCACCAAGCTTGTGCTGTATCATTCATAGAGACTTCTCCACTCCCTCAGTGAACACACACATCCACATGCTGCAAGAACTCCAGCTCCAAACTTCTCAGCTCCAAAATGGCACAAATCAAGGCTGTTTGCACCCCTCTACTGCCTCTGATCCACCCCAAATCAAACCCAGATGAGTTATTGTTCCAATAGCCACGCTAGGTGAGTCCAAAGAGGTTTCAGACTGCTGCAGTCACTGAGCAAACCCTGCTTGATAAAGGCAAAGTCTTTATGGAAGGAGTTGGTTGGTGAGCAGCTTCTCTGAAGGCAGAGAAAATGAGCTGAGAATCATCTTTAACTCACTACCTTCCTCAAGGAAAATATCCACAAACTCAGCAAGGAATGCAGTGGTGCTCTCAGCCTCTATCCCCTCATCCCTGCACTTCAGTGGGAAGAGAAGGAAGAGCAGAGCTCAAAACTGGTATTAATCCCCACCTGAGAGCAAGCAGTGCCATGGAAATCCATCCACCACATCAAGAGGGTCAAACTGGTTTCAATATTCTGGAATATGAAGCACTGCAGGTTTTGGCTTTGTAGTCACAAAGCCAGGCTGGATCCTCACTCTGATCATCACCTTAGTGACACCAAATTGTGCCAGGGGTTTAGAGCCAAATATACTAACCATACAAATGTGTGTTCTCCTGATCTTCTACCACCACCCTCCTGAAAGTTTCCTCCTCAGCATTCCCTCCTTCTCTGCCTGGCTCCATGGTGGTGTGTGAGCCTGCTGGGCTGCTTGGCTTGGCTTTCCACCACACCATGGCCAGTGAATTATTATATCCAGCAGCACACACAGAGAAATCATTTCAACTGCTGCTGCAAACAAGCAAAGGAGAGCTGTCACACAGCAATCCCAGCTTGACAGAGACGTTGTGGGTGGATGAAAATAGGAGCAGTGGATCACTGACCTGCAGCAGAGGTCTGTGACTTGGGTTGCCAGGAGGGCTCTGGGTGTCTGGACAGCCATCACAACTGTTACTCAGCTGTTCAGCTGCAGATACCACACTGAGAAACCACTGCTGGTGGCCACAGTCCCACTGTGCCACGGGAAGAGGAGGCAGAGGATGCCGGAGAGTCCTGCACCTTCCCCTGGGAGCTAACTCACAAGAATCAGGACACAGAAGGGGAGGTTCAACCTCTCCCGTTCATCCTTGGAGTTCGTTTAGCTCAGAGTCGTGCAGTGTAGAGCACAGATGATAATTGAGGACACAAATCCTAAATCCAAGAGTGGCCTCAGCCATATGGACATCCTGACTGCAGCTCCTGGGATTGGGAACACTGGGAGTCGGGCCAAACCCGACTGGGAGGGTTTTAGTCCTGCCACTGTTGGTAGATACCCTTGGAGCTACAAGGATGTGCCAGTGGTGGCCAAAGTCACATCCTTGAAGGTTTGGGTGAGACTGTGTTGTGTGACTCTGGAATGAGAGGAGAGCCAGGACATCTCAGAAACATCCAGCATGGAATCACAGCCTCCATAGGCCACCTTCTCCACTGCCATCCCATCTGCTACACACTCAGCTCCAAAAGGAAGGAGAATGAAAGGAGAGCCAGGACATCTCAGAGAAACATCCAGCATGGAAACACCCACCATGGGCCACCTTCTCCACTGCCAACCCATCTGCTACACACTCAACTCCAAAAGATGGGACAGAGCAACCAACACCGGGGTTGAGACAAGTCCCATCATCCTGCAAAGCCTGTTTGACACGTCAGGGAGCTGCCACAGGAGCTTAGAGACACTGAGCCCTTTAATCCAGAGCAGAAAAGTTGTCAGCCAAAACCAGACACCAGCTAAATCCAGGATATTTCTAATCCTGATCTCAGCGCTGTCTAGGAGCATCTGGTAGTGGGGAGAGGGGGAGACACTTTGCTGGCCAGCCCTGGCTGGTGGCATTTCCCGATGCCCCAATTCTGTCGCGAGGAATGACATTTTATACATAGACACAGCAACAACTGAGCTGGGGTGGCCATTCCTAGAATGCACAACTGGCTGGGCTGCATTTGCCTGGGAAACTGGAGACCCAGGTCCCCCATCCCAGCCCCAAGCCTGCATCCAATCACACAGACAATAACAAGGCTCGAGGGCTATTTCTGGCCCTGCAGTATGTCCCCCTTGGAGGTTGGTGCAATCAAACACTGATCCTAAGCACCTGTGCTGGCCAATCTGGGGGATTTTCGTGTTGGAGCAACTCTAGGCTAGGTACAGCCAAGCATTTTATGGGAGAAGGTGGAAAGCCTCTTCCTTTTCCCCTTGCTGGGATGACCCAGCACTCACAGACACTTTGTCCTTTACATCTGTCACGGAAAATGCTGAGCTGGAAGGGGACCCACAGGGATCATCAAGTCCAAATCCCGGCCCTGCACGGGACAAACCCAAAAAATCACACCCTGTGCCCTAGAGCATTGTCCAAATGCTTCCTGAACTCTGGCAGTCCTGCAGGGAGGCCCCGAGGCAGCCTCAGAGGAGGTGTAAAGTGCAGGAAGAGAGGATAAAGATGGGAAAAGGAAAAAGGGACTCTACAACCAAGTACCGTCTCCCGCTCTAGGTGACACAGAAGGTTTCTGTGCTCTAGCTGACACAGAAGACAAAACTGAAGGGGCTGCTAGGTCTGAGGTCAGCCAGAAATTAATCTCTCCACCCTGTTTCCCTACCAGCTCTTTCTCCAGCCAGTTTTAAAGAAACCTGGCCAAGGAGATGCTACACTGTCCATGCTCTACTGAGCTGCTGCAAGAGAAGCATCCCTCAAGGACGTGTTGTGGCAGCATAAAACCTTTCCTCCATTTATACCTTATGTAAGCCTTTCCATCCCTTTCTGGTGTGAAATCCTTTCCTCCTTGTGGGAAACCAGCAATCTTTGTCTCCACCTCATATTTCCTAAACCTGGCCAGTCCCTTTCCTTTCCCTCTGGTCTCTCTCCAATGGCTTTGCACAGTAAAGACCAGGGCATAATCCCACAGCTCAGCCTTCTGCCCTCCAGAAGGAGCACCACTCCATCCATTTCACCTCCAACACCCAAGAACAGCATCATTCCCCCCAAAACCCCACAGCAGACCGACACCACCACCACCACCACCACCCCGCGGCACCTTCAACGCACCTTCATGCCCACCAGGTTGTTGTGGAAGTCCACCCTGGCTCGCAGGTCCTTGTTGGGCTTCCTCCCCAGGAACTCCTTGACGAACTTGTTGCTGTACTTGAGGTTGTCCCCACAGCCTCCCCACTGCCAGGCCTCCCTGTTCTCCAGGTCAGGCGCCTCGTCGCAGGTGCAGCGCTCCATGCGCCCCGCGCTGCACGCCTTGGCCATGG
>JAHXMQ010000807.1:139806602-139820014 GCA_020466415.1 Ammodramus savannarum pratensis | reverse complement strand
CTGTCCAGAGAAGCTGTGGCTGCCCCATCCCTGGAAGTGTCCGAGGCCAGGGTGGATGGGGTGGGAGCAATCCCAGCAGGGCTCCCACCCACAGCAGCCCTGGGCACGCCGGGCTGTGGGCACAGATCCCACGGCCATGTGTCAGTGTCAGTCTCCCCCTGCCAGGGAATGCATCTGACTTCCCACTGAATTCCTGCTTGTCTCCCTCACACCTCAGCCAGCCCTTCTGTCCACTCTGGGGGTTGTGACGGTGTTCACAGGGGTGCAAGGATGAGGGCAGAGATGAGGATCTGACTCCATGTTTCAGAAGGCTGATTTATTATTTTATGACCTATATTACATTAAAACTATACTAAAAGACTAGAAGAAAGGATTTCATCAGAAGGCTAGCTAAAAATAGAATAGCAAAGAATGCTACCAAAGCTTCTGTCTCAGACAGAGAGCCTGAGCCAGCTGACTGTGATTGGCCATTAATTAGAAACAACCACATGAGACCAATCACAGATGCACCTGTTGCATTCCACAGCAGCAGATAATCAATGCTTGCATTTTGTTCCTGAGGCCTCCCAGCTTCTCAGGAGGAAAAATCCTAAAAAAAATGGATTTTTCATAAAAGATGTCTGCAACAGGGGGTGAAGGCTGCCCAGCTCTGCAGCAGCAGGGGCTGTCCCTGCCTTTTCCCATCTGTGGGATAAATGGTGCTGTCCATCCCCAACACTGCCCGGTCTGTTCCCAGCTGATGCTGCAGCCACAGAGCTGCCCTTGCCCAGACCACAGAGCCTGGCAGCCAGGCAAGAAACTCCTTGGAGCCAAGGCAGCAGCTTCCCTGTGCACACACACCCGCTCCAGCAGCACAGCAGCTAAAGAGAAAATCAAGTTTACTCTCTCTAGACAACACAAATGAAATCAAACCTTTGAGTGCAAAGAGCTTGTTGAGTTCATTTGGACAGAAAAACAACTGGAGAATGAGCTTCTTCCTCCTTGCCCAGCCCTAGTTTTACATCCAGGACCTGGAGGTCCCAGCTGGAAGCAGGGACTGGCTCTTGGTCAACTTCTGGATAAATGACAACTTCTAGAAACCAGCATGTGGATTCAGGGAGGAGGGGTGTCAGCTCCCCCTCCCCTCCCAGTGTTACCAGCCCCTATTAGATATCCCTGGGAGGTCAGCTCATGGAGGATTGGGATGGTTGGGCGGTTTGACACATCATCTCAGCTATTTTGGGAGCAGTTTACGGGTCTGCAATTCCTCCCCTGCACAGCCCCGATAGCTTTTCCACTCTAATGTCACATTATCCTCGTGGCAGGTTTCAAAACTAAACAGGTGAAAAAACAAACATTCAGGGCCCTGCACAGAGCAGGATGCACCAGAGGCTTTGGGGTGATGGGGTGCTGGAAGTTTATCCTCATCCTGAGCCCCAGCACAGGTTGTGGAAATCCCTTGTGAGTGAGCACAGGGGTTGATTCCTTACAAAACTCAACAGGAAGACACTCAGAGGATCTCTCAGGGAACTCATCCCATGCCCAAAGGTGTCTTGGGAATGAGTTCCTGGAGGAGCCTTGCAGCCCTGAGGCTTCAAATGGGACTTTAATGGTCAAACCTCAGATAAACAAAGCAGTTCTGGTTTTCAAACTCAGGTAAGGATGAGCCACCAGTGCAGGGGAATGTTCTTGCTGCTCCATTCTGTCACCAACAGCACAAACCAAGTTCTGCTCCAGACTCAGGGGCACTGTGTGGTCCTTCCTTGCCCACCTTCACCCACCCTGAGCACTGCTCTTGCCCTGGGGGTCCCCCAAAGCCCTGCTCCCCCACACCCCAAGTGTTCCAGCAAGAGGAAAAGGGAAAGAACAAACAGGGTGAGCATCTGCTCTCAACCTCCTGATGTTCCTTCACAACCTTCCTCCCAGGGCTGCATCCAGGCCCAGCTTTGGGGAAGGGAGCAGATGCTGGGACTGGGGTTAATCAGAGGGGGCAAACAGATCAATATTGATGTTTTTAACAGACCCCAGCTACCTTTCCAATGTGACTTGACTGCAGAACACTGGCAAGGACCTCAGCCAGAGCTACCCTGGCCTGGTGAACACCCTCAGGATCCTTGCTGAGTTCAGCACATATCTGGGTTTTTTTATACTACAAAAAGTCTGTCTGAACAAAGATCCACATTAACCCAAACACCCCATGCCAGAGAAAGCCAGAGTTTTATTCTGTGGACTGCACAACATCCATAAAAATGGGAAAAAGAGGGAGACAGTTTTTTATACAGTGATAGGAAAAACAGAAAGAGTTTTAAACTACAAGAGGAGGTATTTTGATTAGATACAAGGAAGAAATTCTTCCTTGTAAGGCACCACACACCTGGAAATGTCCAAGACCTGGCTTGGAGCAACCTGGGACAGCAGGAGGGTGGAATTTTAAAGTCCCTTCCAACCCAACCCCATCCAAGCTCTGATTTTCTGACCCACTTCAAAGCAATGAATTTGTGCTCAGTAATTGAAAGGCAAATCCTTTGTGCATTAAAGCAGCACGTGGGGCACACTCCACCAACCAGTATTAAGGAAAGCATTTCCTTCCTGTATTGATCACCCACCCACCCCACAAAGTGGCATTAAAAAGGCAGAGGGGGGAGGACAACAAGCCAAGTGTTATACATAGCAAATTCTGATTAGATTACGAAACTTTAAGAAGATCTTAACAAGTGGACAGTGTGCATTTTACATAATTAGCTTGGTTGCTTATAAATGCCTCCCATAGTGCCAATGGCAGATTTTCACCACCTAAAATAGCCTAAAGCTGTCGGATTCAAGAGCTCCTGCCATCCCAATTTAGATCAACTCAAACACACAAAACCACGAGGCGGTTTCGTTACACTGAGATTAAGAATTGAATCGGCTCTTGTGTGCCTGGATGGTGGAAGGGGTAAAAGATTACAGAGGGCAAATACACATTATGTCACCCTAGCCCAATCCCCACTGAATGTGGCAGCTGTTCCTCGCTGGGTTTTGGGGGATTTTGGGTCGCTTTTGGGGGGACAGAGCCCGGCTTTAGGGCTGGATGTGAAGTTGTGGGATGCCACAGCTGCATCCATATTCATGGGGCTGAGAGCTGCTGCCCAGCTCTGTGAGACTCATCCTTCATCAAACTGGGGCTGTTCCACTCCAATTCCAAGAAGCAGCTCGGAGCAAGCCTCGAGTTACAACCACTGCCTAAAAAAGGCGACCTCAGGAGCAGCAGAGCAGGTAAAGAAACCATTTGATTTGCAAGCTGGGGGTGTTGGAGAAGGAAGTCCCAACAAAAGCAGAGCTACACTGTGTTATTCCTCTGCCCTTATCCACTTAAAGGAAAAAATATCTTCAATTTGAATTAAAAAGTGCAACAAAACGTTATTCCTCTGCCCATCCTCTGCATCCTTGCAGTTAAAAGGAAAAACATTTTAAATTCTAATTAAAAAGTGCAAGAAAACGTTATTCCTCTGCATCTCTGCACTTAAAGGGAAAAACATTTTAAATTCTAATTAAAAAGTGAGGGAAAATGTTATTCCTCTTTCAATCCTCTGCATCCCTGCAGTTAAAGGGAAAATGTTTTCAATTTTATTTAATAAGTGCAAGAAAATGTTATTGCTCTGCCTATCCTATGCATCCCTGCAGTTAAAGGGAAAAACATCTTCAATTCTAATTTAAAAGTACAAGAAAACATGATAGGAGGTATCTTGAGGAAAAACCCTCATGGGAAGAGTGTCCACAGGTTTGGCGTTATCCCAGCAGGTAAACATCATCCAGAACACCTGACCCTGCCCACAGCAGGATAGTGTCATGATGTTGAGTTTTTATCTTTTTTTTTTTTCTCTCTATAAGGCTTTTTAAGGACAAACTGTCTAATTAAGAAAAGATACTGAAATTATTTTCACTTTTAACTTAATAACTAATGAGTCTTGTTTCACAATATGGACTTTTATCTAATTATATAATGATACTTGAACTCATGAAGAAGGTGAAGAAGGATTAATTCCTGTTTCAAAACTTCTGTTTTGTTTTATGTATATTACTACATTCTAAAATTTTAAACTCTACGTTTTCCACTATGTGATATTATACACTTTAATTCAAACTATACACTCATAATTTTAGTTTTATCACTTAATTTTGGAAGCTTTCTCTACAGCCTCAGGTCAATGCAGTGTTCTCTTGGGGGTCAGTGCTTGTCAGTACAGAAAGTCTGAAATTCTCAGTAACATGAGTTCAAACAGCATGAGATGGTATATCCTTTACCCTTCCAATCCAAACTATTGAGTGATTCTGTGATTTCCCTTTGAGTCTAAAGAGTAAAACTCTTTCGACCTCAGAAACTGAGGATTTGGGGGGTCCAATCTCCAGTACAGGGTTTGAATTTTCTTCCTTGGAAAGATTGCTGAGTTTCAGCTGAATGGAAGGTGTTGGGTTTCATCTGTGAGAAGCTACAGCGAGGCCAGAAGTCCCAGCTGAGAGAGACCCCAATAATTGACACATTTGGGAAAATCCAACTGGTGCAATTTCTGCACAGAGCATCGACCCAGGAGGATGTTCTGCCTCACAACATAAAGTGCTTGTGTTGAAAACACAGGATCCATTCCCAATCAATTTTCTAAATATTCAGAGCTGACATCTCATTTGAAATAATTATCTGCATCCTTGAATTCCTCTGAAAACACTCAGAATGCTACAGAATCTATCTGTGAAAGAGGTGAAGAGATTTGAAAGTTTGGGGTCTAAATTGTTCCTTGTGAATTCCTTTGGGAACCAGGAGTGCAAGAAGCAAAAGGAACAAAATCATTACAGGCAAATTACCTGAATTTGAGCCACTCAAGGGCCAGGAAACATCAGCATAATTCTATGTATGCAGTAGGAAACCAATTCTACTAAAAATAATAGAAAAATGGCCATACTCTGCAAGGCAGCAGAATCCTTTTCCACATTCCCATCTTTTCTTAATTCCCAAAGGACAGCTGAAGGGAAAAGAGACAGTTGGCAATGGGAGGAGCAAAAAATTAAAATTCATTCTCATAGTGTCACAATAAAAGGCAAATTCAGGGAAAGAACATTCACAGTTGTTCCCAAGTCATCAGTATTCCTCATTTTCCAGGCTTTAGGTTTCCCTGGTGTGACAACCAAATACAGGATGACCTGTAATAATTCCAAGTACTCCAAAGTAATGAAAAGAAATCTGATTTTCAGCATCAGGAGCAATGCTGGAGTAAGTGGACTCCTGACAGCTTTCTCTGAGCTCTGTGTCTCAGACAGCACCTTAAAAACACCCACGAGGACCCAAATGTGTTTTCCATGGAATAGAGAACATGGATAATGTGTTCTAAATCAGCCCTGGGGCCAGGCAGTTAATGAGAACAGAAAAGAAATATTCAGTAATTGCCCATTCACTGCAAGGGGAGAGGAATTGCAGAACAAACCTCGCACGGAATCACGGGACAGAATTCCATGGCAGGGTGCAGGCACGGAGGGGATGACTGAGGTAACTCCTCTGCAGCTTCACAAATTAAACTCTGAGCTCTTAATTAGCAATAATTGTGCAGTAAAAAGTGTCTCCAGATCCCTGGGGTGCTGGCATTGGATCACAGATTACATCTGGATTCACCTGCAGATGCACTTTTGGTGGTTATGCTCGGTTCTTCATGGATTTGCCAGGAATTGTGTCCAGCACTACAAGGGACAAGCAAATTCCAGAGAGTCCTGAGGGTACAGACATACCAAGGAAATCTTGTGGTGTGAATAAATAAAAAGTGAATTTTTTGACAACACAGGTGGAATTTGTCCGATATGGAAGCACAACAACAAGGGAAATAAAAATTAAAATAAATATTATAACCCCCACATTGGGTATATTCCATAAGCAAGACAGCTTTGCTGGAAGTCTTCACAAACAACCTGAATCCTCCTTTTCAGTTCAGCTCTTGATACTCCAACACGAGCAGGGATAAAGAACACTGAGAACCATTCTTGAACTACTCCATCAACAGATGCTCATTAGAGCTAATCACAAGCAGAGCAGCCCCAGCCTGAAATGGAGTTTCCATCTGTCTCCAAAATGCACGTGGGCTTAGCTGTACAAATCCCACATCCCACCTACTTCTGTGGATCTGGACACTGACTCATTATTCCCAGGAGGATACAGGGCACAGCTACATGGAGCCTATCAGAATTAGAGTTAACAAGCTAAAAATATTAAAAAAAAATAAAAGCAGAAGGATCTAAAATAATTTCCAAGTGTCACAAAGGTGATCAGCTATTGAGTAAAATCTCAAATAAAAATATATTAATAATGATACTGGAGAAAGAGCAGACTTATATTCCCAATTAAAAATTAAAATAAAAACTTGCTCATGAATAAATCTCCTCAGCAGGGAGAATAAGCAGAACCAGAGCTGCCCACTCAATACATGAAGACAATTCAGGGCAAAAGAAGTTAAGATCTATCTGAGCCCTGCCTGCACTCCAATTTAGCCTGAGTCATTATTTTTTCCCTGAATCCTGTGGCAAAACATATTTAAAAAGAAGGGTGTGAATGTAAATTGAAAGGAAATTCAGGAGATTCAAGGCAACTTGGGAGTTTAAGCAGACCCAGGGTGAGATCTGCCTTTGGTGTCTTGGACAAACCAAACCAGAATTCCCAGCTCTTTCAGCAAATCCCACACAACCACGTTGCTGAAGCAGCAGCTGAAACCCAAGAGCTCTGTGACAGAACTTGGCCACGTCCTTGCCTGGGAGCCGGGATCACATTCCCCAGCCCCTCTCTCCGTCTGAGCCCAAAACTTTCCCGCTGGCCCCGTGTCAGGAGCCCTGTCCCACTCCCAGCCTCAGTGGCTCCTCGCTGCCAGAGCCTCCTGCCAGACCTCCCTGAGGCTGGGGAGGTGTCCAGCATCCGTCCCTGACCCTCACAACCCCAGGGACACCAACCTGGATGTCCCACAGCTCCTTTCTGTGAAACCCCACGAGCGATGCCGCGGCCTGAACCGCGGGAACGAGAGCGGCGAGAGCTTCGCGCTCCTCAGGGTGCCTTTTGTTTGCCATTTGTTTTCCTGGTGCTGGAGAAAGGAATCCCTGCAGTTTACCCCCGTCCAGCCCCAAAACAGCAGTGCCCCAAAAATGTATTGCTCACAGGCAGCTGGAGCAACAAAAAATCACCAAAATCATGGAGATATAGGGAGGGAACAACTGGGAGATGTTCGCTTCATTGTCACAGGTCTCAGGATGAAGGGAGGAAGAATAACCCATCCTAGCACAAAAATATTGCTATTAATCATCAAAACAGTCTTTGTATTAATTTCTTCCACCCTGTGTCACTTTACGCAAGAACTCAAGACTATTTTCCCAGGATCATGACTTCCCACCCAACTTTCTGCTGAAGGATGTCTACCTTGAGGGCTTTGACATTCCAGTAAAAAACCCTAATCCATTCTAGAAGCAAAGTGAAGTTTAGCAAAGCAAATGGCAGCTTCAAGGAGGAAAGTAATACCCAAAGAACACAAAGATAAGAGGAAAACCTTTCTACCATAATTTCTTTGTCAATCAAATGCATTCTTCACCGTGGAATTTTCCTCCGAGGTAAAGAGGGCCATGCCATTAATTTAAAAAAACCCTCAAAGTTTCCAAAGCATTTCAAGTGATAAAACCCAAGTTAGAGCCTGAAAATAAATCATAACAGTAATATGCACACACTTGAGAGAAGAGGGGAAGAAAAAAAAAACAAACCAGATATAAACCTACAGTGGAAAAATCTTGCACTTAAGTGTAGCCAAAATGCCAGTTGCTACATGTCACATTTGGGCGCTCCAGGCAACGCTATCACAATGGCTAACAGGGCCAGGCAGAGCTCCAAGACCTGAGTCCAAAGCCCAAGAGGACACACAGATGCTCCTCGGAGAACAGGGATGGCATCTCAGGCTTTCTGCTGAGGCTTTCACACACGTTCAGCATCCTGAGCAGCGGCGCGAGTCAGAGCAAGGTTGCGACCTTTGGGACGCCGTTCCCGGCTAATCCTGCCTGAAGGAGGGCCCCAGAAAACATTTAGATTGAAGGATCCTTGAGATTAAGATGTTTATCCATGCTGTGTCCTGCACAGTTGGGATTTCAGTGTCTCCTGGCTGCACGAGCTCGGGAGGACCAAGGGCCAAGAACGAGAGAGGGGAAGGATAGCAACGCTCACAACTGCTCCAAGTGTTTGCTGGAAACCTGTCCCCAGGCTGCAGATAAAGGAGTAAAACAGGATCAGGGGAGATTTTCCCCACATGGAAACACCTTGGGAGGCTGAGCTGACACAGATGTTGGGGCCAACAAGTGAAGAGCACAGGGTGAGACTCTGTAGGGTGAAATGCTAAAGTTTTACAGATGTTCGTATCTGGCGTTGGCCAGGAAAGGTGGCATGAACCCCTAAAGGTCACCCCAAGCTAACAACAGCCCAAAGAGGATCAGAACAAATATTAAGGTCAATTAACTCCTGCTCTGCCTGGAAAAACCAACTGTATGCAGAGCTGAGGGTCTCTCTCCCATTCCAACCTGGAAGGGCATTTGGCACCAGAGTCCCAACAGGGAAACCTCATGGTGACACTCAAACCACAGAATATCCAGAGGAGGAAGGGACCCACAAGAATCATCAAGTCCAACTCCAGCCCTGCAAAGATACCCCAACAACCCCAGCCTGTCCCTGAGAGCATTGTCCAAAGGCTCCTGGAGTTCCAGCAGCCTCAGGGCCTTGTCCCACCACCCTCTGGGGGAAGATATCCAACCTGAACCCCTCAACAGCCTCCTGCTGTTCTTCTGGATCCTGTCTCTGGTCACTACTATGCCTCAGATTTTAGCTTTTATATTTTGAGATTCTGAGCTGCTTTAGTGTGTGGGTCTGAGCTTCACATCAGGGCATGGTGAGCTCTGTGCACAGAGCAGGGACACAAAACAATTCCTGCTCCAGCTGGGCACCAAGGACAAGTGATCCAAATCTCAGCCCCAGAGCACAAACCCCGTGGGCTGGAGAGAGAAAAACAAGCAGGGTGGGACTGCCTGGGCTAAAGCTGGAATGGGACAATGAACTGCAAGGTGCAAATGGAGCAGAACTGATCCCAGGGAGAGACCCCGGGAGCGCTCATGCATTTTGGGGCCATTTTGGTTCATCTTGGGTGCAGCCCTGGCTGGGCTCTTGTGCTGCCCAAGGTGCATCCATGGAGGCCTTTTAATAAACCCCTGCTTTATTCTTTAGCTCTGTCCAGTCTCTGTTCTAGGGCACAAGGCATCAACTACAGAGAGGAGATCGGAGCCTACACCTCCAATTCCCTCAGGAGGAAGCTGTTGACTGCTGTCCCTGGAGGATAATGCTGAGCTCTTCCAAGTTTGCAGCAAGGGAATGAAGGTCCCCAGACAACTCTGGCCACAGAAAAACAGACCTTGGACAAAGTGGAGGAGAGTTTAGGTGATACACTAGGAGGGAGGATGAAGACAGCAGCAAGAAAAGAGACTTCCCCAATGCACATGGAAGGAAGAGACAGGGATTTATAGGAAAGTGACCAGTAAAAACCTTTCTATCCCACCTTCATGCTGGAATAATTATCCTTTAGATAGAGTGTCTGTAGCAGTTTGCAAACTCCAGCTTTAGGAACCTCACACAAGACAATTTGAGTCACAGGTGAGAAGACAGCACAACTTGGTTCCAGCACAGAAAATCCACACTGAGCTACAACAGCAGTGCAGTTCCTAGAGAAGTTGTGGATTCCCCACCCCTGGAAGTGCCCAACTTGGACATTGGGGCTTGGAGCAACCTGGGATAGTGAAAGGCTCCCTGTCCATGGCAGGGAGTTGGAATGAGATGGGCTTTGAGGTCCCTTTCTACCCAAAACATCCTGGAATTCTACAGAATCATGCTTGGATTCTGCATGGCAGGAGATCCATGAAGGAACAGGACAAATCTGGCAACCACTGCTGCCAGAATATTCCTGGCCCAATACCTCTTGTGGCTCATTTAGGATGATGGGAAGCAGGTCCTGGGCAAGGATGGTCCCTGATAATTCTATGTTCTTCCACATTTGGTCATAATAAGTGGATGGGTGAATCAGAGAGAAACCACTGGACATTCCCCAGCAGGGTTTTACAGCTTCAAAAAAAAAAAAAAAAATAAAAAAAAAAAATAAAAACCCCAACCAAAAAGTCCCCAAAAAACCCCAACATTAGTTCCACACTAAAGGTCCCAAAGCTTGTGAGGCAGGTTTAATTTTAGAGCACACTCATCGGATTTGCTTACATAATTTTCTTGATTTGGAAAGCTTTTTATTTTCCTTAGTGAGAAAAGCTGTCCAAATTTATCACGTTAAGTAGGGGGCTGCTTGCCCAAAAGGATCTTAAAATACATTGGCTGCGATTTTCCTTTTAAAGTTTGCATATCACAATTAGGGCAACATGGAATTAGAGCAGCTTTAAAGAGTGAGGTGGGAAAGAAACCATTAAAAAGGACAAATCCTTACCAAATTATCCTGGCACCTAAATGCAACAGCTCTCAGGTTGTCCAGAGGCTGCTGAAAACAGGGCAGCAAGAGATCAAGAAGTGTTCCAGTGTGAACCCATTAAGCAGGATGTATATAAATCCCACAGCAGAGATTTTGAGTGATTTTTAAGAGTTTTCAGTGATTTTGAGAACATCATCTTTCTCTTTGGAACTACTGGGGAAGAGCTTGGCCTAACTGGACAATAGTTTGGTGGGCAAAGGAATTTTCCCTTTGGATCCTCAAAGGGACAGGACTTGGCTGTGATTCTACTCCAGATTTAAATCTGTTCAGCTCCTCCATCCAACCACCAGCTGATCACAGCAAGAACTCATTAAGTTCTTAGGCTCTTCCCAACATGAAACCACAAAAAGCCATCAAATCCATACACCAACATCTCACTCAATCTATTACTCCCAATTTTTGACACTGATTAGTTCATTTTTGTAGGTGGAAGTTGAGAATCTCCTCAAACAGTTTCTATATGTGGAGAAGCTGCAGGAATAGAAAGAAGGGGGCAACTTACACAGAAAATCTCACCAATCCCATGAATGCCACAGGTCAACATCCCCCAGAATGAAATTTTACAGGAGGAAAAACTCAGTTTAGGTGTTGCCAGGTATCTTCTACCTTCTCAAAGCCCATTTTTAGGGCCACTCCAGTAGATCCTTTATCCCCCCCCACCCAATGGTCACAGCAAAGCACCATGGAAGAAGTGGCACCACAAGTGAAATAATTTAATTTGGGTCTAAAATGAAATCCTCCAAGGACTCAGAAGGTCTTGCATCCAGGTTTCCAGCACTCCTGACTACTTAAAAGAGCAGCTCTGGAGCTCTACAATCCCCCCACAAGGAATGGAAAACAACACTGGGCTGCTCTTGGATGTGAGCACTCTCATCTTGAAGGCAGCTTGTTGGATTCCCTCTTTGGCTGATGGTCACAAACTCAAACTTCGTGAGCCTGACCTCAAAGAGGCCTTCAAAAAGCTACCCTGGAACACACAGAGAACCATGGAATTGTTTGGGTTGGAAAAGACCTTAAAGGTCATCCAGTGCCACCCCCTGCCATGGCAGGGACACCTTCCACTGTCCCAGGTTACTCCAAGCTCTGTCCAGCCTGGCCTTGGGCACTTCCAGGGATGGGGGCACCCCCAGGTATCCCTAAGAGAGGAGAAGGTTTTGATATATTAATGCACCTCTTCATAGATCCTGAGGTTTAAAACCAGCATCGTTCCCAAATAAAAATGTGTCCTGAGGTGGAAGAGTTCTCAGCAACACCTTGGTGTCTTCTCAGGAGTTTCTCAGTTGGACACTTAGACAAAAATTGATGTTTATAGGTAGCCTTTCAATATTTCCCAGAGCAAAAAGTCCCCAAAAGTCTTAAGAGATACTAAAGATGAAGTTAATGGATTTGTGTTTTAAAGAAGAAAACACCAGCACCTCATGGTGCTAAACTCACCAGGCACTGCCACTAAAACCCTAGGGAAAAAGAGCTCTTGGCCCAGATAATTAAAAACAATGTCATACAACTAAAAATTTAAATTAAAGAAGGCATTTATTTTTGAGGGTACTTTTTTAAGCAAGAACAGAGACTTAGATTAGATATTAGAAAGAAATTGTTCCCTGTGAGGGTGCTGAGGCCCTGGCACAGGGTGCCCACAGAAGCTGTGGCTGCCCCTGGATCCCTGGAAGTGCCCAAGGCCAGGTTGGGCTTGGAGCACCCTGGGACAGTGAAAGGTGTCCCTGCCATGCCAGGAGGTGGAATGAGATGATCTTTAAGGTTCCTGCCAACCCAACCCATTCCATTAAGAATAAGAAAAACCTCCCCAGATCTGGCCATTGATTTCCATCACCACTCCAGAAAACTTCACCAGAGAAGCCAGACTTGGAGCAGGAGCAGAACCAGAGCAGCCACATTGTCACTGTTTGTGCCAAGCTCCAGCCAAGCCTGAAGGCCACCAGGGCCTGAGGAGCAGCTTGGTGATGTCCTTCAGCTGCTGTGGAGAGGGAAGGAGGAGCTCCCTGGTGGCAAGAAAATGAGATTAAATCAGCTTAGGGCTCAGGCAGAGCTGTAAGCGAGACAGAGCCTCTGCAGGGCAGCACAGAGGGGCCTTTGAGGGATTTCTGAGCTGCAGCACAGAGAGGTCTCAGAGCCCCAGCACATCAGGGCAGCAGCAGCAGCATCCATGTCCTGCCTGTGTGCAGGGTCTGTTCCCTTCTCCACACCCTGCAGGGACCCTTCAGCAGAACCATGAACAGCCCAACCTAAAGAAACTCAGAGTTTGTTCACCAACCCCCCGAAAAAAATCCCTACAGAGCTGCCAGCTGCTGCTGTGGCCACCCAAAGTGCTCCCCCAGCTCTGAAGGGATGCTGAACTAAGGAGAGGAGCTGAAATATCCCGAGCAGGAGGGGAGGGTGAAGTTACACAGGGCTATTAGTAAAATAAACCTTGCTCTGGCACGCTGGAGGAGCCTTACCCAGAGCAATGCTGGCACTCACTGCAGTCACTGCATTTAACCCTTCCTTGGGCAGGAAAGGTGGCAAAGCTGTGCCCAGCAGCCATTCCCTCCACAATCTGCTCCTCGGGGATTAAATTTGGATGCAAAGCAAGGATCTGATGGGATCAGGATGGTATTAGGTCAGAGAATGGGGTGTGGGATGAGGATAAAGGGTGGAGAGCCCCATCTGCAGAAGGGTCAGTGCTAAATCTTCTCCCCTTCACAGTCAAAATGTTTAGGATCAGCGTGAAGGAAATAAAAAGTCATGCTATTTTTCCCCTCAGGGATCTTCCCTGGCACTGGCAGGATTCCCCTCTTCTCCTCCACACCCACATCAGCCAACACTCCAAATGCAGAGGAGAAGCCCTGTCCCACCCAGCTCCCTCCAAAGCAAGAATTATCCAGG
>JAHXMQ010000807.1:139668183-139684771 GCA_020466415.1 Ammodramus savannarum pratensis | reverse complement strand
ACAATGCATCTTTCACAGTTCTAATTCTCTAAAATATCTGGTTTTTTTCCAAGGCCATCTTTTGAAAGTTGTCCCTAGCTCAATCTCTCTCTCAGCAATGTCATCTCCATTCCATGGCCTTCCTAAATCAGAGTTTAAAACACCTTATCTCAGAGTCTCCACGCAGATGTGCAAGGCTGTGTGAGATTTCAGTCAGGTTTTGAGAACCCTTCACAAATCCATTTCTCACAGCCCTGAACAAGGGTCAGGCCAATCCCAATCTCAAACACAGGCTGGGTGGGGAATGGGGTGAAAGCAGCCCCGAGTAGGAAAACTGGGAATGCTGGAACCTTTATGGACCTTCCAATCCAACCATTCTGTGATTTTATGGAAAGGTTTCGAGGTGTTTCAGCCTTTCCCTGGCCAGACACTGCCCCTTCCACCTCCTTACCGGATTATAACGGCATCCACCCCTCACCTCACCTCCTTGGCTTTTGTGAGGAGCCTTTCATTCTTCAGAGACTCCAGAGCTGTCAGAAATGTTCTTGGAGACCTCATATGAAGCACTGCACCCCCAAAATTTGGTTTCTGGACCCCAGCTGCACTTAGGCAAGTGCAAGATGCAGAGTGCCCATTCCAGTGTGAACAGGGCTCTCCTGTCCATGCTCCAAGCTGAGCTTTCACAATCAAGAACTGCATGGTCATCATTTGCAGGATGCTGGCACCCTCCAGGCTGGCCAGATGCTGAACAAAGGTTTTTCAAAATCACACTGGCGACCTCAGGGTTCCTGCATTTTCCTTTTCTTTATTTTTTTTTTTTTATTTTTTTGGTTGTAGCCCTCGGTGAGTTAATAACCTCCCCAAGTGCCCTGGCAAACATGTTCCAGGACTTTGCTCATCCCTTCAGCCTGTAAGGTCATGCACATAATGGGATTTGCATATTGTTGTGTTTGGTAGCCTTCCCAAAGCAAAGCTTGAGTTCTTGCTTAAGCCTAAAATCCAGCCAGGACTGCCGCACAGTTGTGATTGCTCCCCGAAAACATGTTGAGTTTTTGGCTTGGTCCACTAAACTTTCTTCATATTAGCAAAGCCTGGAAGCATCTGGAAGGCAAAGATTAAGCCAAAATGCCCAGGGAAAGCTCAGATCAGCAAAATATGGTGCAGGGAAGGTTTGAGTGGTTTTTGAGAAGTCAGGTGATACAAAGCTCAGTAGAAGCTTTGGTGAAGTTGCATCAACTGAAAATGTGACCTTGTGACTTTATAGTAGATCCATTAGTATTTCAATGTCCCAGTGGAATAATCTGAAAAATTTAAGAAAGAACACAATTTGTAGGATAACTGGTCCTTGATAAACCTTGATAAACCCAAGGTGAGTGGGGAATAATACAGGAGGTTAAGGGAGGCCTGTTACCAGAATCATTGTGCCTGCTTAGAATTGCCCCAAAGGTTTGAGAACAGCCCTGTTCATGGTAAAAATCCCATTTTTACCCTGCTGGTGTTTTCTGAGGTGTAGTGTTGAACTGTGGGGTCATTTCTTGTGAGTGAAGAAATCAAAACCGTGAGGAGAAAGGGAAATAAAAATTGATATCTTGGGGTACTCTCCACTTGCAGTTTGAAGCGTAGCCCACAGCTCAGGGTCTGGCAATGTGGTGCATTGGCTGCACAGTACCATACAGAATATTCCCCTGAAATTCAAGTTTGCACAGCTGTCTGTGGTGCCATGGCCCTCTCCAAAGACCTGAAGATGACCCCAGTCAGAACTTTTTGGCTGACCTCAGTGGCCTTGAATCAAGCCTGGTCCTGTCTGTGCAGAAACATTTCCTAGCAAAAAAAAAAGTCTTTGGAGCAGGTCCAAGCCAGACCACAGGGAAGAGGAGGATTCCCTGGCCTTCTGCCATGCCCTCCAGAGAAAGTGTTCACAGCACTGACCAAATCCATCCTTCACTGGCCATTCCTTGTTGTGGTGTTGTGAGGGTCACCAGGACGAGGTGAGAGATGAGAATTGACTCTAAAGTTCTTAGAAGGCTGATATATTATATTATAACATTTTATATATTATATTACATTATATTATATTATATTATATTATATTACATTACATTACATTATATCATATCATATCATATCATATCATACATTACTTTGCATTACATTAAAACATTATATGATATGATTGATATGATATGATATGATATGATATGATATTAAAAGAAAATTATATACTAAAACTACACAAAAGAAAGAGAAAGGAGACATCAGAAGGCTAGAAAAGAATGAATAATAAAAACCCATGACAGACCAGAGTCTGACACAGCTGGACTTGGATTGGTTACTAAGTAAAAACAAATAACTTGTTTGAATAAACAAATCTCCAAATCACATTCCAGAGGAGCAAAATATGGAGAAGCTCAGGCTCCTCATCTTGCCAGGAGAAGAAATCCTGGCGAAGGGATTTTCCACAAAATATCCCGGTGACATTTCCTCTCTCTCACAGCCACCAGGGAGTCGGCCTTTGTCCACGCCATCGCCTCTGCCGGGGTGGCATTTGCTGTCACCAGGTCCTGTGCCGAGGGCTCAGCCACCATCTGCGGGTGTGACACGCGCCACAAGGGCTCTCCTGGCGAGGGCTGGAAGTGGGGAGGCTGCAGTGAGGACGTGGAGTTCGGCAGCATGGTGTCCCGGGAGTTCGCGGACGCGCGGGAGAACCGGCCCGACGCACGCTCGGCCATGAACCGGCACAACAACGAGGCTGGAAGGACGGTAAGGACGTTTCATCTCCTCCTTGCCTGTTGGTGTTTTCTTACCTGAGAGGATGAAGGGTGGGAGGGGATTAAGGGGGCTTAAAAGGCCAAAATCTGGGCTAATTTGTGTCACAAAATGGTAATACCTGTCCTGTGATAGCTCTAGATGGATGTGCCTGGTCTGTGAAAGCTCCACATGAATTCAACCACACAGATGTAAACACCTGCCTTGGAGCCATCTGTCCAGATCTTTTTTATAGAGGATGGATCAAGGCAGGAGTAGAATGGGATTTCGTCCCAATTTAGGAGGATATCTACCCCCAGAAGATGGGATGGGGATATCTACTCCCAGAAGATGGGATTTCATGCCATCCTATGAGGATCTCTACCCCCAGAAGGTGGGATTTCATCCCATTCTATGAGGATATCTACCCCCAGAAGATGGGATTTCATCCCAATTTAGGAGGATATCTACCCCCAGAAGTTGTGGATGCCCCATTCCTGGAAATGTCCAAGGCCAAGGCTAGCATAAGATGTCCCTGCCCATTCCAGGGTGGTTGGAACTGAGTGATTTTTAAGGTCCCTTCCAAATCATTCTGTGATTCCACTATTAGGGTTATTAACCCTTATTCCACCATTAGAGTTATTAATTATGTCCTAATTGTGCCTGTTCCCTTCCACTGACTGTGGAACACCTGAAGTTTTGGTGCAATTGTCCATTCCCCTTCTCTGCAGCCTTGAGGGAGGAGAAGAGCCAGGAGAGCTTTTCCCACAACCCATCTTCTCAACCCTGTTCTATTTCCCAGGAAATATTTAAACAAAATTAGAGGCAATATAACTCTGGTGCATCCTGATTAAACTTGGATCATGCCCTGAAGCTGTTTTTACTTCAAACAATCTTGGAACAAAATGTGTTGGCAAAAAGAAGGCACAAAATCTGTCATATACACAATGAATCTTTTCCCTAGGTGGAATAATCCCAAAAAGGGGATAGTCTTTTTTTTTTTTTTCATCTCAAGAATAGCCCATAAATCCAGAAGAAAGCAATTTGTGGGAAACAATTTGTAGAACTGAACCACAAAGCCCTTTCTAACAGAGATTATGCCACAGCTTCTCTGAGATAAGAGGGAACAGGTCAATGTGGTTTTGTCCCCACAGCAGAAGGTCTTGCACATATTCAGGAGGACATTTTTGCAGTGAGCTGTACCAAAGCCACAGGTCCTCAGGCAGGCTGGGGTTTCCTGAGAGTTCCTGGAGTGGATACTGTGAATTCCCAGTGTTATCCCACCCCACACCACAGCAGAGCTGTTGGAATACAACTTCTGAAAGGGAAATACCACCAGAAACCAAAATTGTCTGCAATGGAGACGACCACAAGCCATGATGTGGTTTCCTCCAGCTCTGGCCTAAATTATCCCAGGTACCCCCAGGGATGGGGCAGTGCTGATGGCAGTTACAGGGATATGTAGTGGGGAAAAGGAGGGCTGGGGAGAAGCTCTAGAAAGGAGGGATTTCCTTTAAAGTTTGTTTTAAAGTGAGAATCCTTGGAAAAAAACAAACAAACATGTGGTGGTGTTTGCGGGTCCTCAGGATGAGGGAAGAGATGAGAATCTTGACTCTGTGTTTCAGAAGGCTGATTTATTATTTTATGATACATATTATATAAAAAGAAAATTATATATTAAAACTACACTCAAGAAAGAGAAAGGAGACATCAGAAGGCTAGAAAAGAATGAGTAATAAAATCTTGTGAGCGACCAGAGTCCCGACACAGCTGGACCTGTGATTGGTCATCAAGTAGTAAAAATTCACATGAGACCAATCACAGATGCACCTGTTGCATTCCACAGCAGCAGATAATCATTGTTTGCATTTCATTTCTGAGGCCTCTCAGCTTCTCAGGAGGAAAAATCTTGGCAAAAGGATTTTTCATAAAATATGTCCGTGACACAAACATCCCTGTGATCACAGGGCTGCAGAGGTCTTTTTACTCTAAGTCTTGTTCCTTGACTCTGAGTTCTTCTAGGACATTTTACAGGTGTCAGACCATGACCAGAAATCCCACAGATGTCACACCATAACCCGAAATCCCAGTATTTTAGAAAGCACTGGTATTTTCCATTCTCACCATGCCAGCACCCACGGGACAGCTCTTCCAGGCCCCCATACCTGAGTGTTCCCAGCTAAACTTGAGCCATGGGCAATGTTTCCTATCAGTTCCCACAGGAACTCCAACCCCACTGCTCCTCCAGGAGTTTTGATTAAGCTCAGTGTGATTAAACAAACCAAACCTTCTGCGGTTCTCCCTCCTCGCTAATTGCAGCCAGCTCTGTGGCGGGTGATACTCCGTAAATAACACAGGAAAACACCTGGTGAGCACCAAGGTGCTGATTCATGGCAAATCTCATGGACTCAGGCTGGCACTCGCCTGTTCACGTACCCAGAAATTTGCTGATCGCTCTGGAAATGCAGATTATCAAGCTGTTGCATAAAGTTGTCTCCCACCCCAGAGTACTGGAGGGCAACACCTCTGTTTATTTAAACTTGTTATATAAGAGGTAAAAACAAGTAGCAAAGCTTCTGGGATCAATAATCACCCTCCCATTTATCCCAGGAAAGTGTTTTGTATTGAAGCCTGAGCCTTTAAAATCAAAAGTAGGGCTCTTTTTTTTTTTTTTTCTTTTGAAGTGATTTTAGTAAAATCATAACCCTGGCTTTAAAATAAAAACAAATCCCTTTTCAGTTTCTGAAAGTAGCCATAGCAAGGCTTGAACCTTGTTCGCTTAGCATATGTAAAGGATAGAATTCTGTTCTAGATAGTTAGGACATTTCATCTTCCTTTTATTTCCAACAGAAAAGCTGCTATTTTCATTTATGAAGGAATTGTTTGAGTAGCTTCTTGTGTTCTTTGCTTCTCTGTCCAGATGTGTTTGAATTCTTTTCTTGTGTGACAGCACTGTAACATTCCCACATGGACATTGATAAGAAAGAAGTTAATAAATCCCCTTGGTGAAAGTTTTTTGTAAATCCTTAAATTTGAGCTGGGAGTCAGAACCAGTCACTGAAAACCGTAAAGTACAGAAGTTTTATGGCTTAGACCCAGCAGTGAGTGGAGCATAAGAGCATTTTTGTCCACAAGAGTAGAAATATATCTATGAAAACATCCATAATTCCTTGGAAAATCATGGCCAAGTGGCAGAATGTCATAAAGAGTTTTAATTACAGGTTAACTTTCCCAGACATCTTTTATGGAAAATCCTTTTCTTAGGATTTTTCCTCCTGAGAAGCTGAGAGGCATCAGGAAAAAAATGTAAACAATGATTATCTGCTGCTGTGGAATGCAACAAGTAGATTTTTGATTGGCCTATCTTGGATGTTTGTAATTAATAGCCAATCACAGCCCAGCTGGTTAGGACAGACAGCCGAGCCACAAGCCTTTGTTATCATTCTTTCTTTTCTATTCTTAGCTAGCCTTCTGATGAAACCTTTTCTTCTATTCTTTTAGTATGGTTTTAATGTAATATATATAATAAAATAATAAATCTGCCTTCTGAAGCATGGAGTCAGATCTACGTCTCTTCCCTCATCCTGAGACCCCTGTGAACACGGTCACAGTTAACGTCTCCCTTCTCCTTTGCCTTTCTTCTCTTTTGCAGTCCATCATTGAGCTGATGCACCTCAAGTGCAAGTGCCATGGGCTCTCGGGCAGCTGTGAGGTGAAGACCTGCTGGTGGTCCCAGCCAGACTTCAGGGTCATCGGCGACTACCTCAAGGACAAGTACGACAGCGCGTCCGAGATGGTGGTGGAGAAACACCGGGAATCCCGCGGCTGGGTGGAGACCCTGCGGCCCAAATACAACTTCTTCAAGGCCCCCACTGAGAAGGACCTGGTCTACTACGAGAACTCGCCAAACTTTTGCGAGCCCAACCCCGAGACAGGCTCCTTCGGGACCCGCGACAGGATCTGCAACGTCACCTCCCACGGCATCGACGGCTGTGACCTTCTGTGCTGCGGCCGCGGGCACAACACGAGGACTGAGAAAAGGAAAGAGAAGTGTCACTGTATCTTCCACTGGTGCTGCTATGTCCGCTGCCAGGAGTGCATACGAGTCTACGACGTCCACACGTGCAAATAAATTAGGTGTAAAACCCCCCTTGGCCGGGCTCCGAGTGGAGAAATGGATTTTTGAGCCTACTTCCTCTGAGGTTGCAGACGTGAGAGAAGTCTACTTTTTTTGGATATTAAAAAAGAATAAAAACTGGACAAAAAAATTTTAAAAATAAAAAGGCTAAAACTGGTTGGATAGAATAGGTCTAATGACTTCTGGGCTATCCCGAGGTACATCTGGCAGTCACACAAGTTCTGCCCCGATGCCGATGCCTCCGGAAGGAGAGCAGCTCTCTCCACCAGCCCACAACACCAAGCTGGAAAGAAGAGCATTAGCAAAAGCATGGAATTGCTCTGCTCCCACCCACCTGAAGTGACTCGTGTGATTAAGTGTCCTTTGAAAGACTTGCATCTTCCTAAGCATCTCCTTTTCCCTCAGCCAGGCAGAGGCTGTGCTGAACAGCAGCACTGCAGCACTGAGCTTTCTGAGAGATCTCTCTGCAAACCCCAATGGCCAGACTGTGTGATATGAGCAACAGCAGCAAAAGAAATAAAAGCAGATAAATTAAGGATTTTTAAAATTAAAAACATGACTACTTCTTTGCTTTTGCCTTGGAACCAGAGAAGTCTACAAATATTTAACAGAGCTGGAGAGTGGGCAAGCTCTTGATGTGAACTTTTCAGCGTAGTAGCTTCTGCCAGATTGGACACAGGATCCTGTGACATCTGTAGAAAGGGAAGGAGGGAAAAGAGGAGGCAGAGAAAGAGAGAAAACTGCTGATGACTTCTTGTAAACTCCCAGTTGGCACACAGGTGATGTGCACAGTATGGAAAAGTTCAGTGTCTTGTGTGTGGAGTGAAGAGGACTCTGTGCATTGAGAAGGATGCAGTCTCACAGCTGGGAATGCTGCTCCAGCTCTCCAGCCTGGCACATGGCTCAGCCAGTGAGTTTTCCTTGGAAACGTGGTGCAGTGAGTCTCTGGGGCTGTTCACTCACTCCTGAGCACAGGACATCCATCTCCTCAGCACCCCAGGGAAAGGATGGCAAGGGAAAATGTTCACCCTTCCCACCTGGTTGGGGAGGTCTGTCACCAGCAGTGGAAAGTGCACTTAGTTCTTCCACTCTCTGCACCTGATGCAGGCTCCCCAGGCACTTGGCAGCAGCCTGAGCCCACAGGTCTGTTGGGAACATGGATCTGAAGGACTCATTGTCACCCATTAATTGACACGAGGGTGAAGCAACCCACCACCACCACCACACCCCACAAGCTGGAGCAGTCTTAGACTCAAGCCAAACCTTGTCCCACAGCTAATTCCTACAGCCATTCCCACCTGTGAAAGTGGCACAGATTAAAATGGACAAACCCAGAGTGTGAGCCAGCCCAGAGTTTGGGTAGGTTTGGACACAGAGCCAAACCCCAGCTTTGCAGTGCTGGCCCATCTCTGCTGCTCACCCCTGAGTGCCCATCCTTGCATGGTGCTCTGCTTCCAACTCCAGACCAGGATCACAGCTCACAGAAACAGGTCTCACCTCCTCCGTGGGCATCAGGAATTCCTGCAGGGGATCAGGCATGAGCTCAGCCCACCACCTTGGTGTTTACAGCACTGGAACCCTGCTTGGGCTATTCCTGGTCAATGCTGGGATAAATGAGAGGTGAACCAAGCACGGTCACAGCCTGTTTTAGCCCCAGATGCACTTGCCCTGTGTCCTCTCTGCCTCACCCCTGCTTTTGGGTTCCTATCCTGGAAAAAGGACAATGGATGGGTGTTTATTCTGTCTCTTCAGCACAGAAGGGGAAACAGGGCATGAGTTAATTCCCATTTTATGCCAATGTAATCATGGCCCTTGGCTGGATCACTCCTGGAAATCTTTGTAGAGAAATCAGAGTGCTGCTCTCTCTGTGTGTCAGCCTTTTCCCAGGAACCAAAGGAGGGAGTATGCAGAAGAAGAAGGGAACAAACAGAGCTTAATCCCATCAGAGAGAAAACAGGAGGAAATGATGCCTCCAAGGGCTGGCTCTGACTCACAGCGTCTCCTGGGACTACTCCTAGGCTGGTGCAGTTTATGCATCACCCATTTGTCTCAGGGCTCTGCCCAAGGGCACAAGCAAGATTTGCTTATTGATGGAGGCACTTCTATCAGTGCTTTGCAAAAAAAAAATAATGCTGCAGTGAAATGAGAGCAGAAGGAGAGAAGAGATCGAGAGAAGCAAAGAAAAATATGGGGAGAAAATCAATCTGTGACACCTGTCCATGTAAACAGTGCACATCATCAATGGCCACACACCACGTGGAGAAGGCAATAAGTCACTGAAAACTTAAATGAAGATCAATTAATGGATGCATGACTAATTTTCATAGTGCAGTCTTGAAGAAAGGGAAAACTTGATCATGGGAAACAGAGAAGGAAGCCACTGCAGGAGGAGATTGCACCTGTAACCAACATTCAAACACAAGCTGTCAGGAAAGCAAATGCTCCAGAAAGCCACACAAGGGGTGGAAGACATTGATAAATAGGAGAGGACGGGATAAGGGAAGATACATCTGATTTACTTAATGTGATGCAGCGCAAGCAGCCACAGTGAGAGATGTCAGACACGTCCTACCAGGAACTTCTGCCAATAAATGGTGACACAAAAGTGGAAATTCAAATCACTGCAGGCCACAGTCCCTTCAATCCATTGACTGCAGCAGGGTCACACCCACAACTGGTTCTACCCTAAGATTTTTAAGCCAAGTGGTTTCAAACTCCTTCTTTTATACCACACCAGTGAAGGAATGGGTTGGAGAATTTGGTTTCCATGAGTGGGACCTGGAATCTGCCCCCAGCCCATCCACAGCGTGTTCACATCCACCATTTCTGCTTTTGCACCAGAATAAGCCCAGCATCACCAGCAGGTGAAGCTTTTTGGGAAGCAGGGGGAAAAAAAATTGAAACTGGGCATTTGCTGAGCAATTGCCTCTAGAGGTGAACAAATTTTGACTGCAACAGTGGGATTTATTTCATCCGGTCTAAGCTATTTATCTAATTTTCTGCTGGGATCAATGGCAAGAAACAAACCCAGAAGGTGATTCATGGTGTTTAGGATGGTACCTAAGTTATGTTTGGTTAAGTGCCCTCTGGGTGTATCTGTGACTTCAGCTGCTGAGCTCAGAGCAGACTGTGAGCTCTTCCATGGGTCCAGACTGATGATGTGAAATCCACCATGAGTCAAGGAGGCGAAGCTACAACCTGATCATCATCTGAGATGGGCTGGAGGCTGTGCTCCTTCCCTCCAAGCTGGGGTCAGGCTTGAACCAGCTCAGTGGTTGGGGACTCCTCCCCATCCAAGGGGATTTTAACAAAGCTTGTGGGTGCTTGTTTGGGTTTGTTATGTAATTAATCATCCCTGTGATGATCCAATGTAAGGGGCTGAGCAGCTGCTACTAAAGTCGATGAAAAACGCCTGAGTGAATTCTGTTCATCACCCTGAGCACACCCAGGGGGTTCCAGTCCTGGGTCTTGCTCTGCCCATCCTGAGGGGGGAAAAGAGAAAAGAACCTGCCGTGGGTCTGGGAGCTGGGCCTGTGTTTTGGAGAAGGGGCTTGGGCCATTGCTCATTGCTGCACATGAATTTGGGAGGTGTCTTCGGAAAACTGAGATCCCTCTCCACTGCCTAAAAGTCAGGGTTTCCACTGAACCAGTGAGAAAATTTAGTCAGTGATGAGTGAGGTGCCATCCTTCCCTACAGGAGATGGTCTCAATGCCACCCAGAGCTGCCTTCTGCCTCAGCTTCTCCTGTGAAAACAACAGGACATTACTTATGGAAGGGTCTTAGCATTTCCCTCAATAATACAAACATCTGGTGACATTTTACAGGTGCCCTACAATGTCCTATTGGGGTCCAGATGTTGTTTCAATGGCCTAAGACCCACACAGATCATAAACCTGGGCAGTCAGAGACCTCTGGGTGTCCAAAATGACCCAAAATGTCTTTGTGTAGCCAATTGAATTGGGCACTTCTCTGGACATGGTTTTCTGTCAGACCTTCTCCCCCACCTTGGTGTAGTGCTCCAGTTTATAATCAAAAGGAAAACATCATTGATTTCCCACAAATGGGACTGGCCATCTTCACCTCTGTGCTCCCTGGTGTCTTTCCCTGGTGAGGTTTGTCCTCAGGCAGATGGTTTGTACCAGGGGTGTCTCTGGCAGGATGGGGGAAAGGGACAAGGTGTCACCCAACAAAGGAACAGATAAAAGTGAAAAATAAAAGTGAAAAAGGACCATAACTCCATCCTGTCCCATGCTGCTATCCAGCCTCTCCTTTAGCTGCACAGATGGGTCAGATGGGCCTCATCAGTTCCACATCCAAGGTATTAAAGACAGTGGCGTTACTTGCGAGGGGTGAATTTGGCCTCATCTCTTTTCTTTCTATGAAAGAAATGGAAAGTTTAGGAGTTTGGTTGTTTTGTTGGGTTTTGCTCTTTTTTTTTTTTTTTTTTTTCCCTTAGTTTGGTTTAGTTTTAGAATTTGGGGGCTTCTCTTTCTCAGAGAAAATGAAAGTATGGGGAGGGAAGAACATTTTTGTTGCTTGATCCCAGTTCTCTCTCTCACTGAGTGCTGTGCCCAGC
The DNA here is from genome assembly GCA_020466415.1 of Ammodramus savannarum pratensis. Taxonomy (NCBI): domain Eukaryota; kingdom Metazoa; phylum Chordata; class Aves; order Passeriformes; family Passerellidae; genus Ammodramus; species Ammodramus savannarum. The sequence goes on along the minus strand of JAHXMQ010000807.1, from coordinate 139,673,332 downwards.
ATTGACAGTCTTCTCCAAAGCATTTTGAAATCTCCCAAATTGCTTACACTCCTCATGGGAAGCTTCACATGCAGAACTAGAGCAGTTGGGATTTAATTTTTGGAGGGGATTGCAGAGACAACCACACCACAAAATGCAACATGGCACAGAAATCCCTGAGTCAGCACCGACCACGTCAGCCCTGCAGTGCTGTCGTCTAAGCTGAGCACTGCAGAATTTCTGTATTAACAAACCCCAGAAAACAATTTCTTCTGCCTCTCAATCTCAAATATTTTTTGTGTTTTCATTACATTCAGAGGTATTGCCACAGAAATGTCCCTGGATTATGTTACATTTGTCATGTGTCTTCATATTCTTATCATGCCCCCATCCTTAAATTAATATGCAGGAGAAAAACTCTGAGCTTTGGATCACTTTTTTTTTATTTTTAGCTTCAAAGATTGGTTTCAGTGCTGAAAATCTGGTGTTTGATGTTGTTGGGGATATTCAGGGTTGCAGCATGAGCACTCTGCAGGAGCTGGGAGTTGTGAATCCAGTCCCAGGGTCTGCACTACGGAAATTACTCCAGACTTCCCTTGATGCTTTAACAAAATCCATTTGGGAGGATGAAAACAGGGCCATGAAAGGCACGAAACCCAAGTGCCCTGCTCAGATCTGTCATTCCTGAGCTCCAGCAGCTGCTGGGATGAGATGTCAGGGAGTGTTGGATGAAGGGAGAGAAGGTGGGCTGGGCAGGACAAGACCTCATCTCTTCTTCATTCCTATAATTTCCTATTCTCTACCTCCCTCCAAGCCAAATCTTGGCTGCTTTAGTTGTGGCTTTTCATTATGGGAGTCTCTCTTTTTTCTAGATTTCCCCTTTCTCACTGGAAGCAGCAGTGGCATCTGGCTGAATTGTTTTATCCACACCTCAACCCTTCCATCCTCCTGTTCCCTGCCCTCCCTTGTGTTCTACAGCATAGTTCCTGCTCTGCAGCTCCTCACCCCCAGCTCAGTTCTCCATAAACAGCTGTGGGGTGCAGATTCCTCAGTTTGGTGGGAAATGGGGGCTCCTCTGGCCTCCATTTCAAATAAAGGGTGTTTAATCCTCATTCCTGCCCCTCTCAGTGTCTTCCTGGCTTGGTTAAGTTGGCTGCATTTCCCATTTTGCTGCATTTTCCAGAGGGGTCTTTGGTGCATCTCCACTTTGGAGGAGGAGATTTTTCTCAAGCATGAACAAGAGGCCAGAAGTTGATTCCCAGGCAGTGGCACCTACAGTGGGATTTGGAATACAAAGTGAGATGCTTAAAGGCAGGTATCTACACGTGTGCTAGGTGCCTAAACCCCCATAGAAACCAAATTATGGGCTCCATTTGCCTAAACTCAGCATTTAGGGCTGAACTAAATTATTGAAATAGGTGTCTAGAGCCATCTGGGATGCTCCAGGGTACCCCAATGGCTCCTGAAAGCTCCTCTGGAGGAATGTGGGATTCCCTTGGATCTCAGGGCATATCTGGCAGAGCCATGCAGATGGTTCTCCATCAGAGATGGGTGTCTAGATGTCTGAATCCCATGCAGACACAGGCTTGGGGACATCCACAGGTGTGTGTGTCTTCATCCATGAGCAGGATCCCACTCCAGATTCCAAACTCTCTTTAAATTCTCTGAGGTGGAAAACTGGTCGTGGTCTCAATTCTCACTTAAACTGACCAAAATCAGTACAAGTGTCTCAAGGGAAGCAGAAGGTTGGCCTGTTCTGTAAAAATAATTATTTTAATCCATTTTACTGCCTGGTTTGTCATGGCTGTGACCCCAAGGGAGCATCTCTGCTCTTCCTGCTGAGGAGCACAAAATGGGAATGGACAGGTCCCACCAAATCATCCACAGGCAAAATCCTGCCCTTAGGTGGACACCACCCAGATGGAGAAAGCTCCTGAAGCCACAAGGGTCTGTTCCACCTCTGTGATCTCCTCCTCTGTCTCTGTGGACCTTTTCTTACACATGCTCTGCACACCAAGGGAGCTCTTGTTCAGCCCTGCATGGAAGTGGGAAAAGCGTGAGGAGAAGCTTTCCCCATTTCCCTTCCTTTTCTGAGTTTCTTCTTATTATTTATTAGTATTTATTTATTTCTCTCCATTCATTCCACTCCACCAAGAATCCTGAAGGCAGATCTGCTGCAGACACGGGCTGAGCAAGCAGCTGAGTGTCGTCACCCATGGTTTTGAGGGATGGTGTCAGAGCTCCTTGCCAGCATTTGCCACCTGCTCCTGCCCCTTGAAAAGCACGAGAGGTTTGAGGTCAGCCTCCCAAAAACTCCAAAATCAGATAAAACCCTCCTGATCTCTGCTGTAATCCTGCTTGTCCCTGTCCCCAGCTGATGGCAGCTCGGCCTTCACCCGCTCATCCCAGTGGGATCCCACTCCATCAATGCCTTGTGGCATCACTTTCTGTCCCTCCCAGGCCTCATCCTGCCCAGACAAGCCCTGCAGTAGCTTTGGACTCTCTGACAAGCCCACCAGCAGCGTGGAAGGCACAAAACACAAACCTGTAGCACCCCAGGGGATTCCCCCACGGTACAAAACATGCTTGTCCAGCACTCAGGGACAAGTCTCTTCTTGTGAGTGGGTTTTTCTGCTGTTGCTCTCCCTTCCCACAGACTGTCTGCCTGATTACATTGCCTCCTTCAAAGCTCCATCACTGTCTGTGACCCCTGCCCTCACCCCCGTGTACAGATTGCATGTATGATACAACCTGGAATTCCAAAGCTATTGTACAAAGTAGAGTTGTCACCTTTTTTTCTTTTTTTTTTTTTTCCTCCCTCCCTCTCAGTATTTTGTTAAGTCTGATGATTTTTTTATGATTATTTATTTTATGAATAAATGTATATATTAGTAAGAGTATATATTTGCTGAAATAACTCATCGGGACAGTGTTGTTGCTCTGCTGTTGTGCTTGTGACCTCATTGGCTTTTACCCCATTTTCTACTGACAGCACATTAGCAATGTCTTGTAACTGTTTTTTTGTTACCAGTTAAGTTTGATAGATGTGTTAACTTTATAATTAAAATTTAAAAAATGAAAAAAGTGCATTAATTTTAATTAATTCTGCGTTTGGGTGCTTTGTCCCACTGTTCCCTAGTTTTGACTGGGTGGAATTTCATATTACAGGCTGAAATTCAGCTGGGTTATAAGAAATGAGAAATAAGGTTATGAGAATAAGGTTATGAGAAATAAGAAATAAATATGACTTCCTCTTGTGGGACAGGAATTGTGTGCTTTGGAAGAAGAGATGTCACTTCTACTGTCACCATTTAACTCATGAACAGTTCCTGTGGGAGGTGACAACACAAATATAAATAAAACAAATCCATTTTAACTGCCACAAGTCCATTTCTCAGCTGAGCATCACCAGGACAGGGACCCAGCTTCTTCCTCCAGAGCACTAAAAAGCCAACATGGCAAAGGGATGAGTTTTCACATTGTCTCTGGAAGAAGAAGAAATTTCATGTTGGTTTTGCCAATTCTAATCACTCCTTCCTTCCTCTGTTATTACTTTAGATTGAAAGCCTTGAACCTGCTCTAAAATTAACCTTCATAACTCCTTTATAACTGACAGAGGGATTTAAAGATTTGTCCCAGTAATTTAATATATATCCAAACAATATCCAAAGATTTGTCCCAATTATTTAAACCACAAACCTGAGCTGGTATAAATCACCTTTATAATTTATTGTATAAATGCAGAACAGCTTTTCCCTGGGAAGGGGGGTGGGCAGCACACTGGGACAGAATATCCCCCTCCCAAAACCACCCCCCATGCCAGGCTTTGAACAACACAGGTCAAACACCACAGAAAGTTTCAGCATTCCAGGCTCCGCATTTTTTCCAGAAATAAATGATAAACATTCTTATTAAAGAGCACTTGAGATAAGCCTATTTGTTAAGCTGTGTTCCCTGCTTTGCCAGGTTTGAGCAAGAATCTTTTTTTCCTTTTTTTTTTTTTGAACCTAAATAGGAAAAACTAAGACATGAGTCAGGACATCTCAGTTACTCTCAGCTTACAGATACTATATGCCCCTCCAGATCATTTTAGGAATGAAATAAAACAGTCTTATTAACTTATTGCTGCCTCATGACCTGGACTTTTCATTATTAGGGAAACTCTTGAAGTTTCGTTTTGGTTTTGTAGAATTATTGCCCCACAGGAAGACAACACAATCTATGGCCACACTGAGCCATGGCAATTGCCTTTGCTCAAGACAACCCAGCTCACAAAAGTCAGCCAAAACTGCTCCAAAACCAAGTAGGAGATATTTGACATGAGAGCCAAGAGTCAAACCTCATCCCCAGGCATAATTTAAGGACTGAGGTGCTGCAGAGAGGTACCAGGAGCCTGACAGAAGATTTAAGAGCCCCGTGTTCCTTTGAGAAACAGTGCACTGAACTTGGTGAAGCTTGGTCACCAGCAAAAATAAATCATAGAATTAGAATTAGAAATAGAATTAGAAATTAGAATATTAGAATTAGAATTAGAATTTTAGAATTAGAATTATTAGAATTAGAATTATTAGAATTAGATTGGTTTGGGTTGGAGGAGACCTTGAAGTTCGTCTCATTCCAAGCCCTTGCCATGGGCAGGGACACCTTCCACTATCCCAGGTTGCTCCAAGCCCTGTCCAGCCTGGCCTTGGATACTTCCAGGGATCCAGGGGCATCCACAGCTTCTCTGGGCACCTGTGCCAGGGCCTGCCCACCGTCACAGGAGAGAATTTCTCCTGTATCTCAAATTCCCCCTCAAGTATGAAGACGTTTTCCCATTCTCCTGTCACTACAGCTCCTGATGAAGAGTCTCTCTCCAGCTTTCATGCAGTTGCTTCACATCCTGGAAGGTGCTGTGACCTTCTCCCCAGGCTGAACAGCCTCAAATTTCTCAGTCTTTCACCTCAGCACTGACTGAGCTACTCCTCAGCAAACCATGGCCAAGTTCACCCTTCTGGTAGCACTTCATCCCCTCTCCTGACTGCTTTCCATGCACAAACAGTGCCTCAAACCAGCCTGGGATGTGCCAGATCCACAGGAACCATGCAGATTGTTCTGTATCTGAGTTCTTTACACCAGTCTGGTGAAAACCAACCACCCTCAATCTGAGTGATGCCTCAGGTTTGAGTTT